>VHKM01000316.1:0-745579 GCA_007210695.1 Neogobius melanostomus
CTCACTCACACAGACTCTCACTCACTAAGACTCTCACTCACCACAGACTCTCACTCACACAGACTCTCCTCACACAGACTCCTCCACTCACTTTAAGACTCTCACTCACACAGACTCTCACTCACACAGACTCACTCACACAGACTCACTCACACAGACTCTCACTCACACAGGAACGTCACTCACACAGACTCTTCACTCACAGACTCTCACTCACACAGACTCTCACCTCACCACAACCCTCCACACACAGACTCTCACTCACACAGACTCTCACTCACACAGACTCACTCACACAGACTCTACACTCCACAGACCCTCACTCACACAGACCTCACTCACGAGACAACTCCACGACCCTCACTCACACGACTCTCACTCACACAGATCACTCAACAGACTCTCACTACACAGACTCAACTTCACACAGACTTCTCACTCACTAAGACTCTCACTCACCACAGACCTCTCACCACACAGACTCTTCACCACTCAGACTCTCACTCACAGACTCTCACTCACCCAGAATCTCACTTCACACAGACTCTCACTCACACAGACTCACTCAACACAGATCTCTCACTCACACAGACCCTCACTCACACAGACCTCACCTCACACAGGACCCTCACTCACACAGACTCTCACTCACATAGACTCTCACTCACACCAGACCCTCCACTCACATAGACCCTCACTCACACAGACTCTCACTCACACAGACTCTCACTCACACAGACTCTACTACACAGCTCTCACTCACCAGCCTCATCACAGACTCTCACTTCACACAGACTCTCACTCACACAGACTCTCATCCACACAGACTCTCACTCACTCAGGACTCTCACTTTCACACAGACTCTCACTTCACACGACCCTCACTCACACAGACCCTCACTCACTCAGACTCTCACTCACACAGACTCTCACTCACACAGACTTCACTCACAACAGACTCTCATCACAGACTCTCACTCACAGGACCCTCCACTCACCAGACTCTCACTTCACACGACCCTCACTCACTCAGACTCTCACTCACTCAGACTCTCACTCACACAGACTCTCACTCACACAGGACTCTCACTCACAGACTCTCACTCACTCCAGACTCTCACTCACACGACTCTCACTCACACAGGGACCCTTCACTCACACAGACTCTCACTCACTCAGGACTCTCACTTCACACAGACCCTCACTCACACAGACCCTCACCACTAGACTCACACTTCACTCAGACTCTCCACTCACTCAGACTCTCACTCACACAGACCCTACTCCACCAGACTCTCACTCACTCAGACTCTCACTCACACAGACCCTCACTCACTCAGACTCTTCACTCACACAGACCCTCCACTCACTCAGACTCTCACTCAACAACTCTTCCTCACACAGACCCTCACTCACACAGGACTCTTCACTCACTCAGACTCTCACTCACACAGACCCTCACTCACACAGCCCTCACTCACTCAGACTCACACTCACTCAGGACTCTCACTCACTCAGACCCTCACTCACACAGACCCTCACTCACTCAGACTCTCACTTCACACATTACTCTCACTCACTCAGACTCTCACTCACACAGACTCTCACTCAACTCAGGACTCTCACTGCACACAGACTTCTTCACTCCACAGACCCTCACTTCACACAACTCTCACTCACACAGGACTCTCACTCACACAGGCCCTCACTCACACAGACTCTCCTCACCTCAGACTCTCACTCACACAGACCTCACTTCACACAGGACTCTCACTTCACTCAGACTCTGCACTCACACAGACCTCCACTCACACAGACTCTCACTCACAGTAACTCTCACTCACAGCTCTCACTTCAGACTCTCACTCACACAGACTATCACTCACACAGACTCTCACTCAGCCTCAGACTCTCACTCACACAGACTCTCACTCACACAGACCCTCACTCACACAGACTTCTCACTCACCACGACCTCATCACACAGACCTCACTCACTCAGACTCTCACTCACTCAGACTCTCACTCACACAGACTCTCACTCACACAGACTCTCACTCACAGACTCTCACTCACAGACTCTCCACTCACCACAGACTCACTCACAAGACTCTCACTCACACAGACCCTCACTACACAGACTCTTCACTCACACAGGACCTCACTCACACAGACCTCACTCACTCAGGACTCTCACTCACACAGACTCTCACTCACACAGACTCTCACTCACAAGACTCTCACTCACACAGACTCTCACTCACACAGACTCACCCACACAGACTCTCACTCCACACAGGACTTCTCACTACACAGACTCTCACTCACCACAGACTCTTCACTCACACAGACCTCACTTCCACTCAGACTCTCACTCACACAGACTCTCACTCACCACAGACTCTCACTTCACACAGACTCTCACTCACACAGACCTTTCACTCACACAGACTCTCACTACACAGACTTCACTCACACAGACTTCTCACTCACACAGGACTCTTCACTCACACAGACTCTCACTCACACAGACTCTCCTCACACCAAGCCTCACTCCTCAGACTCTCACTCACACAGACTTCTCACTCCAACACAGACTCTTCACTCACACAGACTCTCACTCACACAGACTCTCACTCACACAGACTCTCACACACACAGACTCTCACTCACACAGACTTTCTCACTCACAACAGACTCACTCACACAGACCTCTCACTCACACAGACTCTCACTCCACACAGACTCCTCCACACAGGACCCTCACTCACACAGACTCTCAACTCACACAGACTCACTCACACAGACCCTCACTCAACCACGACTCTCACTCACACAGCTCTCACTCACACAGACTCTCACTCCACACAGACTCTCACTCACACAGACTCTCACTCACACAGACTCACTCAACACAGACTCTCACTCACACGGACCTCTCACTCACAGGACTTTCTCACTCACAGACTCTCACTCACTCAGACTTCTCACTCACACAGACCCTCACTCACTCAGACTCTCACTCACACAGACTCTTCACTCAAACACAGACCCTCACTCACACAGACTCTCATCACTCAGAACTCTCACTCACACAGACCTCACTCACACAGACCCTCACTCACTCAGACTCTCACTCACTCGACTCTCACTCACACAGACTCTCACTCACACAGACTCTCAAAACTCACTAAGACTTCACTTCACACGACTCTCACTCACCCAGATCTCAACTCACACAGACTCTCACTAACAAGACTCACTTCAACCACAGACTCTCACTCACTAAGGACTCTCACTCACACAGACTCTCACTCACCCAGACTCTCACTCACCGCACAGACTCTCACTTCACACAGACTCACTTCACACAGACTCTCACTCAACACAGACTCTCACTCACTAAGACTCTCACTCACACAGACTCTTCACTTCACACAGACTCCACTCACACAGGATCACTCACACAGACTCTCACTCACACAGACTCACTCACACAGCTCTCACTTCACAGACTTCTCACTCCACACAGACTCTCACTCACACAGACTTCTCACTTCACACAGACTCTCACTCCACGACTCTTCACTCACACAGACTCTCACTCACAGCTCTCACTCACACAGACTCTTCACTCACACAGACTCTCACTCACACAGACTCTCACTCACTCAGACTCTCACTCAACACAGGACTCTCACTCCACAGACCCTCACTCACAACAGACCCTCACTCACTCAGACTCTCACTCACACGACTCTCACTCACACAGACTTCACTCACACAGACATCTCACTCACCATACTCTCACTCACAGGACTCTCACTCAACTCAGACTCTCACTCACCAGACTCTCATCACACAGGGACCTCACTCACTCAGGACTCTCACTACACTCAGACTCTCACTCACACAGACTTCTCACTCACACAGACTCTCACTCACAGACTCTCCTCACTCAGACTCTCACTCACACAACTCTCACTCACACAGACCCTCACTCACACAGACTCTCACTCACTCAGACTCTCCACTCACACAGACCCTCACTCACACAAGACCCTCACTCACTCAGACTCACCACTCCACTCAGACTCTCACTCACTCAGGACTCTCACTCACACAGACCCTCACTCACACAGGACTCACACTCACTCCAGGACTCTCACTCCACTCAGCTCTCACTCACACAGGACCCTCACTCACACAGACTCTCACTCATCAGTTACTTCACTCACCACAGACCTCACTCACTCAGACTCTCACTTCACACAGACCCTCACCTCCACTCAGACTCCACTCACACAGACTTCCACTCACACAGACCCTCACTCACAGCCAGACTCTCACTCTATCAGACTCTCACTCACACAGACCCTCACTCACACAGACCCTCACCACTCAGGACTCACACTCACTCAGACTCTTTCAGTCATCAGACCTCACTCACACAGGACCTCACTCACTCAGACTCTCACTCACACAGACTCTCACTCACTCAGCTCTCACTCACACAGACTCTCACTCACTCAACTCTCAACTCACCACAGACTCTCACTCCACACAGGGACCCTCACTCACACAGACTCTCCTCACACAGACTCTCACTCACACAGCCCTCACTCACACAGACTTCTCACTCACACAGACCCTCACTTCACACAGACTCTCACTCACCAGACTCTCACTCACACAGACCTCACTCGACACAGACCTCTCACTCACTCAGACTCTCACTCACACAGACTCTCTCACACAGGACTCTCATCACAGACTCTCACTCACAGATCTCACTTCACGCCTCTCACTCACACAGACTCTCACTCACACAGGACTCCACTCACTCCAGACTCTCACTCACACAGACTCTCACCACACAGACCCTCACTCACACGACTCTCACTCACACAGACTCACTCACACAGACCTCACTCACTCAGACTCTCACTCACTCAGAATCTCACTCACACAGACTTCACTCACACAGACTCTCACTCACAGACTCCACTCACAGACTCTCACTTCACACAGACTCACTCACACAGACTCTCACTCACACAGACCTCACTCACACGCTCTCACTACCCCCACGGGAAACAGACTCATCACTCACACAGACTCACTCACCACAGACCTCACTCACGAGACCCTTCACTCACGCAGACCCCTCACTCACACAGACCCTCACTCACACAGACTCACTCACACAGACTCTCACTCACAACAGACCCTCACTCACACAGGACTCTCACTCACACAGACCTCACTCACTCGACTCTCACTCACACAGACTTCACCCACGACTCTCACTTCACACAGACTTCTCACTCCACACAGAACCTCACTCACTCAGACTCTCACTCACACAGACTCTCCTCACACAGGACTCTTCACTCACACGACTCTTCATCCACACAGACCTCACTCCAACAGACTCTCACTCACACAGACTCACTCACAGACTTCTCACTCACACGACTCTCACTCACACAGACTCTCACTCACACGACTCTCACTACACCAGACCTCACTCACTCAGACTCTCACTCACACAGACCTCTCACTCACACAGACTTCTCCTCACACAGACTCTCCACTCACACGACTCTCACACACACGACTCTCACTCACACAGACTCTCACTCACACAGCTCACTCACACCAGACTCTTCACTCACACAGACTCTCACTCACACAGACTCACTCACACAGCCCTCACTCACACAGACTCTCACTCACACAGACTTCACTTTCACCACAGACCCTCACTCACACAGACTCTCACTCACACAGGACTCTCACTCACACAGACTCTCACTCACACAGACTCTCAACTCACACAGACTCTCACTCACACAGGGACTCCACTCACACAGACTCTCACTTCACACAGACTCTCACTCACAGACTCTCACTCACAGACTCTCACTCAACTCTAGACTCTCACTCACACAGACCCTCATCACTCAGACTCCACTCACCAGACTTCACTCACACAGACCCTCACTCACACAGACTCTCACTCACTCAAGACTTCTCACTCACACAGGACCCTCACTCACACAGACCTCACTCACTCAGACTCTTCACTCATCAGAACTCTTCACTCACACGACTCTCCACTACACAGACTTCTCACTCACAGACTTCTCACTCACTCAGACTCTCACTCACACAGACTCTCACTCACACAGACTCTCACTCATCAGACTCTCCTCACACCAGACCCTCACTCACACAGACTCTCACTCACACAGACTGCTCACTCACACAGACTCTTCACTCACACAGACTCTCACTCACACAGACTCTCACTCACAAGGACTCACTCACACGACTCTCACTCACACAGACTCTCACTCACAGACTTCTCCATCACAGACTCTCACTCACTCAGACTCTCACTCACACAGACCCCACTCACCAGGACTCTTCACTCACACAGACTCTCTCACTCACACAGACCCTCACTCACACAGACTCTCACTCACTCAGACTCTCACTCACACAGACCCTCACACACAGACCCTCACTCCACTCCAGACTCTCACTCACTCAGGACTCTCACTCACAAGACTCTCACTCACACAGACTTCACTCACAGGACTCTCACTCACTCAGATTCTCACTCACACAGACTTCTCACTCACACAGACTCTCACTCACACAGGACTCTCACTCACACAGACTCGTCACTCACAGACTCTCACTCACTCAGATTCTCACCTCACACAGACTTCCTCACTCACACAAGACTCTCACTCACTCAGACTCTCACTCACACAGGGACTCTTCACTCACACAGACCTTCACTCACTCAGGAACCCTCCTCACACACTCTCACTCACACAGACTCTCACTTCACTCAGGACTCTCACTCACACAGACTCTCACTCCACTCAGACCCTCACTCACACACTCTCCACTCACACGCTCTCACTCCACACAGACTTCCTCACCTCACACAGACTCTTCACGCACACAGGGACTCTCACTCACACAGACTCTCACTCACAGACTCTCACTCACACAGACTCTCACTCACACAGACTCACTTCCACACAGACCCTCACTCACACAGACCCTCCACTCACACAACTCACTCACTCAGACTCTCATCACAACAGACTCTCACTCACACAGCTCTCACTCCACACAGACTCTTCACTCACACCAGCTTCTCACTCACACAGGACTCTCACTCACCACAGACTCTCCACTCACACAGACTCACTCACACAGACCCTCACTCACACAGACTCTCATCACACAGACTCTCACTCGCACAGAACCCTCACTCACACGACTTCTCACTCCACAGACCCTCACTCCACAGACTCTCACTCACACAGACCCTCACACACACAGACTCTCACTCACACAGGGACTCTCACTCCACACAGGACTCCACTCACACAGACTCTCACTCACAACAGACTCCTCACTCACAACAGACTCACTCACACAGACCCTCACTCACACAGACTCTCACTCACACAGACTCTCACTCACACAGACTCTCACTCACACAGACTCTCACTCACACAGACTCTCACTCACACAGACTCTCACTCAACACGAACTCACTCACACAGACTCTCACTCACACAGCCCTCACTCACACAGACTCTCACCACACAGGACCCTCACTCACCACAGACTCACTCACACCAGACTCTCACTCACCACAGGACCCTCACTCCACACTATTCAGCCCTTTTGCTCTCACTGTCTTCTTCAGGAAGGAGAACAAACTCAAATATAAAGATGTCACTTCAGTTCAAACATGAGGAGAAAAAAGTCACCGTTCAGTGTTGGCTGAGAACCAGGAACCTCCTCAAACATCAACACCTGGAATGTGTTCCTCCTCTCTCCTCACCACAGTCGTACTTTTAGGTTTAAACTTGTTTCTCTGGTTTCAGGATAAAGCTGCACATAATTTACCAGATCACATGAGAAGGCAACGCTGGATCCATCTGAGTTGTGGCCTAATCAGTGGTTCCCCAATCTTTGTGGGACTTGGTACCCTTTAAGTCTTCAAAGTGTCCTTTAAGTCGAGGTGCTGCCAAATTGTTTAAACAACGATCCACTTAAATAGGTTGTGTTTCACATAACATAAGATTCATTTCTAAAACAGGATTCTCGAACTCATTTGGACTTGGGGCCAAACAATGCAAACCCAGTGTTGGTCGGGGGCAACAACAAAGCCTTTTTTTATTAAGTCAATTATGATTTAGAATTTTTATTGTTTGCTATAATATACCTTAAATAGACTGTACTTAACTATCTGACATTTTGAAGCTTCCAGAGGTTCCAATGGCCAAACATTTTGCTGAGCTTCCCAAATTAGAAATTACAGGACTAGGCAATTAATGTTTTTAGGCCCGAGCGCCATCAGGGCTGGCGAAGCGGGCTCTTGTATCGTATAGAGTGCGCCGAGCCGGAAGCGGAGCGCACTCCCCCAAAGTGCGCGGAGCACACAAAAAATGAGCGCGATGCGCTCGCCTCCTCTCAAACCATGCACTAACGCACTCTCGCGTCGTGCACGTTCCGCTGGCACGTGCCACATGTATCAGAAACGACATTGTAATTGGACGAACAAGTGCGAACAAAACCACAAAACGAGCGAAAGCGCTCCCCTTCCTCTCAAACATCTCTAACACACTTCTTGTCGTGCACGTCCCGTGCACATACATATTATAATGCAAAAATCAACATTGTAAATTGTACCCCCAGCAGCCCATAAAAGTCATGGGCGACTGAGACCCTGGGAAGTGCCCGTCAGTGATCAGGACCTCTACCATGAGGTAGGAATGCGCGACGCTTTCCGAAAATATATAGTTTATGGTACCCGCGTAAGCGGGAACATTGTTTTCGTATGGGAATATTATTCTTTCTTTCTTTCTTTCTTTCTTTCTTTCTTTCTTTCTTTCTTTCTTTCTTTCTTTCGCACCGTCGCAATTTTTCACCCAGTGAACATCGACGAAAAGTCACAGATTTTGGCCCAAAATTCAAACCTGATCCGACGCAACTTTTGACTATTTCCAAATTTTGAATTTCAAAATAGTGGCGCGATAGCGCCACCTCCGTTTTTTTTAACATTGCGAGATAGGACTTGGCCAAAAATGAAGTTTGTCGTAGAATCATAAAATCGGTACAGACGTGCATCATGACAAGTTGAGCAAAAATATTATTACGGCAACGCCGTCCGCCATATTGGGTGTCGGCCATTTTGGATGACAGCCCGCGAAGCAGGAATCCGCCTTTATTTTCACTTTGTACAAAATCTATCTCCTCCTAGAGCGTTTATCAGAACGACCTAATTTTGGGTGGAAAATAATCTTGAGAAGTAGAACTTTAAAAGTTATCCAAATTACTTTTCTAAGTTTTACGGTTTTTATGCGGCGAGCCGCAACTATACGAAGTATTTTGCGATTTTTCGCAAACAAAAAATGGCTCCCATTCGCACATATGAAGCCCAATTTCGCTCATTTTGTTATCAGTTGTTAAAGTCTCAGTCCTAAACACTTTCATTTGGCAAAATTCAAATTGGGCGCGATAGTGCCCCCTATAGGAATTATATGGAGAGTAAAAATTTTAGTTTTACGAAATTAAAATAATTTGGCACAAAATTCTATTTGGTCATTCCGATCAGAAAGTCAATTACACCTATGCCATATTTTTCACGGTGTTGCCGTAGCGATGACCAGAATGTCCCATTTTATTCTGATGGAAAATGTTAAACTCCATAATTCAGCGAGAAGTGAGGAACCAAAGTACTCATGCCTTTTTGTGACCTACAGTTAATGGATGGTGCTTATATTTTTTACCATCAATGTTTCTGTAATTATTTGCAGTATTTTTATACATTTCCATATTCTCTATTTTTAATGTAACTATGGATCATGTGTTCACACATGTGTCCCAAATAAAGATTAAATTAATTGACATGATAATGTTGCTCTGAGAGAGAGATGGAGAGAAAAGGCTCCTCACTTTACTGTTGTGACCGCTTTAAACACCAATTACGACGTGTTCACTTTGCAAAGTCATAAAGGTAACGATGGTAAAGGTGCTTTTTGTCAGGCTGCAGTGCTGTACTTTTCCAGCACATGTTTAGCTGAACAGCTAAAGTTTCTCTCTCGCGTTCTGACAGTCTCCACCTGTTTCAGAAGCTCCTCTCACAGTCCGCTGCTCTTAGTCCGTTTGTTTGTTGAATAAAGTTGATAAATCATCTGCAGAAGCGACGCATCTCCCTCCCCTGTCTGATGTTGTGGTCATTCTCGCGTCCGCAGCGGCATTGGCGCTACCGCGCAGTGCCTCATGGAAATGTAGTTCTAACGTGTTTAATGCAATTTACCGGCGGGCCGCATGTAATATAAATAAGAATCATCTCGCGGGCCGCAAAAAATTAACTCGTGGGCCGCATTTGGCCCCGGGCCGCGTGTCTGAGACTCCTGTTCTAAAGAGACTATAGTTTAAAACTGAGGTGGGCAACCTAAAATACCATGATGGTAACTATGGTAACTGTTAAAATTTTAGTAAATATCTCTGTCATCACTGTGAGAATCAACATGAAGTTTATTGTCTTCTCTTTCTGCACATATAAGCTAATGGGTTTCTAAGACGAGACGCTGCAGGTGAAGAAAACTAAATGTAGCGATATCAATTTGAAACTTTTGCTGTTGATAGCTGACATGAATATTAGAAAAATGTATTACAATTTACTGTCTTGCTTTGTTTTCGTATAAAATAAGGCATCTTTAAAATATTTGTTGTTGTTGTGATTTCTCAGCAACAAAATCTAAATAATGGATAGAGCTAGGTTTAGATTTATGGTTTCATTCTGGGACATATTGGTTACAAAGCCTTTCTCCGCCTGCTCTTAGGGTCAGACTCACCGTCGCTGACTTTCCTCAGGTAACGGAGGGCGTGGCCAGAGCCGAGGCGCGGAAGTTCGCCGGCAGCGTCTCGGCGGAGTCCGAGGTGACGCCGCGGAGGTCCTTCTCCCGGAACATCTTCCTCCAGGACGGCGAGCGCGTGAAGGGCTTCCCCCCGTCCTGAGAGCGGGCACAGAGGGAGGCACAGAGAGGGGGACAGAGGGGGGCACAGAGGGAGGCACAGAGAGGGGGACAGAGGGGCACAGAGGGAGGCACAGAGAGGGGGACAGAGGGAGGCACAGAGAGGGGGACAGAGGGGCACAGAGGGAGGCACAGAGGGGGGCACAGAGGGAGGCACAGAGAGGGGACAGAGGGGCACAGAGGGAGGCACAGTGAGGGGACAGAGGGGCACAGAGGAGGCACAGAGAGGGAGACAGAGGGGCACAGAGGGGCACAGAGGGGGGCACAGAGGGGCACAGAGAGGGGCACAGAGGGGCACAGAGAGGGGCACAGAGGGGCACAGAGGGGGGCACAGAGGGGCACAGAGAGGGGCACAGAGGGCACAGAGAGGGGCACAGAGAGGGGCACAGAGGGCACAGAGGGGGGCACAGAGGGCACAGAGAGGGGCACAGAGGGGCACAGAGGGGGGCACAGAGGGGCACAGAGAGGGGCACAGAGGGGGCACAGAGGGGGGCACAGAGGGGAGACAGAGGGGCACAGAGGGGCACAGAGGGGGAGACAGAGGGGCACAGAGGGGGGAACAGAGGGGGGCACAGAGAGGGAGACAGAGGGGCACAGAGGGAGGCACAGAGAGGGAGACAGAGGGGCACAGAGGGAGGCACAGAGAGGGGGCACAGAGGGGCACAGAGGGGGAACAGAGGGAGGCACAGAGAGGGAGACAGAGGGGCACAGAGGGGGGAACAGAGAGGGGCACAGAGGGGGGAACAGAGAGGGGCACAGAGAGGGGCACAGAGGGATGCACAGAGGGAGGCACAGAGAGGGGCACAGAGAGGGGGCACATGGTCAGAAGGGGGTTAATCATTTACTGTCCCACATGAACCGAGCACATTTTCTCCAGTTTTGCTTTACCCAAATCTAAAAGCTTCTTGAAAAAAAAAGTCAAAATAGCGACAAAAATGAGAGCCGAGAACCAGGATGACAAAGCAACAAAAGAGCAACAAAACGTGCCGACAAAGTGACAAAAAGGCGACAAAAAGCAACCAAAGAATAACAGAAAAGTGAGAAAATATGTGATGAAAAAGCTACAAAAATTTCTGATGAAAAGAAATGTCATAAAAGGTTGCAACACGGCAACAAGGCAAGGAAAAAGCTCTGTTTAGATGAGTTTTGTAGGTCTTAGCTTTCAACTTTTAGATTTGGGTAGAGCTGGAGAAAATGCTTCAGTTTTACCATTTTACATCGTGGTTTTTGTTTCCTCCCTCCACCCTAGGAGCTGGTTCAATATTAAAGCGTGGGAGCTTTTTTTGTGGCAACTTTTTGTATAGGTTTTTTTTTATCACATTAGAATCAGTTCTGCAAAATGTGACCCCCCAGAATCTACGAGGATTATTACCTCTTCATGTTGTTGTTTTAAAGTGAGTTAATTGATCATTAAGGCAGAAAGTTAACGCTTGATAAATCAATAGATAATGAACTAATTAATCATGGACGAACACACTCCTGTATGTGAGCACACGTCTCCTGAAGCATTTGTTTCACTTCTTAAGCCCCGCCTTAACCGAGCACATTTCCTCCAGTTCGGCTTTACCCAAATCTAAAAGCTTCTTGAAAAAGCGACAAACGGCGACAAAAACGTGACAAAAAAAGCATGTCAAAAGATTACAAAAAAGCGACAAAACATTTTTAACAAGCAAAAAACAACCATTGCAAATAAATTAGAAAAAAACCAAAACAGATTTATTTTTAAAGCGACTGAAACGCAACAAAACCGTGACAACAAAGCAACAACAAAAAATTGTCAAAAAATTAAAAAAAAAAAACACAAAAATATTAAAAAACAAAAAAAAGTTAGTGACAAAACATTTAAAAAAATAGATTTAATTTAATCTAGAATATTTTTTTCAAAAAAAAGCGACAAAACATTTTTAACAAGAAAAAAAAACAAAACATTGCAAATAAAATAGAAAAAAAGCGACTATTTTTAAAGCGACTGAAACGCAACAAAACCGTGACAAAAAGCAACAAAAAAATTTCTAAAAATTACAAAAAAGCGACAAAAATATTTAAAAAAAAAAAAAAAGTGACAAAACATTACAAAAAATTTTGATTGAATTTAATCTAGAACAGATATAATTTTTTTTCAAAAAAAGCGACAAAACATTTTAAAAAGCAAAAAAAAAAACATTGCAAATAAATAGAAAAAAAAACAGACAAAAAAAAGCGACTATTTTTAAAGCGACTGAAACGCAACAAAACCGTGACAAAAAAGCAACAAAAAATGTCAAAAATTACTAAAAACGACAAAAATATTAAAAACTAATATTTTTATGTGACAAAACATTAAAAAAAATAGATTTAATTTAATCTAGAGCATTTTTTTCAAAAAAAGCGACAAAACATTTTTAAAAAGCAAAAAAAAAACATTGCAAATAAATAGAAAAAATACAAACAAAAAAGCAAACAAAAATGTTTTATAATTATGACAAAAAAGTGACGACAACACGGCAACAACACAAGGGGAAAAAAAGAGTTTTGCAGGTCTTAGCTTTCAAATCAGGCATTACACTATAGGCTGTAAGCTCCAGTCGAGAAGCTTCTAGATTTGGGTAAAGCCGAACTGGAGTAAATGTGCACGGTTCATGTGGGGGTTAAGAGGTTAAACCAGTGGTATCTGTACGTTTACTTAAGTCATTAAATAAAGCCTTTTGTCTGCTTTCTCCAGAGAGATTTTATCGTCTCACACAAACCTCGTCGGGGCGTCTCTCGGTGCCCATCGATATGAGAGTGTTGTACTCCTGCTCCAAAACCTGCCGAGCCTGAGGGAGAAGAAGAAGAAGAAGAGAGTAAGACTTAGCTGAAACTGGACTGAACATGGATGAAACACAAAGTTGATATATCACAGTCTGGACGCAGGTTATGACAGAGCGCTCAGTTTATGGGCTTTAAACTGAGCGCTCTGAGCGTTTAAGGACTGCAATAAACGGGAACTTTCCTATGTTTTACGCATGTGGCTTTGGTCAGAGAAGACGGCCGTGGGCTTTGACGCACCGACTGCTTCAAACGACTCCATCAGTCATTGCTATTTTACAAAATGATCCACTAGGCTTAGATCATTCAGTATTTAGTAGTGTGTTGTGCTCAAAATGCAGCTTTTTCCATTTAAGATTGTCAGATAGTACCTTAACTTAAACACCTTTCATGCCTTTTATCTAAGTACTTCTACAACTATTGAGGTAGTCAGCCTAGGTCTTGTTAAGAATTACTCTCACCTGTGTGTTCTGGTTAAGGATGAATCTGACCTGTTGCTCCATCCGAAACCAGTAAATTGGTAAGAGGTCTTACACCAAACCAGATGTGCGTCAGCGTCCGCCATGATAAGAAGCGTCCGAATTGGGCTGTCAGTTAGGAAGGAGTTAGGGAAAGTGGCCTGTATGCTAACTATCATAGCCACTTTAGCATAGGGACCTCTGATGCTAACTATCATAGCCACTTTAGCATAGGGACCTCTGATGCTAACTATCATAGCCACTTTAGCATAGGCACCTCTGATGCTAACTCACTGGCGATTAGGAGCTATGTGCCATCCCATAAGCCACTGCGCCGATCTCCCCACCCCCTCGCCCCACCTCGAGTGATTCATGCACAACCACTGTTGATTGACAGGTGCACAATTAATAATAAAAATAATAAAAAAAAAATAAGATTCTGCACAAGCCAAACTTTATAAAAGTGACAAAACACATGTTGTCGTCCCCACAGCTCAGTCACATGGTTTTAAAGAGCCTCCTCAGTAAACGGCCTAAATGAAGCAGTTTGTGCTTTTGCTTCATTTAGTAGAAACTTAAGCCACATGGCTAATTTGCATACTGTAGCTTTATGAAACTGCTGTTGAGATAAAATAAAGGGAAATGTGAAGGATCATTTGGATGTTTATTTTTTTTTTCTCCTTAAATGTCTTTATTTGGACACTATGTTGTTGTTGGACAATATACAGTAGGTGGCGGTATGCACTTTTGTTTGGCCTGCACTGAACTTTAAAGAAGAAGAAGAACAGCTGTTGGTGATGTCACTTCCCCTTCCCCTGGGTAAGGACGGTGGAATTGGGCAAATGCTGCTGAAGCTCTAGTTCACTAACTGCATAGAGATCTAACAGCTGAGCCCATGAAAGGTTAAGGATTAGTTGCTAGTGTTAGCACTTAGAGGCTACAGTTTAATGGTTTCAGATGCAGCATGTGTGTTCTGGTTAAGGATGAGACTCACCTGTGTGTTCTGGTTAAGGATGAGTCTCACCTGTGTGTTCTGGTTAAGGATGAGTCTGTGTGTTCTGGTTAAGGATGAGACTCACCTGTGTGTTCTGGTTAAGGATGAGTCTCACCTGTGTGTTCTGGTTGGGGATCTGCAGCAGAAGAGCCAGGTCCGTATAGTCGAAGGTGTCGTCCAGAGCCAGGAGTGACCCGTGAACCCCGCTCTCCCGGAGGTTATCCACGTACTCTTTCAGCCCCAGAGACTGTACCCACAGCATGACGCGCTCGTTCGACCACACCATCACGTCTGTAAATACAAACAAAACGCAAAAACTACAGTCATTATCAAAACACCATCACGTCTGTAAATACAAACAAAACGCAAAAACTACAGTCATTATCAAAACACCATCACGTCTGTAAATACAAACAAAACGCACAAACTACAGTCATTATCAAAACACCATCACGTCTGTAAATACAAACAAAACGCACAAACTACAGTCATTATCAAAACACCATCACGTCACTTTTTTTAACTTCAGCTTTCCGTCTCTAATATGGGTCCCACAAGGTTCTGTATTAGGACCTATGCTTTTTTCTGTGTACATCAATAATTGTGTTTCCATCAGAGAAACTGCGCATCTGTCTAAAATGCGCATAATACATGTGTATAACAAAAGCGAATTTCACACATTTCCATCCAAGAGTGTTTGTGAATCAATTTACCCAGCAGAGGGCGCACTGTATGTTTTTGATTTCACTTGAAGTACGAGCTTTTTAGTATAGTTTTTGGCCAAATTAGTGTTGGAATTAGCCGCTTGTTTTTACTTGTAATGCCATGAATAAATGTTAATTTAGGCGATTTTAGTCTGGCGTTGTGGTATAATATAATCCGGTGAAGGTTTTGAGTCACCTCAACAGGAAATAGTATAGTCTCAAAAGTAGCACATGCGGCTACACATTAAAGCTAAGCAAAAGTATCTTAACTAACTCGCTGCTACTACTCTGAAGTCTCGCATGACCTGTAAAGGCTGGACAAACAAAACTATCCCAGAGTTTTCTAATGAGGATCAGGCGGCATCTGCGTCTCTGGGAGAGTTTTTTGTGGCTAACTTGGTCCATAGTTGCAGACACTGTTGTTAGCATAAACGCTGTTGTTAGCATAAATGCTGCGGCAGAGACAGCGATGTTTGAGCCTCTGCATCTGGGAAATATTTTTGGACTAGAGACGACCTGCTACTGATGGATTACTTTTCCTCTTCACTTCTGTCCACTTCATGCTTTATGTGAAAACTTTATGCGAAAAAACTGTTTCCATCTTCCGAAATGCGCATTTACGCTTATGTGCACAAATCAAAAACCACCTCAAGCTTTTTATGCCAATTAAGAGTTAAAATACAAAATTTTGTGTTTCCATCACTCCTTACAAATGCGAAACTTCAAAATGCGCATTAAAATCCAGTGATGGAAACGCAGTTATTGACATGCCAAATGTTTGTGAAAACATCCACTTTCAAATGTGCGCAAGAACTTAATCTAAACTAAAATATAATTTGTTTTTGTTTTGCGATAATCTCACACATTTAGACTTTAGACTTAACTTGCATGATTGTGCATTAATGTGTGTTGTCCCGATCAAATACATAAATAAATACAGACCCCAGATATGGCAGCCTCCAGTAGCAGTCGCTGGTCACGTGTCTGCAAAAGGCCCATAGTAATCCTGCCAGAAACGCAGCTACCAATCTGTGCCAATGACCCTCAGCAACAAACCCTCACTCACACAGACGGGTGAAGTGTCTTGCCCGAGGACACAACAACATTCTGCACAGTCTGCGGGAACCTGAATTCAAACTGCCAAACTCCACCTGAGCCACTGTCACCGCACCTTTGGATATTATTATTTTGAATGTATAGATTTTACTCGGAGGCTTCTTTGTAACATTCCTCCTCGGTTGAAGCGAGGGTCCCACAGCAGGTGCCAGAAGTGCAATAATAACAAGCCGTCACTTCCTGAGATTTAGCTGTTCGCCGTTAGCTGCCGTCGCTAACACTTGCTGCTAACACATGTCGTACATCGGCAGCTGTTCCGCTCTGGCCGCGCTCCCGGAGATGAGCTTCCTGTCAGACAATCAATCAACTCAAGTCTCTACGTCCGATTGCACAAGACGTTATGCAACACTTTTAACAGCTCAATAGGACGGCTTTGAGGTGGTTCGTGCAGTTACTAAAGCAGATCTTTACCTCGTCAATGAAGATATTCAACCTCAGACCAACATGAGCTTTTACTTTTACTAAGAAAGTGGAGCTCTTTGCAGGGGTGAAGTTGTTTATGTGGTAGATGTGGTAGATACCTCGGCAATTTAAGTTTAAAACAGTGACTTGAGACATTTTGTGATTTTAAAGGAATAGGCCACAGTTTTTACATACTGAGATATGTTCTTACCTGAGTTTTGACGAGTTCATTTGTACCTGTCTGGTCTTCACGTGTGGCTTCAGTCACGTAAACACAGCACAGACGCCGTTAGCATTTAGCCTCTCTCTTCTCCTCTATAGCTCCAAACGAGGTGAAGATAGAAGCTACCAAACTCTTCCACGTTTTCCCTATTTAAATATGGTTACATGAAGTGTTACACTATAAAGTATATAGTATATAGACATCCACGCAGTGATATCTTCACTTTACTGTGCGGATGCCGAATTACTCCTGGTATTATTACGCCTTACAATATAGTTCCCTTTTTTATCCGCTTAGAAAATCCACATTGTTTAATTTTGTGTAACTAGACTTTATAGTGTAACACTTCACGTAACCATATAGCCCCTTTAACTGCTGACATCATCTGTGACATCAGCTGGAGGCAGGAAGTGATCAAGAGAAATAAGATTAAACTAAAACTAGTGATTATAAGTGTAAAACTACAACAAAAATATGTGGTCCTGTTGTGGCTTAAGGTGCAAGAACAAGAGGAATGACATTTGAGACGATAAAATAAGATTTATCTGATATTTCCAAAAACAGTTAGACATTTGTTTATCGTTACTATGACAACAGCTACAATGGAAATAGATAGGAATTGAGCTTCCTGCCTCCAGCTAAGCCCGGAATGTTTACAAACAATTAAAGGGTCTATTTAAATCGGGAAAACGTGGAAGAGTTTGGTAGCTTCTATCTTCACCTCGTTTGGAGCTATAGAGGAGAAGAGAGAGGCTAAATGCTAACGCCGTCTGTGCTGTGTTTACTTTACGGAAGCCACGTGGAGACCAGACAGGTACAGATGAACTCGTCTAAGCTCAGGTAAGAACATATCTCAGTATGTAAAAACGGTGGCCTATTCCTTTAACCCGTATTAGCTTTGTTTTCTCCATTCATTCCCAGGGTTCAGTGGTTAGCATTCACTGGTTCGGTTCATTCATTTGGTTCATGCAGGGGTTAAGAGATTAAGACATGTTTTCGAATTAAAATGCACTATTTGGGCTCAAAAAGCCTGTGTAAACCTTGCATACATTAGTTATGCCATAATTTCACCCAATTTATGAAACTATACGACGGCCCAACTGGAAGCTAAAGTGTGTCCTATTATTCTTATCATTAGCTCATTATAAGCTGTTATTATGACTCACCGATGTTCTGCGCGGCGCTATCCTCTCGTCTCCGCTCCAGCTCTTTGCGGTCGTAGTTGAGGCGCTTCAGGCACATGATGCCGTAGTGGAGGCTGACCCTGGGAGAGGTTAGAGGTGCACAAGGGGTTAACGGGGTCAAGCTGTGAGTGTGGCCCGGAGACACACACCTGAGCAGCTCACATCGCTCACATCGCTCACATTTCAAACACAGCGCTCCTCAGATCAGCGTCTGACCTGGAGCTTCTCGAGTGTCGGCTAATCCCAGCGTGAAAGTCTGAAGTGTTTTAGGTCACACTTTTGGACGCCTTTAAGAGGCAGTCAAGTGACCTTAGTTCATATGAGAGAGGTGACAGTTTTTGTTTCATGTGGATAGATCCAGTCGTTACAGAGATATTAACCACAAACCGAACTTCAACAGTTTGATTGTTACCGTAATTATCGCAATAAGATTTCTAGCTGCACCAATCGACTAAACATGGACTAAACATGGACTAAACCGTGACTTAAGGGCCTATCTCAGCAGCCTGCAGACTAGTTGGAGACTCGAGTCGCCGCTGGTCATGGAGATGTCTCAGAGACGTCCCCTGGAGAGAAGACAAGTCTCCAGGTTGTCTTGGTGAAAACGAACAGGTTAGATTTCAGCAGAGTCCACACTATTACTATTTGTTATGTGCTGTGAGACGTTTCTGTGACGTCCCTACAATGTCTCTGAGACCTGTCAGATACCAAGGAGAGACTCCATACGACTCTTTGAGATCTCCTTATCCGACAGGTCTCAGAGACATTGCAGGGACATCACAGAACCGTCTCACAGGTTGAGGACGACAAATGGTGATCGCAACATTGCCACGACTGCTTGAGACCACATAAACCTCTCGGAGATCATCTATTTGTTTTCACCGAGACTACTTAGACACTCGCCTTATCTCTAGGGGACGTCTCAGAGACATCTCCATGACCAGCGGCAACTCTAGTCTCCAACTAGTCTCCAGGCCGGTGAGACAGGCCCTTTGAATGCGCGCAGTCAGTCCGAGTTGCAAAGACGTTGTGGAGCTGCCAGTCTCCACAACGTCTTTGCAATTCTCTAGGGTGAGATAGGCCCTTAAAGCAGGACTAAACCAGGACTAAACCAGGACTAACCCTAGCTCGGACCGCCACAGGTGTGAGCCTGGTCCGGGCCTGGTCTGGGTCGTACCTGTGGAAGCTGTCCACCATCTTGAGCTGTCCTCTCAGCTCCTTCTTGGTGAGATGGTCCAACATTCGGGCGTCCACCAGACTCTCCATGAAGTAGGACCTGTACTGGGGCAGGCCCAGACTGGGCAGCCACTCGTTCCCCACCCACTCGTGGTTCATGTCGCCGTACGCCAGGATCTGGGCCGGAGCAGAGGGTCAGAAGGAAACTCAGGCAAACCAAGGGAATTAAATAGGCCTGTGCTGTCTGTCCTGATTAGGGGGTTAGGGTTTAGTTTAGTTTATTTGTTTATGTGAGCAGTTAGTTTGCTCAAAAGGAGTGGGCCGAAGCAAAAGGCTTATAAGCTCCACCCCCAAAATAAAAACAATAACATTTTCATTTAACAATCAAAATCATAAACAAATCATAAACAAGGGAACATAGGGCAAGGTAACAACAAATAATAAAGAACAATAATAAAGAAACAACAGCAAAATAAAGAAACAACAAAAGAATGTACTACAACACTCACAATATCTATATCCAATCAATTACAAAACATCACCAAATCAGCTATTTTGACACAGACCAAACTTAAGAGGCACTATTTTAACTCATCCAGTAATAAACAGAAACGAGTAGATACAAAACACAACAACAGCAGTTTCATTTCTTGTACAATGTCTAGTACAGACAGGGCTCGAAATTGCGACCATTTTGGTCGCATATGCTCCCAAAATTATGCCTTTGCGTTCTAAAAATAGAATCACTCGCATGTTTGCGACTGCAAACAAATGCTCCGGTCCACCTTAAAAGAAAACCTTCTCGTGCTACCTTAAAAACGCTTGTGTCATTGTTTTCACAAACGCTGCCCGTCAAGAACAGCAAACTTTCTGTTCTAAAATAGTTTGAGAGCATATCTGAACAGTACGATCTGTTCTCTCTTTTGGCTCAGCGCCGCTGTCATTCCTCTCAGTCACACACGCTGCCTGGGACAACCTGCACCAGCCCAGCCCGTGTTCTCTGCGTGTGTGCGTGTGCTCCGCTCTCGCAACTGTAGTCTCTTTATGAGAAAACGAGGAATATATATGTCATTCATAAACTCATTGGGACTGGGGACTATCTCTAAAATGACGCGCGAATCGATGTCGGGCGGAGAAGCAGCGCAAACTTCAATCCAACCCGCTCGCCCCCTCGTGCAGCTGAAAGCGAATCATCGCCGCTCTCACAAAATACAAAACGTAAAGTCACAAACGCAATGTTTAACACGTCTTCTAAGGTTCTGGCAAAAGAGTTTGCCGCGTGTAGCGCGATCTCTGGAGCTTTGTCCCGCAGCACAGAGTGAGGAGAGTGTAGGTGCAGAGAGAGGAGACGATGAAGTGCAGTGAAGCAGGGGCGGAGCAAGTCGGAGATTGGGGGCAATCTGGTGTCCCATTTATAATGTTAAAATTTAGCCTAATGAGTTTTGTAGATTGGTGAATCATTGCAAACAGCTACAATAATACTTCTAAAATGCAACAGAAGGCTGGAAGTGGCGTGTGATATGCTTAAATTTCCTTCATCCCTGTTAAAAGCGTCCCTGTTTTTTTTTGGTTCCGCTCCTACATTTTTTACTGTGCTCCTAAATTTCAGAATTAGGAGCATAAGCGCTACCAGGAAAAAAAGTTAATTTCGAGCCCTGACAGAGCAAGTAACAAATGATGAGCATTAATATATTTCTTACAAATTGTTACCAATGCCAAACATTAGTACATTACTAGAATCACTAGTGTAACATTACCGGAGTCACTATTTGTATGTTATAAAGGCAGGTTACTATGCAGTTACTATGCAGTACATATTATACTTTGTGATGTTGCAACTTCCCAGTTGTCATTACCATCCTCAGTATAATTTTAATTTGAGTTTAACTATTACTATTATTATTATTATTATTATTATTATTATTATTATTATTATTATTTTTACTTATTTATTTATTTATTTAATTGAGGGTTAGGGTTACAAACAGCGGATGTGATGTAAGTTGTGTTTTACTCACATAGACATTTACACATAGTTTTAGAAACTAGAAGGTCTTAGCTTTCAAATGAGGTAACACACTGGCATATAGGGCGTAAGTTCTCAGGTCAATACGCTTTGAGATTTGGATAACTCTAACCCATCTTTTTAGTTTACATCATCGTAAATCTTTTTTTTAGAATAAACAACCATAAACAAACTTTAGAAGAGCAGATATTACATCATTTATCCAGTGCATCCCACTTGAGCAAAGCCTCATATTCAGTCCGAACGCTCTGCTCCATCTGATGATGTCACGAGGTGGTGTCTATCTTCTACAGAAAAGGTAAAGGACTATATTTGTGCAAATTGAATTGTTCTCCATTGTGAGATCAATAAAGCCTCATATTATCTTATCTAAATCCCTTATAAAAGACTGCAAGAGAGGAATAATGTAACCGAGCTTATTTTTTACTTGTTTCCATATTTTATGTTACTTTCAAATATACAGGAGCTCTTTTGAAAACTGGACAGCCATTAGGAGGTCAGTAAAAACAGTACAGTACAGTACAGTACTTAAGTAGAGTTTTTGAGGATCTCTAAAGTAGGGTCAAGTATAAAAGCTCTGGACAAGTATTTAGGAAAGAGACAAACGTTTGGAGTTTTCTTACCTGGTCCCAGCTGAACTCCTTGAGCTCCTACAGAGAGAGAAGAGGAGGAAGAAGAGGAAGAAGAGGAGGAGGAGGAGGAGGAGATAAAGAAGGCGGAGTCCAGGGCAGACACAGGAGTTAGTGAGAGGGACTTTAGTTCAGAAAAATCACATCCAAAACACAGCGCAGACAGATATCTCTACAGGAGTTTAACAGATGGGAGCAGCGTCACAGAGAAGGTTAGCGCCCCCTGTGGGTGCAACACAAGCTCTCGTCCATTGAAGTGAATGGGCTAGACTGACTGAGAATTTATAATGTACGTTTCATTTATTTATTTGTCGAACATGAAAAGGCACAGAGGACGTTAACACTTTTAAAGCAGTACTAAGTAACTTGTTCACCTTAATAAATCCTTTCCGTAGTCCCTCTGGGGGTAATACAAGTGTTAATGGGATGATTGGGGGGTCTTTCATCTCCCCCTGGTGTCTCTGGCCAGAAAACCATGCTTGCAACTTGACTGCCTCCGGGGCGGAGCAACCAATACACACTAATGGAATCACGGAGAAGAAGCTAACATGCTAACGGGCAAAGCTAACTGCGGGCTAGCGCCACTTAAACAGTATTTACAGCCAAGTTTGAGTGGGAAAAAAAATTCCCATTGTATAACTGGATGTACAACACACCTCTCTCCCTTCACCTTTTCTGTCAGCGTAGTATTTACTCTCCAAGACATTTAATAAGTTAAAACTTGCTAACTTGCTAAGACACCTGCAGTAGCGCTTATGGCCTCTAGGGGCAAGAGTTACTTAGTACTGCTTTAAACTGAACTGAACTCACTGTGATGAACTCTTTCACTTGCTTCTTTGCTTTTAAACATCATTACAGACACATTATCCTTCGTCTTAAAGTTATCTCTAATATTTATTACGCAACTTAATTTAGAAATAAATCAGGTCCAAATATACATCAGTAAAATATATGTCTTTTGCTTTTAAAGTATCAATAAGAGACAATTAAAGTACAGGATCAATAAGGAGTATCCTGAACAATACTAATTTGAAAAAACAAACTTGATATTTGTGCGTAATTGACCTTTTTGAGACCCAACGGCTGTATGCGTGGTTAACATGCCGCCTTTACTTTCCATCACGGTGGCCTCTACAACGCTCCAGGATCAATTGTTGTGTAGATTTTCACGTGAGAGGGTTCGTCATCAGTGAAAACCTACCAGAAACTCTAAAAACAGTTGATCCTGAGCATCATAGAGGCCACTGTGATGGAAAGCAAAGGCGAAATGCTAACCACTGGGTCACTAAAACTGGGTTCCTTTAATGCACCTTTAAAGAAGTCACAAAGGGAATGACACATGACCACCAGGGGGAGCTGTTTCCCAACAATGAGCCTTGAAAGAGAGGAGTAGGGATGGGTACCGTTAATTTTTTTTTCAATACCACTACTTTAACGATACCGGTGCCTTAACAGTACTTTTTTTCGATACCTATGTTATTTTAATTAAAATAACATGTATAAAAAGTATTGTTAAGGAAAAAGTCCTAAAACAGCTCAACAGAAGCTTCATGTTGCTTTTTTTAGACTCGCTGCGGGTCATATATTGACGTCTGGAGAGAAAAAGAACCGAAATTTGGTGCAGAAAGAATTTTAGTTTTTCGATACCACCCCCGACTGGAGCTTTTCGGTCGGTACCAAGTCCCTAGAGAGGAGCGATCGATAAGCTCTTATTCGTTCTTCATTCATTCATGAGTGAGTGAGGCTGGACATTTTCCTTTGGTCCTGACAGTGGCAAGGAACATTTTAGAAAGAGAAAAGGTCATAGATTTTGTATGTACCGCCATCGAGGGGCGGGACCTCAGCAAAAGTGGCCGAATGTTGCTTCTATCCACAGCAAGTCGAATCATATTCCCAACATTTGTAAGAAAATGAGCACATAGTGATTCAGGACGAGAGTATAAAGTCAGAAATCTCACCTCGTCAAGACCACGCTAAAAGTCCAGACTAATATTTCATTTAAACTCCTGTAGGTCTGAGTATCTTTGCAGTGCAGGGACAGAAAACACCGAAGACAAACGCACAGTTCTACACAAACGTTTACAGGACGTTACACGGAGGCAGGCGGGTCAGAGGGGTTTAAAACCAGGGGAAAGAAAGTAAAAACGGGAAAGGAGGGAGAAAAAAGAGACAACAGAAATGAGACCGGACAAAACGCAATGCAAAATCATAAATAATACACTTTCAACAGAATACACTGAAGATATTATCCCTGCATGAGAGAAAATGACCTGAACCAGAGCAGACTGTCAAAGTTCTTTCTACATTAGCGGAGAATCTGGAGTGATTTAATTCTTGTTTAAGACGAGACGCAGCAGGTAAAAACATCCGTCTAGTTTTCTCCAGTAACAAGTTTTAACATCAGGGTAAAATATAGACCAAACTCTCCCTTTACGATGTTCATTTTAACAACGTTTTTTGAGGATCACTTTGTATCACTTCCAGGTGAATACTACACGGCACGGTGGCACAGCGGTTAGCGCTCGTGCTTCACAGCTAGAAGGTCCCTGGTTCGATTCCCACCTGGACGGGGCCTTTCTGTGTGGAGTTTGCATGTTCTCCCCGTGTCTGCGTAGGTTTCCTCCGGGTACTCCGGTTTCCCCTACCACTAAAAACATGTACAATAGGCCAGGATGAATGAGAGTGTGTTTGAGAGTGCGCATGGGGGACGACGGATGCAAATTAGCCCAAAGCTACAATCTGGTGTGGCTTGTTTACATGCATGAGACCCATGTATGTTCATTAACATGCACTGTCCCAACCAAATAAACCAATAAATAAATACAACATCCCTGGTCTTTCCTACGCTTCTTCATTCACAAATACTGACATGTTTGGTATCCACGTGTAGCACGATAGGCTCTGACCGAGATGATGCTGTAATCCAAATATGGTCATTTCCTTTGTGGGAGACAGTTTGGAACAATTTTTGAACATTTTGGAAAAGTTAGAAAAATGTTGGATAAAAACTTTTCAAATTTGGGAACTATTCAATTTGTGGCCCGGGGGCCAGTTGCGGCCGCGGCACATTTCTGTTTGTCAGCTGCTCCTCTCGTCAAACAAAGTTTACTGTGGTCTCTTGTGTGTCAGAGACCCGACTGTGTCACAAGTGCAAAAAACAAGTATTTTCCTCAGCGGTGTCGCATCTGGATTCAGCAGATCCGACTCGTGGCGTTAGGACAAGCATCGTCGTGTGTGTTCTCTCATAGAAAATAATAGAGGCGGCTTTTTTATGTGTCAAAGTGTCTCAATGTGTGTTGGCCTTAAAGGAATAGGCCACCGTTTTTACATACTGAGATATGTTCTTACCTGAGCTTAGACGAGTTCATCTGTACCTGTCTGGTCTTCACGTGTGCCTTCAGTCATGTAAACACAGCACAGACGGCGTTAGCATTTAGCCTCTCTCTTCTCCTCTATAGCTCCAAACGAGGTGAAGATAGAAGCTACCAAACTCTTCCACGTTTTCCCTATTTAAATATGGTTACGTGAAGTGTTACACCATAAAGTATAATTACACAAAATTAAACAATGTGGATTTTCTAAGCGGATAAAAAGGGGAACTATATTGTAAGGCGTAATAATACCAGGAGTAATTCGACATCCACGCAGTGATTTCTTCACTTTACTGTGCGGATGCCGAATTACTCCTGGTATTATTACGCCTTACAATATAGTTCCCCTTTTTATCCGCTTAGAAAATCCACATTGTTTAATTTTGTGTAATTATACTTTATAGTGTAACACTTCACGTAACCATATTTAAATAGGGAAAACGTGGAAGAGTTTGGTAGCTTCTATCTTCACCTCGTTTGGAGCTATAGAGGAGAAGAGAGAGGCTAAATGCTAACGCCGTCTGTGCTGTGTTTACGTGACTGAAGGCACATGTGGAGACGAGACAGGTACAAATGAACTCGTCTAAGGTAAGAACATATCTCAGTATGTAAAAACTGTGGCCTGTTCCTTTAAGTCTGCTATGGTGGCTAACGCTAACGTTTACAGCAGCGTCTGCTCTTACTGATGAGGCTCTGCCCAAACTTAATTATTGCAGAGAGTTCCTGTAATATTTCTTAAAGACTTCTGTTTAGCCTCCATAGCAGATTCAGACTCTGGCAGAATCAGTCCAACCGTTAAGTTTGGCCTTTTGTTTATGCATATTAAGTAGCCATGTGCTCCGGGCGCGAGTCAGGCCTTTGAAGTTTTACAATAGAGGAAAGGCCTTTAAACGCCAACAGGACTGACGTAACAGTGAGAATGATAAAACTGGGTCTGCTGCGGTGTTTAAAAAGGACTGAAGATGCTGGAATATAATTAAAAGGTTTAAGCAAAGCCAGTAATGAATTTCTCTGAACAGTTGAGCGGCGGCGTGGAGGCCTCGAAAAGTCTGTCCCAGTAAAAAATGTACCTGAATGTCCCCGCTCTAAACCGTTGGATTCAGGTCATTTCAGCTCAGGAGGCCTTTCTGCAGAGTTAGATCTGGACTTACTGGAGGTTTGGTCGCTGCGTTCAGGGACTCCATCTCAGCGTGGGTCATCCACACGTTACTGGTCGACTGCAGAGACAGAGACATTAAAGGTCACACAGACAGATTCACCTCAAAAAGTCGTCAACACGTCTGTTTGTCCTGGATTTGAGTCGACAAGTGAAAAAAAAATCAGCCAGTGACAAAACATCTCACTGAACTCCTAAGTTTAAGTCGTTATGAATTATAGGAACTGAGAGAAATGAAAAAGCAAAAGCTAATCACAAAGCTGTAATAGCCTGTTTCCACTGGTCACTGTTAAACATAACAGAGCGAGGGCAGGCGAGAGAAGGACCTGTTTTGTAGGGCTGCCTGAATGTCCAGAGAGAAAAAAGTAGTGCACTCAAAATTTCCCACAATGCATTCTGAAAAGTAGTGAGCAGCGGTGATCACTAAACGGGTCAATATAACCCACAATGCATTGCGTGAGTCGGATAATGCCTGACAGCAACAGGTCTTTGAACTAAACAACACGACTGAATTAAATCATCTGTTTCAATCGTGTGTTGTGTATTTATCATGAATAAATGACTTAAATATAAACGGTTACGGTGAAAAAATGCTAACGTTAGCTGCTAACCTTTGAGCTGTTAAATGACCGATAGCTTCCTCTCGAATAATCCAAGCCATTCAGATTCATGTAAAATCCATGTTAAATAAAACGTATCTGACTCGTATTTATCCATCATTAGTCCCCTGTCTCATGAGTTTGGTCTTTATCACAGAAATACATTTTTCCCGGAGTTTAGTGAACTTTTAGCAGATGTAGTCACTCATTCTGCTGGTGCTTCAGACACCGGGCTCTGACCTACTTTCTGCACATCTTTTTTATGATAGTTTTAATTTTAATTTAAATGTCAAATAAAACGCCTGTAAAAGTGCCAAAACTGTTGTTCTGTTTAATAAAATAAACGTTTGTAACAATAAATAAATTCAGAAAAAAAAAAGAAAAAAAATCTGCACGCCGCAGCGCACGTGACGTCACGCAGCTCGGAGAAAGTATTGGCTTCTGTCCGAATAGCCAACAGAATCAGTGACTATATAGTCTATTATAGTGCGGGCCTATGTTGTGAATGAGGGTTAGGGACTAGTGTGGACATTCGGACACAGCCAATGAGTCAAACTGCTATGGAATGTTTCCTTATTTTACATCACTTCCTGTCAGCAGCTTAAAAATTCACATAAAAATAACTTTTCTGCCCAACATTTCTTCATTAAAATTGCTGCTCCACTGAAAAAAAAAGATAATTATGCAACTGATGTAATCCATCTAAATAAGTCATATTTCCAAGAACATTAAAATCTGTCATATGCACTTTAAAGGCCCTGTACCCGATTATTTTCTTCCTATTAGTGGAATTAAATTTGTTTTGTCCTTCAGTATGTTGAAAATGCAGTGGTTTGAGTAAAAGTTGTGAAATGAGAAGAACTGGGACGTTTCAAACACAAGTATTTCTTATTACAATATTTTCCTGCATCAATATAAGTCAGTGTCAGGACTCTCGCGTGTTAGTATTTCCGTTGCAGGATCACGACATTAAACATGGAAAACTCCCGTCTGCGTTGCATGTGGAGCAGTCATTTGATAAATCGCACTCTCTGCATTTAGTCCAACCCTCCTGTGTAAATGACATTAATCAGACGGATTAGGCGCCGCCCTGAGCGCAGATATCACACATACCAAACGCATGACCTCAACGCCACGCTGTGAGCCGTCCTGTGGAATTACAGAAACGAGAAGCAGCCGCACATTGTTTGGCGTTAGAGGATGTATGATTATCAACTTCAGAGTCGGAGTGTCCTCGCCGTGTCTGGGCGAACGCTAGAAACGGAAACGTGGGGAATCAAGAGAAAAGGATAAATAAATAATAAAAATAAAATATATTAAAATATATTAAAAGGGGAAAAGGAAAGAGAAAGAGGAATGGCTAAGAGATGGGAATATGTTTATATGTATGTGTATGTGTTTATATGTATACGTATGTGTGTTTGTTTATTTCTTGTTTGTTTCCTTCTTCCTTTCCTCTTCTTCTGCTCTTCAAATCATCCAATTATTGGTCCCCCCTCTCTTTGATTTGATCTATTTAAAATTAGTATCATCTAATCATCATTAGTATCATTAGTATCTGGGATAAGGCTCCCTCATATGCCCCTGTACTACCCCATGGGTTTTTAATTGCACCACACAAGGAAACAGGTGCAGATGGGGGTGATCAGAAATTAATCTACAACTGTATGATGCTACTTTCTATGAACCAAATAAAGGTGGTGGGTGGGGGGGGGCTGTGTTATTATATATTGTTAGGGATGTAACGATTCACTCAAGCCCCGATTCGATTCGATTTCCAATTTTAAGTTCCCGATTTCGATTTTTTCCGATTTTTTTTTACCTTTAAACTTTTTTTTTAGAAAAGAGTATGACTCATTCATACCAAAGTTTCTTTTGTTTTAACATCTGCATTTTTGTCCTTGTAACAAACTGCAACTGTCTCAGTAAGAGAACTTTACATTACAAACAATTACAAGACATGAAAATGAACTATAATCATTTTGACATGAGTGCTTGTAAATTTACATGTTTTCATCATAAATAAGACGTGCAGCAAAGCAAATATTTTGAGATTATATTTATTTTACAAAACCTTTTTTTTTTTTTTGCAGTTTGAACATAATACTACCATTTAGAACTAATTTTACAGTGCAGTTTTTTCACCTTCGAACGCCTCACAGCCTCCTGTGCAGCCTTTGTAAACATGAGGAGGAAAAAGACCTGACAGCTCCTGTAGGTATTGGATTATTTGACAAAAGGACATTTGATGAGGATTTCAGCAGAATCAGAGCAGGTCGGTCAGATGTTTGTCAGTTTACGATCTTTGCTAAACTTCTGTCAAAATGCTAAACTCTGCGTTAGCCGCTAACGCTAATCTCGTAGCTGCGTCTGCTGCTTCGATGCCTACACGTGTATGTGTTTACATGGTGTGGCGTGTGTTGGGGTGAGGCGGTGGAGGTGTGGAGCTTGTCTTGAGAAAAAGTTAACATCGTTAGAAACAACGAGCTATGTTCCGGTCTATTTCGGTAGCGCAAAATGGAGTAGCTGAGGGTGGCTTTAAAATCGATTCTTTAATTTTTTACATCGATTCACATTTTACGCATATTAAATCGATTTTAAATCGATTTTCGATGAATCGTTACATCCCTATATATTGTACATAATATCGTAAAGCATACTATAGAATGATAATATAATAAAAATAGATACAGTAATAACTATGGGTGTATGTATATAATCTGTAATTATATGGGTATAACAATTCTATTGCTGACCTCAGAATCCCCGACTCTATGGAATTATATTATGAAATTGTATAAATATGTATATTAGATTTAAATTACAAGCGAATTATACTATTCGACTATTATTATTTGACTATATTATGTTTTCTTTTTTTCAATTTTATATTTATTTATTTAATTTTTTTGTTTGTTTCTTGTTTGTTTCTTCTTCCTAATCTTTTTTATTTTATTTATTTTTATTTATTTCATTCAAAAGTGACATCATGCAATCACCACAAGACCGCCAATCCAACATAGCATGAATGAAACGGAGCAGAGGAGAAGAACAAGTCTTATAATATCTGCCCCTTTTGTTGCTTCACACTGTTTGATTTCAATCTTGAATGTTTACCCTTCCTCTTGTTCACTACCCTATTGAGTTTACCTTTACCTCGACCTCGATTATTATTGTTTCTTTACTATTATTTGTTACTATCATCATTTTCCATGTTTTATTTCTTATTTGTCGTGTACAACCCAAGAATGACCCTAAGAATCAAATATGTATCAATCTAAACCTTACCCTTGTGTATCCTTCCTGCTATTTGTAAGCTTTGTTTTATGTCAATAAAGGAAAAAATTATTATCATTAATACTATTATTATTGTTACGTAGATTATTTTGTTTACTATTATTGTTATCTTTTTTAAATTGCTATTTTCCTTTCCTTAAACGCCAGCCTCCGTCATCCACCATGGCAATTCCCATAATCAATATTATTGAAATGCACGCGCACACGCACACACACACGCACACACACACACACACACACACGCACGCACGCACGCACGCACGCACGCACGCACGCACGCACACACCCTCATCTATCCTCTCTTTCTCTCTCTCTAATGGAAAAACACACCAAAATATCTATATAATGTAAAAGCAAATTCGTGTCCATTCTTGTTGTCTTGGTCTCCCCACCCATTAATGTATGCACGTTTTACCCTGTTTAACACAGTCATTAGCTCTGTTGGTTTTGTATGTTTTTTGTCTAAAATAAACCTCAATTAAAAAAAAGAAAAGAAACGGAAACGTGGAAAATCCTCCATCGAGGTTTAACCCAGAGACACTGGCTGGGATTCCGTTAAACACATGCGCAAAACATCATCAATATTTGGTAAAAGTTTAAATCTTTCCGAAAACTACAATGTCCAGGGCTTGACATCAACACCAAGTGCAGGTAGATCACGGTTGTGGCGAGTCAGACTGGTTCTGTTAATTATCATCACAATTTCCTCTCAGAGACGAACGTCATGTGATCGTTTGAGTCGTGGCAGCGGCCGATACGACTCAACGAGAGAGGCGCGGTTTTGGAGAGAAATGTCCAAATGTTTTACCTGCCACTTTCATCATTCTGAATATTGTCTCAACCAAGTCCACAATTCTGCATTTGGACCATAGTTACCATAATATAGATAGAGACGGCCCATATATGGTTATGTTTAAAAGCAGTTGAGGGGGAAAATCTAAACTTTCTCTAATTATTCAAAAACTGCTTTAACAAATGCTGAATTATGAATATAGGCTTTTCCTAAATAAAGATACAAAGACATGGGGAGGAGCAAAAGTGGTTCACCAGCCCATGAATATATAAAAAAGGGAGATCATGCTACATGCTAACGCTAACTATGACAACAATCTGCTGTGAATAAACATCCATATGGGGCCGATTAACGCTTGACTTTATTTGTGTGTGATAAATAAGTTTATATTCCGCCAGAAAACGGCTAAAAAGCCCAATGTAATAAGCCCAATGTCCATCTCGACAGCACATGTGTGAGTCAATCAGGCTCCTAATTTCAGCCCAAACAAACCACACCGCCATTGAAATGTGTGAGTTCAGGTAGCGGAGCGTGAACACTGAAGTATATTGAGCCATAACCGTGAACTATAAGGCTGACGGGCATTGGTTTACAGACTATAAGTCTCAAGTGACATTTCTTGCAAATATTTAAGTTGTCAATATGTTGAAAGGGAAAAGTCAGGGCGGCTCCGTAGGCAGGAGCGGACCATCGCGGACAGGGGAACGACAGGACCTGGGATCAGCCCGACACAGACACCCTCACTTTTTAAATCATTTGAATTCGTCTTGTAATCACAGGGAAAAGTTCCAAAACGGTGTTGATGTTAAATATAGTGGGTACATTTCCGTCTGTCAGATTAGCGACTGATTAGCTCTGTTGTTCCATCAGATCACTTGTAAAAAAATAAAAAATAAAGTACATGTAGATGGCAGAGCCTATGTGTGTATGTGGATCTCTCTGGTCACAATTAAGAAAAAGATTTCGTCTACTGTCCACCTCCTTATTGACAAAAAAAGATGGATTCTATATTTTTATTATTTCAGTTTAAATGTTGTGAATATCGGCGACATGAGGCCACAGTTTCAGACCCTGGACTTTGTCCAACAGTCGCCTTCAAGGGTCACAAATGTTTTTCTCACATAGTTATTCCATAGTTATTCCAACTATATGAACAAGGACTGGTCGTCACTTTTGAAGCATCTCTTCGTATGAATGGCAGTTTGGTTTCTGTCTATCTCCGTACGCAGCCCTGGTGTAAAAATAGACTTTAAGCTAATATTGTAACAGGCTCCATGGCCACGACAAAAACACTTTAAATCATCAACTTTCCAGCGGTTAAAACGCTCCAAATCAGAGCTTTCTTCATTGCTTTACACTAACTATCATTATTGTTTGGTAGCCAAAAGACATTCCATTACCCACAATGCAACGGGCGAGCCGAGATGGTCATTGAGCTTATTCTTTGCTGCACCAACTCCATTCTAAATTACAGGTTGTTTACAATGTTGTGTTTCCCCATTTTTTGTCCCGATATCTTCGCAATTTTATCCAATTTTTTCCCAAATTTTAAAAAATTTTTCCTCATCATCCTAATTTTTCTCAGTTTTTCCCTCAAATTTCCATCGAATTTTATCACATTTCTTCCCCATCTTTTTTCAAAATTTTCCCCCATTTTCCTTTCATCACGTCTGAACATCGTCTCCACTTTCGGACGCCTTTCTGAGACAGTCATGTGACCTCAGTTCATCCACGCTGAGAGAAGACGCTGCACTTTGGGACAGTTTTTGTTTCACGTGGATAAAAGTCCAGCCGTTACAGAGACATTAACCAGAAACCAAGTCCGAAACTCCGCATTGTGAGCGTTACCATAGTTACCTCAGCTGCACCGACTCCGTTTACACTGTGGTGTTGATGTGAACGCGACATATTTGCACATTTTAAAGCTCAATAGAAGCGACTGAAGGACACTTCCCTGAACGCACTGGACTGTTTTGTATAAAAGAGCTTTTCCACTTTTGTCGGGTCGGGACTTTCTGTTACAGTAAAGATAAGCAGATGTGTTTTTTTTTTACATGACAGACCAAAGTGTTTCAATGTGGGATTCTTCTTCATCCAAGAAAACATAAGTTTACAGGCTCCATCTGTCAAAACTGCTGGAAACTTTCCCCTGGCTCAGACATTTTTGGTTTTGTAAAGAATGCAGAGCTGATATTACGTTTAAAGCCGCAGTAGCTGAATTACTCCGTTATCAGTTGAGTAAAATCTCTCAGCCGTTGCCTAAACTCGTTTCTAGCTCTCACAGACGGTCATCTGAGTTAATTAAAGGAAAATGCCCGACTTTGAAACCTCAACATCAGAAATAAGCAAAAAATGTGCTGACCATTGTTAAACGGTTACTTTATATAGATGCTGGTTTTATTGACTTTATTCGTGCATATTTCTCGTTTTCACGTGATCGATCGGAACTTTATATTTTGTAGCATTAGCTCTGGGATTGCTCTGTGCATCATCAAGGCCTAAACACGTTCCCAGCGCAGATTCAGCCGCTGAAATAAGTTTTCTTGTCACCGCTTTTAATCCTGGGTGTTTAGGTCAAAGAAACACTGATGTGTCTTTGTAAAAGTCCCAGAGCTGCTGTAGCTCCGGTTCACAACACGATGAAGCTAATCCTCCATGACTGTTTACATCTGTGGCTGCTCCGCTGCTATGGCTGCATCCGAAACCATTAAACTGTAGCCTCTAAGTACCAACACTAGCAACTAATCCTTAACCTTTCATGGGGTCAACTGTTAGATCTCTATGCAGTTAGTGAACTAGAGCTTCAGCAGCATTTGCCCAATTCCACCGTCCTTACCCAGGGAAGGGGAAGTGACATCACCAACAGCTGTTCTTCTTCTTCTTCTTTAAAGTTTAGTGCAGGCCAAACAAAAGCGCATACCGCCACCTACTGTATATTGTCCAACAACAACATAGTGTCCAAATAAAGACATTTAAGGAGAAAAAAAAAGAAACATCCAAATGATCCTTCACATTTCCCTTTATTTTATCTCAACAGCTGTTTCATAAAGCTACAGTATGCAAATTAGCCATGTGGCTTAAGTTTCTACTAAATGAAGCAAAAGCACAAACTGCTTCATTTAGGCCATTTACTGAGGAGGCTCTTTAAAACCATGTGACTGAGCTGTGGGGACGACAACATGTATGAAGTCACTTTTATAAAGTTTGGCTTGTGCAGAATCTTATTTTTTAAATTATTTGTATTACTAAATGAGGGTGGGGGCGAGGGGGTGGGGGGATTGGCGCAGTGGCTTATGGGATGGCACATAGCTCCTAATCGCCGGTTAGTTAGCATCAGAGGTCCCTATGCTAAAGTGGCTATGATAGTTAGCAAACAGGCCACTTTCCCTAACTCCTTCCTAACTGACAGCCCAATTCGGACGCTTCTTGTCATGGTGGACGTTGACGCACATCCGGTTTGGCGTAAGACCTCTTACCAATTTAACGGTTTCGAAATCAGCCTATGTCTCTGTTGGGGAAAGCTCCTGATTGGTCGACGCTCGCGAATTTCTCCAAAAGTTAAACAATCCCAACTCCAACGTGGTACTCGTGGTACTTACGGAGCGCGTGCTGGCCGGGGCGAGGGGCTGGTCAGCGACACCATCTCCTGGATGGCGAGCCGCAGTTTGAGGCGGTGCAGCGGGTTACTGATGCCGATCTCCCGCTGGATCTCCGTGTCCGAGAGGTTCGCCATGATGGCGCCGCTCTTCACGTTCGACCGACAGGCCGCCACGTACCAGGCGGGCATCCCCACCCACAGCTGAGAGCGGGAGAGGGGAGGAGGGAGAGGAGGGAGAGGAGGGAGAGGAGGGAGAGGAGGGAGAGGAGGGAGAGGAGGGAGAGGGGAGGAGGAGAGGACGGAGAGGCGAGAGAGGAGAGGGCAGACGGCCCAGAGAGCTCATGGTTATCTGAAGTTCTCAATTAAAGGTTGGAACAATAAAGTTAACATTTTTGATGACATTGCGCAAATAAAAACTGTGCAACCCCCCCAGCTCTTAGAAACACCCCGGGACAGATGACCTGATAAACATTTAGTAATTTGTTTGTGGAGCTCTTAACTGCTTCTCTACATTATAAGACTCCTGTCCTTCTCTTTTTGGATCATTCTCTCTCAGCCCTGGCTTGGGAGGGAAAGTCAGATTTGTGGGTTTTTGTTAAAGACTCTCACCTCGAGCCAGGACACCACCGTGGGACCGTCCCAGGAGGCGAAGGGCAGCCCCTGACGACAGGCCTCCTCCAGCAGCTCGTGTCTGAGGCAGAGACGGGAAGAGTCAGGAGTTTGCTTTAAATGAACACACAAGATAAAACATCAGAGAGGAAGAGGAGAGCGCTGACTTCTTCTTGTTGCGGCGGTCTTTGTCGGCCGGTCCCAAAGTGCCCGTTTTACTCAGAGTCATGGAGTCTCCGGGGCCGAGCTCTTCAGACGGAGTGGAGGCTGAGGAGGAGCAGACAGGACAATGTGTTTATTATTGCACATATCCTGCACCAATGAGGCGATAAACATTATTCTATTGATATTTTAGGTTCTTCTGTGGACAAAAGTTCCTAAACTGATGGAGAAATTTGTATGACTGATTGGACATTGATCGTATAAAGTTTGCTTGGTGGAGGGCCAACGCAGAAATGGAAAATCTAATTATCTTTGATGAGACTTAAAGTTCTTGAATGATGAGAATTTACTCTTTGGGCGAACTTAAAATAAGATCGTCAACGGAACCAGCATGTTTTTTTGTGCCGTTGACATTTTTATGTTGAGTGTAAAAACAGTGCTGTTTCTGGCAGCCATCTTAGTTTTACTCTTAGGCTGTGTCCGAATGTCCACCCTAGCCCCTAGCCCCTCATTCACTACATAGACCTGCACTATATAGTCACTGATTCTGTTGGCGATTCGGACACAAGCCACTACTTTCTCCCCGCTGCGTGACGTCATGCGCGCAGATTTTTTTGTTTGTTACAAACATTTATTTTATGAACCAGAACAGCAGTTTTGGCACTTTTACAGGAGTTTTATTTTACTTTCAAAATTAAAACTATCATCACAGAAAAAAAGATAAAAGGAAAAAAATGACTCCAGCGTTAGCTCAAAGACGTGCAGAAAGTAGGTCAGAGCCCGGTGTCCGAAGTGCCAGCAGAATGAGTGACTACATCTGCTAAAAGTTCACTAAACTCCGGGAAAAATGTATTTCTGTGATAAAGACCAAACTCATGAGACAAGGGACTAATTATGGATAAATACGAGTCAGATACGTTTTATTTAACATGGATTTTTCATAAATTAAGCCTTTTTGTCCGAGAGAGGAAGCTATCGGTCATTTAACAGCTCGAGCTAAAGGTTAGCAGCTAACGTTAGCATTTTTTCACCATAACCGTTTATATTTAAGTCATTTATTCATGATAAATACACAACACACGATTGAAACAGATGATTTCATTCAGTCGTGTTGTTTAGTTCAAAGACCTGTTGCTGTCGGCCGTTCTTCTCCGACTCTCGCAATGCATTGTGGTCTATATTGATCCGTGTAGTGATCACCGCTGCTCATGACTTTTCAGACTGCATTGTGGGAAATTTTGAGTGCACTACTTTTTTTCTCTCTGGACATTCGGGCCCCCTACAAGATGGCGTGACCACTATATAGTCACTATATAGGGCAGGGGTCACCAACCTTTTTTCAGCCAAGGGCTACTTCAAGAGCATTTAGTTGTTCGAGAGCTACCAGTTATAAACAAATCCTAAAGACTTAAACGTACACTGTTTACTTATAGGATATTGACCCCATATTATATCAATAGCTTGATTTTAAAGTCCTACTGAGTCACAAGAACAGAAATAGTTCTGTTCAGATTTAAGAAAATTAAGTGTTTTACACCAGAGAAAAAGTCTCAAGGGCTACTGGGCATGCCCCAAAGAGCACCTGGGTGCCCGCGGGCACCACGTTGTTGACCCCTGATATAGGGAATAGTGCGGACATTCAGACACAGCCTTAGTCTTTTGCACAAAAACGCTCATTAGTTTTAGTCACACTTTATGTCCAGTCTCATCAAAAACTCGCACACGTCCATCATGTTTACACTATATATAATTTATTTTTGTGTATTTGTATAACCAGAAAGAGTAGTATGATGTTATGGTGCGTTCCAGGTGATTAAACTCGTATGTAAACAAAACGGCTAATGCTACAACAGTTAGCTCATACGATGCTAACGTTGTATGAAAGTTCCTCCAAACCAGATATAATTAAAACATGCGACATAACGTTGTGTTGAAAGCTGTGACCATAAGTAACACTGATGCAGAGGTTTTGTTACAGTTTTATCATTAACAGCTGCTCCACTGGGGGGCGCCGTTACTGTCTTCATCTCGTATATGAACTCGTCTGGAGGTTTCCGATTTCACAGGTTGTAATTATCACTGGAGCGGCTCTAAGGAATTTTTCCACGTGGGAGGTCGGAAATTTACCAGTTGGCTGGAACGCACCACTGACTCCCCAAAGCGTTGGTATGGCAATAGGAACATGTGTAAACACGTAGCACTATGCTCTAATAACGTTCCGTCTTGATAGAGGAGATAAACAGTGACTTTTTCCCCTTGTAAATATATAATCGTCCATTGGCATGAACTAACAACTAACAAGACTGAACATTTTATGACGAGAACGAGAAAAGTACTGAGAATTTGTATCGTCTTGAGTAAAGGAAGTTTGTTTAATCTGGAAAGAGGCAGATGAAAGTGATGGATGTTTGAGTTTACCCAGTGACGCGGGCCCGTCTCTGCCCGGCTGCCCCAGTCGGCCCTTCTCCTTCTTCCCGAACAGGCCGCGGATGGACGACTTGATGCTCTTCTTTTTGCTGGACTTGTGCAGAGAGTCCTGGCTGCTGTTGGTGGCGCCGTCGGCCGAGAGGCTGCGGACAACAGGACGTCAGAGGAGGCACAGATACAGATAACATCACACACACACACTGAGCGTTACCTGCGGAAGTCCCGCGGGTCGTCCATCAGCGCCCCGGGGTGCGTGAGCGTCATGCGGTCCAGGCGAAGAGCTCGCGGCGTCGGGGGAGGAGTGGAGTCCAGCAGCGCCAGCGAGCGATCGTCCTCCTTATTGTTCTGACAGAGGAAGAGCGGTTTAGAATCTCACACACATTAATAAGTTCATTTGAGTCGGAACAGCGGCTCATAAAACACAAGGGGAGAGACAGAGTTTTGGAAAGTAATGTCCAAATGTTTTCCCTGATATTTATTCTGAAGTGACTGGATTCACAAACCGCCACATTCATCCTATGCTGAAAGGGGTCTCCACATTTGGACGTCTTTACGAGGCCGCCATGTGACCTTAGTTCATATGTGCTGAGAGAGAAGACACTGGACTTTGGGACAGTTTTTGTTTCATGTGGATAAAGGTCCAGCCATTACAGAGATATTAACCATAAACCAAGTCCAACTTTCATCATTTTACCATCGTAGGATTTTTTGAGCGGTTGCGTTTCACTGCTTTTAGTTCCGTTCCAGGCCGCTATTGAACTGACCTGCAGGAGGCGCTGTGGGGATACATTCATGGCAAAGTTTTTACATTAAGTTCACCTCACTGCCCGTCTTTACCACATTCTAACGACTCATCATGCAATCATAGACTGTCGCATTAAAGGAATAGGCCACCGTTTTTACATACGGAGATATGTTCTTACCTGAGCTTAGACAAGTTCATTTGTACCTGTCTGGTCTTCACGTGTGCCTTCAGTCACGTAAACACAGCACACGTTAGCATTTAGCCTCTCTCTTCTCCTCTATAGCTCCAAACGAGGTGAAGATAGAAGCTACCAAACTCTTCCACGTTTTCCCTATTTAAATATGGTTACATGAAGTGTTACACCAGTATTGCTGGGTTGCAGGTTCTAGGATGTGATGATGTCACCGGACCCAGTGGGGGCAGGAGCCAGTTTTTCCTATTAACAGCATTACAAGTCATAGCTCAAATACGAATATGTATGAATTACAAAAATGATCATTAGTATCAGTCACTGGGTCCAAGATCTCTCTGTACAAGACCAAAAGTTTCCTCAAAACAAAATAATTTTTCCTACATATAATAGTATTGGCCTTTAGAATGCTGTGATGTCACCTGAAACCCAGCAATAATTACACAATATTAAACAATGTGGATTTTCTAAGCGGATAAAAAGGGGAACTATATTGTAATGCGTAATAATACCAGGAGTAATTCGACATCCGCGCAGTGATATCTTCACTTTACTGTGCGGATGTCGAATTACTCCTGGTATTATTACGCCTTACAATATAGTTCCCCTTTTACCCACTTAGAAAATCCACATTGTTTAATTTTGTGTAATTATACTTTATAGTGTAACACTTCACGTAACCATATTTAAATAGGGAAAACGTGGAAGAGTTTGGTAGCTTCTATCTTCACCTCGTTTGGAGCTATAGAGGAGAAGAGAGAGGCTAAATGCTAACGCTGTCTGTGCTGTGTTTACGTGACTGAAGGCACACGTGAAGACCAGACAGGTACAAATGAACTCGTCTAAGCTCAGGTAAGAACATATCTCAGTATGTAAAAGCGGTGGCCTGTTCCTTTAAGAATGGACTTCTTCCTGTAACTGTAAGGAAATGGCGGCTGGCTCTGGACGTTCCTCCATGGCTTTCCTTTGAGTTAGCATTTGGCGTGGACACTTTTAGACGCTAACATGTAGCTAAAGTGAAATCTCAAAAGGTCTGAACATTCATTAATGATTTGTAACGAGGCTTTGACCTAAATTTGGTCGATGGGTAGGTGGGTGGGTGTGTGGGGAACTGCTGAAAACATCTGGATCGTTCATTATCTGCGATGTTTGGTGGCTAATGCTAACGAGAAATATCATAAACCGCTCGTACCTGTCTGTCCGAGTCCCGCGCCGGCGAGTGGGGCAGCCTGGGCGTGGAGTGGCCCGAGCTGGGCGGGGACGGCGAGGCCAGCGTGGAGGAGGTGATGGAGGAGGTCATGTAGGAGCGTCCGGCCGCGTCTCTGCCCAGCGACGAGGGCGGCAGAGGGGGCGAGTCCAGCGCCACGCTCACCCGGGTCTGCAGCTCCTCCGCACGCAGCTCCGTGTTCTCCTTCTCCTCCTGGATCAGCCTGAGATTCAGAAAAGAAACGTCAAGTTAAGGCTCGTTCTTTAGCCAAGTTATGGGACGAAGAGGTTCCGCAGAGGGGCTTTAAAGCGTCGCAGGTGAATGGAGGGAAAAATAAATGTAGAGATGAAACTTATGATTTGAAACTTTTGCTGTAGATTACGGATATATGAGGAAAACATGTGTCATTGTTATTTCTTAGTATTACTAAAAAAAATTAGGCATTTTATACAGAAATATGGTCAAACAATGTCTATACTTTTGGCAAAAAATCTTAGGGATGCACCGATCCAATACTGGTATCGATATCAGAGCCAATACTGGAAAAAATGCGATATCGTCTTAAAAACACACCTTTTACCACCTAAATCTAAGTGAACATGGGCTGTATATCATTGTAAAGCTAAGACCCAGGAGAATTCAACCGCTGAGTTAGTTTTAACCTCCGCAAATGTATTTTTGATCGATGCGCAAAATTCTGCTGTTAGCAATAGCATGCTAAAGCTAGCGGGAGCATGCTAATGCTAACGAAAACTAATCAAGGCTGGGTCAGCAACTATGATAGAAATACCTAAAGTAGCCAAATAAAATAAAATGACCACTGCTGAAGCCAAGTGTTTCGCATTAACTCACTTAATGCGAGTTGTCTATATTTATGTCACCTAAAGCCTGTCATACACCCAAGATATATAGTGTAGAAAAGTCATCCTTGTTAAATGTTTATCCAAGAGTTTATCAATAGATATAATTGATCATTGATCCGTAATGTCATTACAATAAAATATGACTTTATTGATATGCTCTCTAAATGTACAGTCGGATAAAAATACAAAGTAAAAACCATCACGATGACGACTCTTCACACGCCAAACATTTTAAAACCGTTTGTTCTTTTTGTCCGTTTAAAAGCCACAGATGACACACAGAGTTTGTATTTTACAGCGCAGTTTTACCTGCATTTCTGTCAAATGTTTCATCTTTGTTCCATATCCTTTGCAGGTATTATACCGTTTAGGCAGTTGGAATTGTACTGGTCACGAGTCTTTCAGTAGATTCTGTCCTAGTTATTACCTGTAACTCCAGTGAATTTTCTCAGGACCTGAGATTACAATAGAGAAGAGTCAATGAAATGTTTCACTCAGAGAAAGACACTTTTAAGAAAGTCTCTTGATATCGGTAAATATCGGGTATCGGCAGATACTCAAACCCCAGTATCGGTAGCAAAAAAGCTGGATCGGTGCATCTCTACAAAATCTAAATAATTAATCCAGCCAATGGTTTTATTTTATTGATATATTAGTTAAAAAGATTTTGTTCAGATCAATTTTGGATCTTGTTTAGTTTTTGAGAAAGCTACTGTATTTATAAGTAAAAATTATAATAATTTATATTTCCCCTTGTTTTGTGGGGTTTAAGGATCAACAAATCAGGCAGGACCAGAGGCCACATTAACCGGAAATCCTCCATCATTTAGGAAATATTTTTAAATTGACAGTAAATTCTGAAGGCCGTCACACAGCGCTGCTCGGTCTCTGAGCGCGGCCTCGGGCCTCGTCCTAAAGCAGATCCATTAAACACAGCGTGGTTTCATTTTGCATTTCAAACGGCAAATAAACAGCCTTTACTGCCGCGATGTTTCCAACACGATGCACATCTGAGAGCATTGATTTATCCTGTCATCTCAGATAGTTTTGAGAAAACGCAGACTTTTGCTGTGGATTTCTTTAACAAAGGAATTGACCTCATTTGTATTTTGGTTGGGATGTTGTTGTGAATGTGAACGTGGTGAACTTTTAGTGATTTCCAGACAAAATCAGAAAAGTCGACAAAAGGTAATGAAATAAACATTAAAGGGGGGTATTATGCTTTTTTCAATCACATAGCACCAGTCTATAGCATACTACAATGATGACGTAACCTTCTGTTGGTCTGTATATGCAGTAAATTAAAATAACTGCCTTGAATAAAATTGCTCTCTCAAAATGGCTGTACTGAACGTCTTGAAATAGGCCTCTGTCTCTTTAAGAAGCTTTCCGACACGCCCCCTTCAGCACACTGCTGTGGCATCTAAACAACACTACTGTGTGGGGAGGGGGCTCTGCTGAGCTGAGGAGCAGTGGTTGGTGGCTTGGCTGGTGACGAAAGGTCCAGAGGCGTCTCCAGGAGGTGGGGGCGTTCCTAGGAGGACTGAGGCATAGCTACACCTAAAATGGCTGCCGTCTACGTTTTTACTGATTACTCAAAAATATGTGAATGAGCCAAGGCAACACTCCAGGCATGTGTTTAATGAGGGAATGACATAATAACATGATATAAAGCTTGAAAAAGTCGATTTTACATAGTACCCCCCTTTAAGACAAACTTTGTGACAAACTTTTTGAACTGACCGCTGCCTGAAAGCGTTTGGTTTTGGCACGTCGTGTTTCTCGTGACTCACTTGATCTCCTTGTTGATGGCCTCCAGCTGCTCCTGCAGCATCATGGCGAGCGTATGCACGTCCGTCTGTCCGCTCGGAGACAGCAGCTCAGACCTGAACATCTCCGTGTCCTCCTCGTCGTCGGAGCAGCCCACCTCCACGCCGCGCTCCAGCCCCGAGGCCAGCAGGGCGGCGTTGTCCCAGTCCGAGTACTGCACACACACAGGATGGGTTTATCTGAGTTTACATCACAGGGAAAGAGGCTTTAAAACTTTCAATGGCAACTTTAGCTCGGAGATTTTCCGTTTCATAATTCTATTAATATTTGTAAATGCGCAAATATTGCCAGATTTGCCAAAGCACCTATTCTAGTTTAAAGTGCATATGACAGATTGTAATGCTCTTGAAAATATGACTTATTTAGATGGATTACATCAGTTGCATAGTTATAGTTTTTTCTCAGTGAAGCAGCAATTTTAATGAAGAAATGTTGGGCAGAAAAGTTATTTTTATTTGAATTTTAAGCTGCTGACAGGAAGTGACATAAAAGAAGGAAACATTCCATAGCAGTTTGACTCATTCATTTCCCATTGACTTAACATGGTTGCACGGCAACAGTTAAAATGTTTACCTTCTTCGATGTCACTTCCTGTCGGTGTCCAATAAGGAAGTGAAAACATAAACATCAATGGTCAAACTAAAGAAAACTGGGAATAATCTTTAGCAAAATCTTAAATATAATCGTGTTAACTGTGTTTTAGCAAAATTATTATTAATATTTTCATTATTAGTTACAAAGATTTGTTCAGAGAGATTTTGGATCTTGCTTAGTTTTAAAATAAGCTGTGTATTGGTGGAGAAGCAAGCCTCAGTTCAGTTTATTCCCGTTGACTCCCATAGTAAATTTATGACTTTGAAAATTCCCGGAATTTTGCAACCCTGTATTTATCCATATTTCACATTGTTTGGCGTCTTTTGGAGATGTTTAGAAGGTTTGTAAAGGTCAGACTCTTTTACAGTAAGTTCTTCAGCGATTTGCAATGAACGGATGTGACTCATTTGGCCTGAGGTCTGTTTGGAGCTCAGCGTCTTTCTTCGCACGCATGTAGACCTACTGTACGACTGAGTTTAATAATGACACACTGTGAGGCACAACATTGGTAAATACTTCATTCAGCATTTCGGAAACATTTAGAGGAGGCATCGTCATCATCAGAACATCCCACAAGAGTCACGCGATACATGGTTTACGATAACGGTAATCTCACGATACGCCGATACTGCGATAATCGATATACTGCACAAAAATAACCTACGATACATCACGATTAAAAAAAACAACATGCTAATTTTAACCTTTATTTTAACATACGACATATTATTCATCATTTACATTTCTTTCATGTGCACCACTTTTATAATGATCCCTGACTTACTCACTGAAAATGGGTCATAGATCTGTCAGTGACTTCATTTACATTTAAATAAACAAATGTCCTGTTTAAAAAGGAATAAATCAACCCCAATGAATAGGACAGATAATGGGCAGTGATCATCTATGAATATGACAGGACTGACCGATACTGCGGTGAGCAGGTCGTTACAGACGCTCTACTTCAAAGGTTGTTTACCCACAGGTGAGAGTAGCTGTGATTAGAGGGAGGAGCCGGGCCTTCCCCAACTCCTCCCCTGGGTCTTTATCTACGCTGCGGGCTGAGCGGGACTTTGTCCACTGACGAAGCCTTTTGGATGAGAGGCGAAACGTTTGGAGACTTCAACTACCGAGTACAGAAGACGACTCAAGTACCTTCATTGAAGAAAAATCAACCCCAAATTAATCTTCTTTATAATTATAAAAACTATCATTAAAAGTAATTATTTGTGTGAAAGTGTTGGCCCAAGTGCTTAAAACTGTAGTGCTGCCCCCTGCTGGTCTGACTGAATTCTTGATCATTGGATCAGTGGAGCACTGCTGCCTCATTAGTATGCATGACGTTGCTCATTAATATGCATGACGTCATCAAAAAGTATCGATATCGGAATAATAAGTATCGGTATCGTATCGTCCCGCAAAATATCGCGATATATTGGAAAATCGATATATTGTCACACTCCTGGTCCTCGGACACCTCTGTGGAGCTGTGCCACAACACAGTAAACATTCACATCAGAAGTGGAAGCTCCTCCCTTCAATAAAACTTATGTGCGCACGTTTCATGATTGCACGATCTGATTTAAATAATGATATAATAAAACTAGACTTTTTAATAAAACTAGACTTTTTAATCTCCGAAGTGTGTCCAAACGGTGGAAAAATGAATGGTCGCTAAAAGACAGCGAGGAAACCAGCGGGATGCCGTACATTGGTGATCAGAACCTCAGTGTGTTCCTGTACCTTAGTGGCATCGTCTCTGGCTGAGCTCCAGCGCGCCCGGTGCCCGCGTCGCACCACCGGCCCCACCGTGGCATGGCCGAACATGTCCATGGTGGAACCGGACGCTACAGAGCCGCCATGAGAGTATCTGAGCTCCAGGACAGAGCCGGGGAGGGAGCGGCTGTGGAGAGAGAGGAGAGGTTACTACAACTATGACTACGACTACAACTACAACTACTACTGCTACTACTACAACTACTACTGCTACTGCTACTACTACAACTACTACTACTGCTACAACTACAACTACAGCCGGGGAGGGAGCGGCTGTGGAGAGACAGGAGAGGTTACTACAACTATGACTACGACTACGACTACAACTACAACTACTACTACAACTACAGCTACTACTACAACTACTGCTACAACTACATCTACAGCCGGGGAGGGAGCGGCTGTGGAGAGAGAGGAGAGGTTACTACAACTATGACTACGACTACAACTACAACTACTACTACTACTACAACTACTGCTACTACTACAACTACTGCTACTACTACAACTACTGCTACTGCTACAACTACAACTACAGCCGGGGCGGGAGCGGCTGTGGAGAGACAGGAGAGGTTACTACAACTACAACTATTACGACTACAACTACAACTACTACTACTACTACTACAACTACTGCTACTACTACAACTACTGCTACTACTACAACCACTGCTACTACTGCTACTACTGCTACTACAACTACAACTACAGCCGGGAAGGAGCGGCTGTGGAGAGACAGGAGAGGTTACTACAACTATGACTACGACTACAACTACAACTACAACTACTACTACAACTACAACTACTACTACTACTACAACTACTGCACAACTGCTACTACTACTACAACCACTGCTACTACTGCTACTACTGCTACTACAACTACAACTACAGCCGGGGAAGGAGCGGCTGTGGAGAGACAGGAGAGGTTACTACAACTATGACTACGACTACAACTACTACTACAACTACTACTACTACTACAACTACTGCTACAACTGCTACTACAACTACTACTATTGCTACTGCTACAACTACTACTACTGCTACTGCTACGACTACTGCTACTGCTACGACTACAACTACAACTACTACTACTACTACTACAACTACTGCTACAACTGCTACTACAACTACTACTATTGCTACTGCTACAACTACTACTGCTACTGCTACAACTACTACTGCTACTGCTACAACTACTACTGCTACTGCTACAACTACAACTACTGCTACTGCTACTACTACTGCTACTGCTACAACTACTACTGCTACTGCTACAACTACAACTACTGCTACTGCTACTACTACTGCTACTGCTACAACTACTATTGCTACTGCTACAACTACTACTGCTCCTGCTACAACTACAACTACAGCCGGGGAGGGAGCGGCTTTGGAGAGAGAGGAGAGGTTACTACAACTACTAATAATAATGATAATAATGCCTTACACTTGTATTGCGCTTTACAAGCCTGTATTACCAAGTTTCTCAAAGCGCTACTCTGTCATCATTATTCATTCACTCCATACTTGGTGGTGGTAAGCTACGGTTGTAGCCACAGCTGCCCTGGGGTAGACTGACGGAAGCAAGGCAACCAGTCTGCACCATCGGCCCCTCCGACCACCACCAACCACTCTCTCACTCACTACATTCGCTAGGCTTCCTGGTGGTACCAAACAGTCTCCCATCCAAGTACTAACCAGGCCCTTCCCTGCTTAGCTTCCAAGGTCTGACGGGATTGGGCATAGCAAAGGCGGTATTGACCACAACTACAACTACTACTGCTACTACTATTGCTGATGTTTAGCTGATGTTTAGCTGATGTTAAGCTTATGTTTTGCTGATGTTTAGCTGATGTTTATCTAATGTTAAGTTTATGTTAAGTTCACGTTTAGCTGATGTACCTGGAGTAGGAGCCTCCAGGCCGCGCTCGGAGCTGATCCAACTCCAGCTGCAGACGCTCCAGCTCCGCGATCAGCTGGTCCTGAACATCACAAGAAGAAAACACGTGAGAAAATCCAGAAAAGCACAGGTGGAAGATGGAGGTGGAGGACTGAACCACAGCAGAGGGGCAGCTCGCACCTTATTGGCCAGAAGGTCATCCTGGATCTTCTTCATGTTGGACAGTTCCTCAGACAGAGCGTTCTGAAGGACAGAGTCAGAGTTAGAACAACAGCAACAAAGGAAAAGATCTAAATGTATAGTTATCAATATGAAAGTTTAGCTGTAAATTACTGACATAAATATGAGGATAAAATGTATTGCAAGTTTTCCGTTATTTAATGTTTTCAGTGTCTGAGCTACTAAATATGAGATATTGTTGCGAGAGTGGAATGAAAACTCCACTTCAACCAGACAAGGTTTGGCTGAGTTTATTCCACTCCCAGACCTTCTGTTTGTTATAAAGGTTAGTGGCACCTTCTCCTCCAGCGCCGCCATGCGCTCCTTCAGGTGCAGCTGCAGCCGCTCGTTGGACTCGGACAGGAGTTTGTCCACGGTGTCGCTCAGACGCTTGTTGTGTTCGTCGTTCATGCGCTCCCTCTGCCGCGCCTGAGACGTGACAAAGAAACAAAGCTTTGAGTTGAAGAATGAAAACTTTAGGTCAGTGGTTCTCGTGGGGTTGTCGGACAAGGACATAGTGTATGTTGATATTGCATACTCTTTAAATGATTGTATTATTGTTAAGGTTAAAGTGCTTTATTTGTTATATTACAACACTAGAAGAAGTAAATATTAAGCATGGATACAGATCGCGTCATACAAGTGGGCGTGGCCTCGCCGAGGGGGAAGGAAGTATGTTTTGGGAAACACCATTTTTCACTCTTTTAGCCGTTTCTGGTGGAAATCGGGCCCGTATGATTGTTTTTACACAGCAGATTGTTCTGTAGAAGCGAAAAACTGGCAGTTATAGCTAGCGTTAGCATGTAGTATGATGCTAACATGAAGCATCATATTCGAATTCTCCGTTATTATGTATTTATGGGCTGTTGAACCACGTTGTTCCTCTCCATGTCTTTGTATTTGTTAAAGTAGTTTTGGAGTAATTAAGTTTAGATTTTTCTCCTCTTTGTTTTCCCCTCAACTGCTTCAAACATGACCATATGTAACCGGGTTATATATGACGTAGTTAATCCTGGTGAATTGGTGAAGTGCCAGTGTTAGGCGTTGCGTGGTGCTACACGCCAAAGTTCTTGTTTGTTTATTTGTCCTGTGTTTATCATACCTGGCAGTGTCTTTGAGTTGTTAGTCCCGTTTGACAGTATTTTACTTTGGCCGTCTGCCCCTTGTGTGTCACATCCTGTCTGGGTAGAACCTTATAAAAGTTGGCTCCTCCCGTTCCGTCTTCCCTTTTAATTTTCCATTTCATGGAAGAGGTAGGATCTCGAACCATCTGCCCGTTGTACCCCATTTTGTTGTATATTTAATATGTGTTTTAAGTTGTTATATTGTCTTATTGTCATTTCTGTTCATATTGTTTACTTACGTTGTGGATGTCTTTTCTTTTGTATTGTAGATTGTGCGTGTGGGCAGGGCTGTTATCGGGGCTAACGCCTTTTTGTTTTTTGTGCATCAGTTGCCTAATAAACAGAGGGAAGCAGCTGCCTCCTCCAAAGGTGTTCTGAGTCCCGCGAGTCCTTATAAGAATACAACACAACGCAGGGTCCGCTACGCCTCAGCCACACATATATGGGCGATTCCAGAGATGCAGGCTGTATCTATGAGTTTAAATGACTTAAATTGAGAATATTTATCTTGTTTTCATTCATTTAGACTTTTATCCTGATCTGATCTGCTTGCTTGAGGACATTTCTCACTGGTTCTAAGTTAATCTCGCTTGAAATAAAGTAAAACTGCCAAAGGGACAAGAGCAATAAATAATGTGTTGCAAAAGCAAATTGGCCCAAAATCTGAAAAGTGAGAAAATGTGGTTCTGCTGCAGTGTCTTTTGCTAACGTGGATAGTTATTGGCTCGCAGTGATGAAGACCGGTCCCGAATCTGCAGCAGTCTGAGATCCACCAGTTTGTGAAGGCTCTCATTCGTCATGGAAGTATTGATCGTAGAGAAGCTTAGAGAGCTCAAACTCAAGTCACTCACCCTCTGCAGCTCCTGGTTCTTCTCCTCCAGCTGACCCTCCATCTGTCGCAGGCGCTCCTCGAAGTTCCCATGTCTCTCCTCGGCCTGAAGAGTCACAGAGAGGACAGAGACAGAGAGGACAGAGGAGGAAAGATGGACAGAAAAGTGGAGGATATAGTAACTCAGCACTTTCTCTCTTCATTTAGTTTCACCTGTTGATTTCCAGAGAGTCCACTGTGGAAACATCAGGATAAATGTCCATCTTTTCAACAAAGACCACGACTAAAATCAGATCAGAAACACCGCTGATCTTCCATAGGCCCCATTTTATGCTCTTCCCAGTGGGTGCCCAGTCAAACTATCTATCTATCTATTAATTTTGTTTGTATCATAATAAGATTTGTTCCGTCTTGTGCATCTAATTCCAAAGTCTTTCTATCGATGTTGAACTTTGTGTAATTGAGCTGATCATTATTTGGAAGCAGGGGCGCAACTACCCACTTTCTCGGGGGTATGCAGACACAAAGCCGGGCCCCCCCCCCCCCCCCCCCCCCGAAAAAAATTCGGGGGGGGGGGGGGGGGCGCTGTCCCTTGCGCGCCGAGTCCGACTATATTTAAATATTTTGTTCTCTCTATCGTATTCGTAGTGATGGGATTTTCGGCTCTTTTTGGGGAACCAGATCATTTGGATCGGCTTACTAAAAAGAGCCGGCTCTTTTGGCTCCCCAATGGCAACATATACACTTTAAATTTCAGACAAAATTAGCAGAAATGTTCATGCTCGTTAAATGAGCCTTTAGCCTGCACAAAACAACAACTATAATCAAGAAAGAAATGAAAAGGAACATTAGATTTTTTTTTTCATTGCTATTCATTATATTAATCTGTGTCCAAACTTTTAAAGCTGATATTAGTTTCACACACGTACTTTTTTATTTACTGTTAAAATCCTTAGTGTTTCTCCCCAGTCCCTCAGCTGCCTGTAGCTCCGCCCCTGTTCCTGCTCTGTAGCTCCTGCAGCCTCACACTGAGAGAGGGATTCAGACTCCAGACATCACTGAACTTTAGCAGGACTTCTCTTGTACTGCTTTTGGTGCTGTTTTAATGAGCTCATACACATGAGGAAAAGGCCAACAAAAGGCGACGTATCGCCGCCCAGCACGTGTGATGCATTGTTTACTTTTCACTCCACAAACCCAGCGTAACTCTATCTAACCATAAAACCCAACATATGAGTCGGATTGTTCTCAAATAAAAAAATGACTTAAAGCTAGAGATGCGCTGATTACATTCATGGATGAGTATAAGTTTGTAGAGTTTTTCATTTTGTGTAAACAGCAGGTTCGTTCTTCGCACACGGGCGGCGGCTGCAAGTTTTTCAACACCTTTCTCTCTCTCTCCCTGACCCCATTATCTTTCCCTTTCTCTCTCTCTCTCTCTCTCTTCTCTCTGAGGTGAGTGTAGCGCAGACCGGTGCACGTGGAGCTTGATAAACATGTAAAGTTTTTTTTTTTTAAACGGCTCACGGTGAGACTCGGCTCTTATCGTTCCCTTAAAGAGCCGGCTCTTTGTACTGACTCGTTTGCGACCGACCCATCACTATCCTATTAGCGCCCAGTCCTTTCGGCGCCCCTATGCAAGGCATATATTGCATATGCCCTTTTTGCGCCACTGTTTGGAAGTGACAGGATTCATTCATTCATCTTATGCTCAAAGTCCTATCATCATTTTGAATATCGTCTCCACTTTGGACGTCTTTATGAGACAGTCATGTGACCTTAGTTCATATGCGCTGAGAGAGAAGACGCTGGACTTTGTGACTGTAAACCATGTCTGAAATTCAGCGTTTTGACTGTAGCTACCACAACAGGATTCTTAGCTGCACCGATTCAGTGTTAAATTACAGGCTGTTTACGATGTTGCGATGAATGCGTTGAATGTGGCCCATTACAGTGTGGCTGCAGTACCTTGTTGAGCGCTGCCACCCTCTGTGCCAGCTGCGCCTCCACCTCGGGCAGAGTCTCCGCCCGCTGGAGCGTCTGCTGGAGCTTCTGCTTAGCGTCGTCCAGTCGCTCCTGCAGCCCGCGGTTCTTCTCCTCGCTCTGGGAAACACCGGCAAAACATTACAGACAACTTCCTCGTCATGTTAGTTCTCTATAAACCCCCTTTTACGCCAGATGCACATCATGTTACTTAAAACACACAGTTTTGAGCCATCCTAGGTATTACTTTGCTGTCTAATAGGTTCTTACAGCCTCTAGTTGTTCTTTGTAATACTTTTAGTCAGACCTAGCCTACATTTTTATACCTGCCAAAGCTGTTTCTTAAGCCAGCGCAGCCTGTAAATTACTAGAAACTATCTATTTTACTTGTGTATGTTTAGTCCTAATTGCCATGAGTTGTTTTGTGACATTTTAGATAAGTAATGTCCTCAAATATGTGTTTTATAAGACGTTAGCATAGACGCTAATTAGCCGTTAGCGCGCAGCTAACGTTAGCCAGCTACTTATTCACTTGTGTTTTCTGTGTATATTAAAGAAATAGGCCACCGTTTTACATACTGAGATATGTTCTTACCTGAGCTTAGATGAGTTGATGTGTACCTAAGTCTATGGACCCACATGGGGTTGAAGTTAGAAGCGACCAAGCTCTTCCACATTTCCCCTATTTAAATATGGTTATGCGAGTAATTACACGATCCAAGTATAGTTACACAAAATTAAACATGCCCATTTTCTAAGGGATAATAACACCTTAGGAGCACTTCAACTTTACTGCGCGGACGTCGAAGTGCTCCTAAGGTGTTATTACTAGGGTGACCAGATGTCCCAGTTTACCCAGGTCCAGTCCCACGTCCCAATAGATTTCTCCAAAACTATTGATTTGTCCCAGTTTTACTCAGTCACTAACAGTTTTACCATTCAGCGTTGGAAAAGATTATCAAGCTTTGGAACCCTTCGGCATATTCCCGAATTGTGTCCCAGTTTTTAAGTTGGAAAATCAGGTTACCCTAGTTATTACGCCTTACAGTATAGCACCTCTTTTATCTGCTTAGAAAATCCACATGTTTAATTTTGCGTAACTATACTTGGATCGTGTAACTACTCACGTAACTGTATTTAAATAGGGGAAACATGGAAGAGCTCGGTCGCTTCTAACTTCACCCACGTTTGGCCCCATAGAGGAGAGGAGGAGAGGCTAAATGCTAACAACATCTTTGGTCTTTTTGCGTGACTGAGCGCACACATGAAGACCAGACAGGTACGCATCAACTCGTCTAAGCTCAGGTAAGAACATATCTCAGTATGGAAAAACGCTGGCCTGTTCCTTTAAGCAGAGGCGGGTAGTACTCAGTTAGATTTACTCAAGTACATATACTTCTTAGAGTATTTTTTATCATAAGGTACTTTTTACTTCTACTTGAGTAAAATTGTTCTTTATAATAATTTAGTTTTTTGTATTTTCTGCCATTTTCTTGGAATTTTCTTCGTAAATATCACGATTTCCACAGGATTTATGTTTTGTTTGATACCACTGAAAATAAATCAGACTTTTTCACTCAAACAGTTACTCAGCTATTCGCAGTGGTAAGGAATTTTCTCCAAGTACTATTTTACTTTTACTTGAGTAAAATCATTTCAAAGTAACGTTACTCTACCCACCTCTGATATTAAAGTGCATATGACACATTAGACACAATTTATGCGAAACATAGTTAACACAATTATACATATTTAAGATTTTGCTAACGATTGTACCCAGCTTTCTTTAGTTTGACCATTTCTGTGATGTTTATAGTTTCACTTCCTTATTGGACACTGACAGGAAGTGACATAGATAGAGGCAAACTATTTTAAACTGTTGCCGTGCCGACCATGTTAAGTCAATGGGAAATGAGTCAAACTGCTCTGGAACTTTACCACTATGTCACTTCCTGTCAGCAGCTTAAAAATCCAAATGTTCTGCCCATCATTTCTTCATTAAAACTGCAGCTTCAAAAAATTAAAAATGATCATTATGCTACTAATGTTATCCTTCTAAATAAATCATATTTTCAAAAGCATTAAAACTGTCATGTACACTGGCAACTTTTCAGCAAAACAACTGGTCAAATTAACTCAAAACAAGCAGCTGACTGTATTTCGGACCATATTTCTTGCATTTGTACTTTATCTATGGTGTAAAGGATGATTTTCAGAGAGCGCTGGTGAGTTAAGGCGGTGCAGTTCCGGTACCTGTCTGTAGAGGGAGTCCTTGCTCGCCAGCTCGTTCTCCAGTTTGTCTTTGATGTCGTGGAGCGACGTCGCCTCCCGCTGGGCAGCCAGGTACCTGCAGTCGAGAAGTGAACAAGAGCATCCATCAGAGAGGAGGATCTGTTTTTTCTTCATTAATTCTAATAAAGAGCGGCCAAATTAAAGAGGCATAAGTTTGATCTAACGTGGATTTGACATGATTTTGGTTATTGCCTTTTTGAAATGTAACAATTTATATTCAAGTGGTTTATTCATGAAAAAAACTTGATTAAGGAGAAAGAGTAAATGTAGAGAAATCAATTTCAAACTTTTGCTGTAGATTAATGACATTGATGTGAGGGGAAAAAAACGTATTGCAATTTTTATGTTTTCATAATGACATTTTATCCAAATCTAAATAATGGATTAAATTTTTCTTGACATATCAGCTCCAAATTTGCTCAGAGGGATTTTGGATCTTGTTTAGTTTTTGAATGAGCTATTTATTAGTGATCTGTGAAAATCCTTCTGTGATGTTCAAAATGTTTTTACGTCCAAGTCTGTAAAGTGTAGATTCTTATGGAGCGACTGAAGTGCAGATGTTGTTAAAGAGTTGTTAAAGTTTAGTCCCTTTGTCTGCACATGCGCCCTGTGTATATTCCTCCCGTCTTTAGCCGCTGCTGTCTCCGACAAAGGAAACGACCATATTTGGATTATACAGCGTCATCTCGGTCAAAAGACTTGACTTGGGACTTGCTGTTTGTGACTTGAGACTTAACTTGGACTTGAGGCCAATGACTCTCAGTGACTTGCTGTGACTTTATAGTTTTATTTATTTGAGTGAAACTGTTGAAGGATCAGGATTCATTGCGTAAAAGCGGCGCATCTATGTTTACATATGGTAATTAGCCACATGCTTTTTTTACAGCGCGAAAAGGCAGGAGGAAATACGACGTGTTTCTTGGATGAATTAAATGTTTTCTACAGTGAGTGAAGAGGTGAAGATTCATAGACATTTATTAAGGACAGGAAACGTTCGAAACAATGACTGAAGCTGCAGCACAGACAGGAGCCTCCAGAACGACGATGCTAAGAGCTGGATTAATGACAAACATCTTGGAGGCTTTTCGGTGTTTAAAGCGTTCTCTCGAAGTTACAGCATTTAGAGGCTGTTTCCCGCAGCCGCACAGAGCCCAGTGACAGCGGGACTGAAGGCTGTGCGGAATCTGCGGCACGGTAGTACAGTGATTAGCGCTCGTGCTTCACAGCTAGAAGGTTCGGGTTCAATTCCCACCAGGGACGGGGCCTTTCTGTGTGGAGTTTGCATGTTCTCCCCGTGTCTGCGTAGGTTTCCTCCGGTACTACGGTTTCCCCTACCACTAAAAACATGTACAATAGGCCAGGATGAATGAGAGTGTGTTTGAGAGTGCACATGGGGGACGACGGATGGAAATTAGCCCAAGGCTACAATCCGGTGTGGCTTGTTCATTAACTTGCACTGTCCCTACCAAATAAACCAATAAATAAATCTACTTTGAGCAGGGGCGAATCCGAGCATACAGGGGCTGGGGCATTACAGGGGAACCACTGACAGAAAAACTGCCACAAACTAACAAAAATGAAAATATAATGTCTGCAGACATTATATCAGACTGCAGGGAGCAGCAGCTCATGTTAAAAGACTCTGTTTCCATATTTTTTTTAAGTTGGCCCCCCGGTCCCCTTGCTTAAAATGCTGTCCCAGTAATTTTGTACACAGACTGGAGCATTTAATATATATTTTTTAAATGTTGTGCCAATTAAATATTAATTAGACTTTAAATCCAATCCATTAGATTTTAAAAGTTTGAGTTTAGCCTAAATTTCAAAATCGCTAAATCTTGAGAAAGCGCTTTATATTTTAAAGTAGATTAAACACATTTTGAAAAGAAGAATTAGGCTTAATGCTGACGTTTGCGACTTGAGGTGACTTGCTGGCTAAAGAAAGACTTGACTTGACTTGACCCTATGACTGATTGACTTGGACTTGCTTGGGACTTGGACCTTCACGTCTTGGACTTGACTCGAGACTTGCATTTAGTGACTTACTCCCACCTCTGGTAAATAGTGCACTTAAGTTTCAGACCTGCGCTCCAGCGTTGTGATCCGCTCCTCCATGTCCTCCTCTGACACAGCGCCTGCAACATTCACACAAATGATGAGCCTCTAATCGGCTAAACTTAGAGCCATTGTTAGTATTTAAACACTGGAAAACCACGTGTTTTATTGTGCTAACGTTCAAACTGGGCTGTAAACAGAGGCCAAAGCGAGAAAACGCATCAGTTTGAGTGTTGAAAGAAGTGCTTTTTGTTGAAGAGCGACCACAGCTGCCACAGCCTTTTCTCTGGTGCAAATAAAACAATAATGGGATATGTTTGTAGAGCTGGAAACTACAGCAGCAGCTTTCATGACCCACGCACACACAGGGACAGGTGATCACTGTGTCTTTGTGATTGTTAAGTGTGTGATAAAGTGATTGACCTCTTTGACGTCGCGCTGCAGTTTCTGGTTGGCCTCCTCCGATCGGGACAGTTCTCTGCGCGCCGTGGTCAACTGCTCCTCGATCTCGCCCACCTGAAGAACCGGCGCGAAAGTTAGAGCAAATTCACTTGAAATGCCATAGTGGAAATCACCCCAAAATCAAAACAAATATATAAATATATCACTGAAGAATTACACAGGAAAAAAAGAAAAATCACAGACAAAATTGCGCAAAAATAGGAAGAAAAATCACAGAAAAATTACGGGGGGAAACGGAAAAATTGCACAAAAAATAAATAAAATCACAGAAAATGTACACACACAAAAAAATGCGCAAAAAAACCAAATAATAATAAAATCAGCATGTGATACAGGTCAGTTATATTTCAAACATTATTCTATTAACACAGACATTTATATGTTAGTCTGGTGTTATAAGTGATTTACCTCAGGTGCACTGTGGAGTGGGTCACACTGTTTTAATGCAGGCTAACTGATACCATAGAAATGCACTAGCCTAGCATTAGCCTAGCGCCACTAAACTCTTCAAATATAAGAACTGCATGAATTTAAGAAAAAAATATCTCCAGACATCAACAACACTCTGGATAACTAGGAAATGAGGCCCAATGTCAAAAATCCTGAAATATCCCTTTAACCCTGTTTCTACAAAGCTGGATCACCATCAGGGTAGATCTCCATGGAAACAAAACCTGCTCTGGACCAGGTTCAGCTCGTTTAGATAAGAAGACGACTCTTTGAGCAATCTGTGGTGTGAGCAGCGGCGAGAGTCCTTTATGGATTTGATAAATTAAAGCGACTTTTCCTGCAGATTTTAGACGACGACATGAAAAAGACTTATTTCTTGTTCACATAACAGTACGAGTGTTGCATTTCAGTTGTGATAAAGATTGTTAACAAATGTCTGTGTAGGCTCCCAGTCGTACAGGAGTGTCCATCTTCAATGAAAGTTCTTGAGTCTTCTTCTGTACTCTGCAGTTGAAGTGTCGAACGTTTTCCCTCTTCATCCAAAAGGCTTCATCAGCGACACTAAAGTTTTAGCTCAGCCCGCAGACTAGATATAGACCACAGGGAGGGTTTAGCTTGGCTCAGTCCCTCCCCTTTATTAACGGCTACTCTCACCTAGGGCTGAACGATTTTGCCAAAAGTCGATATTGCGATTTCGATTTTATTGCGATTTTCCGCTAATAACTTTTGTTGCAATACAATTAAATATTTACAACTGACTTAATAAAGTATTACTTACTCTTAAGTCCTTATAATCATATGGAATATAATTCAAAATAGTCCACATAGCCATTTACATAATTTACAATAAGCTATACTGATTTTGTGTTTTTTGTAAATAGCCAAAATAATGTCTTGCTATTTGCTCTTGTGTGTTAGTCAGTGGTTGTGAGATAAGTTCTTATCTTTATCCAAAACATTCCCAAACATAAGCCTCCTAAAGTGAGTCACAAAGGACTCTTTACTCTTAACAAGCAGCACAGGCTCAGCTTCATCTCTGTGGAGGCACAGACGTGTGAATCCGGAGGAGAGTTTCTGTGATCAGTGCATCAGAGGGATTAGCGCTGCAGCTAACGCGATGCTAACGGAGGAAAAGCAATAGTCCTTCTGCTGCATTATGAACGCTGATATGTTCACAGTACATCCACGATCTACCACGCACCTGAAGTAGACTGAGAAGTAAACAAAAGCACGCGGTGGAGCGGACGTCAGGGGCGTCTCTCGCCGCTACATTCACTTCTATGGGCCGCGGCCGTCAGCTGCATGGGCCGAAATCGTGTTGTGTAATATCGCGATAAAATTGCAAATGCAATTTATCGTTCAGCCCTACTCTCACCTGTGGGTAAACACCTTTGTAGTTCTGTGTTTTTGTAGTCCTAAGTCCTAACGACCGAACTCCCACCTGAAGACGGTTCAGACTGAAATCAGGTGTCGTGTTGTGCTTTATCGTTACCTGTCTGCACATCAGGGCCAGCCTCTCCTTCAGCTGCCCGAGCTCAGAGCGCTGCCTCTCGATCTCGCCTTCTCTCTGTCGGTCCACCTCTCCGTCGTCCAGGAGCGAGGACGGGCCGTTGGGAAGGCGCTGGAACGACACCGGCCAGTTTCATAAAGCTCCCATCAGTTACATATGAATGAATGCGGCTGCTCTGGCTTTACCTCTTTGCCGTTGTCCAGACCCTGCTGCCTCCGTTTGACCTGCTCTCGGAGACTCACCACCTGAAGCACAGACGGCGTCACACAAACAGGAGCCGAGTTCATGTCATCGTAAAGGAGTTTGTTCTGTGTTTTACTCTGACATTAACTAAGCGAAAACTGACCACAAAATACCTCTAAACTAATGGCTCGTTTCCTCCAGCCTACTCTACTCTACTCAGCCTGGTTTTTCCATTACTCTGTAGAATCTGATACTGTATCCATGGTTACCAGGGCGTATGGATATGGCTTTGCTTTTGGCTGTATCCATGGCTGTGTCCGAATGTCCCCCTAGTCCCTAACCCCTCATTCACTACATAGGCTACATAGGCCTGTACTATAATAATCTATAGAGTCCACTTTTTTTCTGAATTGATTTATGTTACAAACATTTATTTTATGAAACAGAACAACAGTTTTGGCACTTAAAACTAAAATTAAAACTATCATCAAAAACAACAAAAATCACTCCAGCGTTAGCTCAAAGACGTGCAGAAGTAGGTCAGAGCCCGGTGTCCGGAGCGCCAGTAGAATGAGTGACTACATCTGCTAAAGTTCACTAAACTCCGGGAAAAATGTATTTCTGTGATAAAGACCAAACTCATGAGACAGGGACTAATTATGGATAAATACGAGTCAGATACGTTTTATTTCACATGGATTTTACATGAATGGCTTGGATTATTCGAGAGGAAGCTATCAGTCATTTAACAGCTCGAGCTAAAGGTTAGCAGCTAACGCTAGCATTTTTTCCATAGACATATTATTAATAGACCGTCATCCTCACTCCTCCCCGTTTACCACAATGACCACGTTCGAGGGGAAATCATGGCGGATTTACAGACTCCTCCTCCTCCCCAGCTCTGACGACGCATGTTCCTAATAAGGGCATAAGGGCGGATCTTCACTGTAGACTCCGCCCTTGTGTGACGTGTAGCTCGCGCAGCTCCAATGCTAACAGTCCGACCCTCATTAAGTACGAGATTTCTAAATATATCCTACCATAACCAGCCCGGTGCCTCTGATTGTGTCTAACCCAGCGTAATCACAGGAGGAATATCGAGCTGTAGACAGTTCCAAAACAATTAGGCACCGGCATTAAAGTTGTTTTTAACGTGTCTAAGTGCAATGGATTCCAATGGGGACTAGCGGCTATATGGAGGTATACAGCAATGGCGGCCTCCAGTGTCGTCGTCGCAAAGCAGAGCAGCCAGCGGCCATTGATTTTTTCACCGTAACCATTCATATTTAAAGAGCAACTAAACACCAATCAATTTTTACTGATAAACTGTCTCAATGGTGTCTCATAGTGTTGTCTACTGTCCCTGACATTATTCTGACTTATAACGCAAACATGTGTCAAATCCTAACTTTGGCCTGAAAACTAATGGGTTGCGCCCCCTTCAGGTAAACTCTGCTACTAAATTAGAATTTCCTGATTGACTGGAGACGTGTCCACGGCCTCCACAGAACGTCATAAGCCGCACCAGCTCCACCCCCAAACCTCAGAGACTTTGTTTGTGGTGGAGAAGGCTTTGACACGCCCGTTTAGGTACTCTTTAAGTCATTTATTCTTGATAAATACACAACACGTGATTGAAACAGCTGATTTCATTCAGTCGTGTTGTTTAGTTCAAAGACCTGTGGCTGTCGGCCGTTCTTCTCCGACTCTCGCAATGCATTGTGGCTATATTGACCCGTGTAGTGATCACCGCTGCTCACTACTTTCCAGAATGCATTGTGGGAAATGTTGAGTGTACTACTTTTTCTCTCTGGACATTCGGACACCCCTACAAAATGGCGTATCCACTATAGTGCACTCTATAGGGAATAGTGCGGACATTCGGACACGCCCATGAATTCCAAACTAAAACTAGCCTCTGACCTCCTGTGAAGACGACTGCAGCTCCTCCTCCAGCGCGGTCACTCTCTCTAGCGCCACCCGCAGTCTCTCGCGACCTTCTCGTCCAGGGCCTTGTGGTGCTCGAACAGGGACTGAGCGCTTTGAGAACCTCCACCTCGCTGGACACGCCGGCCGGATTCTGCCGCTTCACCACCGTCATCCTCAGACTGCGCTCGTGTCGCGCCACGAGGCACTCCAGGTGCTCCAGGAGCAGCTGAGGGGAGAAACGGGATCAGGACTGGATAAAACTAAAGACACTTGTGTGAATGAAGCCCAGGTCTCACCCGTGTGTTGTTGCGCTCGCCTTCAGCTCCGCGATCTCCTCCTCTCGCTCCAGCAGCTGCTCTCGACACAGGTTCAACTCTTTGGTCAGCACCGCAAACTCCTGCACGGCCACAAGAGGAGACGTTACTCTCACAGAGACAAGAAGAAGTCATGTTTAAAGGCACACTGTGTAACATTTTGAAAACACAAAAACACATCTCGTCTGCGAAACATGGGTCTCTTACGCTTTAGGCAAAACATCCAAGCATTGTGGCGGTTCATGTTGTTGTTCACATTAGACAGAAGGATCACGATAAGCAGAAGGATAATGTGGAACAGATTGTTATATATTGTGCCTATTAACTCATTTCCAAACACCCATTGTAAGCAACAACAAACAATCTCATTAAAGTGTTTAAAAGGCTTTTCATTACAATAATTATTGAAACAATGGAATCTAGTAACAAAATCCATGTAAGAGTATTTGCCTGAATGTCTTTATTATTATTATTTCTTTTACAAATATTTTATATTTTAAATTTTTGCCTATTAGTTCTTTGCCATCATTTAGCGTAGAGTAGTGGTTCCCAAAGTGGGGTCCGGGCCCCTGGGGGGCCTTACAGGCACTACAGGGGCCCCCAAAGCGTGTCTACAAAACAAAATTTGCCAAAATTGACTACTTTAACCATTTCAGCAACAATCCTTGCAATCTTTTTAATGTAATGTTACCTGTCAAATAGTAAGAAAATTCCTTTGAATAGAGTAAATTATCAATATTGGGGGGGAGAATTTCGGATCGAAAAGGGGGCCTCGATGTCCAGACTGTAACCTGAAAATGAAAACTCGCAAATTGTTGTTCGCATGTTTGCAATGTTTACATCAGTTAATATTCATCCATAGATACAAAATATTGGACTAGTTTCCATCCAGTATGATTGTCACAACATTTATTAACCGCACGGACTACTTTTCTCTTTCTTACACGCACAAAACCTTGTAGTTTTATGGAAATACCGTACTGGCTTCCTGTCACTCAGAGAATAGAATTTAAAACAGCTCTGCTGTACAAGTCTTTTCATGGTTTAGCACCAAAGTCCATCTCTGACATGTTAGAGCCGTATGAACCATCTCGGGCCCTGAGAACTTCAGGAGGGGTCTCCTGGTGGTTCCCAGAGTCAATAATAAACACGGTGAGGCTGCGTTTCAGTTTCATGCAGCTAAAATCTGGAACAGTCTTCATGAGGATGTGAGACAGGCCTCAACTCTGACAATGTTCAAATTCAGGCTGAAAACAGCTCTTTTTACCCGTGCATATGAAAACTGAAAGTATTTATCTGCACTCTTGCCTTTTACTGTAAATGATTAACTTTATGTTGATGTTTTATTGATTGATTTGATCTGTTTTCTTGTAATTTGATGCAACTGTGAAGCACTTTGAATTGCCTTGTGTATGAATTGTGCTCTACAAATAAACTTGCCTTGCCTTACTCTCTAGCTGGAGTTAGAGTTACATTTACAGTTTTCTCTTTACGATTACAATACTGACAACCTACGTTTACAATACCTCTTTATGTTTACGTTAAAGGTCCTATATCATGCAAATCGACTTTTTGGAGCTTTTAGCCATGTTGTTATGCTATTTCCTTATCAAAAAACACCCCAGAGCGGTTTTTGGCTTCATTCACGCAGTTCTAAGTAATCCTCCTGAATCCTGCTCTCTGAGCAGCTGCTCCACCCTCTCCTGGTAAACGACTGAGCTGTTCAGTTGTGTCGTCACAGCGGAACGGAAGTGCTCTACGTCGGTAATGTAATGCCTTACAGCCTGATTTTAATTTATAAAACAGCTTTTTTTTTTTTTTTTTTTTTTTGAAAAAAAAAAAAAAAAAAAAAAAAAAAACAGCAACCCTCGAAGCGTCTGTGCTGTCCCACGACGCTAATCAAGCGCACCCACGGCTGGAGGAGCCATGGATCCGAGCATAAGTGTTGTTTTTGAAGACTGAGCTCTTTCTAACCTACTCTGGACACCGCCTGTTCTTTTTTCTTACCGATAATGCCACGGATGCGCGTTTGGCTACGAGAGGAACAGGACTGTTCAACCTTCCTAAAGAAGAGTGCACTCGCCAGAAGTTGGAATTTCTTCCGGGATTAAGCGACTTTATCAACCAACCTGATGGATCTTGGTGAACCTTGGCCAGAATCAAAGTGGATTAACTTTTATAACTTTTATAACCAACGCGATCTCATGGGAGTCCAAACTGAGCGGTGAGTCAATCAAAACGCATGTTAGCGTGTGTGTTAGCATGTGTGTTAGCCATTTATGAAACTGCTTTGCACATGTCAACTCCTTATAACTGCATTATGTGAAGTAACTTCACTTTTTGCAGCGATATTTATAATACTGCAAATGTGGAATGAGCAGAGAGAGGGGCGGAGTTAACTGAATCGAAGCGTCTTATCTTCCGGGTAGGGAAAATACCCCCCAAAAATACTTATATTTCTCTCAAAAATGAGTACTCCATAGTGATAGAGGTACAATATATCATATATATGCCTATACTTTACTTTGGAATGGCTAAAATAGCATGATACAGCTCCTTTAAAGCAGACCCTCATTTGACGCCATATACAAGGTCAGTTATATTTCAAACATGATTCTATTAACACAGACATTTATATGGTTAGTCTGGTGTTATAAGTGATTTACCTCAGGTGCACTGTGGAGTGGGTCAGACTGTTTTTAATGCAGGCTAACTGATACCATAGAAATGCTTTAGCCTTGCCCTAGCCTAGCGCCACTAGACTCTTCAAATATAAGAACTGCATGAATTTAAGAAAAAAATATCTCGAGACATCAACGACACTCTGGATAACTAGGAAATGAGGCCAATGTCAAAAATCCTGAAATATCCCTTTAAGCAATCCTGGCCTGAGAGTTTCAGTGTGTTAGGGTTTGTGTTGCGGTGTGCGTGTGTGTGCGTGTGTGTGGCGGTGTGGTGTGGTGTGTGTGCGTGCGTGTGTGTGTGTGTGTGTGTGTGTGCGTGTGTGTGCGTGTGTGTGGTGGCGGGTGTGTGTGCGTGTGTGTGCGTGTTGTGCGTGTGTGTGTGGTGCGGCGTGTGTGTGCGTGTTGGGTGTGTGCGTGTGTGTGCGTGTGTGTGTGCGTGTGTGTGGTGTGTGTGCGTGTGTGTGCTGTGTGGGGGTGTGTGTGCGTGTGGTGTGCTGTGTGTGTGCGCGCGTGTGTGTGCGTGTGTGTGCGTGTGTGTGCGTGTGTGTGTGTGTGTGTGCGTGTGTGTGTGTGTGTGCGCGTGTGTGTGTGTGTGCGTGTGTGTGTGTGTGTGTGTTGTGTGTGTGTGTGTGTGTGTGTGTGTGTGTGTGTGTGTGTGTGTGTGTGTGTGTGTGTTGTGTGTGCGTGTGCGTGCGCGCGTGCTCACCTGTGGCAGTGCGATGGACAGTTGGCGCTGCAGCGACTCCTTCTCGTGGCCCAGCTCCCTCATGCGGAGGTGGGCCGTGGACAGGCTGTCCTGCGTGTCCCTCAGACTCTCCAGCAGCCGCTCGCGCTCCGTCAGCATGTTCACCATCAGCGACTCCAGGTTCCCCGTGCTGCCCTCCTCTGCTGCGGCGCCGCGGGGTCCCTGCCTCCCCCGTACCCTCCCCCTCCTCCGCCGCCTCCTCCGCCGCCGCCCAGGCCGCCCATCCCGGCCCCGCCCAGCCCGCCGGTGCCGCCTCCTCCCGCCGGCGACGACTGGCTGCCCTCTGAGATGGTGGGCATCACCTCGCACATCATCTTGGCGACGCTTTCGAGTCTGTTTTCACCGGCAAATGTGAGCTAAAGATGGAGCTGCGGTTACGGATGTTTGGACTTTTCACCTTCAGTCAAACCGTGCACATTTTTACTTCAGTGTTTCGAGGGAAAAGTGAGCGGATAAAACATTTCAGAGCATGTTTTGTGAAGCTCCACACTGTAGCGTTAGCAGCTTTAGCTTGTATCGCCTTAATGATGGGGACTGTTGTGCAGGTTTGTCCCGGGTGGAGCGGTGGGTTTGTCCTGGGGTGGAGCAGGAGGTTTGTCCCGGGTGGAGATGTGGGGTGGGGGTGAGGTCTGTGAGGTGGGAGTGCGGTGAAGGGGTGGAGTGGGAGGAGGACAGAGGGACCGGAGAGAGGGGCGTCGCCCGTCGATGCTCGTCTCCGATGTGAGTTTTCACAAAGAAAGAACCTGCAAGAGACAGAGAGTAAAACATAGTTAGGTTCAGGGAGAGGAGGGAGGCAGCAGAATGTCCCTCTCTAAAGGGCTGGAGACTAGTCGGAGACTCAAGTTGCCGCTGGTCATGGAGATGTCTCCGAGACGTCCCCTGGAGATAAGGTGAGTCTCCAGACTCTTGCTGATTCCGAACCCGTTAAATGAAGCCTCTAAGTCCTAACACTAGCAACTAATCCTTAACCTTTCATGGGCTCAGCTGTTAGATCTCTATGCAGTTAGTGAACTAGAGCTTCAGCAGCATTTGCCCAATTCCACCGTCCTTACCCAGGGAAGGGAAGTGACATCACCAACAGCTGTTCTTCTTCTTCTTTAAAGTTCAGTGCAGGCCAAACAAAAGCGCATACCGCCCCCTACTGTATATTGTCCAACAACAACATAGTGTCCAAATAAAGACATTTAAAGAGAACAATTCTCTTTAGCCTTATTTTATCTCAACAGCAGCTTCATAAGCTACAGTATGCAAATTAGCCATGTGGCTTAGGTTTCTACTAAATGAAGCAAAAGCACAAACTGCTTCATTTAGTCCATTTACTGAGGAGGCTCTTTAAAACCATGTGACTGAGCTGTGGGGACGACAACATGTGTTTTGTCACTTTTATAAAGTTTGGCTTGTGCAGAATCTTATTTTTTATTATTATTAAATGTGCACCTGTCAATCAACAGTGGTTGCGCATGAATCACTCGAGGGTAAATGGTCACATTTTATATAGCGCCTTTCTACCTGCTTTAGGCACTCAAAGCGCTTTACATCAAGGAACCAGTCACCCATTCACATGCTCATTCATACACCAGTGTACGCAGACACTGGAGGCGGGGTGGGTGAAGTGTCTTGCCCAAGGACACAACGACAGTGGGCACCTGCGGGATGGAGGGTGGGGGCGAGGGGGGTGGGGAGATCGGCGCAGTGGCTTATGGGATGGCACATAGCTCCTAATCGCCAGTGAGTTAGCATCAGAGGTCCCTATGCTAAAGTGGCTATGATAGTTAGCATCAGAGGTCCCTATGCTAAAGTGGCTATGATAGTTAGCATACAGGCCACTTTCCTTAACTCCTTCCTCACTGACAGCACAATTCGGACGCTTCTTATCATGGTGGACGCTGACGCACATCCGGTTTGGCGTAAGACCTCTCACCAATTTACTGGTTTCTGAAGGAGCATCTGTGAAAACCAACAGGTTCAATTTCAGTGGAGTCTCCGCATGGTCTCTGTGGTCTCAAGCTGCTGTGGCAACACGTCTCTGAGACCTGTTGGATACCGCGGAGACCTCTTAGAAACCACGTGGAGACTAAACTGAAATCGAACCTGTTAGTTTTCACCGAGACTACCTGGAGACTCGCCTTATTGCCAGGGGACGTCTCGGAGACATCTCTGTGACCAGCAGCGTCTCTCGTCTCCAACTAGTCTCCAGGCCGGTGAGACAGGCTCTTTGTATTGCGGACACAGCCTGTCACAGTAGTCTCCGCAACTCTCTCCCGTGAGACAATTCCTCAAACAAAGACTCAGTGCGGAGGCGAAGCACTGACCAACTACAGATCAATGATTTAAAGGAGGGGATTTTGCAAAATTGACTTTTAGAGCTTTTTTCTAAGTTACAATGTCGTTTTCTCAGCAAAAACAGACCTGGAGCTGTGTTTGGAGCCACTCGTACAGCTTTGAGTAATCTTTCAATCTTCCCCAGCGGCCGCTCAGAGAAAACACAACTACATCTACACTGAGTACGTTAAGTCCACGGCCCGTTTTAAATGAAGAACACGAGGGGAGTGAGTGAAGAACAAATCCCCGACTCTGTGTGAAGTGGGCGACTTGTGTCATGTGAAAAGCGCCGTAAGCCGAATGCCCATCCGCTCCTGCCTACGGAGCCGCCGCACTGACTTTTCCCTTTCAACATATTGACAACTTAAATATTTGCAAGAAATGTCACTTGAGACTTATAGTCTGTAAACCAATGCCCGTAAGCCTTATAGTTCACGGTTATGGCTCAATATACTTCAGTGTTCAGGCTCCGCCTCCTGAACTCACACATTTCAATGGCGGTGTGGTTTGTTTGAGCTGAAATTAGGGCCTGATTGACCCACGGATGCGACTTTTGAACGGCTCTTTAAGGTGAACGGGATCTCAAATGTTTCCGCCAATTTCACCCAGAACTCCCGAAATGAACAGAAGAATCAGCCCGACAATGGAGCAGGCGGCACAAGAGAAATCACTAAAGTCAAAGCTAAATGCACTAAAATGATTTGTCAGTCGCAGCCTCTTTGGTATTTTTTGTGGCGCAAGATTTTATTCACAAACAAGTTTTTCAAAGTGAAATATCAGTCCTGCTGTAATTTTAGTTGATTTAAATTGAGTGCAAAATGAAGAGAGTAGGTCCAGCATCTGAGAGACGTTTGTAAAGCTATACAGTAATGACTTTCTCCAGTGAAGCTTCATGAAAAGATCAGCTGTTTTTTTGTTCCATACTTCATAATCCACTGCAGAAAATCAATATGACCGTCATAGCAGACGATGAAGAGGAATGTTTCATCACCCAATTCCCATCATTTCTGTCAATTCTGCCGTTTCAGTGACAGGTTTAAAGGGATATTTCAGGATTTTTGACATCGGGCCTCATTTCCTAGTTATCCAGAGTGTTGTTGATGTCTGGAGATATTTTTTTCTTAAATTCATGCAGTTCTTATATTTGAAGAGTCTAGTGGCGCTAGGCTAGGGCAAGGCTAAAGCATTGCTATGGTATCAGTTAGCCTGCATTAAAAACAGTGTGACCCACTCCACAGTGCACCTGAGGTAAATCACTTATAACACCAGACTAACCATATAAATGTCTGTGTTAATAGAATAATGTTTGAAATATAGCTGATCTTGTATCACATGAATTACCGCATTTTGAGGGACTATTTTCTCGCAGATCACTCCGCCGCTGCGTTAGCTTACAGCCACGAAGCTGATGCTGCTCAAATATAAGTTATTTTAAATGATTCTATTAACACAGACATTTATATGGTTAGTCTGGTGTTATAAGTGATTTACCTCAGGTGCACTGTGGAGTGGGTCAGACTGTTTTTAATGCAGGCTAACTGATACCATAGAAATGCTTTAGCCTTGCCCTAGCCTAGCGCCACTAGACTCTTCAAATATAAGAACTGCATGAATTTAAGAAAAAAATATCTCCAGACATCAACCACACTCTGGATAACTAGGAAATGAGGCCCAATGTCAAAAATCCTGAAATATCCCTTTAAGTGTAAATTTCACCTTTAAATCTGATTCAACGTCTCCCGCTCCAGGGGTAAAGTGAAAGACTGACATCTTTAAAACCATATACTCTGTGGGATTTTTGACGATACAAACAACTAGAAAACATCCCAGAATGTGTGGAAATAGTAACATTTTGTATTTACATTAAACTGTTTTTACACAACAAGCACCAAAGCAGAAAGTGTCTCCTCTGACCCCCCTCACCACCACAGCCTAAAGTGCACCGTTCATCACATTTGTCTTCTTCCGCCTCAGTATGTAACTATAGTCTCTTTACGACGTTATAAAAGGCACGTGCGCGCATCATACAGACCGGCGGAACATCACTCTCACACCCCGCTGCTCCCCTACACTCCCGTGCTTGCCCTGCCATCGCGAGACTTGGCGGCGGCTCTGAGAAATCATCCATCAGTCATATCGCATGTGTCACAATCATGAAACAAACCCTCGCGTGCCGCGCCGCACCTGCGCCGCCGCCTGCCGTCCGTGACAGGGCGGCGGTGCGACTCCCCGCGCTCACACCGTGCCCCTGAGCCGCGCACTCACGGAGAGGGGGGAGAGAGGAGCGAGGGAGGAAGGGTGTCATCGCGGATTGCAATTACGAGCGCGATGCGAGGCTTTTCCGCCGCCGCGAACGCGACAGGGCAGCGGGTTTTCGTGCGTGATCGAGAGAGATGTCGCGGACAAAGCGGAACGAGCGGAAACCGGGGGCTGTCGCGAAGCGGCGGAGGAGAAAACGGTAGAAAAACAGCGGCTCCAGGCGCGCGCATCACCGAGGGGAGGGAGGTGCCAATCACCGCTCAGTGATGGAGGCCCAATTAACGCCCGTATCCAGCGGACTGCGCGCGATCCGGGCCCAATTCCGGGACAGACCTCGAGATCTGCGTCCGCGCGGGGAGATAAAAGGTTCGGCTCGTTATCACCGCGCCGCTCCACACGCCCAGGCCCCCTACGGCTCCCCGCGCGGCCCCCCTCCGCCCTGAACACAGCTGTGCAGCTTCACGTCCAGCGGTTTTTAGAGACGCCCTGGAGGCTCGTGCAGCGCTTACCGTGGCCATGGCGCGTTAGGACATGGATAACGGCGGGGGACCGGGGTCAGTCCATCGTCCGCGAAGGAGCGGCAGGTTCTCCCGGTACAGCCCGGTACAGCCTCCCCTCCCTCTGCGCTCCACGGAGACGGCGGCGTAAAGACGCACGCACGGTGCACCGGCTCACGTCCGGTGGAAGACTTTCACAATAAGAGGATTTTACGAGATATTGTATCAACTGTAAAGTAATGTGTGTAACTGTGTCTGCCTTTGTTTGATGAGCTGTCGTTCTTATTCTGTTTTTTTTTTATTTAATTCATTCAATTTTAAAAATGTTTTCTCTCTTTTTGAGTTAGTCTCGGATCTTGATGCCGGTGTTCTGTCGAAATCGCCCCCCGTCGAGAAGTGCCGCCCTCAGCGAATTCAACACCTCTACCTACATTGAAATGATTGAAATTATGATTGAAATGATGTAAACCCAATTTGTATGACATTTTCACATCCGTAAAATGTAACAATGCACTGGCTTTTGTATGTATAAGATCAAGTTATTTGTTTTTTAAGAACAACATGTAGACATCCATGATCTCGATAAATTATGCACATTATCGGCATCTTCACGTAAATATTATAAACTCATTCTTCATCAATTAAATGCCGCCCAATTAAAAACTGGGCGGCACGGTAGCGCAGCGGTTAGCGCCTCCACTTCACAGCTAGAAGGTCCTGGGTTCAATTCCCACCTGAACGGGGCCTTTCTGTGTGGAGTTTGCATGTTCTCCCCGTGTCTGCGTAGGTTTCCTCCGGGCACTCCGGTTTCCCCTACCACTAAAAACATGTGCAATAGGTGAATCCTCCAGCCAGGTGATTCTGACCATCAGCTTGGCTCCACATCATGGAGATGGGTCCCCGGGGCGCGGCACTGCCGTCGACCACTGCTCCTTGCGGGTTGCCTCAACGGCGTCGAAGGATGGGTTAAATGCAGAGGACAAATTTCCCTACGGGGACAATAAAGTATACAAACAAAACAAAACAAAATCAGTAATGCTGTGGAGAAGTGCAAATCATAACAAAATAAATGTATGTACCCACGTTTAGCGTAAAGAAACTACTCACGTGAAACTGGAGGTGAGTAGTTTATTTACGCTAAACATGGATACATTCATTTATTTTGTTAGGTCTGTTTAACAAATGAAATAAATGTCTGTTATGGGGAGAGCGGGGCCTGTTGTCATACGAGGAAATATTGGAGAACATTTGTTTTGTGTCTGTTTTATGATCATATCTCAGGTTTAGCGTTGTTGAACAGATATTGTACTACATTGGGTGATTTCCATCATCACAGTGGCTTTTCCTGTCTTTGGTGGTTAATACATATTAAAATAAGATAGGGCTCTATGCTCTTACGTCACAAATGAAGCGGAGGTGAATAAACGCTCTCGCTTCATTGAAAACAATGGGAGACGCTGATATTTGGTGGTTGTTTGAGAGGATTTATTAAGGTGAATAATTGTCAGATTGTGATGAAATGTGATTTGATTACCATGGTAACCTGCCTATTGAGGCAAAAGTCTGATATAAACAGAAATTGGACTTAATTGGTCTGGATGAATGTTTGTACAAACAGAGGAGCCTCGTACGCGTCGCTAAACCATCGTAACTTTGTGTTGAATTTCACACATTTATGTTTCGCCTTTCGGGAAATAATCCTGATCTAAGTTAAACGTGATGCTGACGAGAAAATGTTTAGAAGCTTTTAGGCGACGTTCTGTCTAGTTTATTCGGCTTTAAATTTAGGTAAAGCATGACTTAGCTAACACATGACATTAAACATTTGATTAACAATTTATTTCATGTTTAAAGTAAAGTAAATGGTAGAATTTAGAGCCTGACGTGTCCGGCACAGTTACGGTAAACTTTAAAACATAATCCACACAATGTGTTTAGATCTGCAGACGTCGATTCTGATCATAAAACTTACTCAGTTTACAAGATTAAAGCTGCACAACAGCTTTTAGGCCAGATTTACTGAGAAAAACGAAATTTATTGAACACAATCTGTCACTCACAGGCAAAAACGCTGTTTAATACCACCATTGTTTTCACCTCCACATCTGCGGCCTCTGAAAGTACCCGGATGGTAGAAGAGCCCTATAAAAACAAAGACGGACGGAAACTTTATTCTTCATTAATCCCAAAGGGAGAAACTCATGGTGTAAGAGCAGGGATATTTGAGTGATTTTCCTCTTTTCTCTCTTTCTGTCTAAACTCTTTTAAAGTGAAAGGTCTCGTGCACTTCTGTTCTACTTCCGGCTCCGCATGCTTCACGCGCAGCTTCACGAGACGCCGCTGGATCGATGAGTCTTTAAGGAACAACCTGCTTTTCCTCTCCATCCTCCGACACTACTTTACTCTGTTTCAGGCTCAGGAGACAAAGAGCCGATGATCCTGATCCATAGTTTATTTATTTTCCCTTATTGTTATTATTTCTATTTATGATGTTACGTTTGTATTAGAGTTAAAACTTTACAAGTAGCCTATGGCTGCTTAAAGCTTATTAGACAACAGTTTTATTTGAGGAAATTGGTATTTATAATTCCACATTGTTGCTGTATATTTGTATAGTTTAGCTCCTTAGCCCTATTGTAAGGTTATTAATGCTAATGCTGTATATGTAGAGTTTAACTTTTGTACTTATTACAGCTGTCCATAAGGACGTCTATTAAAAAAGTAACGAGTCACAACTAATCAACATGTTGTATATTTTGGTGCTGTGTGTGGCGTATGGATTAAATGGATGTTCTTTATGCTACAGGATCTCCCCTTATGGTGACTGATAAAGTATTACCAGTGTTGGGCAAGTTACTTTAAAATTGTAATATATTCTATATTATTAGTTAAAAATGTAATGTTTGGATTACATGACTGTTTCAAAAATGTAACCAAGTTACACTACTATGAGTTACTTTTGGCAAAATATAAACTGAAAATAGAAATAATGCCACAGAGCAAAAGTGCAGTCAAAGATTTATTTTCCATCCCTGTTCCCTCGTGTTTTATTTTGACGACGTTTGCTACGACTTTATATCTAACTTGATTTGGTGTTGCATTTTATTTGGGGAGTTTTGCATTTGTAGTTTGTACGTCAACACAAACCATTTAACTCAACTTGTAACTCGAGTTACTTAAATTGTAATGACTAATATGACTAATATATTACTGTATTTTGTTTAACTACTGAACTGCCACCTTAGGGTTAGGATTAACAATTATTTATATCCAAATCTCAAAGTGTATTGTGCCAGTGTGATATCTAATTTGAAAGCAAAGACCTTCTAGTTTCTAAAATATGAGTGAAACACAACTTATGTTACATTTGCCATAATCATATCCTGATTAGGGTTAACTAACACTAACCCCTGATCAGGGGGGCGGCAGGTAACAGGTTAAGTAATATGTTACTTTTGTAATACATTACCCCCAACACTGTCATTTAAGAATAACATATTACTTAAACAAAATACAGTAATATATCATTACAATTGGAGTAACTTGAGTTTCAAGTGCAGTTAAATGGTTTGTGTTGATGCACAAATGAAAAAAGCCAAACTCCCCTCAAAATAAAATGCCGCCCAAATAAAGTAGGACACTGGTGTATTGGATCAACAGGTGCGTGTAGTGACGGGCAAAACACCGGGCGCTCCGGAGCTTGTTTGGCTCTTCCTGAAGCAGATTTCTTTCAATCACTGCGTCGGAGCCCGTTTCAGTAACAGCGGGTGCTTCATTCTGTGAGTCTCAGTGTCTCAGAGCGAGTCACAGGTGATTTCTGGTCCATATAGAGATGGAATTCATTAGTGAGAAATGTGCCCATTTAACTGTGTTAAATAGTGTCTGCGCCGCTGTGGGCAGAACAAACGCTTTTCCTTTTCTTTACAAAGTCTTGCTTTTGAACAGACACTAAAGCAGGCAAGGACCAGGCGAGGGAAACGTGAGGAGCGCCATCTACAGCAAATACTGGATATAGCTCTGACTGAAATAAAAACACTGTGCTTTGATATCCTGCATCGGAGCAACAGGTGACCGAGTCGGCTCCGCCCACTGGAGCTCCGTGAAGCTCAGACCCACATTACAAAGAAAATGACTGATTTATCGGCCTATGATCGATTTGATCAAACATCACTTCAGAGTTTTCCATAAAACCGCTCCATCATGTCTGTCGCTCTCTGGTCTTTCCCACGCTTCTTCATTCACAAATACTGACATGTTTGGTATCCACGTGTAGCAGGAAAGACTGTGACCGAGATGACTCTGTAATCCAAATATGGTCATTTCCTTTGTGGGAGACAGTTTGGAAAAGTTTTGAACATTTTGTAGTGACCCAGCGGCTGTATGAGTGCTCAGCGTGGCGCCTTTACTTTCCATCACAGTCACAGTGGTCTCTAACGCTCTAGGATCAATAGACCCTTTAACTGCTGACATCATCAGTGACATCACCTGGAGGCAGGAAGTGATCATGAGAAATAAGATTAAACTAAAACTAGCGATGTTAAGTAAAACTACAACTGAAACATGTGGTCCTGTTGTGGCTTAAGGTGCCAGAACAAGAGGAATGACATTTGAGACGATAAAATAAGGTTTATCTGATATTTCCAGAAACAGTTAGACATTTTTTATTGTTACTATGACAACAGCTACAATGGAAATAGATAGGAATCGAGCTTCCCGCTTCCAGCTAAGGTCAGAATGTTTACAAACAATTAAAGGGTCTATAATCAGGCTGCGTTTATGAGAAGTTGCAATAATAAAGTTTGTCCACAAGAGGTCAGTGTCCAAACAGAATGAAACCGCTCTGAGACTTTTTTGCCAGGAAAGCTCTGAAGTGTTAGAAGGCTTCACTCAAACATGTCAGTATTTGAGAATGAATGAGTGTGGGAAAGACCATGTTGGAGTTACTTCTTGGATAAATCTCCAGCTCAAGGCAACAAATCATCATAAAATAAACATCGTAAAGGGATAAGTTTGGTCTTTTTTTTTTAATCTGACGTTAAAACTAAAATGTTACGGGAGAAAACGAGCTGAAATCAACCTGCCTCGACTCGAAGCTCGATCTGCCAAAAGGAAAACACTGATTTACACATTTACACATCTTTAATTTAAGGTCGACCACAGAAATGAACAGTACAACAACGATAAAAACATGTCTCCGTCTGAGAGTCCGCTCGGTGAAAGCAGTTCCCGTCGTTACCACACGGCGGCGCTGAGTGACATGTGTGGGAGGTTCAGGTGTGGAGGGGCAGGTTCTGAGGCGGCTCCATCGAAAGGCTGTTCCCAGTGTCGGTGTCGTTCTCCACTGAGCCAGAGAAGAACAGGAGAATTATCACTTAAAGATCAGAACCTTTCATGTTTGTGAAGGCTCTCATTCATCCAGGGAGAAGCTTCTTCTTAGCTCTTTAGGTTAGGAAAGACCCCATTACCCCAAACTGGAGAACAAGGCTCCAAAACACAGTCCAGTCGATGATTCAGCTACTATATGACAGATTTTAATGCTCTTGAAAATATGACTTATTTAGATGGATTACATCAGTTGCAAGTTCATCATTTTTTTCAGTGAAGAAGCAATTTTAATGAAGAAATGTTGGGCAGAAAATGTTTTATTTGAATTTTTAAGCTGCTGACAGGAAGTGACATAAAAGAAGGAAACATTCCATAGCAGTTTGACTCATTCATTTCCCATTGACTTAACATGGTTGCACGGCAACAGTTTAAAATGGTTTACCTTCTTCGATGTCACTTCCTGTCAGTGTCCAATAAGGAAGTGAAAACATAAACATCACAAAAATGGTCAAACTAAAGAAAACTGGGAATAATCTTTAGCAAAATCTGAAATATAAATCGTGTTAACTGTGTTTTAGCAAAAACTGTGTCTAATGTGTCAGATGCACTTTAAGGTTTTCATGTTAAAGTTAAAAACATTTATCAAGAATGAACAGTCAGGTTTGAATCTATGGTTTTATTTAGTGTCGAGATGCACCGAATAAATGATGGCTACAAATATCCGATACTCGTTTTGGCTCTCACCACTTTAAAAACACCACTTTCACCGACTAAATCTCAGTGAACCCGGAAGCTTAGAACCTGGAGAATTCAATAACCGAGTTATTTTTAGCATCCGCAAACGTATTTTTGATCATCGCTCAAAATTACGCGGCTAGCAACAGCATGCTAATGCTAGCGGCAACAAATCAAGGCCGGTTCAGAAACTATGATAGAAATACCTCAAGTGGCTAATAAAATAAAAGTGGCCACCGTGATTAGGAGTGTAAATATATCGATTTCCGATATATCGCGATATTTTGCGGGACGATACAATACCGATACTTTTTATTCCGATAGATACTTTTGATGACGTCATGCATATTAATAAGCAACGTCATGCATATTAATGAGGCAGCAGTGCTCCACTGTTTTCAGTCAATAGGGGCCAACAATGATCAAGAATTCAGTCAGACCAGCAGGGGGCAGCACTACTGTTTGAAGCACTTGGACCAAACACTGTCACACAAATGCATTACTTTAATGATCCATCCATCCATCCATCCATCTTCTTCCACTTGTCCGTTGCCGGGTCGGGGGGCAGCTGTTGGAGCTGCCAAATCACATTGCACAGCCCTATGGCTCCTCCTGCAGGTGGTGGGTCCACGAAGGACGGCCTCATGGTTCTAACCGGGCTGTTGGTCTCTCATAAGGGGCTTCTGAACCGCTCTTTGTCTGACCCGTCACCTAGGACTGTTGCCATGGGAGACCCTACCAGGGCCACGAATCCCCGACAACAGAGCTCCAGGATCATTCAGGCTCAACCCTCACCACATTAAGGTGCGGCTCCAGGAGGGGCACTTTAATGATAGTTTTTATAATTATTAAGAAGATTAATCTGGGGTTGATTTATTCTTTTTAAACAGGACTGTGGTTTCTAGTTTATTTAAATGTAAATGAAGTCACTGACAGATCTATGACCCATTTTCAGTGAGTAAGTCAGGGATCATTTATAAAAGTGGTACAAAGCACATGAAAAGAAATGTACATGATGAATAATATGTAGTATGTTAAAATAAAGGTTAAAAGTAGCATGTTTTTTATCGTGATGTATCGTAGATTATATTGCACAAAAATATCGATTATCGCAGTATCGGCGTATCGTGAGATAATCGTATGCAATGCTCAAGTTGTAACGATAGATCAGTTTATGCGAGTTGTTTATATGAATGTAAACATAGGGTGACCAGATTTCTGACTAATAATTGGGACACTATTTAGTCAACCAGGGAGCCATTTATTGACCGTTTCTCCCGCGCTAAATGGTAAATCTACTTGTTAATGTCTCACCATCAGCATTAACATGACAGACTTGATATTATTCATTGGTTTCTACTTGGTAATGGACAGTTGCATGGCCCAAAGACATGACTTTTCAAGCGAAGTTTGTTACTTCCTGGATTATATTGCCCAATAACTGGACACTTGGGACAGATCCTGTGTAAAACTGGGACAAATTAATGGTTTTGGAGGAATGTGTAGGGACACGGGACAGAGGACTCCAAATTGGGACTGTCCGGGTAAACTGGGACGTCTGGTCACCGTAGTAAAACAGTCTGTCCCAAGGATGGTGTCGAAAAACCCAGTGATCCTTGTTAAATGTTTTTCCATTAGTTTATTAATAAAGGTAAAGGTCCTTTATTTGTCATAATATATATAATCCATAATTAAGACTTATTGATCTTAAAATGGAGAAAAGAGGAACATTCACGTTTTCACACAGAGAAAGACACGTTTAAGGCGAGGCACTGCAGGTGAATAGGGGAAAATAAATAAATGTAGAGATATCAATTTGAAACTTTTGCTGAACATCACTGATATAAATATGAGAAAAAAATGTATTGCTTTTTTTCTGTCATTTTATGTTTTCATATAAAAATAAGACATTTTGTACATGAAAATGGCCAAAATTGCAACGAAATAAAAATAATGGATTGAGCCAGATTAAAATGTTTGGTTTCATTTATTGACATATTAGTAACTCAGATTTTTTCAGAGTGGATTTGGATTTATTGTTTAGTTTTTCAATTAACTAATCATAAGTGAAAAATCTGTAAAAACTCAAATCCCGCCTTGTTTTTTTTAGTTCAAAGCTGAATAAATCAGGCTTGGAATTAGATATTAAAAAATCCCTCTGAAAAAACCTTTGGCTCTTCAGCACCAGGCGTCTTGTAGGAGGAAAAATACCATATTTGGGTGATAGCGTCATCACGGGGACCCTTCACAGGACACGTGGATGTAAAATCTGTCAATATTTGTGAATGAATACCCGCGGGAAAGACGGTCTTTCGACGCAGCTGCTACTTCCGGGTTACCTCCCGCAGGCGGACAAATCATCATAAAATAAGCATCATGCGGGGTGAGTTTTGTCATTTTTATACTAAGATGAAAACTAAGATGTAAAGGAAGGGAAATACATAAAAATCTCCACTTTGACCACTGTGTGAAAAATCAATGCTTTCAACTGACGTGTCTCGCCTTAAGAAAGTCTCTTGGTATCGGTTAAGATCGGCAGATACTAAACCTCCAGTATTGGTATCGGAAGCAAAAAAGCTGGATCGGTGCATTTCTAATTTTGTGACTTATTACAAAGATTTTGGATCTTGTTCAGGTTTGAATAAGTTATTTTTGGGTTAGAACCTCAATAAATCAGGCAGGAATTAGAGATTGAAAAGTGCCAGTGAAAAAACCTGTTTACAACATTGTGAATTATTACAGATAAGACAAAAGTAGTATTTCTATTACTGTCAAAGGAAAGTTAATTTAATGACGTTTCTCGAGACAAGGTTTTGAATTTGAGACTCTTTTCACTTCATTCTGACACATTCCATTAAAGACTGAAAAAGTGAGTTTAGTTGACCACTTTGTAAAGGTTTTTGGATCTAAAGTCCACAGTAAAAGCCAGAGCGCTTCATATAAATCTCCTCTCTTTACCTTTGTCCTTTTGCTTTTGTGCCGCTGGCTGAAATTGCAGTTCTCCGTTGGGGCCTGCGGGGGGCGCTCCGTCCTCAGGCTGCTGCTCCTTCTGCTTCTGGACATCTCTAACACGGCTGCGGGAGAGCGTTTCACAAGTTACTGGATCAGAAAGTCAGAATGAAAGTTATAATCAGTGAGAAGTTTGTGACAGAAAAGACACGATTCCTTTGTACGGTTTTTAAAAGCTGTCAACATTATTTAGACCAGGGACAGTAAAGTTTTCTTGGTGAAGGGCCGAGCCTTAGTGACCAAAACCCCTCACTGCTTGATATGTTGAAATGACCCAGATTAAGGGCATTTAAAGTTAATGTGTCACCTGCTGATATTCCTTCCTCTGAGCCTCCAGCGCTTTGCCTCGCTCCTTCAGAATGTCCTGCTCCTGCTGTAAAGCGGCGGCGCGGCGCTTTAGCTCCTCCTCTTTGTCCCGCAGCTCCGCCTCAAAACGCAGCAGCTCCTCGTCCGTGTAAACCTGCTTCGTGTCCAGCGTCTACGGCCACAGAATCACAAAACAAAAGTCAGAAACCATCCCGGGAGCAGGTCCTGAAGCCACATAATATTAAGAAGAATATCAGTGGAATAATATTATTAATATTATCCAAAATGATGTTGTCGTCACTTTTGGTCGTTTTTTTGTCACTTTTTTGTTGCCTTTTGTTGCGTTTTCATTAGAGGTTAACCGATACATGAGGCCGATATTTGGGGATTTTACAATATCGGCTCTCGGTCGATCTAGTGCCGAAAAAAGCCAATATCTCCGGGACCGAAAGTGAGCGAGACTTCCCGTTTTTTCTTTGCATTGTAAAGAGTGAAGTCATGGCTTTAAAACGAGTTCTCCCACGACTTCCTCGCCCTCAGGAGAACTGAGAAACGGAGCAATGAAAAATGTTTAGCTACAAGTTTGTTAAACACAAGTTTCACTAAACCTCAGTGAATTTGGACATGATGTCATTATGAAGCTCAGAGCCTGGAGAATTAGATAGTGCAGAATGCAGCGGCTAGCAACAGTATGCTAACGCTAACAAAAATTATACACTTGTTATAAAGTGTAACATACTGTGAATGTTGACTTAATGTAATGCATTGTTGCATTTGTTGTAAATATGTAACCAACTTAATTGTTTAGTTTAGACAATAAGGACTAAACATTGTTATTGTTGCAACCACATTATTATTTAAGTATATGAATCAAGGGTGGGAGTCAATAAGCTTGTCTTCTTCCCACTCCTTTTCCAGCTAGAATGTTATTTTTATTTCGCTTTTGTGCTTGTGTAGCTCGAAATAAAATATTAAAATCAAATCAACAGCAGTATGCTAATGCTAACGGCGGTATGCTAATGCTAACGGCGGTATGCTAATGCTAACGACAGTATGCTAATGCTAACGGCAGCTAATCAAAGCTGGGATAGAAACCAGAGTTCCGTAAAACAATACAACACATTTTGAGGGCCAAATGTTATTTTTTTAAATTTGAATCAGGTATAAGCCCAATGCCCATCTCGACTGCGCATGCGTGAGTCAATCAGGCTCCTAATTTCGGCTACCAAACAAACCACTCCGCCATTGAAATGTGTGAGCGAGTTCAGGTAGCGGAGCGTGAACACTGAAGTATATTGAGCCATAACCGTGAACTATAAGGCTTACGGGCATTGGTTTACAGACTATAAGTCTCAAGTGACATTTCTTGCAAATATTTAAGTTGTGAATATCTTGAAAGGGAAAAGTCAGGGCGGCGGCTCCGTAGGCAGGAGCGGACCATCGCGGACAGGGGAACGACAGGACCTGGGATCAGCCCGACACAGACACCCTCACTTTTTAAATCATTTGAATTCGTCTTGTAATCACAGGGAAAAGTTCCAAAATGGTGTTGTTAAATATAGTGGGTACATTTCCGTCTGTCAGATTAGCGACAGATTAGCTCTGTTGTTCCATCAGATCACTCGTAAAAAAATAAATAAAATAAAGTACATTTAGATGCAGAGCCTATGTGTGTATGTGGATCTCTCTGGTCACAATTAAGAAAAAGATTGTCTACTGTCCACCTCCTTATTGACAAAAAAAAGAGGATTCTATGTTTTTATTTCTCATTTCAGTTTAAATGTTGTGAATATCGGCGACATGAGGCCACAGTTTCAGACCCTGGACTTTGTCCAACAGTCGCCTTCAAGGGTCACAAATGTTTTCTCACATAGTTATTCCAACTATATGAACAAGGACTGGTCGTCATTTTTAACAGCATCTCTTCGTATGAATGGCAGTTTCATTTCTGTCTATCTCCGTACGCGGCCCCGGTTGTAAAAATAGACTTTAAGCTAATATTGTAACAGGCTCCATGGCGACGACAAAAATGCTTTAAATCATCACTTTCCAGCGGTTAAAACGCTCCAAATCAGAGCTTTCTTCATTGCTTTACGCTAACTATCATTATTGTTTGGTAGCCAAAAGACATTCCATTACCCATAATGCAACGGGCGAGCCGAGATGGGCATTGGGCTTATTATTACGATGGTGTCGATTCAAAAAGGAAAAAACAGAAAATCCCTGTGACGTTGATTGAAACAGCGTATTGGACGAAATCGCAGCGTGGGGGAAGAAATTCACAGCATAGGGGGTCCTACGCTCAATAGCACTGGCGAGAACACTGGAAACTATGATTGAATCACATAAAGTAAAATCAGCCACTGCTGGAGTGGACAAGTATTTATGTTTTCACAGGATTTAGACATTTGGAAAAATCGGCCAAAAATATCGGCTGAGTATATCGGCATCGGCCTTAGAAAAACCCATATTGGTCGACCTTTTCATCCTTGTTTTCGTAAAAGTAAGGTTGCATGTTTATGTTGCCTCAGAGAGAATGTGGGCCTTTCCACTCGTGGGTAAGAGCCCGTTACAAAAGCAGAAGTACCGGACTCTGCGGCCCCCCCCAGTCCGGGACTCTGCGGCCCCCCAGTCCGGGACTCTGCGGCCCCCCCAGTCCGGGACTCTGCGGCCCCCCAGTCCGGGACTCTGCGGCCCCCCAGTCCGGGACTCGTGGTCCTCTATCAGCGAGTCCCATAAGTTCGTCACAGGCCTCACCTCCCACTCTTTGGGCTGACTGAACTCCTTCTTCTCGGTGGATTTGAGGAACTCGTCCAGACTCACCACGCGGTCCCGGTTCAGGTCCACCTGCAGGAGGAGAGCGCAGAGTTACGGGGGTTTGGGAGACGTGGCTCGGAGACGTTTGGCGCCGTACGTTGTTCAGGACGTGCTCCCTCATCCTCAGACGCTCCTCCTCCATCTCCAGCATGTCGTCCTCTTCGTTCTTCGGGTCGTACACCTTCTCCAGCTTCGATAAACACATTTAGATTTACAATATTACCTGTGACCACTGGGCCGACGGTGCGGTACCTCTTTAGTGAAGAGAGCCTCCAGTTCCTGCTCATCCAGAACCCCGTCCTCGTTGGTGTCTGGGAGAAAAAGAAAATCAGAATCAGGGAACCAGTGTAGGTCACCGGTAAATGGACTTTGGTTTCCGCCGTGTCGTGCTTTGGTAAAACTCACCGTGGAGTTTGAAGAAGGTTTTTGGGTTGAACTCTTTGGGGTCGAGTCCGTCCGTCTCCTCCCAGACCTCCCTGAGCTGGTCCACACTGCCCTGGACACGACGAGCACAACATGTCAGCGTTTCCCCACATACGGTCATCATGCAAAACCAGCGTGGTTAAAGATATGATACAGTCCTGCTCAAAGGTTTTACATAGACTGGCAGAATTTTAGATTTTTTGACTATTTTTCAAAGAATATGAATGATAACACAAAGGTTTTTCACTCATAGTTAGTGGTTGTGTAAAGTCATTTATGGTCAAACAACTGAGTTTATCCAAGGCACTGAGAGCATCAATCAACAGTACGGATGTCCATGGTTAACCGTTAAAAACTGCGTAACCGAGTAAAAGCATTTTGCTCGGCGTGTATAATTTGCCGTGCCATACTTGTAATTAGCTTTGGAGCTAAAAATGGCACATTAACAGTGATGTTAATTAATGTGGATTGTCCCTGTTCAAATAAACTAATAAAATAAAATAACATAAAAAAATTAAGAATACTGGAAGAAAAGTGTCTCATCAGCCTGGAAGCTGCACTTGGACGTTTCAACATGACAACGAGCCAAAGCATAAGCACATGTCGACCTCTCATTGGCTACAGCAGAATAAAGTGAAGGTTCTCTCTCTCCTCTCCTCTCCTCTCCTCCTCTCCTCTCCTCCTCTCCCCCTCCTCTCTTCTCCCCTCCTCGCTCCTCTCCCCCCTCCCCTCCTCTCCTCTCCCCCCTCCTCTCCTCTCCTCTCTCCTCCCCTCCCTCCTCCTCTCCCCCTCCTCTCTTCTCCCCTCCTCGCTCCTCTCCCCCTCCCCTCCTCTCCTCTCCCCCCTCCTCTCCTCTCCTCTCTCCTCCCCTCCCCTCCTCCTCTCCCCTCGCTCCTCCCTCTTCCTCCCCTCCTCCTCGCTCCTCTCCCTCCTCTCCTCTTCCCTCGCTCCTCCCTCTCCCCTCCTCACTCCTCACTCCTCTTCCTCACTCCTCTCCCCCCCTCCTCACTCCTCTCCCCCCCCTCCTCACTCCTCTCCCCCCCCTCCTCACTCCTCTCCCCCCCTCCTCTCTCCCCCTCCTCTCCCCTCCCCTCCTCTCCTCTCCTCCCCTCTCCTCTCTCCCCCTCCTCTCCCCTCCCCTCCTCTCCCCTCCTCTCCTCTCCTCTCCTCCCCTCTCCTCTCCTCTCCCCTCCTCTCCCCTCCTCACTCCTCTCTCCCCCCCTCCTCACTCCTCTCTCCCCCCTCCTCACTCCTCTCTCCCCCCCTCCTCACTCCCCTCCCCTCCCCTCCCCTCTCCTCCTCTCCTCCTCTCCCCCTCCTCTCACCGGGGCGTTGACTTTGGGATGCTGTCGGTGCTTGTCCTTCAGCTCCTGCAGCCTCTTCTCCTCCTGCTCCCTCTTCTCCTGGTCCAGGCCTCTCAGATACTCCCTGCGCTCGTGCTCCTTCAGCATCTCGTAGCGTTTGAACTCCTCGTGCCGCTCGGCGTCGTAGTTCTCCAGGTCCTTGGTCGCCTGCGATCACAGAGAGGACGTCGCTAAAGGCTCCCGCTCATTTTTCCCACCGCGTTACCGTGGAGATGGGCGTTACCGTGGAGATGAGCAGCTCCAGGTCCTTGGCCTCGAAGGTGTTCGTGTTGTGTGGGTCCAGATGTTCGAACTGTTTGAGCAGCGACGTGTGGTCCATCTGTAAATCTGCAGCAGACACAGGGAAAACAAAACACATTTACAGATTCATCAATTTGAAACCTCTGCTGTGCTTTACTGACATAAATATGAAGGAAACAAGTAAATTTCATGTTTGTTTGTTGAAAAAAGCCTAAAATAGTATAATATTTTTAGCAACGAAATCTAAATACATGAAGTGCAGATGTTGTTAAAGAGTTGTTAAAGTTTAGTCCCTTTGTCTGTACATTTCTCCCGTCTTTAGCCGCTGCTGTCTCCCACAAAGGAAATGACCATATTTGGATTACAGCGTCATCTCGGTCACAGCCTTTCCTGCTACACGTGGATACCAAACATGTCAGTATTTGTGAATGAAGAAGCGTGGGGAAGACACAGGGGAACATCACATGTAATATTATGTTTATTTCCTCCATTATTACAGTGAACTCAAGCAGGTTTTACACATTCAATATGTTTTTGCTCGTCTGGGTGATTAAGGCTATTAAGAAAATGTAAATACAAAAACATTAAATGAAAAAGACAGTTTTGATTAAGTTGGAAACAGGCGTGTTAGTGTGAACAGGTAAAGCTGAGTGTTTGCTTTGTCCAAGTGGACCAGGACTCTGCTGCTGCTGGTTTGGACTCTGCGCTCTGGCCCCGCCCAGTCAGTCGTACTGTCAAACCACCGGCACAGACTCAAATGCGCTGGTTAAGATAATGTATATGCAGGACATAACCATCTTTGCACGTGCCACCGCACATCAGCTCGTAAACTTAAATGTATGGTCAGATACATAGATATAATAATTAGAGATAGATTAATACCTATTCAGCCCCATGCATAGAAAAGGTCCCGAGTTGTCTGTGAACCTTAATGGCCGCTCAGACTCCTCCTACGCAGCTGTTCCTTAAAAGGCAAAAAGGCGGGAAGCCCTGCACTCGTGGGGTGGGCGGAGCCTCCACAGAGCTCCAGAGCTTGATTGACAGGCTCAGGAGCCAGTCAATGCACTGAAAAGGCTTCCTCTTTTCAGGCTGATAAACAAAAACCAGCGTGGTTAAAAATATTTCACCTACCCCAGCGTGGTCACATGGGTCATAGCCATTTTTAGAAAAAAATAAAACTCTTTGGAGCCTTTTAAGCTGTGAGGTCAGAAGTCCCATTAGAATCAATGCTCACAAGTGTCTCTTGGAGTCGCCCTGGCAACCAGTGGGTGGTATTACAGCGATGTCAGCTCCCCGCCATGAGGACCATAGAGAAGCACATTCCTCGCACATTGGTCAGATACAAAGCCACGGGTTTAGCGGCAGAGGAGCAGCACAGACGCTTCTCCTTCCTCTCGCTCCTCGGATCAGCATGAGGAAAACTCCTGTTGCAAATCGAAGTCTCCATCAGTCTGACGGCGCACAGGCCCTCTCTCTTTATGACAGATATTACAGAAATGGCTACTCGATCAAACTTTGGCGCCGTTAAAAGCGGCTCTTGAGGTTCGGTTCTGGAGTGGACATGTTTAGGTCCAGAAAAGGCTCATCCACGTCTGAATTCTAAGACTCTGTCGCCTGTATGAGCGCGTTTCCCGTGCGGCCACTTTTAAATCTCACTGAAAGAGGAACAGTGGCCTCTGCAGGGTCTGTGAGTGACGTCCCTGCTGTGGAGGTCAGGGCTCTTCAGTCTGAGGAACAGAGCGGCGGCGGCTCGGTGGCGTGTCAGTCAGTATTGATTCACTGATGCAGTGATTGACAGACTCTCGCTCTCCTCCATCTGGACTAAATGCCTCACACGCCTCACATTTCTGCATCTGCTGCTCTGGCCATTTCAAAAGAATCTAACACTCTAGATCAGGGGTGTCCAAAGTGGGGCCGAAACAATTCCATTGGCCGCAGAAAGTGACCTACTTTTGCGCTGTATGGTTAATACCACTCTCTCCCATTCATTCTCAATGGTAAATATGGATGCAGTACACGTTTTGCCACCAGTGTCAAATTGGGGGCGCTGTTTCTCTCCTTTTGCAAAGTTAAGGAAACACTGTTGTGGTGTCTTGGTGTTAATCACAGAGCTTTGTACCATCAACTTTCACAGTTTTCAACTTTTATGGCAAAGTTTGTCGACATCAACAAAGGTCATGTTAAAATGTACTTATAAACAACTGATGCTGAACTGACACTTTAAAAATGATCTAATGGCATTTTCTTTGAGTCAACAAATGAGGTAAAGTCAATGTAGATACAAGTGTTGTTGTCGTTTACATTTTGCACTATATTGCTGCAATTGTTGATTTTGTTCTACTAAAACTATTCTTTTGCCATAGTTAACATTTGTTTTATATAGTATGTTATTTGCATAGATATAATCACAAGCAAATGTATACCTAAAATAAAAAATAAAGTAACTATTATTATTTGCAGTTAAATGTGTTTCACGCGACCCATAGGCACGTTTTCATTTTGGCCCTCGGAGACAAAAGGTTTGGGCACCCCGGCTCTAGATCCGTCATGTGATCATTTAAGTTGGCGCAGGCGCGATACTATGACGGTTGAAAAAAGAGATTTGTTTATTTCTACAACTGTTCAAATCAGTAACTTAAAAAGGTACAACTCTATAAATGACACGTTCATCACTTTTGCACCAGATTTGTCTCAAAACGATTTGAACCTGAAAGTGCGGCTCTTACTCTGAGTGTTGGTGCTGTCCAGTTTGGCCCTGAGCAGCATCCGTAGCCGGGACACTTCCTGCCTCTTCAGCTCGTCCAGGCGGGTCCGGACGTGATGCCCGACCAGGTCCAGCTCTTTACTCAGGCGCCCGTTCTGCCCAAACACAAACGCCAAAGGACAAGTCATGAGACTGCTCTTATCATGGAAAACACTGATTCATGTGATTTGAATAAGTCCACAAAACAGAAATCATGATCAACACAACTTAGGCAAAGATTAAACACGGTCAACGAAGAAAAAATAAATTTATTAAAAAAAACCTGGGAGCTGATTTATTTCCAAATTAAGTTTGACATATTATTATTCTAAGGGACCAAAATGTAATAAATATGTTTTAAATTACGGTTAAGCCTCATAAGTAGGAGTGTGACAATATATCGATTTTCCGATATATCGCGATATTTTGCGGGACGATACCGATACTTTTTATTCCGATGGATACTTTTGATGACATCATGCATATTAATGAGGCAGCAGTGCTCCACTGATTTCACAGTCAATAGAGGCCAATAATGATCAAGAATTCAGTCAGACCAGCAGGGGCAGCACTACAGTTTGAAGCACTTGGACCAAACACTGTCACACAAATACATTACTTTTAATGATAGTTTTTATAATTATAAAGAAGATTAATTTGGGGTTGATTATTACTTTTTAAATAGGACTGTGGTTTCTTGTTTATTTAAATGTAAATGAAGTCACTGACAGATCTATGACCCATTTTCAGTGAGTAAGTCGGGATCATTTATAAAAGTGGTACAAAGCTCATGAAAAGAAATGTAAATGATGAATAATATGTAGTATGTTCAAATAAAGGTTAAAAGTAGCACGTTTTTTTTTTAATCGTGATGTATCGTAGATTATTTTTGTGCAATATATCGTTTATCGCAGTATCGGCGCATCGTGAGATAATCGTTATTGTGAGCCATGTATCGCGTATCGTATCGAATCGTGAGCTACCCAGAGGTTCCCACCCCTACTCATAAGTGGGTTTTGTTATTCACAGGCTGTTTCTCCACAGTCACACTCTGCTCATGTAAAACTGTTCATAAAAACAGCCTCCTCCTTTAACTCGATTCTAAGACAACGCTGCACGGGTTTGTCTGTACAATACGAGGAGGCCCAGTTTTTAGTTTCCCTTTCTAAAGCCTGTGACAGCGGGTGTTTAAGGATAACATTAAATCGCTATTTATCATACTGGGTCAAGCTGTACAGTCGTACTATCTCCGTCATAGCCTTGACTGTGGGGCTCAGGCGCCGACTCTCAGCCACTGAATGTTCTGCTTGTGTATCAGTATGATGCTCTTAGACGGTATTTATCTCTCTTCTGTGGAAGCATAGACAGACTTGAATGGTAGGACCAGCGCAATGTCTCGAGTTCATGTCTCCGGGTCCCGTAACGATGGTAAATAAACGTCTCCTGTATAAGACATCCTGACTGCTGCCTATTCTTCATCAATCCTCTCGAACATCATTGTTATTTCTCTAACAGCGGGTTAGTGGCAGCAGCAGCGAGGGAGGTTTCTGAGTAGAATAAGCACATTTTGACAGTGAAACGCCGTGTGTCTTCAGTAAAGTACAGAGGGCATGTTTGCAGCACATGTCTCTGTCAGAGCTCAGACATTTACATTCACTCCATACTGTTCAGGCTGGAGCTCATTGGTCCAGGTGGACTGGCAGACGAGGCCCAGGGCTGTTATGATTCCAGGTTTCAGTGCCCATCCTTCTAAACACGGGTTTGTTGGCTTCATAAAAGTTTTCTTTTGCTAGCATTAATGTAGGGAATTTCTCCCACAATTTTGTTATTCCAAGGACAACACAAGCTCATTATCAACTCATGAAATTAGCAGTGTTTGAAGTGATAGTCTGCACGTTTAAAGCAGTACTAAGTAACTCGTGCCCCTAGAGGCCATAAGCGCAACTGCAGGTGTCGTAGCATGTTGCGATTTTTTAACTTTATTACTATTAATTGTCCGTGAGAGTAAATACTACACTGACAGAAAAGACAAAGGGACAGAGGGATATTGTTCATCCAATTACACAATGGAAATGATTTTTTTTCACTCAAACTTGGCTGTAAATACTGTTTAAGAGGCGCTAGCCCACAGTTAGCTTTGCCCGTTAGCCTGTTAGCTTCTTCTTCGTGGTTCTATTAGTGTGTATTGGTGACTCCGACCCGGAGGAAGTCAAGTTGCAAAGATGGAGATGAAAGACCCCCCAATCATCCCATTAACACTTGTATTACCCCAGAGGGACGACGGAAAGGATTTATTAAGGTAAACAAGTCACTTAGTTCTGCTTTAAATGTTCTACAAATAGAACAGATTGCATATAATTAACCATTGTGGCCTGGAAGTTGATGTGACGCAAGAAATATTAAATAATTCTATTTATTCTAAAGTCCCTCCCTTTGCTGATCTCAAAATCCCAGTGCTACCACTTTGACCAATGAAACAACACGAGTCACTCTCTCCTCTCTTACTGACACTTTAACTAAACAATTCACATTATACAAAAAATCAAAGAATCAGCCGATTTATGCGTCAGGTGCTGAAGTCAGAAAGGCTGTTTGGCCCGAGTCCCTATGTTTCCCCAGCTGAGCGAGTGTTCATGTGCATTTTGGATGTTTCCCCCAGTTCTGGAGGGTCACATGAACACAGCATAGAATCTGTTAGGCTTTTACAAACATGTTCTTAAAGTCAAGCGATTGCTGCGTTACGTCAGCAGGACCTCTGTCCACAATCGTGTGTCATACAGCTGGGAATGTTTCAGTTTGATGGGGGAAACCAGAGGGAACTGAACCTCGGACCTCGGAGAGTGAACTGCACTGACCTTGATATCCTCTGTATTCGCCGTCTGCAGTTTTTCCCTGAAGTGCGGGTCGGTCTCCAAAACCTCGATGACTTCACGCAGGTATCGGTCGTAGTAAAGCCCCGTGTCCTGGAACAAGTCGCCAGAATAAAAACACAAACACAAACAACAACAAAATACAGCGCATGCTCAGGTATTTAGCTTCATGTTTTGCCCAGGTGAGACCAGCTCTTCTTTTGAATTGGGTTCAAGTTCATGTTGTGTGTACCATGTTCTCCTCCGGCTGCTCCTCTTTGGGCTCCTGCTTGACTTCGTTGCGGTCGAGAGGAACAGAGTGAACTGTGGCGCACACAGACAGCATCAGCAGCAGCAGACGCCTCCCGAGCTCCATTCTGCCTCTGCGAGACAAAGCACAGGCAAATGATCAACTAAACTGCACACTGATAACTGAGCACTAACAAAAGAGAGAGAGCGAGAAGAGCGTCATAGAGGGGGACAACAGCAGGAAAACATGACTGAGCTGACGCAGAGGATAGAAGGATGCTGAGGTGAAGAGCAGCAGGAAACAGGAGGCCCAGAGGAAGAGGGTAAAGGAGAGGGTCAGGTGGAGCAGAGGAGAGACTGAGTTCTGAGTTTTCCATATTACAAGTCTGTTTAGAATTGGGAAAACAAATACAGCGTTTTAAATAAGAGACCACTGCAGCATCTTCGACAGCCACATAAGTCCATGTCCCCGATTTAACCCAATTACAGTGAGGCATCTTTACAAAACCGCTTTCTGAAACAAAACACCAGCGTCAAAGCTGAATAACAACATTTGCATAGCGTTTGGTTAATATAACAAGGATATTGACAGGGATGACGCTACACTACACTCTCTTAGCCATTAACCACCAATAATACTAATTTGCACCGGTTCAAGACATTATTTTTTTTCAGGTTTACGCGTCTCTCTACGAACAGCGTTTGAAAAAACACGGCTACATTGACATGTTTCCGTAAAAGCGTGTTTTAAAGCTGACTGTGAGCTGGTGTCGTACCTGTTTGTTTGCGTCGCTGCCTGATCAGCTGCGTTCTGCGGTAACTGTCAGCGTCGGATAAAGATGACGTCATAAGAAGGCTCGGGAGGAAAATGCGTACGACAAAATAAAAATTAATTAATAAATAATACTCATAATAATACAAGAAAAATACCACAAACAAAAATAAAAGATATAATTAATAAATAATGATATATTTTTAAATATATAATTACACCCGTAACTCATTATCAAAACTTGGCCGATAACACTCAAATTTAAAGCATTTGCTCACATTTCATTTACCTAAAATAAATATATAAATATTTTCAATCAATCAAAGTTTATTTTTAGAGTATACTTTGCACTACATAAAAACACAAGTGAAAACATAAACATTGAATGACAAAAATATAAAAACACAGGCAAAACAAAACCACATAGAGCGGCACTTGACGTTATGGAAGGTCTGTCTCTGTTTTGCATGTTTTATTTTTATTCATTGAGCTGAAAACCTAATACACTTAAAGAGGGGGTATTATGCTTTTTTCAATCACATAGCACCAGTCTATAGCATACTACAATGATGACATAACCTTCTGTTGGTCTGTATATGCAGTAAATTAAAATAACTGCCTTGAATAAAATTGCTCTCTCAAAATGGCTGTACTGAACGTCTTGAAATAGGCCTCTGTCTCTTTAAGAAGCTTTCCGACACGCCCCCTTCAGCACACTGTTGTGGCATCTAAACAACACTACTGTGCGGGGAGGGGGCTCTGCTGAGCTGAGGAGCAGTGGTTGGTGGCTTGGCTGGTGACGAAAGGTCCAGAGGCGTCTCCAGGAGGTGGGGGCGTTCCTAGGAGGACTGAGGCATAGCTACACCTAAAATGGATGCCGTCTAAGTTTTTACTGATTACTCAAAAATATGTGAATGAGCCAAGGCAACACTCCAGGCATGTGTTTAATGAGGGAATGACATAATAACATGATGTAAAGCTTGAAAAAGTCCATTTTACATAATACCCCCCTTTAAAACAAAAATGTATTGTTTTATATTTCCACTTGGAGAGTGGATATATATATATATATATATATATATATATATATATAAATGATTGTGGGCTAGTTAGATAATCCGTTAGTTATTTAGTTAGTTAGGTAGTTAGTCAGACAGACAGTTAGTCAGCTAGTGGGTTAGTCAGCACATTAACATGCTAGATAATTAGCTAGTTAGTTAGTCGTCATTTAGTCAGCTAGTGGGTTAGTTAGTTATCTAGTTAGTTGTTTAGTTAGTTAACATGTTTGTTTGTTTGCTAGTTAGTTAGTTGATTAGTTAGTTAGTTGATTAGTCAGTTAGTTAGTTATCTAGTTAGTTGATTAGTTTGTTAGTTAGTTATCTAGTTAGTTGATTAGTTTGTTTGTTAGTAATTTCTCATTTATTGGAAAATAAACTAAAACATAGTCTCTTGACGATAATTATTTACAAATTAATTTTATTTTGAAAAATGTCCTTGCCTTTTAAAATACATTTTAAAAAAGGCACAGACGTGAAGGCAAAATAATAAATAACACCAAACAAACGCCACAGTAATTGCACGTCACAATAAATTAAAGTCATAAATAAGCATTACCGTAAAGTTTATAAAAGAATCCACAAACAGATACGTAAATAACAAAGATATGGCACGTTTCAAACCAGTTCAAACGAATAAATAAAGTTCAAATAAATAAATCACAATGAAAAAGCATCTGAGGTGTTTTTAAATCAGCTCTGATTGGTTCATGCTACACTCAGCTGAACATCACAAATGCACAAAACAGTAAATAAATATAATATTACAACTTGTCATTTTGTTTATGGAAAGAGGAGCTGCTGTCAGTGTTTGGTTGGAAATAAAATGCTAAAAACAATATTCAAGCCTCCGTTTTGTGTGCTAACGGCATGATGATAAACCATTGTGATAATGATGGGCTTTAAAATGCAGACGACAGTTCCGTGTTTATCTTTACGCTACATAATCCAGGAAATCCATCTGAAGAAATGACCAAGTGCAACAGGATTACTCGAAATTGCGTGAATGAAGTGCAGTCGACAAAGGGAACAACATTATAAAAAGGTAAAAAGCCAAAAAAGTCATTGCATATGTCTCCTCATCTTAAATTAAAACATGTCAAATCACAGAAGTCCAATAAATAAATCTAAACTAGTAAAAAAACTACTCAAGAATACAAATATTGCAACGGCGACTGCTCTAACTCAAAGAAGAATGGCGGTTCACACAAAACGACTGAGAATCGTAAGTGTGTTGAGCTTTAAGTATTGAAAGAGAAAGTACAGACGTGGCTTAAAAAACGTGAAGATCGTGCCCAAGTTAATCACAGTACGGAAACAAGGCAGGGACAAACACTCTCCCCTGTTGTGAGACATTGGCATTAACAGTACATCTGCACAGCGGCCTCTACTGTTCACAGAGTGTGTATTATAAGGCTTAAAATAGGCCAAAATATGTGGCCAACTTTGCTTTTTTTTTACTTTGGAGCCTTTATAGAAATGTAGTGCAGTAGAAAGTATTATATCTATCTTTCAAATGTAGTGGAGTAAAAGTAGTAAGTTCTCGAGTAAAGTATAGATCCTCATGAACTCTACTCAAGTAAATTGACCTCTGTCCTTCACTAACTTCACTCCTGTCTTCTGGTGAAAAGAAGAAAACGTTTGAGACTGGACGAGTGTCGCATTTGGAAACTTCAGGAGAATCAACCAGCGAAGAACTAAACGCTCGTAACCAGAGGCGAAGTTCGAACGTTGCTCTGAATGATCGGGGAAATGTCTTTTTTCTCTAAATAAAGTCTGTTAAAAGTCGATTTCCGTCATGTCCGCCGGCGTCCCGGGCCGCGGCGGCTCCGTCAGCTCCTCCTCCTTCTCCGACGGAGCGCTCTGCAGCCCGCCGCTCAAACGCTCGCGGAGAACCAGCTCGATCATCTCAGCGCAGCACTGCAGTACAGCCTGGGGACACCACAGGGGGCAGCAGCGAGTCACATTTAATGAATTTAATAAGCCCCGCCTTCACCGAGTGCGTTTTCTCCAGTTCGGCTTTACCCAGGTCTAAAGAGCTCACAGCCTACAGGCAAAACTGATCTAAACTTTTTCCTTGTGGTGTTTCTGCGTTGTGTGGAAATATTATTATACAATGTGGAAGTATTTCTATACATATTTTTATCATACTAGGCTGTAGTGATATAACTGTGTTGATGTAATCATGTGCCTTAAAGTTTCAAATGAGACTGGAGTTTGAAGCCTAGTTCACAAGTGGGTGCAACATTCTTGCCCCATTGTTCCTTTGTTTCATTACCGGAAAGTTACAGGCCTGAGCGGCTGCTTAAGGACAATGCTATGGAGTCAGATTGCAAAGGAAGTGACGACAACATTCCAAGAGCGCTGATTGGTTCGACGACAAGGACACGCCTACTCCTTCCTGTTCCTTTAAATTGCTCGAACACAGGAAGTGCTGTCTCTCTCTCTGGCCGGAGGCCCCTTGGACTCAACATGTTTACTAGGGACAGAGCTTGTGTTTTAGAATTGTATTATGAGGGAATAAAACTATGATTGATTTTAATTTAGTCTTTTGTTCCATATAATAACGAACACGCCGACAGTTGTCATCACTTTTTTGTTGTATTTTTGCCGCTTTTATGTAACTGTTTTGTCGGTTTTGTTGCATTTTTGTGAATTGGGTTTCAAATTTACTGTGACTAAGGTTTAGTTGCGTCTTCTAGTAATGCTGCACATTACACGGTTCGAACGCGAGTCCAGTCATGACCCTCCACACTACGACTCTGTGCCACCGTCTTCAACTTGCCACGACTCGAGAAGACCCACCGTGACTTAAAATTTTAAATTAAGCTTTAAGAATTGAAATAGAAAGTACAAACCTTGTGGCTTAAAAAACATGAAAATCGTGCCCAAGTTAATCACAGTACGGAAACAAGGCAGGGACAAACACTCTCCCCTGTTGTGAGCTATTGGCATTGACAGCACATCTCCACAGCGTTATCTTTTGTTTAGAGTGTCCATTATAAGGCATTAAATGACCCAAAATATGTGGCCAACTTTGCTTTTTATTATTATTATTTTTTTACTTTGGAGCCATTTTTTTTGCATTTCTGTAGCTTTTTTAAACTTTTGTTGCATTTTTGTCACTTTTGTTGCATTTTTGTACCGTTTTCTGAGCTTTTTAATGCTTTTATGTTGTGTTTTCACCCTTGTTTACATCTTGCTCGTTATTTAAAGCTTTTAGGGTTTGGGTAAAGCCAAACTAGAGAAACTGCTCAGTTCAGGTGTGGGTTAATGCCAAAACACTAGACAAACATCAGCTCATATTTGCGTGTGCCGCTCTCACCGGGTCGCTCTGGCAGAGGTGGGCGAGCCTCTCCGTGACCAGGCCCAGCTCCAGGGGCCCGTGGGTGCCCAGTCCCTTCAGGGCGCAGCACAGGGCCCCGGCGGCGAGCAGCGAGGGCGGGGCCCCCAGGAAGCGCGCATCGCACACGCACAGCGCCGCCAGCGTGTCGGCGTGTCTGCGCAGGGTGGCCGACGGCGAGCTCAGCGCCGCCGACAGGAAGTGAGGCAGGAAGTCCTGAGGCGTGACGGAGGCCATGTCCCAGTGGAGCGTCGCCACCACCACGCGCTCCATCTCCTGGAAAACACAAGAACAAAACATTTACCGCAAAACCATCCAACAAACAATTATTTCACCAAACGACCTGAACGTCCTTTATCTCCTGGAAAACATCACATTTACAGACTCAGTAAAAGGTCAGACCTATAGGTGATTCTGACCACTGTCCCGGTGTAGAGATTTCAAACTACCCCCCATTCACCTTGAAATCGATTTCAAATTACCCCCGGGGGTAACCTGAAACTGATTTCAAGCTATCCTTAAGGTTAGGGCTAAGGTAAGGTTAGGATTAGCTTGTAAACTCCACTATCCTTAAGGTTAGGGCTAAGGTAAGGTTAGCTTAGCTTGTAAACTCCACTATCCTTAAGGTTAGGGCTAAGCTAAGGTTAGGGTTAGCTTGTAAACTCCACTATCCTTAAGGTTAGGGCTAAGGTAAGGTTAGCTTAGCTTGTAAACTCCACTATCCTTAAGGTTAGGGCTAAGCTAAGGTTAGCGTTAGCTTGTAAACTCCACTATCCTTAAGGTTAGGCTAAGGTAAGGTTAGCTTAGCTTGTAAACTCCACTATCCTTAAGGTTAGGACTAAGCTAAGGTTAGGGTTAGCTTGTAAACTCCACTATCCTTAAGGTTAGGGCTAAGGTAAGGTTAGCTTGTAAACTCCACTATCCTTAAGGTTAGGGCTAAGGTAAGGTTAGGGTTAGCTTGTAAACTACACTATCCTTAAGGTTAGGGCTAAGGTAAGGTTAGCTTAGCTTGTAAACTCCACTATCCTTAAGGTTAGGGCTAAGGTAAGGTTAGCGTTAGCTTGTAAACTCCAATATCCTTAAGGTTAGGGCTAAGCTAACGTTAGCGACGAGTGCCGTTTTTCACTTCTACTGAACAATCCATATTAGACTTGACTTCATTGTGTGATAAATATGTTTATAGAAAAATCCCAGTGGGCGCTTTTCTTCCCCCTCTGCTAGGCCACGCCCCTTGTATGACGCGTTGCCGTCTGTATCTATTCACTCTTCAGGAGCAAATCACCTGCACAACACACTCAGCTTTGTCCAATGAGCCGACAGTCCCAGGCCTTTGACACAGATGGGCAGCCGTGCTCCCCTCAGGCTGCCCCGGGGCCGGTGTGACTGCAGTCTGTGCTGAACTGAACTCACCCTGAGGCTCGTGGAGCTGAAGCCGTACTCGGCGGCGGCGCAGAGCGTGTCCACGGGCAGCGTGTCGCACTCCGACAGTTTGGACGCCACGAGGACGCAGGCCGCCATGAGGCCGAGCGGCGCCGCGGGGACGGACAGAGACGCGCTCAGGAACCTGTCCAGCAGAGACACGGAGAGGGGGAAGACCTGCTCCTCACAGCCACGGTCTGAGCAAACCTGACGGGACAGAGAGAGGAAGAGATTTATAAAGTAACACAAGTGTCCCTCATTCCTCTGCTGGGAGGAACGTTTGTGAACCGACCACATGTTCTCCAGTTCAGCATTACCCAAATCTAAAAGCTTCTTGGAAAAAGCGTCAAAATAGCGAGAAAAACGAGGATGAAAACATAACAAGTGACAAAAGAACGAGAAAAAGGTGCCGGAAAAACAACAAAAAACACTTTAAAAATGTGACAAAAATGCGGCAACAACATGGCAAAAAGTCACAATCAGTTTTGTGGGTCTTAGCTTTCAAATGAGCCGTTACTCTGGCCTAGAAGCTGTGAGCTCTAAGGTTGAGAGGCGGTCCACATGACGCCTTTACTTTCCAGTGGTCTCTGTGATGGAAAGTAAAGGCGCCATGTGGACCACTCATACAGCCGCTGGCTCACTACAAGGTCAAATATGCAAGCTTTTAGATTTGGGTAAAGCCAAACTGGAGAAAATGCGCTCGATTAAGGCTCAGAGGTAAAGAAGTAAATATGAACTGATCTTGTGTTTGTGAAAAAAAAACAAAAAAACTATAGGACATTAACCTCTTAACCCCCACCTAAACCGAGCGCATTTTCTCCAGTTTGGCTTTACCCAAATCTAAAAGCTTGCGTATTTGACCTTGTAGTGAGCCAGCGGCTGTATGAGTGGTCCACATGGCGCCTTTACTTTCTTCACAGAGACCACTGTGATGGAAAGTAAAGGCGTCATGTGGACCACTCACTACACTGTAACGGTTTAATGTAATAACAACAGTAGTTTACTGTAAATTGTAATTACATTAATATACTGTAATTCACAAAGCATTCTGGGAAATGGTTGAGTGGTACAGTAAGTTACTGTAAAAAATGACTGTAGCAAATTTAGGCAGAAACTAGATACAGTAAGGTTACTGTAGTTCACATTACAGTATCATTACTGTAGAAATACTTTACAGAGTTACTGTAATATTAATACACAGTATAACTATAGTGTAATTGGTAGTACAGTATTAAACTGACACCCTGTTGCCAATAACTGTAAAATCTACAATAAACCTTTTACAGTGTACAAGGCCAAATACACACACATATCTTCTTTTTCTTGCATAAAAAGTTGCATAATGCACCTTTAAAGGAATAGGCCACCGTTTTTACATACTGAGATATGTTCTTACCTGAGCTTAGACGAGTTCATTTGTACCTGTCTGGTCTCCAGACAGGTACAGGTAATAATACCAGGAGTAATTCGGCATCCGCGCAGTGATATCTTCACTTTACTGTGCAGATGCTGAATTACTCCTGGTATTATTACGCCTTACAATATAGTTCCCCTTTTTATCCGCTTAGAAAATCCACATTGTTTAATTTTGTGTAATTATACTTTATGGTGTAACACTTCACGTAACCATATTTAAATAGGGAAAACGTGGAAGAGTTTGGTAGCTTCTATCTTCACCTCGTTTGGAGCTATAGAGGAGAAGAGAGGCTAAATGCTAACGCCGTCTGTGCTGTGTTTACGTTACTGAAGGCACACGTGAAGACCAGACAGGTACAAATGAACTCGTCTAAGCTCAGGTAAGAACATATCTCAGTATGTAAAAACGGTGGCCTGTTCCTTTAAGTTAGTCCTGACCTCCATGGCCTCAGTGTTACTGTAAATGTGATAAATAAAGTTTTTCTAAAGTGCTGACCTCCATGGCCTCAGTGTGTACTGTAAATGTGATAAATAAAGTTTCTACAGTGCTGACCTCCATGGCCTCAGTGTTACTGTAAATGTGATAAATAAAGTTTCTAAAGCGCTGACCTCCATGGCCTCAGTGTTACTGTAAATGTGATAAATAAAGTTTTCTAAAGCGCTGACCTCCATGGCCTCAGTGTGTACTGTAAATGTGATAAATAAAGTTTTCTAAAGTGCTGACCTCCATGGCCTCAGTGTTACTGTAAATGTGATAAATAAAGTTTTCTAAAGCGCTGACCTCCATGGCCTCAGTGTTACTGTAAATGTGATAAATAAAGTTTTCTAAAGTCCTGACCTCCATGGCCTCAGTGTGTACTGTAAATGTGATAAATAAAGTTTTCTAAAGCGCTGACCTCCATGGCCTCAGTGTTACTGTAAATGTGATAAATAAAGTTTTCTAAAGTCCTGACCTCCATGGCCTCAGTGTTACTGTAAATGTGATAAATAAAGTTTTCTAAAGCGCTGACCTCCATGGCCTCAGTGTTACTGTAAATGTGATAAATAAAGTTTTCTAAAGCGCTGACCTCCATGGCCTCAGTGTTACTGTAAATGTGATAAATAAAGTTTTCTAAAGCCTGACCTCCATGGCCTCAGTGTTACTGTAAATGTGATAAATAAAGTTTTCTAAGCGCTGACCTCCATGGCCTCAGTGTTACTGTAAATGTGATAATAAAGTTTTCTAAAGCGCTGACCTCCATGGCCTCAGTGTTACTGTAAATGTGATAAATAAAGTTTTCTAAAGCGCTGACCTCCATGGCCTCAGTGTTACTGTAAATGTGATTAATAAAGTTTCTAAAGCGCTGACCTCCATGGCCTCAGTGTTACTGTAAATGTGATAAATAAAGTTTTCTAAAGCGCTGACCTCCATGGCCTCAGTGTTACTGTAAATGTGATAAATAAAGTTTTCTAAAGCGCTGACCTCCATGGCCTCAGTGTTACTGTAAATGTGATTAATAAAGTTTTCTAAAGTGCTGACCTCCATGGCGAACTTGACGAGCTGCTCCCGGCGCTGCGGCTCGCTCTGCATCAGCCCCACGTACAGCAGGGACGGGGCGTACCTCTGCTCCAGCTGCAGCAGCCTCTGCACCGCCCTGTGCCCCAGCACCGCGGGGTCCCAGGCAGCCGGCACCTCGCAGGGGCCCGGGGCGGGGGTCTCCGCTCGGGCCGGGGTTCTGAGCTCCTCTCCATCATCCGCCTCTGAAAGAGTCTGAGCGTCTGCCGCCTCCTCGCACCACAGCGACACAGGGACGTCCCGGGACATCCTGACAGCGAGGACTTCTACTACTGTGACTACTGCAAATACTACCACTACTTTCACTGCAATGACTACTGCAAATACTACCACTACTTTCACTGCAATGACTACTGCAAATACTACCACTACTTTCACTGCGATGACTACTGAAAATACTACCACTACTACAACGACTTCGTAAGGAGACACTTGTTGCTTGTCGATTTCTTTAACACTCTCCAACCTTATTTCAAGATACTTCAGTTTCTACTACTACTTTTACCTTTACTTCTACCACTACTACTATACTTTTACTTCTACTTCTTCTGCTACTACTGACGTTTGAAACTAGAAACTCAGTAAGAAGCTAAGATCCACTTGTTGTAAATTGTTGTAAATTTCTATCACTCCACAACTTCAGGAAACTACTGCTACTTTTACCTTTACTTCTACTTCTACTACTGACGATGCTACTAATACTTTCAGCTACTGCAAAAACTTTAAGTCGTGAAGTAGAAAGTTCACGCCTCTTCTCGCTGATTTTAATTCCGTTTTCTAATCAATTCTGCCAAGTTAAGTTAGATCTACTTCTAAAACCAATTAAAATGAACTCATAAAGTTGAGTAAAGTCAGTGCTCGCTCCGTGCGACTCGCAGGCGTCTCATCGCGGAGGTTTTTTCCCCCTGACTTTTATACGCGGAGCAGAGGAGGGGGGTGAGTGTGGGGGGGGGGGGGGGGCGGGAGGTGTGGCCGAGGTTTTGAAAAGGAAGAAGTTACAAAAAGCACAATGCTCTGGGAGGATCTTTGGTAAAAAAAAGACCATAAAAGACGACAGAAACAATGTGGAGCTATTGTCCGACAGGTGGAGGAGGGAGGGGGGGGGGCGTCCCGACAGATTGTGCCCGAGGAGGAGGAGGAGGATGAAGGGGCGACGGTGGGACTGTCCGAAATAACCAAATGTAGAATAGAATAAGGAGAGACGATAATGACCTTTACTCTAAGATTCATTATTTATTTATATGAATCACAATCGCACAGGCGCTGATTTCCACCTGTCGTCCCCGGGCCGAAGGAAACATTTGTTGGGGAAATCTTACACCACAAAACTGAAATTTAAAAGAAGTGACAGAAAAAGGTGGGGCTGAAAGAGAAAATCATTAGTGACCGGTGTGTAAAAATATATTATTGGTTTTGCATAAGTCGGTCCCGACTGTGGAGAGACATTAGGTCCAGATGTGAAACGAGAAAGTGTCCCACAACTGAACGCCCTACGAGCTGAAACTCCAGGGGAAAGTGGGCCGTCCTAAATGATAAAACTCCCGTGTGCCCTGATCTGAACCGATACTGGTATCGGATATCGGAGCCAATACTGGAAGGAATACGGTTTAAAGGGATATTTCAGGATTTTTGACATAGGGCCTCATTTCCTAGTTATCCAGAGTGTTGTTGATGTCTGGAGATATTTTTTTCTTAAATTCATGCAGTTCTTATATTTGAAGAGTCTAGTGGCGCTAGGCTAATGCTAGGCTAAAGCATTTCTATGGTATCAGTTAGCCTGCATTAAAAACAGTCTGACCCACTCCACAGTGCACCTGAGGTAAATCCCTTATAACACCAGACTAACCATATAAATGTCTGTGTTAATAGAATCATTTAAAATAACTTATATTTGAGCAGCATCAGCTTCGTGGCTGTAAGCTAACGCAGCGGCAGAGTGATCTGCGAGAAAATAGTCCCTCAAAATGCGGTAATTCATGTGATACAAGGTCAGTTATATTTCAAAAATGATTCTATTAACACAGACATTTATATGGTTAGTCTGGTGTTATAAGTGATTTACCTCAGGTGCACTGTGGAGTGGGTCAGACTGTTTTTAATGCAGGCTAACTGATACCATAGAAATGCACTAGCCTTGCCCTAGCCTAGCACCACTAGACTCTTCAAATATAAGAACTGCATGAATGTAAGAAAAAAATATCTCCAGACATCAACAACACTCTGGATAACTAGGAAATGAGGCCCAATGTCAAAAATCCCGAAATATCCCTTTAAGGTCGACTCCAAATATTAGTAAGGTGTTAGTCCTGAGCCGCTTGTTTCTGGAGGTCAGAGTAACCGGAGCGCCCGGAGGAAACCCGGCTGCCTTTAGTCTCTTCTGAAACGGTGCAGCGCCTCCTGGGTTTGTCCTTGTTTCACAGCGTGGTGTCCTGCACTGGTCAGCTCCTCCTTCCTCCTGAGCAGCTCCCTCCGCTCCACAACAGTCTGTCACCATCCTCTTCTCGTTCCTGTAGATCCTCTTGTGACTCTGTGCTGCAGCTGTGGGGGCTCTCGGTGCCTCTTGAGTGTTTCAGATGAACACATTTGTAGGCGTCATTAGAAATGTCTTTAGCTCGTTTGCTAGCTGTTTGTTTACTTTAAAAAGCTTGTGCTTCTGAAGTGATACCAGTTTAAAAACACAACTTTCACTAAATCTCAGTGAAAATGGACACACCTCATTCTGAAGCTCAGAACCTTAAGTTAGTTTTAACCTCAGCAAATGCACTTTCGATCGCCGTGTGAAATGCTAATGGAAACTAATCAAAGCTGGGACATAAACTATGATCGGATCATCTAAAGTTTCTAAACTAATCAAATAATACTGGCCAAGTGTTTGTGTTTTAGTTTATGAAAAGCTAAGAATAACTGATGTAACATGTTTGTCGTGATCAGATCACGTTATGTGAGTTGTTAAAAGCCTGTGTCATATAGTCGACTGAAGAACTGTTTTATCCACCAGGCTATCAGGAAGCTGAACTCCCTCCCTTCCCTCCCTGTGCCCTCCGCCCCACACCAAGGGTTTGAGAAGAACTTTCGATTCATATCAATGAATTGTTTTGATCTTTGATATAAGGATATTTAGTGCAGAGGTAAGACTGTATTGACCTCACACTGGAGAAAAGAGGAACATTCACTTTAGCACTTACAGATATCGGCAGAGACTCAAACCCTCAGTATCATATTGGAAACAAAAAAGCTGGATCAGTGCATCTCTGGATCTATATGTGGAGCATCTTTGAACTTCTTCCTATTCCCTTTGAGCGCAATTGTCTGGATTTGTTCTTCTGAAGAATAAGTTTGTCCTTTTATTCTCCTCAAATGAATAAATACATTCAATGAAAGAACACCTACTGTAAAGAAGGTAAAAACAAACAAACAGAGGAGGGTGAGGAGGGTGGGTCCTCCCCTGGGGTGAGGAGGGTGGGTCCTGGGGTGGGGAGGGTGGGTCCGGAGGGTGGGTCCTGGGGTGAGGAGGGTGGGTCCTGGGGGACAGCAGAGGTCATCTCCATCTCAGTCTGTGACAATGGGACTGAAGCACAAAGGAGGGGTCAGTTTACAGCCGGCTCCGTGTGGAGGGACCGGCCCCGGGGCCCAGCGGAGGCGGAGTCCGTCCTGAAAGTCCGTCCTGAACGTGTAACGGAGCCGAGTTTGTCATAGGAAGTTTCTCTTCAGGTTAAAGCGAAACCAAACGAGTCGTAAACACTCGTCCTGTGGCTCCACAGACTCACGTCACTCAAACACTTCCAGATGTTCCTTTAAACCGGTTCCATTGTAGATCATAAATTCACTAAACTCAAATCCTTTCTTCATCCCAAACCAAAGACTGAAGTTTGAATCGTCTAAATGTTTTTAACACTCGTTTGTCCGTGACTTTTCTCTGCAGTTTTCTCTCACCTTTTATCCGACATATGGTCTAAGGTTGGACCAAACGTTGCACAAACCTTCTCATTGTCGCCGTGAGGATTAAATATGAATCTGCTGAAGTGACCCAGAAAACACGCTGTCCCTGATGAGTCTCTGGGGACGGATCTACGGGACCCCCTTGACCCTCTCTGACCCCGTCCTGACCTCCTCTGACCTCGCAGACCTCTACAGGAGAAGAACATCAGCCCACACTGGTCAGAAGAACATCTCTGTGACGAGGGGACGAACACCTGGAGAAGAGTCTGTTTGAACTGATATTTAAAATCACTTAAACCAGTCATAAAGGAACGTACGTTATATAACTTACCCATGTGATTTAAGGCAGTGGTTTTCGTCTGGGCCGTAAATTGTTTTGTTTTGATCGTTTGTGATACGAGACACTGCAGGCAAAACACATCTAAACTTTCACCTGAAAATAAGAACTACAAAATCTTCTTGTTTAACTGATGCACTGATTCAGACTGAACAACATTTTGAAGGTTTTTCCAAAGGACTCTTGGATCTCTAATTCCTAGCCTGATTTATAGAGTTTTGAATTTAAAAAAGGCAACATTTGAATTTCTACAGCTCTTTCCACTAAGAGAGTAGAGCGGGTCGAATCCCACAGGTGCACACTGTCGTTGTGTCCTTGGGCAAGACACTTCACCTCCTTGTCCCCAGTGCGTACACTGGAGTGTGAATGAATGGGTGACTGGTTCCTTCATGTAAAGCTCTTTAAGCCTAAAGCAGGTAGAAAGGCGTTACATAAATGTGACCATTTGACCATGTATACATGCGTTTCCAATGACATCACGCATAGTTCCGTCGGCCATTTTGAATACCAAAGTAGAATTATGCAGAACTACAACATGTAACAATATCTCTACTCGGGATGAAAAAGAAACTGATTGACAGTGGTATTTGTATGGACTCGTAATCATTGCTCATGAAGATCACAGTAAAAACTCGACCCCAGAGACGCACGTTTATGTGATATAAGCAGCAAATGTGTCACAGACGTAGCAGCTCTGTCTGTGGAGCTACAGCAGGATTTACTAAAGATCTGCTTCACTCTGAAGACTAAATTAACTCATCAAAGAGGTAACAGAAAACCTTTCTCTGGGATTTTTACAGTTTGTCATGTCAGCAGAGTCTCAGTCTGAGTCAGTGTTTAAGCTGCTCAAGACGTTAGCATGCTACCTGTTAGCAACTGTGATCAACTGTCAATGGCTTCAACACGATAAACACATGTGTGTCTCACATCTATGAACACTGAGGAAATACTACAGTAACAGCTCAGCTCTGACCTCTGTCACATGTTGTATCCAAGGCTAGATGTTTGTGGTTCAGGGCTTTCCCTTAGAGAGGTCAAAGCTGAGCTGTTGAAGCTAAATGCTAACCGGTAGCATGCTAACGTCTTAAACACTGACTCACTGGTTTCTTCACATAAACGTGCGTCTCTGGGGACGTGTTTTTACTTGAGCAATGATTACGAGGACAGAAAAATGCCATTGTCGATCAGTTGTCTTTCATTTTCATCCTGAGTAGAGATATTGTTACATGTTGTAGTACTGCATAATTCTACTTCGGTATTCAAACTGGCCGCCATAACAACAAAACTCACATAACTGAAAGGCGTGTATAAACAGCATATTTTAAAACGTTTTTGCAAATGAATAAAATAAAACCACACATTTAAACCTGGTTCCATCCATTATTCAGGCTTTGTCGCCGAAAATAGACGAGATTTTGGGCATTTTTAGGCAGAAAATGTCTTATTTTCATATAAAAACATAAAATGACAGAAAACTTGCAACACGTTATTTTCTCATATTCATGTCGGTGATCTACGGCGAACGTTTCAAATTGATTCAAAATGCATTATATATACTGTACAATTCCCTCATCCTTCCATACCTCAGCTATTGTGTGGACATATGGGGGATACCTATAAAACTAATATACAACCCATCTTCTTATTACAAAAGAATTACCTCGCTCCAACAAATCCACGTTTTATTAGACTAAATATCTTAAAATTGCATGATCTTGTTGATATTTACTCAGCAGTTATGATGTACAAGGCTCACAATCTCAGGCTCACTGTTTACAAGAGAGAATCTAGTTACAACCTCAGAGGAGCTGATCTGCTACAAAAATGACGAAGAGTAATACTAAGAGGAGGTGTTTATCAGTCAAAGGAGTTGATCTATGGAACGCTCTACCTATTCAACTCAGGCTCCAAAACTATTAAAGCATTTAAGAGAATGTATAAGTTAAACATTATGGAAAGTATAGAACACTTGAATGAAGATCATGAGAAAAGAAGTTGATGAGGATGCATAATATCATTTTGATTGTTGAAGTTTAAGTTTTGTGCTCACATGTTTCCATCGTTGGTATTAGAGAAACTGTATAATGTGTCTCTTTGGACATAGTGTCTCAGTTGTAAAAGGGGTTTGGCATAATAAGTCTAGACTTCAGCCTAAACCCCTGTCGGTCAGGCATCATCTAGCACTTAAATTCTTAATGTACAGGTTTTTTTCTTATTGTATAATGTATAAGATCTTTGAAAATCATGTGACCTAAGATCTAAATGTTCATAATGACCGAAGAAAATAAACTACTACTAAAGTTTCCCTTTTCCCCTGCAGCGTCTCGCCTTGAGCAAACTCTTTATAAAAACTTTTATCTTTACGCCAAACTGTTGATCGTGTCGGTGTTGATTTCGTCTGATCCAAAATGACAAACCGGTTTTGCTCGTGTCCTTTTCTGGCGTCGATCAATAAACCTCAGACTTTAACTCAGCGACTGAACTGACGCGGCTAATTTCACCCTCTGCCTCGCGCATGTTTGTCATATTTATCCCCTCTGTCCCAGCGGAGCCTCCATTGTCCCGCGGCCGCTCCAATCTGCTGCTCTTCTGTCTGGGCCCCCTCCCGTGTATGTGTCTGTGTGGGGCCCCCTCGTGTCTGTGTGGGGCCCTCTCTCTGCAGCGACAGGAGCATTGTCTCTCTTTACAGACACCAGCTCTGGCCTGTCACACACTTCACCCCTCGGGACGTCCCGCGGGAGACGCCCCTCCAGGCGACAATGGGGCGGGGAAACAGATAAATGTTTTTGCGAGGTTTAAGTGTCGCGGGGATTAGCCGCATTAAGTCCTCGTCTGATTCGGATCAGATCAGTAAATCCAAACGCCAGCCCGCACTCCGGCACAAACTGTGAGGTGTGGAAGCAAAACATGAACAATGAAGTGCAGGGAAATGATCTCCAAAGAGCACGAACGTTCCCATAACATAAAAATAAATCAGGTTTATTTCCATATGTTACATCTATGTCGAGCTAAAATGAGCTCTTTGACTAAAACATGACTAAAACTAAAAGCATTTTTGTCCAAAGACTAGACCAAAGGGCTCCCAAAAACAACACCGGTACCAGCCTCTTTTCTTGTTCTTGAAAGTTGCTTAAAATTAGCAACAAGACGCAAATCTGCAGGAATGAGGCGTAATAAGGAGTAGCCTGATTTTGAGCTGTGTTTAGGAGCGTTGCCCGTTTGTAGAAGCCATTTGCTTTTTTAACTTCAGCTTTTTCACATTCGGTGTTACGTTTTCCTTCACAATTTGTTGGAATTCAATCCAATCCATTCTTCATTTTATCAATGAAATGTTGCCTGTGCCACTGGCTGCAATACAACCCGGGCTAAACAGGACAGAAAGTTCTATTTCTGTTTCTCCTCTCTGAATGTTACGCCAGCCCACACTCCGATCTGCACTGAGCTCCCTGATCTGCCGCAGCTCTTGGTTTAGCGCCTGTTGCACTTCACACTCGGGACGTCCCACAGGAGAACTCCCCCCACAGCTGTGTCACGGGGCAGGACACTGGATCAGTTTTCACTTTAAAGGAGGAAGGTTATGGCTCTTATTGTGACCTGGGCGCCAAAAACACAGGAAGAAGCCGTTCTCTTTTCAGACTAAATTAAATACTTGTTAGTGATGTGGATGTGTGTGATCATATCGTTTACTAAAATATTTCATTATAATCATATTTTGTGACTAAAATGAGACTAAAACTAAATAAAAAGTGGTTAAAGTGAGACTAAAACTGGGACAAAAATCTGCAGGTATTTTTGTCCGACTCCTAAAAATGAAGTAAAAACTAAAAGAAGGGGCTAAGAACATGTGACGTTCAGTGACTCTTATCGATGCCATAAAAACGTAATATGTTCATTATAGTATTCTAACACATGTAATGAAATTATGCTTCCTGTTTGTTCTTCCACACGGTTCCTTTGGCGGTGATTTGAAATGATATTAGGCTCTTTCAAACTGTAGTTCACATGTTTTTAGTCCCTTCTTTTACTTTTCCCTTCGTTTTGGGAGTCAAACAAAATATCTGAACAGCTTAGTCACAGTGTTAGTCTCATTAACCACTTTTCATTTAGTTTTAGTCCAAAATATGACTTTGACTAAAATGATCACTGGTAAAATTCTGATATGCCCAGTCAAAAAAAATCAGATTTTTATTTCGTATATCGGTGCAATTGAATGTTTAACCTTATTTCAGGTGCAGGCCTATAGTTTAAAATGAGTTGGATCAGCTGAGAATCCTATTGTGGTAACTACGGTAACGGGACTTTGGTTTTTGTTTCTACGTGAAACAAAAACTGTCCTAAAGTCCAGCGTCTTCTCTCTCAGCGCAGATGAACTGAGGTCACATGACGGTCTCCTAAAGGCGTCTGAAAGTGGAGACGATAAAAACCGAGGACGTGGTTATTGACTTTAGACGCTCCACAGCGCCCCCTGTGGGCAGCAGTGTCATTCACGGTAAAGTGGTTCAGTTCTTGGATTGACAACGAGTTACGGTTTGACGCAGATACAGACTCCATTTTTAAAACGCGCTCAGCAGAGAATCTAACTGAACTCTTTTAATGTAAATAAAAGGATTCTCCCCTCCTGGAGCCGCCCCCTTAACGTGGTGGAGGGGTTTGAGCCTGAATGATCCTGGAGCTCTGTTGTCGGGGGCTTGGTGCCCTGGTAGGGTCTCCCATGGTAAACAGGTCCTAGGTGACGGGTCAGACAAAGAGCAGTTCAGAAGCCCCTTATAAGAGACCAACAGGCCCGGTTAGAACCATGAGGCCGTCCTTCTGTGGACCCACCACCTGCAGGGGGCGCTATAGGGGCTGGTGCAGCTCCAACAGCTGCCCCCACGACCCGGCAACGGACAAGTGGAAGAAAATGGATGGATGGATGCTCTGCTTTATCATTTGTTGCTGGGACAAGGGTTTGTCTGTGAAAGATAAAAAACAAACTGCAAAATATTGTCAAAATCTGCTCTAAAATCATTGGAGTTAAACACAGAGACTTCTGGTGTCTTAAGGAGGAGCAGGCGCTAAAGAAGGACACATGTATCACGGGTCAGAGTCTCCAGGCTCATCATTTTTATGTCCATTTTTGGAAAACTAATCGTTTCTCCAACTCTTTCGTTCCCTCTGTCACTGAACTGTTGAATTCTGAAGGGAGTGTGTTTATTAAAGCAACAGGCCACAGTTTTTACATACTGAGATATGTTCTTACCTGAGCTTAGACGAGTTGATGCGTACCTGTCTGGTCTTCACGTGTGCGCTCAGTCACGCAAATAGAGCACAGATGTTGTTAGCATTTAGCCTCTCCTCCTCTCCTCTTATGGCTCTTTTCCACATGCAGGTGCGTGTCAGCCGAATGGCTCTTTCACCCTCTTTGTCGAGCTTTTCCATAACAAAAGCCAGGTCCAAACTGGTCTGACGAGGTATAGGTTTTGGGCCCGACCTCTGGCTGTGGCCAAAGCGCTGACCCGTGTCTGATGTGACGTGATCAGACTCTGGCCTCTGATTGGCCACGAGAGAGTGGACAGCCCTCACTATTGACACGCAGGTCATACGGATTTAATATTTCACAACATCATACCGCTGTGCTAAAAGGGGATTTTGCCGATAATAGCATTTAGCCGCTGTTAGCGCAGCTTTAGCTGGTGTTAGCATAACATTTGCATGTAGCTTACCTTCAAAGTTCGTAGTTTAGCTGTTTATTTTCTGTTTTAATACAGCTTGGCACCTCCGAATGATTCCATAACTCCACCAGAGGGCAGCATTTGTCCACATTTGTTCTCATCGCGGCTCTAAAAACTTTTAATGACGATCTGTACAGCGTGCGGCTCCGCCCACAACAAATGCATGTGTGTGTGTGGGGGAAACAGAAAGGTCTGTGGGCTAGTGTCGATACGTGCACGTAGATCGTGACGTGCACGGCCGGTGCGCGCTATGTGGAACAACGCCTTATGGGGCCAAACGGGGGTGAAGTTAGAAGCTAACAAGCTCTTCCACGTTTCCCCTATTTAAATACAGTTACATGAGTAGTTACGTGATCCAAGTCTAGTCACACAAAATTAAACAAGTCAAGTTTCTAAGCGGATAAAAAGGGGAACTATATTGTAAGGTGTAATAACACCAGAAGCACTTTGACGTCCGCGCAGTAAAGTGTTATTACAATCAATAAAGTTTTCTGAATGTGAAATAACGATCAGAGAAAAACATTCTTTCCAGTCGGCCTCTGCTCCAGCTCAAACGATCACATGACGATCTGGATCATTAGTTCAGTCAGAGCGCTGGGTGTCACATGATCTGCTGTTTCAAAGACAATCCCCTCCAGCTCCTGGCCTCGCGCCTGTTGCTCACACTTCACACATCCGGGACGTCCCAGGGGGAGGACACAGTGATTCAGACACACAGGTGGACAGCACACGCCGCGGCTCAGGTGGACGCCTCCGGTTTCAGGTTTTTTAAAAGAGTTAAATGGACGCGACACGTTTGGAGCCGCAGACGCTTTAATAATTCAGAGAGCTGGTGAATCAGAGGCGCAGCTGCTCAGTGATTTACTACAGGAGGAGCAGGGACAGGTGCGGGACGAGGGACATCAGGGCAGAAGATTAGAGAGGTAAAAGCCGCGCCCTGCAGGACTCCGTTTGTTTGCTTTAAGGCACGCAAAGTAAGAGTAAAAAGTATCCTCTTCCAGCACATATGAACTAATGTCCAATTAGTTTCTCTGAAAGGCGTCAAAAAGTGGAGAAAACTTAAGCATGATGTTGTCCAGACATAAAACTAATGTGTCAGGTTTGTGAATCACTGTCAAAACTGATGTTCATTTTTATTTTACAGATTTCTGACAAAAACTGTATTTCTCCCATAGAGTTGTATAGAGTTCAGGAATGTGATGTCATATCGCTAAGCATTATGGGATTAGCAGCAATTATAAACTAATGGAGATTTTAAAAGTTAAAATACTGGAGTTATTGTTCACATTAAAACACTTGGACACCACAGTGTGTTAGATGTATTTACCAGCAGTGACTCAGTTTTTTCTTCATTTTTTATACTCTTTTTAGCTAATGATAGGCCCCATCCGAAACCATTAAACTGTAGCCTCTAAGTACTAACACTAATCCTTAACCTTTCATGGGCTCAGCTGTTAGATCTCTATGCAGTTAGTGAACTAGAGCTTCAGCAGCATTTGCCCAATTCCACCGTCCTTACCCAGGGGAAGGGGAAGTGACATCACCAACAGCTGCTCTTCTTCTTCTTTAAAGTTCAGTGCAGGCCAAACAAAAGCGCATACCGCCCCCTACTGTATATTGTCCAACAACAACATAGTGTCCAAATAAAGACATTTAAGGCGGAAAAAAAAGAAACATCCAAATGATCCTTCACATTTCCCTTTATTTTATCTCAACAGCTGTTTCATAAAGCTACATTATGCAAATTAGCCATGTGGCTTAAGTTTCTACTAAATGAAGCAAAAGCACAAACTGCTTCATTTAGGCCATTTACTGAGGAGGCTCTTTAAAACCATGTGACTGAGCTGTGGGGACGACAACATGTATTTTGTCAGTTTTATAAAGTTTGGCTTGTGCTGAATCTTATTTTTTATTATTATTATTATTAAATGTGCACCTGTCAATCAACAGTGGTTGCGCATGAATCACTCGAGGGTGGGGCGAGGGGGTGGTGAGATTGGCGCAGTGGCTTATGGGATGGCACATAGCTCCTAATCGCCAGTGAGTTAGCATCAGAGGTCCCTATGCTAAAGTGGCTATGATAGTTAGCATCAGAGGCCCCTATGCTAAAGTGGCTATGATAGTTAGCATCAGAGGTCCCTATGCTAAAGTGGCTATGATAGTTAGCATCAGAGGCCCCTATGCTAAAGTGGCTATGATAGTTAGCACCAGGGTCCCTATGCTAAAGTGGCTATGATAGTTAGCATCAGAGGTCCCTATGCTAAAGTGGCTATGATAGTTAGCATCAGAGGTCCCTATGCTAAAGTGGCTATGATAGTTAGCATCAGAGGTCCCTATGCTAAAGTGGCTATGATAGTTACAGGCCACTTCCCTAACTCCTTCCTAACTGACAGCCCAATTCGGACGCTTCTTATCATGGCGGACGCTGACGCACATCCGGTTTGGCGTAAGACCTCTTACCAATTTACTGGTTTCGGATGGAGCAACAGGTCAATGGAAATGTATGCTAACAGCTGCAAAGATGGCCGATCTCCATGGCAACTGTGGTATTTCCCAACTCTATTGGCTCCTGCTCCACCTAACATTATGACATCACATTCTAATATTCTTTTAAAACTGTTACATTGAATAAACTGAGCGACTGAATCCTCAAACACATTAACGTTTGTGGAGCCATATTGGACGCCATCTTTGTTTATAGTCTGCTCTGTTAAATATTAAACACGAATCCCTTCACCTTTGCTTGTTGCCTGAACCGAGCGCATTTTGTCCAGTTTGGCTTTACCCAAATCTAAAAGCTACTTGGAAGAAGAAAAAAAGTCGAAATAGCAACGAAAAAGGGGATGTAAAGACAACAAATATGTGACAAAAATGTGATGAGAAACAACAGAAAAAGCGACTGAAAAAATGATGAAAAGGCAACAACAAAAAACTACGAAAACACAACTAAAAGTTAGAATCAGTTTTGTAGGCCTTATCTTTCAAATTAGACATCACACCAGTCGAGACGCTTTTAGATTTAGGTAAAGTAATAAGACCCGCCTTTATTGTTATATTTCTGGCAGTGAATGTGATGTTTCTATTCCCCTGTGGCGTTAATAAACTCTAATCTGATTCAGGAGATGATCTGGATAATCCTCGTGTTCTCAGAGCTTTGGGGCTGATCACAGACGATCCCGGCGTGTGCAGAGGCTAACCACTCTGCCACTGTGGCGCTCTGTGGGAAAGCGCTCGTGTGCAGAGGCTAACCACTCTGCCACTGTGGCGCCCTGTGGGAAAGCGCTCGTGTGCAGAGGCTAACCACTCTGCCACTGTGGCGCCCTGTGGGAAAGCGCTCGTGTGCAGAGGCTAACCACTCTGCCACTGTGGCGCCCTGTGGGAAAGCGCTCGTGTGCAGAGGCTAACCACTCTGCCACTCTGCCGCCCTGTGGGAAAGCGCTCGTGTGCAGAGGCTAACCACTCTACCACTCTGCCGCCCTGTGGGAAAGCGCTCGTGTGCAGAGGCTAACCACTCTGCCACTGTGGCGCTCTGTGGGAAAGCGCTCGTGTGCAGAGGCTAACCACTCTACCACTCTGCCGCCCTGTGGGAAAGCGCTCGTGTGCAGAGGCTAACCACTCTGCCACTGTGGCGCCCTGTGGGAAAGCGCTCGTGTGCAGAGGCTAACCACTCTGCCACTGTGGCGCCCTGTGGGAAAGCGCTCGTGTGCAGAGGCTAACCACTCTGCCACTGTGGCGCCCTGTGGGAAAGCGCTCGTGTGCAGAGGCTAACCACTCTGCCACTGTGGCGCCCTGTGGGAAAGCGCTCGTGTGCAGAGGCTAACCACTCTGCCACTGTGGCGCCTGTGGGAAAGCCTCGTGCAGGCTAACCACTCCACTGCGCCCTGTGGGAAAGCGCTCGTGTGCAGAGGCTAACCACTCTGCCACTGTGGCGCCTGTGGGAAAGCGCTCGTGTGCAGAGGCTAACCACTCTGCCACTGTGGCGCTCTGTGGGAAAGCGCTCGTGTGCAGAGGCTAACCACTCTGCCACTGTGGCGCCCTGTGGGAAAGCGCTCGTGTGCAGAGGCTAACCACTCTGCCACTGTGGCGCCCTGTGGGAAAGCGCTCGTGTGCAGAGGCTAACCACTCTGCCACTGTGGCGCCCTGTGGGAAAGCGCTCGTGTGCAGAGGCTAACCACTCTGCCACTGTGGCGCCCTGTGGGAAAGCGCTCGTGTGCAGAGGCTAACCACTCTGCCACTGTGGCGCCCTGTGGGAAAGCGCTCGTGTGCAGAGGCTAACCACTCTGCCACTGTGGCGCCCTGTGGGAAAGCGCTCGTGTGCAGAGGCTAACCACTCTGCCACTGTGGCGCCCTGTGGGAAAGCGCTCGGGCCAGAGTGAAGGTGAAGGTGGCGTTTCTCAAACCCGGCAGCAGATTGGGTCTGAATGAGGGTCGTGTGGGAACGGCCTGTTTAAGGAGTCGTTACATTCATATGACACCAGCTGCAGTCAGGGGGCGGGGCCAGGGGGCGGGGCTCGTTTTCTGCTTCATTTCACCCACGGGACAGAAGAGACACACGGACACCTGCTGCACAGAGAGAGAGAGGGCGGTCAGGGTTCAACAAGTTAACTCATCCGCCGTCTCAGTCGTCCAGGAACTTCCCGTCTGAACTGTAGCAGATATTTAGGTTTAAAGACTCATCCCAAAGTGCAGGACACGGACACTCAGGGCATTTTCTGAAACAAAAAGAGACAAGACATCCACAAGGACCTGCTTTAACTTCATTTGTGTGGCTCAAGAGGCTTTTAGCCAGAAAAGAAGAGGAGAAAAACACACTGAAAACTTGTGCGAGTTATAAGATAAGATAAGATAAAACTTTATTGTCCCATAGGGACATTTGTCTTGGACTTGCCATGCTGGTAAAAGATGCATTAAATACATTCAAATTCAAAATACAAAAGGACAACAGTCAGCCCGAGGACTCAAAGAGTGTTTTTAAAGAAGGAAACTCTTTCCTGCCAATAATCTTCATGGCATTTCGAACCAATTTCTCACTTTGGGTTTTACACAAGACAGTGAAACCATGCCGTATCTAATGAGGCTTTCCAGAACAGCATTATAAAACCAAGACATTATTTTTGTGCTCACGCCAAACTTAAAAAAGGAAGCCTCTGAGACAGTTTGCGACAAAGAAAATCGACATGCACATTCCACTTGAGTAGGTTGTCAATATAAACACCAAGATATTTGAAGGACTCAACTTGTTCTATTTCACTGCCTCCAATAAGGATTGGGTCATGTGACACAAGCCCTTTGGGGTCAAAGATCATCTCTTTGGTTTTACCTACGTTAAGAGTCAAGTTGTGCTCCACACACCAGGAGTGGAAAGAGTCAGTTTCATACAAAGTACAAGTTATCACAAGACTGTTTTTGGGTTCTAGATGATGTTGTAGGAAAACACCGGCCTCATAAATGAAGTGCCTTTAAAGCACCAGCCCTGTTCTTCACAGGCAAGAGCGTGCTTTTATATTTCATTTGGTAAAAAAACATTATTTTCTTTCTTAACCCCCGCCTTTACCGAGCACCCAAATCCAAGAGCGTCTTAAAGCCTATAGGCCAGTGCCTCATTTGAAAGCTAAGACCAGCATAACTGATCTAAACTGATAAGTTTTTAATCACATTTTGTTGCCATGTTTTGGTCATGTTTTTGTTGCATTTTCGTTTTCATCTCGTTTTTGTTGCCGTTTTGACGCTTTTTTCAAGAAGCTTTTATATCTGGGTAATGCTAAAGTGGAGAAAATCTGCTCTGCTCACTACTGCCACCTCAGGTCTTACACGTAACTGCAGCTTCTATATTAAGCTCGTGCATGACGGCACTTCAGACCCAAATTAACACCTTTTTGAGTGACAGTGTAGGATTTTAGAGGCAGTTGTGGTGAACAGGTCTGGGCTCATTCTACACATTAGGACATTATTGGAACATGTAGGGAGAGGAAAATACTTAGTTTAAACATTTTTAAACTCTGTATAAAATCTGAATCATGAAACATGGTTTTAGATTTCGTGTTGACCAGGTGAACATGTTAAAGTGGAGCGTCAGAGACACAGGAAGGCCGTCTGAAAGTCACATGACTCGCCCTCTCTCCCCAGTGTCACTGAGGCTTTACTTTTTCTCAGGACAGTGTTTTTCCCAGTTAGTGGCCCGGGGGCCAAATGCAGCCCTCTGACCAATTTTTGGTGGCCCCTCAGGTTTCTGGTTTCATGATCCCAAACACAATTAAAACCTCAAAAACTAACATTTTATTGTGAGACAGAGCTGGCATTAAAGTTCCAAACCTAAACTAAAACTTCTCTTAAAGCCACACCGCGTAAAGGTTTACCCATCCATCCATTTTCTTCCACTTGTCCGTTGCCAGGTCGTGGGGGCAGCTGTTGGAGCTGCACCAGCCCCTATAGCTCCTCCTGCAGGTGGTGGGTCCACAGAAGGACGGCCTCATGGTTCTAACCGGGCCTGTTGGTCTCTCATAAGGGGCTTCTGAACCGCTCTTTGTCTGACCCGTCACCTATAGGACCTGTTTGCCCTGGGAGACCCTACCAGGGGCACCAAGCCCCCGACAACAGAGCTCCAGGATCATTCAGGCTCAAACCCTCCACCACGTTAAGGTGGAGGCTCCAGGAGGGGTAGAATTTTACCCAATAAATAATATTGAAATAAAAGCATTTATTTTATGTCAGATATTTTCATAATAGAAAAATACCTCATAAATGTACAAACAGTCTGTGCGTCTCCAGCTCGTCTCCATGGAGATGTGACTAGAGGCAGCAGAATGAGATTTAAACAGGTTAGGTTTTCATCCAATTCCATTATTGGATCACCCACTGCATTTTCTGTGTTGAGCTGGTCATTAGGAGCATGTTTTGTGTATATTCCAAAATGTTACACAGTGTGCCTTTAAATGCGTCTGTGTGAATGTTTCACTGCATTAACCGCTGTATTACTTAGATTATATGTGGCCCTGCGTTCTGCCTTAGCGCATGAACGCAGAAACGTTGATGAGCGAATGTGCAGACGGCGCTGTAAATAAACGACCATAGATGCAACGCTCAGAGGAAAAGCCAACGACACTTGAACGCCTCAGTGCTGACTCTTCTGCCTTTGTGGAAGAATCTGTTCAAAGCTTCATACAAACAGTCAACCTTCATCCCAATTTACAATAAACAAAATTTCCAAAACTTATCGACCTAAACACTATTACCTTTTCACGTATAAAGATAAACTGACTAAAACTGTCACATTTAGAAATGACTCAAATGCGACTAAAATAAAAAGCATTTTCGTCCAAAAGGAAAACTAAAACAAAACTGGCGGATCGGGACCAATGGCCGCTGGCAGCCAAACAGATCAGATGTACAAGTGTATGAGACGGAGAGAGACTTTTTCAGCACCGATTTGGCCCGAGCGGCATCAGGGCAACTCTTTAATACCGATAGGGAGACCCCGGGGCCGTTATGATCCCGGGGTTCAGTACCCAGCCCTGGTTACGTGCCTCCAACACCCACGTTTTGTAGCGATGTGAATCGACTCAACTGGTTTGGCTTCTGGAGCCGCACTCCCCCTGGGACGACAAGCCGTGACCCAAACTCGACTTAGTCTTGTAAAAAAAGTGTCATATATTGTCTTTTCCTCAAAAATTGTTGTTGAATAAGCTTTAAATAAGCCAAAAAAACTGAAATTATGATAACAACTGGACAACAGTCATTTTAACAAAAACGTGATTCTATAGACCCTTTAACTGCTGACATCATCAGTGACATCAGCTGGAGGCAGGAAGTGATCAACAGAAATAAGATTAAACTAAAACTAGCGATTTTAAGTAAAACTACAACGGAAAAATGTGGTCCTGTTGTGGCTTAAGGTGCCAGAAAAAGAGGAATGACATTTGAGACGATAAAATAAGATTTATCTGATATTTCCAAAAACAGTTAGACATTTGTTTATCGTTACTATGACAACAGCTACAATGGAAATAGATAGGAATCGAGCTTCCCGCCTCCAGCTAAGCCCGGAATGTTTACAAACAATTAAAGGGTCTATACTTTTTCTGTGCATAAATATTAATAGGAATATTATCTAAGACTTGGGACCTTCTGAAAACCCACTTTTGGTCCCACCCAATGGCCGCTGGCTGCTCTGCTTTGCGACGACGACACTGGAGGCCGCCATTGCTGTAGTACCTCCATATACCCGCTAGTCTCCCATTGGAATGCATTGCACTTTAGACACGTTAAAAACAACTTTAATGCCGGTGCCTAATTGTTTGGAACTGTCTACAGCTCGATATTCCTCCTGTGATTACGCTGGGTTAGACACAATCAGAGGCACCGGGCTGGTTATCGTAGTGAGTGAGGAGTGAGTAATGACGGTCTATTAATAATATGACTATGATCGAGACCCCACATAAAAAGATGCTTTGTCTTTTTCTCACTAATGTTTGTCCTTTTACGACACACTGAAGGACAAACACATTTCATTCCAGCAGAAAAACAAAAGAATTCAGAACAAACGAAGAAGTGCTTGATCTTTAGGCGTTTATTCAGGCGCGGTGGGTGAAATGCTTCTTCATACAAAGTTTAAAACGTCACAGGAATGAAAAGCATGCACAGAGCTTTGCATAGGAGGAATGGCAGCGTAATCCAACATCCACTTCAATTTCCCTTTTTCCAAACGACGATAAAAGACTTTAAATAACGGCTTCAGGAGCCACAGCAGCTTCAAAACACTCAGATAGAAAGTATATTCTCAGGAGAGACACAAAAACTGGAGTTTACATTCAGGGAAACGACTAGGGCTGAGCACCGTTACTTTTTCAATACTTTAACGATACTTAGTTTTCGACATCGATACCAGAACGATCCTTTTTCATATTTGTCGTCTAGAACCAGAAAACAGAACAATAATGTGTGGAAGATCTGCTAATTTACAATATAGGTTTCATCTCTAATGTCAAGGAATTTGTGAAAAATGGGGAATCATTTTGGGGGAGTTGTGGCAAAAATAAGGAAAAAATAAAAATAAAATAAGAAAGAAATTAAACAATTTAAGAAAGTAGGAATACAATGGGGGAGTTAGAATAAATTGGGAAAAAATGGGGAGAAAAAATACTAGTTATAAAAAATTATGGGAAAAATTTGAGGAACATGAGGCAAACATTGGGCAAAAAATATGGGGGAAAATGGGGAAAGTATTAGTAATAAAAAATGAGCAAACATTATGGGAACATTTTAGAAAATGAAAAAAAAAATAAGACAAAAAAAAGGGGGAAGTGAGGCAAAAAAAATTGGATATAATGGAAAAAATAGGGAAGAAGTGGGGAATAAATTGTTGGGGAAATGGAGATTGGGGAACAAATTAATAAGAGAAAATTGGGAAAACGAGAAAAAATTGGAGCAAAAAAAATGAATAAATTGGTGGAAAAGGGAAATAAATTCGGGGAAATAAAGAAAATATTAGTAATAAAAAATTACAGGAAAAATTGGTAATTGGCCAAAATAAGAAAAAAAAATGTCAAAAAAAAATTGAAAAAAATGGGAAATGAATTGGGAAAATAATATTAATAAAAATGAGCAAAAAGAGGGGGAAAATTGGGGAAATTAGCCAAAAATTAAGTAAAAAAATAATAATATTACATATATACATTGGGCAAAAAAAAAAAAGTTCAGCAAAAAAATTGGGGGAAAAAATCATTCATTTGAACTGAAACAACTAAGTCACTTCCTGGACAAACAGCATCAAAACTTGGATCTAAAGATATCAGATTTAGCTTTCCTTACGTTCCTTTCTTTGGTACCCAGCCCTAGATAATATGAGGGAAAACGTGTCCACACAGCGCCCCCCGGCTGTGTCTGAAGGGAACAACAGTCATACAGTCCCGCGTTAAGTCTCCTCATGTACAGTATTCGATATTAGCGATTGCACTTAGGTTCAGGTTCAGGAGAAATGTCGTGGGTTTACACCGAAACCTATGAATAAATCCACACCAGTTAAAAGGAACAGAAGCAACGACAACAATCTAGACATTTTCAAACTTTATGGCATTTCTTTTTTTTTTACTTTCCGTGTTCTCGTAACGGTTTCTTCAACTGACGGCGAGACGCTGCAGGTGGAAAATGTATTGCATGTGTTCTGTCATTTCATGTTTTCATATAAAAATAAGACATTTATGCAGAAAAAAATGATCAGATGAATGGATTGACCCAGGTTTAAATGTGTGACAAGTCAGTTACAGACGTTTTGGAGCTTGTTTAGTTTTTGAATTAACCATTTATACGTGAAAATAATATTTTCTGCAAAAAGTCACATTTCTCATTGTTTTTTGTCTCAGTTAACCAGAGAAAAGGTCCCTAAAGTTTATCTCTTTGTCTGCACATGCGTCCTGTGTATATTCCTCCCGTCTTTAGCCGCTGCCGTCTCTCACAAAGGAAATGACCATATTTGGATTATAGCGTCATCTTGGTCACAGCCTTTCCTGCTACACATGGATACCAAACATGTCAGTATTTGTGAATGAATAAGCGTGGGAAAGACCAGGGAGCAACACAGCCATGTTGGAGTCACTTCCTGGATAAATCTCCGCCTCAAAGCGACAAAACGTCATAAAAAAGGCATCGCACAGGATAAGTTTTACCTTTTTTTTATACTCTGACATTAAAACTAAGACCTTAAAGGGATATTTCAGGATTTTTGACATTGGGCCTCATTTCCTAGTTATCCAGAGTGTTGTTGATGTCTGGAGATATTTTTTTCTTAAATTCAGTTCTTATATTTGAAGAGTCTAGTGGCGCTAGGCTAGGGCAAGGCTAAAGCATTTCTATGGTATCAGTTAGCCTGCATTAAAACAGTCTGACCCACTCTACAGTGCACCTGAGGTAAATCACTTATAACACCAGACTAACCATATAAATGTCTGTGTTAATAGAATAATGTTTGAAATATAACTGACCTTGTATCACATGAATTATCGCATTTTGAGGGACTATTTTCTCGCAGATCACTCCGCCGCTGCGTTAGCTTACAGCCACGAAGCTGATGCTGCTCAAATATAAGTTATTTTAAATGATTCTATTAACACAGACATTTATATGGTTAGTCTGGTGTTATAAGTGATTTACCTCAGGTGCACTGTGGAGTGGGTCACACTGTTTTTAATGCAGGCTAACTGATACCATAGAAATGCGTTAGCCTTGCCCTAGCCTAGCGCCACTAGACTCTTCAAATATAAGAACTGCATGAATTTAAAAATATCTCCAGACATCAACAACACTCTGGATAACTAGGAAATGAGGCCCAATGTCAAAAATCCTGAAATATCCCTTTAAGTAAAAATCCCCAAAGGTCTGAGGCTAATGCTAACGGCTATAGGAGAAATACATTGAACAGGCTTCAGAATTATGCAAAGTAGCTAACTTTTCTTGCTAATAAATTGCTAACTGTACGCAGACGTTCGGATCCCGCTTCTTTTTATTTCTACGTGAATAAACGAAGGACAGGAAACAGTTACGAGCACACAGGAAGTTAGTGTCACTTTCTCTGGACGCCATTTTGAGAACCTTTTTAAAATAATATTTAGTTTTAATTCTCAAATGCCAAAAGCAACGGTCGTTATTTTACATCACAGTGAAATTCATTCACAGGAAAGAACTCTCACTTTAGAGATATCGAGTTAAAATCAATAAATAAATAGAAACGTATTGCAAGTTTCTTTAAGGCGAGACGCTGCAGGTGATAAAAAATAAACGTAGAAATATCAATGTGAAACTTCTGCTGTGGATTACTGACGTAGATAGGAAGAAAAAATGTACTGCAGGGTTTCTGTGATTTTATGTTTTCATATAAAAATAAGGCGTTTTATGAGTAAAAATTGACAAAATTGCTGATACACTGAAAAAAGTTATCTTGAAATTTGTCTTTGAGACTAATTCTAAGAACGCTTTCATTGTGCAAGATATTTACACTTAAGATAAAAGACAGTTTTATTCCAAGTAGTTTGTCATTCTATTGCTCAAAATTACAAATAAAGAATTAGGGTAGGCGAGCTATGGATCTGCTGTGAGGGATCCTCCCAACGGGCTCGTAATCCTCGTCTTTTAACGCACCACACAGCATAGGAACATCATCTACAAAATCAGCTAGTTAGGGCAGCTGTGTAGGGGTTTGTTGATGAGGAGCTACTGCCCTCTACAACTGGCCCACTCTACACCTGGCTTTGTAACGCACTACACTGTGTAGGGCTTACATAATAAATGTACATAATAATATTCACGGAGTATAATATGTATATTAATATGTCTTAATAAGCTAAAATACTCTCAAAATCAAACCTTGTACTGAAAAACATAATTAAAACTAACTTTCCTTTGAAATTCACATTGAAATTCTACACAGTTTCACCTTCTTTTTTCATCTTAAATAATTCCAAGTACCCCTGATTCCCCGTACCCCTGGTTGGGAAACACTGGTTTACAACATACTCTGAGGTGGCAAAAAGAAATGTATTCTACAACACCAAAAAAATCAGATACCCCAGCTTTAAGAATATCGAGAACTTCTTCTTGATGTGTTCAACGGCGTCAGCGCCTCGTTCTGTACTTCCTGATCAAACTTATTGTTCAAACCCAGAACCACATTTATAAAGCCCATAATCCAACATTATCGCAGGAGGAGCCTCAGTCGAGATCTTCACCAGCTCTTTCTCTGCATTTCATTGTTACTATTTCATTCTTACAGTATCATAATATCAAAACCGAGGCTCCAAAATAAGGTTTTTAAGTCTATTTTCAGGCTCCATCTGCAGGACATGTCCACTTTAATTAGTCTTTTATCTAAAGTGTAAATATCTTTTCCCCCACGGACACATTCCTTGAAATTAGACTCTCAAATGAAGGACAAAAATACAAGATTACTTTTTGCAGTGTATTTTCAGCGACACAGTCTAAATAATGGGATAGAGCCGGTTTGTAGTTTTACTCAGTTACAAAGGGATTTTTGAACTATTTAAATGTGAAACGATGTGTAAAAATTCAAACGGTTCAAAGGCAGGGATTATGTTAAGGAGAAAACCATCATCTCAACATCGACCACAGCGAGAGAGACAAACGTTTTCACCTGCAGCGTCTGGCCTGAGTGTTTTTAGTGAGTGTTTTCAGTGTGTCAGGGCTGGTCCTGGAGCGTCAGGTTCTTCTGTACATGTATCTGGGGGTTATGAGTGGTTGCTCTGGGGCGCGGGGGGGGCGTCCTGCAGGAGGCGCTCGCCCTCGCTGCCCTCCGAGTCGGGGCTGCTGTCGGAGCTCGGGGCCGCGACGCACAAACCCAGAACCTCCTGCACCTTCACCGGCAAATCCTTCAGGAAACACAAAACAGGCGTTAAAGCAGGAAAGTAATGTATGCTCCATCTGACCCGCTCCATCTGACCCGCTCCATCTCTAAACCGAGGAACGTGTAAAACTAATAAGAATAATTTCAACTTTATGTGGCTTTTTAAATGTTTACGTAGCTTTCATTTGTGAGAACATTCAGTATTTTACTTTCTATATTACAAATTCTGTTTTGAGTCGTGTTGGGGAGTAATGGAATTCATGTACTTGGAATACAAATTCAGAGCAGGGGTTTATTTGACTTTTTATTTGGATCTCCTGCTGAAATAACACCAGATAAAAGGTTTTACACTGCATTAGAATAATTAATGTCACCACTTCTCCATGAAAAATTAAAATAATTAAATATTTATAATAAGCCTTCATTGTGTATAGATAAAAATAACTTGATAATTAATGTCAGAAAAGTCTTACTAAAGAAACTTCAGAGTAAATGTAATATTTCTGTGTGATCAGATGTTTAGAAAGTGTCTTGTAGTCGGCGCTACAGCAGTTTAACCTCTTAACCCCCACCTGAACCGAGCACATTTTCTCCAGTTTGGCTTTACCCAAATCTAAAAGTAATACAAGTGTTAATGGGATGATTGGGGGGTCTTTCATCTCCCCCTGGTGTCTCCGGGTCGGAGTCACCAATACACACTAATGGAATCACGAAGAAGCTAACAGGCTAACGGGCAAAGCTAACTGTGGGCTAGCGCCACTTAAACAGTATTTACAGCCAAGTTTGAGTGAAAACAATGATCTCCATTGTGTAACTGGATGAACAATATCCCTCTGTCCCTTTGTCTTTTCTGTCAGCGTAGTATTTACTCTCACGGACAATTAATGAGTAAAAAAACACAACATGCTAAGACACCTGCAGTGGCGCTTATGGCCTCTAGGGGCACGAGTTACTTAGTACTGCTTTAAAGAGACTAGATGCAAGTTGGTCATTTTTATACTCACTACTGCCACCTCAGGTCTTACGCGTAACTGCAGTCTTTATATTAAGCTCGTGCATGACGGCACTTCGGACCCGATTTAACACATTTTTAAGTGACAGTGCAGGATTTTAGAGGCAGTTGTGGTGAACAGGTCTGGGCTCATTCTACACATTAGGACTGGAACATGTAGGGGGAGGAAAATACATAATTTTAACATGTTTAAACAAAGCATCAGAATAGCGTCGAAAATGTGGCGAAAACATGACAAAAAAGCAACGAAAACGCAGTGACAATGTGACGACAAAGTTACGATAACTTTTGTACGTCTTAGCTTTCAAATGAATGGATTTGGGTAAAGCCAAACTGGAGAAAATGTGCTTAGTTCAGGCGGGGAGTAAGAGGTTAAAATATAAAGCTAAATCCCTTTATAGAGAATAGGGCTAAAGCTCTGTTGGACCAGGAAGTGGAGCGATGACATCATCACTTAACAAACGTATGGGAAGTGAGTCAAACTGCTTCACTGAAATAAAAGTATAATTTTTACTAAGTCAGAATTACAAAAGCATTAAAACCTGTCATTTGCACCACTGATGGTTTTATTTGGTCGACTGTGGCGCCCCCTATGGGCAGTAGACGTACCTTGCATGCGGCGAGCTGGAGGTAAATGGCTTCTGCTCCACAGAGGACGGTGTGCAGGTCCAGCTTCATGGTCAGCTCGTTTATGTGCTGGAACATCCACACACATCAACATTAGAGCCACACACATCAAGATCAGAGCCACACACATCAACATTAGAGCCACACACGTCAACATTAGAGCCACACACATCAACATCAGAGACACACACATCAACATCAGAGCCACACACGTCAACATTAGAGCCACACACATCAACATCAGAGACACACACATCACATTCACGTTACACAACAGCTGATAAAACAAAACTCTCAGGTAAAACAGAACCAGAACTAAAGCTCGACTCGCCTCATGCTGAATTCTACAGTTGTTTCTGAGTTCACAAACACATGAGAATCGTTTGAATCCACATAACCGGTGGTTAGACACGTCACGATATTGTAATATAAATAATACAAGTAAAAACAGGATATTTCAAATAAAAAACAAACAGAAATATTCAAAAAGAAGTGGGTTCAAAACGTTAATATCATTTTCTAAAGGTGCGTCATTCTTAACCTCTTAACTCCCACCTGAACCGAGCACGTTTCCTCCAGTTTGGCTTCACCCAAATCTAAAAGCTTCTTGAACAAAGTGTCAAAATAGCAACAAAAACACGACTAAAAAGTGATGCAAAAATACGATTAAAAAAACTATGGAAAAACGATAAAGAGACAAAACTGTGACATAAATGCGGCGACATCAGTTTTGTTGGGCACATTTTTATCGCTATTTTGAGGCCTTTTCCAAGAAGCTTTTAGATTTGGGTAAAGCCAAACTGGAGAAAATGTGCTCGTTAAGAGGTGAACAAAAAGCTCAAAGTGAACCTGGTTATAATTAAACAACAGAGCAGCAGCCGCTCAGTTACATCTAAGGCCTTAAAGGGATAGTTCAGGATTTTTGACATAGGACCTCATTTCCTAGTTATCCAGAGTGTTGTTGATGTCTGGAGATATTTTTTTCTTAAATTCATGCAGTTCTTATATTTGAAGAGTCTAGTGGCGCTAGGCTAGGGCAAGGCTAGTGCATGTCTATGGTATCAGTTAGCCTGCATTAAAAACAGTCTGACCCACTCCACAGTGCACCTGAGGTAAATCACTTATAACACCAGACTAACCATATAAATGTCTGTGTTAATAGAATCATTTAAAATAACTTATATTTGAGCAGCATCAGCTTCGTGGCTGTAAGCTAACGCAGCGGCGGAGTGATCTGCGAGAAAATAGTCCCTCAAAATGCGGTAATTCATGTGATACAAGGTCAGTTATATTTCAAACATTATTCTATTAACACAGACATTTATATGGTTAGTCTGGTGTTATAAGTGATTTACCTCAGGTGCACTGTGGAGTGGGTCAGACTGTTTTTAATGCAGGCTAACTGATACCAGGGGGGCGACAGTGGCGCAGATGGTAGAGCGGGTCGTCTCATGATCGGAAGGTCGTGGGTTCGAATCCCGCCTCCTGACAGTGCACATTGTCGTTGTGTCCTTGGGCAAGGCACTTCACCCACATTGCCTCCAGTGTCTGCCTACACTGGTAGCCCCCTAGGAGAGACCAACAGGCCCGGTTTAAACCGTGAGGCCGTCCTTCCGTGGACCCACCACCTGCAGAAGGAGCCGTGGGGGCTGGTGCAATGTGATTTGGGCAGCTCCGGCAGCTGCCCCCACGACCCGGCAACGGACAAGTGGAAGAAAATGGATGGATGGATGGATAACTGATACCATAGAAATGCTTTAGCCTTGCCCTAGCCTAGCGCCACTAGACTCTTCAAATATAAGAACTAGGGCTGAAACAACTAATCGATTAATCGATTATTGAAATAGTCGACAACTATTTTAGTAATCAATTAGTCGTTTTCTGGTTCACACAGACTCAAATAGAGCAAAAATGACATGAAAATTTAGTATTTTTGATGAAAATCTACTTTGTTTTATAGTTAGGGTCTGTAGTGTTTTGTACATTGTAAATTTCATGAATATCTGTCTGTGTCTCATCCAATCAGAAGCAGAATTAGCACAAAGAGTCTCCTACAAACACTTACTTTAAGTTTACTCCATCAACATGTCCTCAAGCGGCGCCACTTTAGCTTTATGTGATAAAAAAAATGAAAACATAAAATTTTCCTACACCATTCACAGCCAAGCGACTAATCGATTAATCGTAAAAATAATCAATAGATTAATCAATTACAACATAATCGTTAGTTGCAGCCCTAATAAGAACTGCATGAATTTAAGAAAAAAATATCTCCAGACATCAACAACACTCTGGATAACTAGGAAATGAGGCCCAATGTCAAAAATCCTGAAATATCCCTTTAATTCTATAATACAGGGGATAGTTCAAATGATGAATTAGGTGCAGCATGTCCACAACATGGCACAGTTTATTTCTCCGTTTGCACCGGTCCTGATGAATGACCCCTAAACGTGCACTCACACCTGACAGTCAAACCGTGCCATATTCTGGCTCATTTGAGAAAAGCTCTGGATGCCCCAGACGACCCGCCCTCGCGACCATGTGACTCGGCTGTGATTGGCTGAACCAGGACTGACTTTGAGGATGGTGTTGAAGTCGTGGTCTGAGCCGATGAGCTCTCCTCTCTGAGACTCCAGGATGGAGCAGGCCACCAGCAGATGGAAGTTCTCACACGGCAGACGCGACCACATGACCTGCAGCCACACAAATATACATGAGGTCCCAACCGTGCTCCAAATTAAAACTACCTCCTACAAACGCCAGTGACGCACATCGTAAATGCTCCAACTAGGGATGTCAGGATTAACCGGTTTTACGATTACCACGATTATAAAAGGACGCGGTAGGTTTTCAGAAGAATTTCAGAAGCCACGGTTTACCACGGACACTTGTCACGCTGACGCACGAGCCGCTGCACGCCATAAACAGCGTAAACTCAGCGGTAGTTGAGCGAGGCAGAAGGACGCTCTCCTCCAGTGTTGTATCCACCCAAAAACAATTGAAGTCAGCAGAATGGGACGTCTTTAGGATCCAAAACATGACCAAGGCGTTGTTGTTGTTGTCGATGGAACATCCGTTATGCAAACCCTGTCGTCAGAAAGTTGCAGCAAAAGGCGCTGATATCGGCCACGTCGAATATAAACAACATCTTGGAGATAATCCTTCACTGTAAATGTCCAGGTCAAGGTAACAAACTGCAGAATTCCATAAAAAAGTTTTCCAGATGTTGGGAAATAGCCACAACTGGCTCAGGATGTAAACACAAAGCTAACGCGCTCCGCTCTGCTTCAGCGTAACAGAAAGGAAAGTGAAACCGCGCACATGTGGAAATCAGCTGTTCAAAAGAGTCTCCTTAGTCATTTTGTAAACACGTTTCATTCTCTGTTCATCAAAACATCTGACAAATAATGAAGCAGCAGCAGAACTTTAGAGAACAGGAAACCGAGCCTAGACTGTGGCCTAATAATATATAGTAAAATAATTATGATAATTATGGTCATTATAAAGAAGTAAAGTTGACATTGTTTTGTATTATTCAATGTCGGCCTATTTATTTTAATGCAAAACGATCTTAAAGCATTTTTCATTTTTAGAAACAGTGAATGTTACAAGTTCAAGTATTAAAAAGCTTTTTAAAGACAAAACTAAAAATATCAGTTCTTTCCTTTCATTCGGTCGATAATCGTGAATAATCGTAAAATCGCAATATTTTCTTTCACAATAATTGTGACTCAAAAAACTGAAATCGTGACAACAGGGATTTGAACCGGCTCTTTTCTCAGCATAATTTAACGTCTGATTTGTATATTGTTGTAAACCCTCCTGAGGGATCAGCACTGACCTCCCACAGCGTGAGGATGTCTTCGAAGGAGAACTCTCTCTTGAACCAGATCAGGAGCCAGCGGAAACAGAAGCAGAGCGAGCCGCTGTCCTGGGAGTCTGCGCAGAGAAGTCGCACGTTAACTAATGTTCGTCTAATTATCTTTCATAAAACGGCAGACTGACCGAGGAAGTCGCAGAGTTCGGGGTCGAGCGCTCGCAGCAGCAAACTGAGCTGCAGCAGCTGCTTCTTCATGGCCTCCTGAGACTCCTCGAAGTTCTGGTGCTAAAAAAAAACAAAGCACAACAGGTTTTAATGATCCCCTAACACATTAGACTGAGCAACTTCACTCATATTCATTTATTTTGATTTGCAGATCTATCTTTCCCACTTGTTCTTATTATAAGCCCAATGTCCATCTCGACCGCGCATGTGTGGGTTAATCAGGCTCCTAATTTCAGCCAAAACAAACCACACCGCCATTGAAATGTGTGAGTTCAGGTAGCGGAGCGTGAACACTGAAGTATATTGAGCCATAACCGTGAACTATAAGGCTTACGGGCATTGGTTTACAGACTGTAAGTCTCAAGTGATATTTCTTGCAAATATTTAAGTTGTCAATATCTTGAAAGGGAAAAGTCAGGGCGGCTCCGTAGGCAGGAGCGGACCATCGCGGACAGGGGAACGACAGGACCTGGGATCAGCCCGACACAGACACCCTCACTTTTTAAATCATTTGAATTCGTCTTGTAATCACAGGGAAAAGTTCCAAAACGGTGTTGATGTTAAATATAGTGGGTACATTTCCGTCTGTCAGATTAGCGACTGATTAGCTCTGTTGTTCCATCAGATCACTCGTAAACAAATAAAAATAAAGTACATTTAGAGGCAGAGCCTCTGTGTGTATGTGGATCTCTCTGGTCACAATTAAGAAAAAGATTTCGTCTACTGTCCACCTCCTTATTGACACAAAAAGAGGGATTCTATGTTTTTATTTCTCATTTCAGTTTAAATGTTGTGAATATCGGCGACATGAGGCCACAGTTTCAGACCCTGGACTTTGTCCAACAGTCGCCTTCAAGGGTCACAAATGTTTTTCTCACATAGTTATTCCATAGTTATTCCAACTATATGAACAAGGACTGGTCGTCACTTTTGAAGCATCTCTTCGTATGAATGGCAGTTTGGTTTCTGTCTATCTCCGTACGCAGCCCTGGTGTAAAAATAGACTTTAAGCTAATATTGTAACAGGCTCCATGGCCACGACAAAAACGCTTTAAATCATCAACTTTCCAGCGGTTAAAACGCTCCAAATCAGAGCTTTCTTCTGCTTTACGCTAACTATCATTATTGTTTGGTAGCCAAAAGAAATTCCATTACCCATAATGCAACGGGCGAGCCGAGATGGGCATTGGGCTTATTTTTTGATATATATACAAAGGCATCTATTGTTAACATGGTGTAAATATGCACAAATGTGAAGCTCGACAAAAAAGGAACAAAAATCCAATGATAAAAGTGACATGTTGCAGGTTTTAACGCTGAGGACGGATCCAAACTCACCACGAGCTCCATGAAGCCGGTCAGACACCAGAAAGACTCCACCTCGTTCTGAGTCACGAACAGCAGAGGAGCCAACAGGTCGCTCATGCCCTGGACGTAACCTGCACATGAACACGAGAGTGACCCGACGGACCAAACATGTGAGCGCTTGGGAATGAATGAGGAAACACTGCGGAGCGCGGCCATGTTGGAGCGACATACCCAGGTCAAAGTTGTACATGCAGTAGGTCATGAGGCCGTCGTGCAGCAGCGTGAGGCCCGGGTTGTCGCTCCCAGAGAAGAATGTGTTGTTTCTGTCTGTTCTGCTCACGTCGCGCTCTGAAAACACAACATCACTTCACTTATATCCAGTGACAAACAAAATACGTTACGTACTAAGTAACTCGTGCCCCTAGAGGCCATAAGCGCCACTGCAGGTGTCGTAGCATGTTGTGTTTTTTTACTCATTAATTGTCCGTGAGAGTAAATACTACGCTGACAGAAAAGACAAAGGGACAGAGGGATATTGTTCATCCAATTACACAATGGAGATAATTCTTTTCACTCAAACTTGGCTGTAAATACTGTTTAAGTGGCGCTAGCCCGCAGTTAGCTTTGCCCGTTAGCCTGTTAGCTTCTTCTTCGTGATTCCATTAGTGTGTATTGGTGCTGCGGGTCGGTGCAGGGAAAGTTGCAATTGTGGTTTTCTGGCCAGAGACACCAGGGGGAGATGAAAGACCCTCCAATCATCCCATTATCACTTGTATTACCCTCAGAGGGACTACGGAAAGGATGTATTAAGGTAAACAACCTATTTCTTGCATTTTTAACTATATGTTGTTATTCATCATTCACTGTCTTTTTATGTCTCCGTGATAGTGTTTTGCTGTATGTTTGTGCCTGTTCTATGTCCTATTCTACCTGTCTTGACATCAACCTGCCGTGGAACTACGGATGAAAATGAGCCTATATGGCTAACTCCGGCACTTTTACATGTTGAAAAAAACACATGTTGATTAATGTGCACTGTCCCAATTCAAATAAAGAAATTAAAATAAATAAATAAAATCCCAATTTTTTTTCCAACTTTTTCCATTGTTTTCCCAATTTCACCCCATTTCCCCCCCTATTTTCAAAAATGTTTCAACCAGCTTTATCCCCAACTTTGCACTTTTTTTTCCCTCCCATTTTTCCCCCAACATTCCCCCTTTAAAAAGCAATAAAATTCCCTTTTTTTTCCCCCCACTGTTTCTTTTCCCAATTTTCCCGATTTCCCCCCTTATTTTTTTAAAATGTTTTCCCAGTTTTTCCCAGTTATTTCCCATTATTATTATATTATTCCACATTTATTCCACATTTCCTGACATTGGAGATAAACTTGATATTGTACATTTGCATATTTCCCAAACAGCCATTTTGGTTTTATCTTATAGACCAGTGGTTCCCAAAGTGGGGGTCGGGACCCCTCGGGGGGTCGCGGGGCCATGGGTGGGGGTCCCCAGATGAGTTCAAGATGAAATAAAAAGAAATATGCTACTGTTTTTAGTATATTTTTGAGTGTAAAACAGCCTATAATTAGTGGAATCCATTCAAATAAACTGTTTAAATACATATTCACTTGATTTTAAAATGTTTTTTCTGCCTCAAAGTAGCATAAGAGGCAATAACTTTATACAATGGGCAATGGGGGTCCTGCGTTGTTTACGTGTCAGTTTTTGGGGTCCCAGCCATAAAAGTTTGGGAACCCCTGTTATAGACAAAAAAGATGGTCCTTAAAATAAGACGATGTCACTTCCGTATCTTCAAACACGTCCTGGCACTAAATGTCAAAAGACCTAGAAGTAGAAACTGCACTGACCAATCAGGTTCCTGTATCCGCGCAGCAGGGAGTTCCTCATCTCCTGCTCCTCGCTCACAGACTTCCACTGCACCTTCATCCGGAAATACTCGTCTCTAAACAAACAGAACGCACAGACAATGGGAATGTTGTAACACGTGTAATGCAGAGGCTTAGAGAAAGACTGACATGACGAGCCTCACGTTTTGACCCTGAGAATGTCGTCCCTCTGTTGGCGAGTGCTGCTCCACGGATAGAAGCCCAACAAGAACTTCCACACCTCCTTCCTCAGCGCGGGAGACACGCCCTGAAACAGGCCACACCCACGCTTTAGCAACAGGCCACACCCACGCGTTAGCAACAGGAGACCGGACCCTCCTCTGTGACGTGGTAACACTTTATATTTACAGGTAGCAAGTCAATTTTAATACTTTTAATGCTCAATACTCAAATTGACAATTTCTAAAGAATTGCAAACTTTCAATGAAGTATAACCAGTATACTCATTCCAGACACTAGGGGGCAACTTAAATAAATAAAAAATAACTCCACACGTGTCCAGCAGGGCCACTGACATAAGAGCAGGATATAAACGACACATTATAGCCACGTGGTAAATGAAGCTTAACCACAGCGTGTGGAGTGAATGAATAATGACTACAGTGAACTTTGAGAAACTTGTGACACAGGCTTGTAAAGCGCAATACAAATGTAAGCAGTTATTACTTTGGTCACATTATGCAATGATGTTATATTTGAAAATAAAAATAAATGGAATACCTGTGGTATTTCAAATTAAACCAAAGTGTGAAGACTTGATTACTACAGCTAAACGAATATGTGCCTGGAATCAAGATGATCAAGTTGATCTTGTGGGTAGGAGTGTGACAATATATCGATTTTCCGATATATCGCAATATTTTGCGGGACGATTCCGATACATTTTATTCCGATAGATACTTTTGATAACGTCATGCATATTAATGAGCAACGTCATGTATATTAATGAGGCAGCAGTGCTCCACTGTTTTCAGTCAATAGAGGCCAATAATGATCAAGAATTCAGTCAGACCAGCAGGGGGCAGCACTACAGTTTTAAGCACTTGGACCAAACACTGTCACACAAATAAATTACTTTTAATGATAGTTTTTATAATTATAAAGAAGATTAATCTGGGGTTGATTTATTACTTTTTAAACAGGACTGTGGTTTCTTGTTTATTTAAATGTAAATGAAGTCACTGACAGATCTATGACCCATTTTCAGTGAGTAAGTCAGGGATCATTTATAAAAGTGGTACAAAGCAGATGAAAAGAAATGTAAATGATGTATAATATGTAGTATGTTAAAATAAAGGTTAAAAGTAGCATGTTTTTTTTTTTAATCGTGATGTATCGTAGATTATTTTTCTGCAATATATCGATTATCGCAGTATCGGCGTATCGTGAGATAATCGTTATCGTGAGCCATGTATCGCGTATCGTATCGAATCGTGAGCTACCCAGAGGTTCCCAGCCCTACTTGTGGATGTAGTAGTGGGGATGACTGTGCCAGGCGAGTAATCTCTACTTCACAATGAGGCTTGCTGCATTTTGGTCTGGGTCATACAATTCTATAGCCAACCCGGCCCTCGATATTTTTCAATTATTATTATTATTAAAATAATAATAATGTTGTGGAGCGGAGTGAGGGGAGGGAGGAAGAGGAAGGAGGAGGTGGAGCTGACCAGTGCAGGACACCACGCTCTGAAACAGGGACAAACCCAGGAGGCGCAGCACCATTTCAGAGGATCAGAGGAGTCAGAGGGCAGCCAGCCAGGTTTCTTCCGAGTGCTACAGTTCCCCCGACCTCCAAGGTCATGCTGGTCAGGTTGACACACTGGGGCTCAGCTCAGGACTAACACCTGAACACTATTTCGTTGTACGCTTGTACAATGATAATAAAGCGCTTACTTACTTACTTATCCCTTTGCAACAGAAGGATCCAGCCCTGTGGATAACCTACACTGTTACCATCGACAGCATATGCTACAGTAAAGTGGGTCGAGCTCCTGTTGGAGTGACGTACCCCTCTGAACACCAGCTCTTTGACCCTCTGCGGGTCCAGGACGCGGCCCTCGGGGTCCAGCAGCTCGTCCCACTGATCCAGAGGGCGGCCCCTGGTCACCTCCGGCCGCGGGCCCAGCTCCACGCCCTGAACACAAACAGAGAGAGAACCTTGAGTCCAAGGTTTGAGAAGAGAAAAGTTCCTCTTTGTACACAGCTAATGTTGATGTTCCTTACACATGTGATGAGCTCGAACTCGGGCTCGTCCTCGTGCGCCCCGGGGTTGGATGGGTCCCGGTTCGCTCTGGAGTGAGGGGCGTTCGGGGTTTGATCGCTGCGCGGAAAAAGTTCGTGACTTTGGAAAATCCTCCGAACGTCGTGGCGTACGGGTCGTGGATGAACCTCTGTGGAAACAACACAGTAACGACATCAGACTCTATATGGAGAACGTCTCGTTAAAAGTGACGAGGGAGGAGCAGTTCTCACCGAGACGAGGTCAGAGCCGTCGTCCAGGAGCTGCAGTCGGTCGAACGAAGGAGACACGTCGCCGGAGTCGTTTGGAAAAGCCAGAAAGAGCCGCGCGTCGACCGGGACCTGCGGACGACAACGTGAACACATGATTACATTTATTATAACAACGTGAACACATGATTACATTATTATAACAACGTGAACACATGATTACGTTTATTATAACAACGTGAACACATGATTACATTTATTATAACAACGTGAACACATGATTACATTATATAACAACGTGAAACATGATTACGTTTATTATAACAACGTGAACACATGATTACATTTATTATAACAACGTGAACACATGATTACATTTATTATAACAACGTGAACACATGATTACATTTATTATAACAACGTGAACACATGATTACATTTATTATAACAACGTGAACACATGATTACATTTATTATAACAACGTGAACACATGATTACATTTATTATAACAACGTGAACACATGATTACATTTATTATAACAACGTGAACACATGATTACATTTATTATAACAACGTGAACACATGATTACATTTATTATAACAACGTGAACACATGATTACATTTATTATAACAACGTGAACACATGATTACATTTATTATAACAACGTGAACACATGATTACATTTATAAAACGTGAACACATGATTACATTTATTATAACAACGTGAACACATGATTACATTTATTATAACAACGTGAACACATGATTACATTTATTATAACAACGTGAACACATGATTACATTATAAACTAACATGATTACATTTATTATAACAACGTGAACACATGATTACATTATATAACAACGTGAACACATGATTACATTTATAAAACGTGAACACATGATTACATTTATTATAACAACGTGAACACATGATTACATTTATTATAACAACGTGAACACATGATTACATTTATTATAACAACGTGAACACATGATTACTTTATTATAACAACTAGGGCTGGGGCAAAAGATATCGTTACTTTTTAAATGTGATATTTTTGTGTGAACTTTGCAGCCTCCTTGCCTGTGTGTTAGAACAGTAGTTCAGTGGGCAGGTGGGGCCCAGAGCTTTGTCTGGTCAGAGGGTCAGGTCATAAATTTGCACAAATTATTTTTTTTTAAATCATCACGGAGAGGGAGTACAGGTGCTTAAAACAATCTAATTTCAGAAAATGTGTTAACAATCATATCTGTAAATATTTTATGTTTTGATTTTTTTATTAATTGGACTGCGGGGGCGCAGCCTGGCTACAGCGTGCACAGGAGGGGCTTCAAGATAAAAGGTTGGGAACCACTGCATTAGACGGTCTTACAGTGCCTTGCGAAAGTACTAATAGACCTTAAACTTTTGCACATTTTGTCATGTTTACAGCCCTAAACGTAAAGATTTTATTTTGAATTGTTTACTTAAAGTTCACACACAAGTAACAGACAACTGTGAAGTGAAAGCAAAATGTAGTATTCATTCAGCATGAAATAATACTTTGTGGAACCCCCTTTTGCTGCAATAACAGCAGCAAGTCTTTTGGAGTTTGACTACAAAGTTTGCACATGTAGAGACTGACATTTTAGCCCATTCCTCTTTACAAAACAACTCAAGCTCTGTCAAATTAGAAGGAGAGCGTTTGTGAACAGCAGTTTTCAGGTCTTTCCTGGGATCTGCTGGAGCCACTCCTCCAGTTTGGGGGTCACTGCCCCGAGTGCCCCAATGACCACGGGCACCACTGATGCCTTCACTCTCCAGGCCTTCTCTAGCTCTTCTCTGAGCCCCTGGTATTTCTCTAGTTTCTCGTGTTCCTTTTTCCTGATGTTGAAGTCGCTTGGTATTGCTATGTCAACCACCACGGCTTTCCTCTGCTCTTTGTCCACCACCACAATGTCCGGTTGGTTCATTACCATTCTGTCCGTCTGTATCTGGAAGTCCCACAGGATCTTGGCTCGGTCATTCTCTACAACCAAAGTGGTTCAACAGCCCATAAATACATAAATAACGGAGCATGCTAACGTGATGCTACATGTTAGCATTAGCATGTTAGCATGATGCTTCATGTTCAGACACGCCCAAATAAGGTAAAGGAGAAAGTGCTGCTGCATGTGTCAGAGAGCAGCTGAGGGGCAGCAGCTGTTGGAACAGGAACTTATTTGTTTAGCACATGACACAAGTCACAAAGCTCTTCACACGGAGGAGGAGATCGTTCTTCACTCCCTCTGAACACAGATATCATGTAGACACAGGCAGACCTCGCACACATCTGCAACAGCCATTGATTAACCTCTTAACCCCCACAGTAACCGACCATATTTTCTCCGGTTCTGCTTTTCCCAAATCTAAAAGCTTCTTGACCTGAAAGTTCACAGCCAGTGTGACGACTCATTTGAAAGCTAAGGCTAAGGGAAGGGAATCTTATTTGTATCTTATTTGTATAGAGCTTCTCATATGACACGAGTCACACCCAAAGCGCTTCATGAAAGGGAGGGGGGTTCATTCACTCCATGCTGATGGTGGTGAGCTACAGTAGCCACAGTTTCCCCTGGGGCAGACTGACAGAAGCGAGGCTGCACACATCTGCCCCAACGGTCCCTTCGACCACCACCAACCACTCACACATAAGCATTGGGTCAAGTGTCTTGCCCAAGGACACAACAACAGTCTGCACCTGCAGGAATACGACCAACACGCTATAAGAAAGCAATGAGATTGTGAGAAGAAGAAGCTTTAATGAGTAGTGTAGCTTAGCTTTCAAAGGAGGCGTCACACTGGCCTATAGGCTGTGAACTTTCAGGTCAAGAAGCTTTTAGATTTAGGTAAAGCTGAACTGGAGAAAATGTGCTCGGTTAAGGCGTGGGTTAAGAGGTTCAGGAAGCTACTATTGCTTCATGTTTATGGCCTGATTTGAGTGAAGCACTGTATGCAAATGTTATGGCTGTACCTTTGTTCTTTGTTTTGTGGCAACAGGATTAGATTTAGTTAATAAGTGTTTGTGTGTTTGTGTTGCAATGGAAAAGTCACAGCTTTAGACCAGTTTGACAAGACGATGATGACATCATTGAGCCACTCAGGTCACAGGAAGATGCTCTGATTGGACAGTTATTAGGCCTGGGGGAGAAAAGCTGCTGAAAACATTGTGACTCAGTGTAGGCAGAACTTGGTTGTGTCTGTATTGTGTAATATTTAACTACTCAAATGGAGATCTGTCTGTGGTTAAATGTTAGCCTGCGTAACTTTCATTATGACTGACGAACTAAAAATGATCCAATCAGAATGAACTGAGGGGCGTGGCTTCCCTCATAGCGTTCAGCGCAGGCCTGAAGCTCGTTCATGCTGCAGTTTGGCTCCAATATTTGGAATAGAGCGAAAACAAAAATAGCAAAAGGACAAAAACAGGTCAGAATGATAAGCCTGTGATCAATAATGACCACTTCCTATTAGGCTTCAGGAAAAAAGTGGCTATAAGTGCATTGATACTAAAACAGTCACAAGTTTGGAAACGCTTTCTTAAAGCTGCCCTATGTGAGGTCTTTTTAGATTGTTTTCCTCAATAGGTGATCAGAGGTTCCGCTAGACTTTTTTTTGTCGGCCACATTGACCGGCTGGGTCGTAAAATGTCGGACATTCACAAGAATTACCGGCCATTAAAAATATATATAATGAATGTGGCTTATTATAACAATCCAAATTTAGACCGAGCGCTACACGAGTGCTTTAGTGGGTTCAAAACACGGCTATTTCTAATGAAAGAACGACGTGAGAAAAATGCAACAACAGCTCAAATCCAAACATAAAGTCGTGCATGTGGAGACGATCGAGGGCATGCACATGAGTAATTGCACAACCAGACAGGGACGTACCCCACTGTACGATAGATGCCCTTCCGGCTTTAACGTGGCTTCAGGTGTAAAATTAGCGACGTCTCCACCACTGAAATATTACGGAGGGACAAATCGACTAAGCTAAAGTCATCAAAAGTCAGTCTCGAGCGATTCACACTCTGAGCGGCTCCGAACACCGGTAACTAAGCCGAGACGTCTGCGCAGACTGGCCGAGGGAAGCTCCTCTAAACCCGGCCACTCTCCCAGGAAGAGCCGCTGTGAGACAGCGCGTCAGACTGACTGAACACACGGAGTTTACAGAATATCCTAATCAAATGTATTAGCTGTTGAGTTCTTAACACACTTTTATTAAAGTAAATGTACCTGTAGTTCACCGTTTTCTTGGAAAATGTGATGAAGCACGAAGAAAAAGTGTACATATCCAGAGAGCGATGATGGCGCTTCAACTGCGCTTCGTAAAATGGGCTAAAAAGTCGAAACCTTTTTTATATTTAGGCCTGTCTCCAAAACACTTTGTTATGTTAGTCACTGGCTTAGGTCAAATGTTGTATTTAATATATTTTTCTATATTCTCTCCATATTTTTTATTTTTACTGTCGGCCAGTTTGGCTGATGGAAATTATTTTTACCGGCCATTTTCTTTTCAGACCGGCCAAAAGCTACAGTCGGCTAACAGAAACCCTGGACGGGTCAGACAAAGAGCGGTTCAGAAGCCCATTATGAGAGACCAACAGGCCCGGTTAGAACCATGAGGCCGTCCTTCTCTGGACCCACCACCTGGGGTCCAACAGCTGCCCCCACGACCCGGCAACGGACAAGTGGAAGAAAACGGATGGATGATCATAATGCTAAACAGTTAGCCGCTAACTGTTCAAACATTTGCGATCTCTTGTTCTCGTGTTTACATGGTGCATGGACATGTGGGGGTCGAGCTTGTGAGTGAGGTGAGCTGCGGCGCCGGCTCTTCTGCGGCACAAAGTCCGCTGCGTTTGAGAGTGTGGCGCATCTAGTGATTATGTGGGAATGCAACGATGTAACCGGAAAACGGGGCACTCATGGATTACGTTTACAACAAAAAGTTTGAATAGATCTCCCTTTTACTGTTGATTCGCTTTGCACATTTTCTCAATGAGCCTTCACGTTAAACCGTTTCAGAGATCAAGGACCATTATGAAGCAAGGAGAAAGGGAATTTAAAACATATTGTGTTTCTCCTCGCATAATCTCATGAGTTCATTCACAGTTTACCTCTTGGCCGGTTTAGAAAAGCTCATGCTATCCACGTTGAGTGCAGCTTGTTAAACAGCAGTAGAGGTGTGAGATCAAAGCTGTTGGTACTCACGGGTCGATGGATGATGTAGGGTCGCCAGGGCTCGCAGTCAGCTTTCTGGTGCAGCCCGTGGAAGTGCAGCGGCGGCAGAGGGTCACCCCCGCGGCTCGTCAGCACCATGAAGTTCCTGCCCAGCGAGAAGCGAGCGCGACGCAGAGAGTACAGCTCCGACAGAGGCAGAGAGAAGGCCCACTCTCCTGAGGACACACAGAGCACCGTCTGAACCATTAGTGATCATGTACCCGTCTATAATGAGTCTTTAAACAATACCCGTCTATAATGAGTCTTTAAACAATACCCGTCTATAATGAGTCTTTAAACAATACCCGTCTATAATGAGTCTTTAAACAATACCCGTCTATAATGAGTCTTTAAACAATACCCGTCTATAATGAGTCTTTAAACAATACCCGTCTATAATGAGTCTTTAAACAATTATAATAACGATTTTAAAACATGGTTCATGACTTTACAGGAAGAAAATGTAATGAATTCAATGCATAGATATAGAATAAAGAAGAGATCGATGATTAGCCATTGAGCGCCTTTCATAGTAGGGATGTACCGATCCGATATTCAGTATCGGTATCGATAGCCGATCCAGGCATTTTGAGAATATCGGATTGGATGACTGGACGGGTCCGATACAAGACGGCCGTGAATCTGCGGTCCTGGATGCAGGTTTACCGCAATGCAGCGCTTCGAGGTTTATCGCAGCACAGTGGTAAACCTGCAGACTGGAGCCGCTGCAGATCCAGGACCACAGATTCACGGCCTTCATGCTATCGCTAAGATAGGCTACTGATTTGCTTTATTTGATTTGATTTATTCTTATTATTGTGTCTTGCACATAAGTGCCCAGCCCTCATGGGTTTACAAGACACATTTCAAAACAGAGTTCAGATGCTGCCAAAATAAATCACAGAAACTGTACAATCACTCATAACAGAACAACATCCACATCACACAGGAGGATATACATTAATCTGTCTACTATCGTTAACCTGCCGCTAACACCTGCTTCTGAAAACTTTCTAATTTAAAATTCAAGGATAAAAACAAAAACTCTTGCATGTTTATAAAAACTCTGGTAAAACTACTGTAATATCCATAGGCTATAATATATAATGATATATACTATATAAAATATAATAATACCAAAAGACAGTATTGGATCGGTATCGGACAGATGAAGTGTCAAAAGATCGGATCGGGAGCTCAAAAAAGCGGATCGGTGCATCCCTATTTCATAGTAATGATCCCGATTGGTCTGTGAAATTAACATGGCTGCTCAATCTCCTCCTACAAAGCCTGTTCCTTAAAAGCGCAAAAAGGGCGGGCGGACCGGCTAAGAGCCTCCACAGAGCTTCAGATCCCGTCAATCATTGATTTAGGCTTCCACTTTTTATTGCTGATGTACAAAAACCAGCACAGTTAGAAACGTAACACCTACCCCAGCACTGTCACATGAGTCACAGCATTTTTTAGAAAAAAAACAAAACTCTTTGTGCCAGGCTTTAAAGCGGTGCTAGGGAGGTGTAAAGACACCATTAAGCCGCTATTCCACATAGCACGACCCGACCGCGCACGCAACGGTCTACGTGCATGTATCGACTCTACCCAGGACACACACACACACACACACACACACACACACAAACACACACACCACACACACACACACACACACACACACAGAGAGAGGAGCATGCTGTACGGGTCAGCATTAAAAGTTTTGTAAGCCACAATGAGAACAAATGTGGACAAATGCTGCCCTCTGGTGGGAGTTATGGAATCATTCAGAGGAGCCAAGCTGTATTAAAACAGAAAAGAAACCGCTAAATATGAACCACGAAGGTAAGCTACATGCAAATATTAAGCTAACACCAGCTAAAGTTGCGCTAACAGCGGCTAAATGCTAACATCAGTAAAATCCCCTTTTAGAACAGCTGTATGATGTTGTGAAATATTAGATCCTATGACCTGCGTGTCACTAATGAGGGCCGTTCACTGTTCACCGAGTCAGCGCTTTGGCCACAGCCAGAGGCCGGTCCCAAAACTTACACCTGGTCAGACCGGATTGACCTTGGCCTCCGCTATGGAGAAGCTCGCCAAACCGGCTGGACCAGGCATTGGGCTGATACGGCCTGTGGATCAAGTGGCCTCACACGTCTACGAGTAACATTTATGATTCAAAAACATAATTACGGACTAAATAACAGTTTGCCAATTATATATTCAATGGAAAATGCAAACATAAGGCTCTTTTCCACATGCAGGTGCGTGTCAGAATGGCTCTTTCACTCGCTTTGTCGAGCTTTTCCATAACAAAGGCCAGGGCCAAACAGGTCTGACCAGGTATAGGTTTTGGGCCCGGCCTCTGGCTGTGGCCAAAGCGCTGACCCGTGTCTGATGTGACGTGAACAGACTCTGGCCTCTGATTGGCCACGAGAGAGTGGACAGCCCTCACTATTGACACGCAGGTCATACTGATTTAATATTTCACAACATCATACCGCTGTGCTAAAAGGGGATTTTGCCGATAATAGCATTTAGCCGCTGTTAGCGCAGCTTTAGCTGGTGTTAGCATAACATTTGCATGTAGCTTACCTTCATAGTTGTATTTAGCGGTTTCTTTTCTGTTTTAATACAGCTTGGCTCCTCTGAATGATTCCATAACTCCCACCAGAGGGCAGCATTTGTCCACATTTGTTCTCATCGCATTAAAAACTTTTAATGCCGATCTGTACAGCAGCTCCTCTGTGCGGCTCCGCCCACAACAAATGCATGTGTGTGTGTGTGGGAAACAGAAAGGTCTGCGGGCTAGTGTCGATACGTGCACGTAGATCGTGGCGTGCATGGCCGGGTTCGCGCTATGTGGAACGACGGCTTTAGACTCTTTAATTTTTACTGTTTTGACAGTTTTTAATTTTAAAACAGTCGCAACATTTTCGAGCTAAAGTTCCCATTGAAAGTTGGGGAATTTTCCGACCATTTGCAAACCTGCTGAAAGGTCTTTAGGTTAAAAAAGTGAGCGCAGTAAAAGTAGTAAAGACAACGGGTGTTCTTCGAGGATGAGGATAGTGATTAAATAACGAAAAGGAGCCACTACTAGAGTTGTGTAATCACTCCGAAGAGACATAAAAGTCCTTTATTAAAGAGAGACGCCTACTGAGGGTTCTATTTATTTTCTCTTTATTGAAATAGCTGCACAGCGAAGGGGAGCAAGAGTAGGGGTGGGATTCATAGAATAATCAGGAAGTGAAACTGCTGGACATTTAGTTTCAGCTGTTTTAGATCAACCAACAAAATGTAAGATCATGATAAAGACGCGTGACATGTTGAAGCGTCTTCACCTGAGACCTTCACTGGAGCTGGAGGTCTGTCCTTCTTCACGGTGCTGATCACGGCCCAGTCCGGTTCATACCCGGGATCAAAGTGCGAGTCCTCCACGCCTCCCTCCTCATCCTGAGCATGAGAGAAACAACAGAACATAAAAGAGCATTAAAGGTTTAAAACAGCAGGAGGACATTAAAACCAATGTAATGAACAGCTCTTCCATCCTGACCTTTTTGCTGTAAAGGACGGCCGGAGCGATGCGGCGCTCGTCTTCCACCGGAGTCCACTCTAAAGCAGGAATGCCAGCCTGAAGTCACAGTTAAACACGTTACAGATCAGAGCTACAGTCGCTCCACAACCACCACCGGATAAACCAACACTGAAGGAGAGACGCTGCAGGTGGAATCTGCCATTTTGAGCTACTTTCTCCAGTGACTATGTTTGGTCCAAATATGGTCATTTCCTTTGTGGGAGACAGCAGCGGCTATAGACGGGAGAAATACTGGCTGCATCCGAAACCCTTAAATCAGTGGTTCCCAAAGTGGGGTCCGGGGCCCCTGGGGGGCCTCAGAGGACCTACAGGGGGCCCCCAAAGCTCGTCTACAAAACAAGTACATGGAAAAAATATTAATTTTTAAAGGAAAAGTAAATTTCTTTGCTACATTATACTACTTTAAACCAGTATTTAGCTATAATCATGGCTAAATGTTGCTTTGTATGTTATTTTTTCTGCAAAATAATACAAATTCCTCAGAATATAGTAAATATATTATTATGGGGGGCCCCTTAAGAGATTTTCGGAGCGATAAGGGGTCCGCGGTGTCCTGGACTTTGGGAATGGCTGCCTTAAATGAAGCCTCTAAGTGCTAACACTAGCAACTAATCCTTAACCTTTCATGGGCTCAGCTGTTAGATCTCTATGCAGTTAGTGAACTAGAGCTTCAGCAGCATTTGCCCAATTCCACCGTCCTTACCCAGGGGAAGGGGAAGTGACATCACCAACAGCTGCTCTTCTTCTTCTTTAAAGTTTAGTGCAGGCCAAACAAAAGCACATACCGCCCCTACTGTATATTGTCCAACAACAACATAGTGTCCAAATAAAGAAATTTAAGGAGAAAAAAGAGAAACATCCAAATGATCCTTCACATTTCCCTTTATTTTATCTCAACAGCTGTTTCATAAAGCTACAGTATGCAAATTAGCCATGTGGCTTAAGTTTCTACTAAATGAAGCAAAAGCACAAACTGCTTCATTTAGTCCATTTACTGAGGAGGCTCTTTAAAACCATGTGACTGAGCTGTGGGGACGACAACATGTATTTTGTCACTTTTATAAAGTTTGGCTTGTGCAGAATCTTTTTATTATTAATTGTGCACCTGTCAATCAACAGTGGTTGCGCATGAATCACTCGAGGGTGGGGGCGAGGGGATGGCGCAGTGGCTTATGGGATGGCACATAGCTCCTAATAGCCAGTGAGTTAGCATCAGAGGCCCTATGCTAAAGTGGCTATGATAGTTAGCATCAGAGGCCCCTATGCTAAAGTGGCTATGATAGTTAGCATCAGAGGCCCTATGCTAAAGTGGCTATGATAGTTAGCATACAGGCTCCTTTCCCTAACTCCTTCCTAACTGACAGCCCAATTCAGACGCTTCTTATCATGGTGGACGCTGACGCACATCTGGTTTGGCGTAAGACCTCTTACTAATTTACTGGTTTCGGATGGAGCAACACACTGAGCGCATGTGCAGACAAAGGGACTAAACTTTAGGGTCGTTTTCATTCCACTCTTTAACAACATCTGCACTTTAGTCGCTCCATAAGCCCCTTTTGCTCCATGCCCCTGAAGTGCCCTTTTCCCTCCATACCTTTTATTTATTTGTATTATATTTGTTTATCCAAAGCTTTGCCATAGTGCTTACCATTGGTTTTGCCCCAATAAGCCTTATTAGCTTATATTAATAAATCAAATCAGAAATGAACACGCCCCTCGTTAGTTTGTGTGTTTTCAATGCCCCGCCCACCGGCCCTGCAGCAGAGAGCGGCGCTCAGAGAGGAGGAAGTCAGAGCAGAGGCCTCTCCTGCACAGAACAACGATCTCCACACCTTGTGCTTCAAATCGCTCTTTATTTTTATCAGTCGGCCTCATAATCGAGGACCAATGAGGTCAACAAGTCGACAGTTTTGTATGTGATCTAAAAATAAACCTTGTGTCAGACGCGAGCGGTTCAGCGCTGCATCCTCGTCAGATATTGTCACAATATTTCAGCTCTATGTTCTCTTAAAACAACTTGAAACTCACGCCCAGACATTCTCAATAGTTTATGTCCTTTTCTTAAGCCCCTGTTTTCAGCCACAGCCCAGAGAACAGAGTGACATGAGGTAGACAGTCGTGAAAGTCTGTGTTTCTGTAGGGGCGCTGCTAAGACACTTGTGGCCTGGGGCAGATGCCCCCTGAAAAGTACCCCACTAGCAAAAGATATTGGCAAAAAATTAATTAAATAAAGTTAATAAACTGAAATAATAATGGCAGTTGGCTTTCCCAAAACTATGTTCATCTTCTATACAGCTCCTTTTGCTTTTGTAAAAAATAAATAACAAAATGGATTTGAAATAAATGTGATGGTGATTAGAATTTAAGGAGGAGCAGGAACGGTTTGTCAGGGGTCGTACGGGGCGGGGGGGGGGGGGGGGGGGTAGTTTTTTTTTTGAGCCCCTGCCCCTCTGTAGCTCTCTGCACGGCCCTGACGTTGCATGTCTATATCATATATTAGTTTCATATTTTAAGTTGAATTACAGAAATAAAGGAACTTTTTATGATATTCTAATAATATGACGAGCAGCAGATATTACAGTTTCAGCTTGATCTGCTTCTAAAGGTAATTCTGGTCTTTTCTGTTTATTTTTTTGACCTTTATTTAAACAGGAAAGTCCCACTGAGATTAGGGATCTCTTTTCCAGACGAGTCTTGGCCCCAGAGGGAACCTATTGCACATGTTTTAGTGGTAGGGGAGACATATCCTGCAGCGTCTCGCCTCACACTCATCCCAGACGGATCAGTGTCGGTCTGAGCCGGGTCTGAGGGTCTCACCCGCTCCACCACCCGGATAAACCCCGGGATACTCGTGTCCAGGGTCGTCCTCTTGGTGTTTGTGTGAAGGTACACGCCCTCCTTCTCGAATATCAGCTGAGGAGAAAACAGGACAAGCTTTAGACTCATACACGTGTGCACAGTTATTTACAAAGAGTTTCTCAACACTGACTTTCACCAGATGGAACTCGAGTCTTTGACCACAGGATATACTTTAGTTTAACCAGTGCACATCAGGGAAACGGGTCAATCAAGAATTACTTACAAGTAATCACGCAGAATATAATAAAAGAAATGTGGACGGAAAAGAGCTGGGCAATATATCGTCTAAAAAACAATATCAAAAATGCAGTTTATGCAAATATACAATATCGAGTTAATCTCTAATGTCAAGAAACGTTTGCCATTCGTCTGTGTGAAGAAAAGGATACGTGTGTATTATAGCTGTATTGTAGCTAAAGAAATGTGGAAAAGAAAAACAGTAAAGGGGGTGGGGGATTTAAAATAAAAAATGTGGAGAAATTGTGGAAACAATTGAGGAAAAGATTGGGAATAATGGAGCAAATATGGGGGGGGGGACTTTTTTTTTTAAATAAGGGGAAAAAATAAGGGGAAAAATTGGGAATAAATAGGGACAAATGTGGGCGGTGGATTTTTGTAGCCTATTCAGGACAATTATCTTTTTGAGCAACAAAGCATATTAAGGAAGTTTAAGCATTAGAGGTTTACATTGTTTATATTTTTTTAAGAAATGGGGGAAAATCTGGAGAAATATGGGGGCAAAAAATGTGGAAAGTGTTTTTTCCGCCCTTTGGAAGTAGGCCTGCCGCGATAATTACTATATCGAGTTATCGCTCGATAAGTAAAATGAAGGACGATAACATTTTTAGTCTCGATAAATGCACGTGCTGCGTGTGCTTAAAATAAATACAGAAGAATGAACGCTATCACAGCGCTGAGTGAGCGGAGCGTCCAGCCAACCCGTCTCCCTGTGCTTAAAGACAGCACTGAGCACATCAGCCGTATCCCCGCATGTATCCAGATCATTTATAGATCAGCGCTGCTTTTGGAGAGAGGCGGGCTGTAAACAAAGTGCTAGGGCTGAACGATATGGACAAAATATCTCGATATTCATGCCAGATATCTCGATATCGACACGATACGATATAACTATGGGTTTGGTGAAAACTAAGCATTTTCAGAAAAATAAAATCAGAATACAAAAGACAAATACAAAAAAATCGATATTGTTTATATCTTGATTTTTCGATTTTAATATTTTGAATGTTCATATCTCGATATCGATACGATAACGATATATCTTTCAGCCCTACCCCTACCGTGCTACTACGGAGCTTTGCTGATTCCGACACTTTCTGTGAACTTTATCGTATGAAAACACTTTGAGTTCCAGCATAAAGAAGCATCACGGAGAGAATAACAACATTAATGCGACTGCAGGTTTGTCCAACTGAGAACGAAACGAAACCAGCGCCCAGTCAGTGTATCAAAGCTAATCAGCGCTACTGTTAGCGAGAGGAACCCGAGCGCTTTAGCCACTATCCAAATACAAGCGCGATAGTCCTGAGAACATTACTCAGTGCTTAGGACTATGTTACTGTTCAAAAGCCAGAGAATGCTGCAGCGGTTTGACAAACAGTCAACAAGTTTCCCAAAAAAGCTCCTTCACTCCGACAGCCGTGTGTACAGGAAGTACATATGGCTACTCTACTTTAGCAGTGATACAGTATTATCTGAATCCACACATTTAATATACATTTTATTCTAACCAGGTTTTATTTAACACAGAAGTGAGTTTTTGTCAGAAATATCTAACCAGAATAATGTAGATAAAATATCACTATTATTGTTATTGGGATATTTTTAAAGATGATACTGTATATTGACTATTTGAAAAAAGAAAAATGTTGTGCCAGGCCTAGTTCAAACACAGAACCTGGTGAGAGAGTAAGTTATGTTAAAAGGTTGAGAAGCACAGATGGATACAGTGTCCTAGAATATGTCGACCCTTCTAGTTTGCACTTTGTTTGGTATAAGGTGTTAATATTGAACGTCAGAAGTTCAAGACATTTCAGTTAAAATAGTTGCTTACAGTTTAATTTTTATTGCCTACAGTATTTGCATTATACTCAATATTATCGTTTATCGCAATATTTTTATATCGTCCTGAAATTGTTTTTTTTTATCGTGGCAGGCCTATTTGGAAGCCTGTTCATATGTGGAAAAATGTGGGTAAATGGTAGTAAACAATTTTTTTTTTAAATGGGGGGAAATTGGTGAAAAATTAGGGGTTAATTCAGGGGGGAAATTATCTTTTGGAGCGACAAAGCGATGTAAATTCAGACGTTTACAGCACAAACGTATTGAGATATTAATTTGAGTTAATATCGCCCAGCCCTATGATAAGTGATTGTGGTGGTGGTTGTATATACAGTGAGGTTTGTTTATGTGGTTAGAGCTATATTTAGGCCGTGTTGAAAGTGCATTATTCCAGCTTTAATCATCAGCGCCACATAACGACCACAGTCACATGATTCTGAGCCATGACTAAACTGCGCGTTGTCCAGCCAACAAAAGAATAGAATAAAACTAACTGTGTGCTGCTGGAAGGTGATATGATGAACGCCCGAAGCAAATTCACACGCTGTTTATTCGCGGAGGGAAAACAACACTTTACACTCCAGCTGTTTTTTACGGCGGAGCTACTAGCTTATCACGTTAACATCTCCCCTTATCCGCTAATTGTTCAACTTTACAAGCGGAATGATGAAGGAAAACGATTATGATTCACTAAGTCGTTGGCCTGAGATGTCTATTCAGGAGGAATAAACCCGTAAATACCTTGAAATCTTCAGGTTTCTGGGCCATTTTCCGTCGCGTCTGCTCCAGCTTTTCCAAAACAAATGTTACGTCATACTTCCTACTCCACGAGACCTGCCCAGGCGACGTCACGACCCGAAACAGCCAATCACGAGCGGTTTGTAAACGTTTAACTATTTATTTTTTATTATTAGCAATTATTTATTAACCTTAACCTCCACCTGGACCGAGCGCATTTTCTCCAGGTCGGCTTTACCCAAATCTAAAAACTTCTGGACTGATTCATCCAAATCGAACTGAGAAAATGTGTTTAAGAGGTTAATTGATTATCAGTTGTGTGTAAGTTTCTGTGTTTTATTTAGATTTTTATTTATTTATGGAAAGAAAAGTGGAGACAGTGCAGCAAATCTCTTTTCTTTTTCTTTTTTTTTTATCTATTTTTTGGACAGTTTGCTCTTAAAGCAGTACTAAGTAACTTGTTTACCTTAATAAGCTATAGGTCCACGAGCGTCACGTGACTTCCGAGTGGATTCTAAGTAGTCATTTGTGTATCCTGTCCCTGTTATTTCCATATGAGGTCTTGTCTAAAAAAAAAAAATGAATAGCTGAAGATTACATGGCAGACAGTGAGTTACTGGTGGACAGTCACAGCATCAGGTTAAAAACATCACGTCAGGAGCAAAACATTCACTGGAGGAAACTTCCGTGCTCATTACAGTAAGTGTTTTGTCTTGAAGCTAACGGCTAACACGAAATAAAAATGAAAATAGATACAAGATTTTAAACGAGCCTGCTCAAAAAGAATCCACCTGTCTTTAGTATAAATACTTTTTAGGCGTTTAATTTTTGGGGTAGTGTTTTTTGATACTAGCCGTTAGCGCTAAGATAAAAGTCCTACCTAAACAAACACAGACGTTTCCTGCAGTCAAGAATTTACATCCAACGTAATGTTTTTAACAGGTAGCGAGTCATTTCGGATCAGTATCTCACTGTCAGTGAGTCCTTGAACTATACATTTTTTTTTAGACAAGACGTCATAGGGAAATAACGAAGACAGGATACGGAAGCACCGACTTAGGATGTTTGGAAATCACGTTCTATTTGCATAGAGCCTATAAATTCTTTCCGTAGTCCCTCTGGGGGAATACAAGTGTTAATGGGATGATTGGGGGGTCTTTCATCTCCCCTGGTGTCTCTGGCCAGAAAACCACATTTGCAACTTCCCTGCCCCCGGGTCGGAGTCACCAATACACACTAATGGAATCACGAAAAAGAAGCTAACAGGCTAACGGGCAAAGCTAACTGCGGGCTAGCGCCACTTAAACAGTATTTACAGCCAAGTTTGAGTGAAAAAAATTGATCTCCATTGTGTAATTGGATGAACAATATCCCTCTGTCCCTTTGTCTTTTCTGTCAGCGTAGTATTTACTCTCATGGACAATTAATAAGTTTCAAAAATTGCAACTTGCTACGACACCTGCAGTTGCGCTTATGGCCTCTAGGGGCAAGAGTTACTTAGTACTGCTTTAACATAAACACTTTCATCTGGAAACAAAGAAATTGCCTGATCCTTATTATTCTATGGTTCATCATTTCTCTGAATCAGTTTTTTTTCTTCTTCTTGTTTTATGTGGATTGTCTCGGTAATGGCAGAGATCTAAGCCAATTAAATCCAAGTTAATCAACAGGTTTCAAATAAAATATCTCTAAATTTACATGTTACATATGTTCATCTGCTGTGTAAAGTTGATTTTTTTTTTAACATGTTTTTTGTGCATTTCCTTTCACATGTGTGTAGTTTGGTCCATGTAATTGACTCTGTGCATAACTTCAAATCAAAACGCTGCCCAAGAAGTGACTTCCTGTTTCGATCCAGCACACCAAAATAAAAGCACCATCTTATTCATTAGTTCAGCAGTTCATAACTATTAACAGACAGAAAACTTAAAATGTGTGTATTTAATTATATTCTTGTAATGTTGCAAGTGCCTGCTGAACTAATCAATGAGACGAGCTGTGTGCTTTTATTTTGGGATGCTGGAATGAAACAGGAAGTCACTTTTTGGGCGGCGTTGTTATGATTTGAAGTTATACACAGAGTCAATTCTGAACAGTTCAAAACTGAAGGGCAGCTGCTATTCTATTCTGGTAACTATGGTAACTGCGAAAACAATTGTGTTAATGGTTAATATTTCTGTAATTCCTGGATCTATCCACATGAAACAAAAACTGTCACAAAATTCAACGTCTTCTCTCTCAGCAAAATGTCATTTTCAGTGTCATTTCTCATATGGTGTAATTTGAAGACTTTCAGCCAAAAGGTGAACATGGCAGGATCAGACCTAATCATTCACAAACGATCATCAGATTGACCATTTATTTTCTGTTCGGAAATGTCTTTCTCCCATAGAGTTGTATTGGCGCCTGTCCTCCACCTAGCATTATGACATCATGGCATACTAGATCAGTGGTTCTTAACTGTGTCTTCGAGACCCACCAGTACCTTATGACGAGCTGTGACCCAAATAAAAATGTAGCGGTATATAACTATTTCATAACTATTAGATAAGCCTTTATGATTAAAACTAATTATGATTTTTTTTAAACACACTCTGGTAGTGTTTCTCCAATGAAAATGGTTCAGTGACCCACTTTTGGGCTATACCTTAAGCTGAATTCTCACATGAGAATCCATCTTGAACCGCTCCCACCTTCACCGTTCAGAACTGAACCAAAATTTGTTCTGGCAAAAAAGACGCTAATTAACAACTCGATGAGCTGGGGCGACGGTGGTGCAGATGGTAGAGTGGGTCGTCTCATGATTGGAAGGTCGGGGGTTCGAATCCTGCCTCCTGAAGGTGCACACTGTCATTGTGTCCTTGGGCAAGACACTTACCCACCTTGCCTCCAGTGTCTGCATACATTGGTGTGTGAATGGGTGAGTGGATCCTTGCTGTAAAGCGCTTTGAGTGCCTAACGTAGGTAGAAAAGCGCTATATAAGTTGAGACCATTTACCAACTCGGCGAAAACATAAAACACAAGGGCCACTTAACACAAACACATACAACGTTTTTCAAAACTAAACATCAACCTGTTCAAATATAAATACAAACAAAAGACTTTTGAAATATACAGAGAAGAAATGAGTTGCCACTAGGGGGAGCAGTAGGATCAATTATGTGTATTTTCCCCCTCTATAATCAAGGAAGACTGTTGCTGCTTGGAACGGTTGTCATTCTTCTTGTCAGTTCTTCATTCTATTGCTCAAATTTACAAATTGAGAATTAGGGTAGGCAAGTTATGGATCTGTTGAGAGGGACCCTCCCAACGGGCTCAAAACCTTGTCTTTTAATGCACCACTCAGCATAGGAACACCATCTACCAAATCAGCTGTTAGGGCAGCTGGGTGGGGGTTTGTTAGTGGGGAGCTACTGCCCGCTTCAACTGGCACGCTCTACACCTGGCTATTTAATGCACCTCACTGTGCAGGGCTTACATCATACTTCACATATAACTCAATTAAACAAATATAATAATAATAATAATAATAATAATAATAATATAATAATAATGATAATTAAAACCCACATTAAAATAATATTGAGGATGGTAATGACAACTGGGAAGTAGCAGATCTCTGAGTATAATATGTATTAATGTACCTTTATAACATAAAAGTAACTCTCGGTAATGTTTGGGACGGGTAACAATCTGAAAGAAATATATTAATGATCACATTTTTTTACTTGCTTTGTACTAGACATCGTACATGAAACAAGATCGTTGTTGTAGTTGTGCTTCGTTTCAATTATATAATCAGTTCAAATCTTGTTTTGTAAGTTTGTAAGTTGGTCTGTACTAATGTAGCTGCTTGAAATGTATCAAATTCTCTTTGGATGACGTCTTGTTGATGTTTTGTTCTTTCTGTACCATTGTGTGAAATGTACTTTATTGCACTGAATTTGGGGGTGGGCGCTCATAAGCTTCTTGCTTCAGCCCACTCCCTTTGAGCAGAATGTTTACTGCTCAAATAAACTAATAAACTAAACATTGAATGAACGATTCACACGGTGCGCGGTCCCAGATTGATGACAGTGTAAATGTTATTGGCAGTGTAATATTAATGCAGGTTAACTTTTGAGTCCCAACCCACGAGTTGAGAACCGCTAATTTAGAACATTAATGCAAGCTATGCTCAGTGTTACGGAATGTATTTAGAACTGTATTTATAAATATAATGCAGATGAAGACATGATTGTCATATATACACAGTGTTGGGTAGTAACTGAATACTTCAGAATACGCATATAGAATACTCATTTTGAGTAACTGGGATTTATTCTGCAGCTGCTGTGCACAACCCCAACGCGGTCACGTGCACCGTGCGCGTTCGGTTGGACTGTAAACACCTGACGTCAGAGCTCAACCGGAAACATGGTTTTATTAAAACTAAAATATGTATAAATTAGTTTCTGGGTTGATGTTTGTTCTTTTAGCCTTTTGTAACGCTGAATTGTACGTGTCATTTTATTCCTGTTCAGTGATCTGTGACTCGTGTTGAATGTAGAGCACGGTTTGGGCCATTAGCAAAAATTGAATTCGCACAAACGCCTATACTTTAGGACAAATAATGTTTTATGCCATTAGAGGGATATAAAATAGCAGAGAGTCTTTAATTAGATCAAACCACAACAAAAGAAAGAATGTTTATTTTATTTTTGCACGGCTCTTACCCGTTTACAAATCAGGATTTTATTGTGAAGGGTCGAGCCGGAAACGCGCTGGAGAAGACGAGCCTTTGGGGAGAGAACCCGAGGGAGAAAAGTCTGCGTTTTACCCCGAAAAAGTCAATTTAAGAGCGATCACCACCGCGCTACGAGCAGCAAAGAAAGCTTAAAGGTGGGTTCACACTCCGACTGCGTTGCACGTTTATATTCTTGCATTTAGACCCGCGCTAAGGCCTGGAAACGGAGGGGAATGCGCAGCTCGCAGCGCTGGGAGTTGGAGCGACACATGCGAGCTCTGAAAAAAACTAGTTATAAACAACGTAGATTTTTATTCGACGTGATTTGGGGTGGAGGTGTAAGTATAAGACCAGATACACGGCGATGGTGGCGTGACAACGAGCGGTCAGTCCGTAGCAACGCCGAAGCTAATGCTAAAGCTAACGGTAGCGTGTGTCAAGCTACTGCTCAGTGAAGCGCTGCGACACTGAGGTTGTTTACCACGCTCTCCCTGCAAAGGTAACACAATGCACTGGGTTAAAATGTGACGGAATGCATGGAAAATGAAGCTGTTTTTCAATTCGGAAAGCGGGGTAGTGCTAATCCGGCCGAGACGCGTTGAACTATGCGTCTTTTGCGTCACGTAAACAACCAAAAGTGGGGTTTCTTTGTTATGCGCTTTGAATGAACTGGCAGTTTGCAGGCTTTGACAGGGGAGCAATGCAAGTGGCCTCTTGTGCAATTCACTGTTTTGTGGTTTGGAAATGCAAGATTCAAGTTGGATGATCTCATGGCATCATGTTTGGGAAAGGAAAGGTTGCAAATACGTTTAGGAAAATGCAGTAGGAGGTTAATTTGGTGCAGTGTCTTTGAGGGAACAAGCTCCTGTTTTCTGAGGAAATGCAAAGGTGCGAGTTGAGGCTGCAGGATTGTGGAAAAATACCCGATTGACTTTTCCCTTGGTTTGGCAGTTGTTTTCTTTAAATGCAGATCCAGCTCGCAGTGCACTATTATAAGGTCAAAGAGCATTATTATTCAAGATAAGACTGAAATGGGGTTAAAGTACCAGTATCGAAATTGTTTTAACAATGATTTGTCATAGAACCATAAAACATATTCATTTCTTTCCATTTAATTTCTTTTGCATTTGTATCATTTGTTTGAGGTGAACAACCAAGAAACTTCTTTTAAAGTGCATATGACAGATTTTAATGCTCTTGAAAATATGACTTATTTCGATGGATTACATCAGTTGTATAATTATCACTTTTTTCAGTGAAGCAGCAATTTTAATGAACAAATGTTGGGCAGAAAAGTTATTTTTATTTGAATTTTTAAGCTGCTGACAGGAAGTGACATAAAAGAAGGTAACATTGCATAGCAGTTTGACTCATTCATTTCCCATTGACTTAACATGGTCGGCACGGCAACAGTTTAAAATTGTTTACCTTCTTCGATGTCAATAAGTGGCGTTCACGATTTAGAATGTGATGATGTCATAATGTCAGGTGGAGGGCAGGGGCCAATATAACTCTATGGGAGAAATACAGTTTTTGTAAGAAATCTCCTAAACTAAATAGAAAAATGGTTTTGCTCTTCAGTATTTGACAGTGATTGGATTCAGAAACTTGTGATATTATTTTTATGTCTGAAAGTCCTTTCTACTGGACAACATCACGCTCATGTTTTTGAATACTGTCACCACTTTTTGACACCTTTTTAGGGAAAATAATTAGACATTTGTTCATATGTGCTTGAAGAGGAGAAAATGAACTTTGTGACAGTTTTGTTTCATGAGGATTCTTCCAGTAATGACTGAGGTATGAGCCAAAAACAAAGACATAAAATCTGCATTTTGTCAGTTACTGCAGTTACCATAGTTACCGCCATAGAATTTTCAGTTGCCCTCCACCTCAATTTTAAACTATAGGCTCTTTAGAATGTTGTGATGTCACGTGAACGCTACCTATTCCTGTCGGTGTCCAATACGTTTGTTAAGTGATGACGTCACAGCTCTACTTCCGGGTTCGCAGATGTGCGAGAAACTACAGAAACCTCTTTAATACCACAATCAATATTTCTGAAACTGAACAGAGAGTTACTGAACATACTTATTTATCAGGCCCATTAGCCAAACATGCTGCACCTACTGCTATAAAAGTAATATTTACCAAAATCGGTACTTCCGGGTTAGCGGAATGCTAACGGCGCAGCAGCTACGCTAACCCCGGAAGTAGCGACTTTAGTAAATATTACTTTTTAGCAGTAGGTGCGGAATTTTTGGCTAATGAGTCTGAGAAATAAGTAGCTTCAGTACTCTCTGTTGAGTTTCAGAAATATTGATGGTTGTTTTTAAGAGTTTTTTATGTTTTTTTCTCGCATATTTGCCCGTCTGCCAGGAGCGGAAGCGGAAGTCGTGACGTCACACTTAACAAACGTATAAGGAAGTGAAAACATAAACATCACAAAAATGGTCAAACTAAAGAAAGCTGGGTATAATCTTTAGCAAAATCTTAAATATAATCGTGCTAACTGTGTTTGAGCAAAAATTGTGTCTAATGTGTCATATGCACTTTAACGACAAAAGGACAGAAAAAACACTTACCAAGTTTTTCTTTCCCCCCCATTTTACCAAATATTCCCCTAAATTTCCCCCAATTTTTCTACATGTTTTTCCCCAAAATCTTTTCATTTTTTCTCTCCCAATTTTGCCTCAAATTTTCTAAATTTCCTTCCAATTTTTCCCACATTTACCCCAATTTTTCCACTTTTTTATTAATTTTTTTCCAACTTGAGTTTCACTTTTTGTCTTTCAAATTTGATGATCAACAGCATAAAAATTTGAATATAAAGATGTTATATTTCATTTCGGTACATGCTTTTGATACTTTTATTTTTTTCGATACTAGTAGGTTTTTTTCGTCTATAGACGTCAGTTATGTTTGTCAGTGGGAACGGGTGCAGTAAAGCCTATCAAATGCCGATCACAGGTAGAAGTAGAAACCGCAGCTACTTCTTTTAATCTGAGCATGATCCCAGAGAAGGGAAGGACGATTGCTAAGAGGAGGAGAAGATTGAGGGAAACCTAAGGAAAAATACAGGCAATTTACACTAGAAAAAGGTTTTGTTAGCAGTGGTTTTCGTAGTAAGAGTGGTGGAGGAGGAGGATCAAGAAAGCAGACAGGTGTTACATCCATGGTTCAACCTAAAAAAGCCGCCGATAAGCATGCTAAGGATGCTAACCCGAACATAGCGCTGCTGGCGGCGCCTTTCATCACATCTCACACGAGAGAGAAGCAGTTTTTGCTGTTTTAAGAAGGAAACCACTGTTCAGATGTGTGAGGTGTCACTAAAGCAAAAATATTTGCGTCACAGTCACACATCAAGCAGATGCGTTTCTTTTTTACAAAAAGCTAATTCTCAGCTTTTTAGTCAGAAATGGGCGTTTTCAGTGAAACTAACCTACCTGGTGATTACAGAAGAACGAAACAAACTTTTTTTTACTTAAGAAGTTGTCTATTCTTTCAGAATCAGGTTTCAGATTTTACATAGTCATAGTACACAATATTCTATGGGTCTTGAAAAATCAGTGAAAACCCTCTAAAACGCCTGGCAATATGGGGTTGGCTGTTCTGAAATTGACTGGCAGCCAATGAGTTAACGGTACCCATCCCTAGACTGAAATATGAGCTTCTAAGTAATATAAGAATCCCTGTGCATTTTGGGAGCATGTTTGAAGAGGCTTAAACTACAGGGTTAGCAGGTTTGTGCCGTGTATTTTCGTCATATTCATAGGCTATATTACCTGAAGTGTTGCACCCTTTGTAATATGCTGCTGCTTATTATTGAGAGTTTGATTCAGATTGCTTTTGTTTGTGCAGCCTGGGTTTGAGCAAAGAAGGGAAGGGCATTTGACGGATTTCTGCAGCTCGTTGTTTGACATTTATTGTGTTGGTCGTACAAATATAAGCCAAATATTTGTACGAATATGGAGGTGTGGTGTCTCTGTCCTGTGGGTGCTCAGGTGGGTGTGAGTTAGTGAGTGAGGGGTGTGTCTGTAGACGATGGGGTAAAAGTTTGAGTGTGTAACGTTTGTATATATTCGGAGGGATGGGAGGGGTGCCGGGCATATTGTTTTAAATGTTGTAATCTGTAAAGCACTTTGTGACAACTTTTAGGTATGAAAAGGCTTTATAAATAAAGTTTGATTGATATATATTTTATCCTAACATTAGCTCCTGTTGTTCTGTGTCTGTTTTTCTCACAGGCGTCACCAGCAACAAACCAGCGTCGTCTCTTCTCTCCCCGGCTCCAAACATTTCATATCTTAAACTCACCTCGTGCCTATTTCAAACATTATTTATAATTTTATTCAAACCACCTTCACCAGCAGACTCATCAGACGCCCAGGCAGTTCAAGAATTGTCAGAGAATAAGCTCAAAACACAAACAGCCCTTGTAGTTTTTTCAATTAAAAGCATTACTTGCACCAAAAATGGCCTCCATCGTCGCCCAGTCGTCTGAGCTCGACATCCCGGACAACCACCGGGACAGCTGGATGGCCCTGCTTTCCGCGGCGGAGGCGTACAGTCAGAAGACGGGCTGCGACGTGGCCATCCTCACGGCGTGTAAGAAGTTCCGCTCGGGGGCGGAGCAGGGCGAGCAGCGGCCCCTGAGGGACTGTGACTTTTCGTACACCGTGTGGGGCCCGGGGTTCCTGGCGGAGTCGGCGCGGCGGTACGTGGAGGACATCGGCGTGTTACACTCCACCACCGTGCTGACGGCGCACAGACAGACGCGGCAGAGCGGGAACAAGGTGGAGCGCGGCGCCGACCCGGGACAGCGCGGGGTGAGTGGCTTCTATAAAGGGAACAGTTTCTCCTGAACCGTCTCCTTCTTAACCTCTTAACCCCCACCTGAACCGAGCACCTGTTCTCCAGTTTGGCTTTACCCAAATCTAAAAGTGTCAAAATAACAAGGATGAAAATGTGCAGGAAAAGCAACAATAGCAAAACAAAAAGTAGAGGCCGACTGATATATCGGCCGGCAAATATATCGGGCCGATATTTGGATTTTACAATATCGGTTATCGGCTGATCTAGTAAAAGGAGTCCTCCCACAACTCCCTCGGCCTCAGGGGAGGTGAGAAACGTCACAATGAAAACTGGTTAGCTTCAAGTTTGTTAACCTCTTAACTCCCGCCTGAACCCAAGCACATTTTCGGCTTTACTCAAATCTTAAAGCACCAAAAATACAACAAAAATTGATGAAAAGGCGACGAAAACCTAAACTAAAAATGACAAAAACACCAAAAATGTGACAAAAAGTGCATAAAAAGCATAAAAAATACCAAACAGTGATGATAAAGCAACAAAACTGGCGACAAAAAAACTCAAGTAAAAACAAAAACATGACAAAAAAGTGCAGAAAAATTGTCAAACTAGCAACAACGAAAAAGTGCCAAAAAATACGACTAAAAAGTGATGACAACAATGCAAGGAAAAATCTTAGAACAGTTTTGTAGGTGTTAGCTTTCAAAATGAGGCTTTACACTGGCTCCCGTTGAGAAGCTTTTAGATTTGGGTAATGCCGAACTGGAGAAAATGTGCTCGGTTAAGGTGGGGGTTAAGAGGTTAAACACAAGTTTCACCAAACCTCAGTCATATGGACATGCTGCAGTTCATTCGGAAGTGCAGAATCTGGAGAATTCAATCTCTGAGTTAGTTTTAACCTCCACTATTGTATTTTGATCGCTGCGGCTAGTAACAATATGCTAATGCTAACGACCATCAAAGCTGGAACAGAAACTATGATTGGATCACCTAAAGTGATACAATAAAATCGGCCAGTGCTGGAGCGGCCAAGTATTTGTTTTTACAGGATTATAGACCAGACGTTTGGAAAAATCGGCCAAAAATATCGGCTGAGCATATCGGCATCGGTCAATTAAAACAAAGAAGAAAAGAGTGACAAAAGCGTGCCAGAAAAGCAACAATAACTCAACAAAAAAGTGGGAAAGGAGTGCGTAGAGCAACACAAATATGACAAGTGTAAAAAAAAAAAAAAACAGACATGACTGTTGCTCTCCAGTCAAGAAGCTTTTAGATTTGGGTAAAGCCAAACTGGAGAAAATGCGCTCGGTTAAGGCGGGGCTAAGAGGTTAAAGGTCCGGAGCTGATTGTTTTCATGATGAAAGATGGAGCGAAAGTTTAGACTGTCAGTTGTGCCCAAACGAGTGCTGTCAATCTGATTAATCACACTTCTGAAATTCGATTATAAGGGATAATGCCCGATGAGGTGTTATTGATCAGAAATAAATGGACGACGCAGAGGCGTAAACAGTCAACGCGAAGTCCAGTTATTTCTGATAACGGACGTTATCCCGCTTATACCATGGTCCCACAAACTGAAACTGTTCATTTGGGTCTGTTTACTTTATTTTTTACTATGGAAATGGCTAACACTTTTTAACCTACACTCTTCAGCTAATCAGAATTAGGGGTGGGAACCTCTGGGTATCTCACGATTCTATACACGATACATGGCTCACGATAACGATTGTCTCACTATACGCCGGTAATCGATATATTGCACGAAAATAACCTACGATACATCACGATTAAAAAAAAAAACATGCTACTTTTAACCTTCATTTTACATATTACATATATGTAACATATAACATATTACTATTATTCATCATTTACATTTCTTTTCATGTGCTTTGTACCACTTTTATAAATGATCCCTGACTTACTCACTGAAAATGGGTCATAGATCTGTCAGTGACTTCATTTACATTTAAACAAGAAACCACAGTCCTATTTAAAAAGGAATAAATCAACCCCAAATTAATCTTCTTTATAATTATAAAAACTATCATTAAAAGTAATTTATTTGTGTGACAGTGTTTGGTCCAAGTGCTTAAAACTGTAGTGCTGCCCCCTGCTGGTCTGACTGAATTCTTGATCATTGTTGGCCTCTATTGACTGTGAAAACAGTGGAGCACTGCTGCCTCATTAATATGCATGACGTTGCTCATTAATATGCATGACGTCATCAAAAGTATCTATCGGAATAAAAAGTATCATATCGTCCCACAAAATATCGCGATATATCGGTAAATCGATATATTGTCACACTCCTCATCAGAATAGAGTATTCACCCAGACCACGGTATAATCAAATGTGACTATTTCTCGGACAAGAATTACTGCGATTACATCAGTAATTTATGTTTAAAAAGAAGAATTCTGCGTCGTCCCGACTAGGGCTGAAAGATATATCGATATTATATCGATATCGTGATATGAACATTCAAGATATTAATATCGAAAAAGCAAGCTATACCGTATTTTCTGGACTATAAGTCGCTCCGGAGTATAAGACGCACTAGTCAAACATTGCCTGAAGAAGAAAAAACAACCGGCTGAATAGGCGTATGTTATGCTAACGTAACACATTGACGGTTAGCTACATGAAGCATAAACAATGAACTAAATAGGTGTTTGGTTTGTTAAAGTCACATAAACAGTTCAGATAACTATAACATAAAGAACATACCAAACTATCAATCTCACTCCAAATCAATCGCCTTGGCAACGACCTGGGCACGGAGATGTTGACAATCCTCTCCCATCAGCATGTTTTCAAGCTCTCATCTGTGAACTCGTTCCTCTCGCTGTGGCCATCGAGCTTTTAGCCCGTGATTAGCTTGTTTGTTTACTTCATTGCAGTAACCTCCGCTCTCTCGCTCTCTCCAAACTTTATTTCTGTTGCTCGATTAGCCTGCAGTGCCCTCTAGCGGCGTGTGAAAGTATATATTTGAATTAAAAAAAGAATCACACATTAGTCGCTCCGGCGTATAAGACCCCAAACTATGAAAAAAAGTGCGACTTATAGTCCGGAAAATACGGTAAACGATATAGATTTTCATCAATAAAACTGCACTCTTTTGCATTAAGATGTTTTTATTTTCTGAAAAATGGTTTTCACTGAGCCCATAGTTATATCGTATCAATATCAATATGGATACGGAGATATCTGGCATAAATATGGAGATATGAAGTTTCGTCCCTATCGTTCAGCCCTAGTCCTGACGGTGACTCAGGGGCTCGGTCTACAATCATCATGCTTATGTACGGGATGTCATCACCATTTTTCACAACGGCATTAGTAAAATGATGTGACCTCGGACCTCACTCCTTCATTTGTGCTGACAGAGAAGACATCGGACTTTGTGTCTGTTTCTGTTTTATGTGGAGAGTCTCAGTAACTGCAGAGATAAGCCAGAGTCTGTCCTCCCTTTTTAAACAATCGTCTCTTTCTGTATTAACTCCCGGTGATTGTGGCGTGAAGTGTGTCTTCTCCGAAAGGGCAGGTTTGAGGCGTAAACAGAGGTTTCTTTATGAGCGGAGGAAGTCACTGCAGGGTCATGGTTTTCTAATGTAGGTTATTCACGATCAGCGCTGCTTTTCTCAAGGTAACGCTGAGCAAACAACCTCCTCCTCTGGACAAAACTTTAGGGCTGAATTGTTTACACCTCCACAAACACAGGTGATGGTTTTATCTCCTGGACCAGTCTAAAATGTGGACCGTGAACTGGATCTGGATTCATTTTGCACGATATTTATGATGCAAAATAGACTTTTTTGAGCTTTTAACAATGTTTAAACATCACTTCTTCGTAGGGCTGAGGACAGTTATTAATTTTCGATACCAGTACTTTAACGATGCTTGGTTTTTGATACCGACACCTACACTACTGTATACTAAACCTACACTAAAATATGTGTCGCCTAGAACCAGAAAACAGAACAATAGTGTGTGGAAGATCTGGTTCATCTCCAATGTTAAGAAATGTGTGAAAAATGGGGAATAAATTAGGGGAAAAGTGTGAGGAAATGGGGAAAATATTAATAATGAAAAATGAGGGAAAACATTTGGAAAACGAGTTAAAAATTTGGGCAAAAAAAAAGTGGAAAAATACAAGTGGAAAAAATACTAAACAAGATATAAGACTTTTTATGATTTTCGATACTGGTAGAACCTAAACTTTTTTACCTGATTCCAGACCGGTATCGTTTAACGGTGCCTCATCATACATGACATGTTTATCTGGTCGCCGTGGTAACTCCTCTCTCCTCCTTCAGTCCGTGGCTGTGAGTGAGAGCGGCGTCAGCCCCAGCAGCAGACTGTACTCCCAGAGTTACCCCTCCATCTACAGCCCCTCCGGCCCCCAGGCGCCGGGGCAGGGTGTGGGGCAGACGGACCACGACGCGACGGAGACGACGGAGCGCGGACGACTCCGATCCTCCGACATCGCGGACTTGGAAGAGGAAGAGGAGGAGGAAGAGGAGGAGGAAATGGATGGGAGGAGGCCGTTCGGGAGCGAGAGTGCGGGTAAAACACCGGACACGCCTGGATTCAGTTTGTAGGTTTTTGTTAAGTACTTTAGGCCTGTTTGCACGGGATAAGCATCATGTGGACGTCCCACACTCATCTGCACAGTAACTCAGACTAGGGCGATATGACGATATTGGACCGTCTTACATTGCTAGTGTTAGTACTTGGAGGCTATCATTTAAGGCAGGGGTCTCGAACTCGTTTGGACTGTGGGCCACAAATGCAAACCCAATGTTGGTCGGGGGCAGCAGACAAAGCCTTTTTTATTAAGTCAATTATGATTTAGCAACTTTTTATTGTTTGCTATAATATACCTTAAAATAGACTTTACATTAACTATCTGCACATTTTGAAGCTTCCAGAGGTTTCCAATCGGCCAAACATTTGCTGAGCTTCTAAATTAGAAATTACAGACTTAGACAATTAATGTTTTTGTAATTAATCTCATTTTGGTTCAGGTAAATTGGTTCAGGGCATCAGTGAATGATCTTTCAGGAGTCAGGTCCAGTTTCTGTCTGTTGGCCTATTTAGAAAGAAATGCAAAATGTACAACAAATGTCATTTTAATTCAGTGTAGAAAGGCCCAACCAGGGACTGGAGCTGATAATGAGCACTAGCAATAAGCTTCACCTCATGTAAATAATGTGGAGTCAGTGGCCTCAGGCCTTTTTGTGACCTACAGTTAGATAATGGATGGGGCTTATATTTTTTACCATCAATGTTTCTGTAATTATTTGCAGTATTTTTATACATTTACATATTCTCTATTTTTAATGTAACTATGGATCATGTGTTCACACATGTGTCCCAAATAAAGATTAAATTAATTGACATGATAATGTTGCTCTGAGAGAGAGATGGAGAGAAAAGGCTCCTCACTTTACTGTTGTGACACTTTTAAACACTAATTACGATGTGTTCACTTTGCAAAGTCATAAAGGTAAAGATGGTAAAAGTGCTTTTTGTCATGCTGCTGTAACTTTTCCAGCACATGTTGAGCTGAACAGCTAAAGTTTCTCCCTCGCGTTCTGACAGTCTCCACCTGTTTCAGAAGCTCCTCTCACAGTCCGCTGCTGTTAGTCCATTTGTTTGTTGAAAACAGTTGATAAGTCATCTGCAGAAGCGCCGCATCTCTCTTCCCCTGTCTGATGTTGTGGTCATGCTCGCGTCCGCAGCGGCATTAGCGCTACCGCGCAGTGCCTCATAGGAAATGTAGTTCTAACGTGTTTAATGCAATTTACCGGCGGGCCGCATGTAATATAAATAAGAAATCATCTCGCGGGCCGCATGTCTGAGACGCCTGATTTAAGGGTTTCGAAATCAGCCCTAGTCAGGCAGGACCTTCAGCCTAACGCAGTCGCTCTGTCACTGGGGAGTTCTGATCGTGTTTGTTTTTCCTCAGGAGTTTTCTCGATGGACGAGGACTCCATCTCTCGAGACTGTGAGCCGTTCTTTGAGTCGGACGGAGAAGAGGAGAGCACAGACGGTAAATCACCAGGAAATGGGAAAACACTGGGGGGGAAAGTGATAAGTTTGTCGTCTGTTCAGGACAATTATCTTTGAGTTGTTTTCCAGCACATTTTATATATTTCTGAAGGTTTGCAAAAGTATCGCTTCATCGTTATCAAAAGTCGCCGAAAATATTGAGATTTCGTTTTTGTTATTATCGCTCAGCCCCACAATGCACTGGGAGTGTGAGAACAGAGACAGATCTTTGAACTAACACAACAGGATGTGGAAAGTGGTTAAAGTTCGCTCGTGGCTTGAGCAGTTCAGTGAATGTCCTGCTCCTGACGCCGCTCTTCTTCTTCTCTCCACAGGCTCCCTGAGTGAAGAGGCGCCCCCTCCTGTTCGCTTCATGGTGGTGGGACAGCCGGCCTCGGCCCGACAGCAGAACGCCCTGGCCCTGGCCCGGTCTCTGCCCGTGTCTGTGCCCGTGTGGAGCTGCAGAGGCAACAGAGGCGGGCAGGGCGAGGGCAACAGCGGAGAGCGGGTAAGAGGGGGCAACAGCGGAGAGCGGGTAAGAGGGGTCAACAGGAGGGGAGCGGGTAAGAGGGGGCAACAGCGGAGAGCGGGTAAGAGGGGGTAAGAGGGGAGCGGTTAACAAGAGTTAGCCTTTAGCTTCAAGGCTAAAACACTTGAGGCCCAGTTTTGTGTTTCTAAACGCTGTTGACTAGACTTTGTGGCTGTGAAATGTTCAGCTTTAGACGAGCTGTACGTGGGCTGGACAGACCTCCCTGGTTAATGGAGGTCTTGTGTAGAGCCTTTGTCCTGCGGTCAGACTCTCTCCACGGTCGGAGCGAGGGGAGGGGTTTTAGTGAAGCACGTTTTGGCCGCGTGGAGAGTCCCACACTCGTAGATACCGGTGTCACAGCAGGTATTCTCTTTCTCTCGGGACATGAACAGTATTTCACTCGCACAGTGGCACAGCGGTTAGAGCTTGTGCTTCACAGCTAGAAGGTCCCAGGTTCGATTCCTCTTTGTGGAGTTTGTATGTTCTCCCCAAGTCCGTTTCCTCCGGTTTCCCTGAGCACTGATATACATGGTATGTGTGTGTGTGAGAGAGTGGTTGGTGGTGGTCGAAGGGGCCGATGGGGCAGTTTCGCAGCTTCGGTTCCGTTTGCCCCAGGGCAGCTGTGGCTGCTAAGGTGACTGAGTATGGAGTGAATGTAAATTGTCTCATATAAAGTGCTTTGTGACCTCCAGTCACCAGTCCATTAAACTGATCAAGTTTGTGGACGACACGAGCCTCATCGGGCTCATCTCGCACGGTGATGAGTCCGCCCACAGGAGAGAGGTGGACCGGCTGGCTGAACAGTAGAAGGAGAACAGGAGAAGACAGTGGAGATGATCGTGGACTTCAGGAAAGACACACCCCCACCGTCCCCCCTCGCCCTGACAGACTCTCCCACCCCCATCTCCATCATGGACTCCTTCCGTTTCCTGGGCACCACCATCACCCAGGACCTCATATGGGAGCCGACAATCTGCTCCCTCATTAAGAAGGCCCAGCAGAGGATGTTCTTCCTGCGGCAGCTGAAGAAACTTAAGCTGCCAACCAAGATGCTGGTGCAGTTCTACACGGCCATCATCGAGTCCATCCTCACCTCCTCCATCACTGTGTGGTTCCCCGGCGCTACAGACCGGGACAAGCATCGACTGCAGCGCATTGTGCGTGCTGCTGAGAAGGTGATTGGCTGTGAGCTCCCATCTCTCCAGGACCCGGAGGCGTGTGGGTCGGATCACAGCTGATCCTTCTCACCCTGGACACGGACTATTCACCCCTCTCTCCTCAGGCAGGAGGCTACGGTTTATCCAGACCCATAAATCCCGCCACTTGAACAGTTTTTCCCTCCGCCATCAGACTCATGAACAAAAACAAGTCTCTGTAGCTTAGTTACTGACTCATGGATGTATCTGCTCTGTTTCACTGTGTGGTGTGTCCACACTTAGATCTGCTGCTATCACTTTATCACTTTTCTTTATACTTATACACATCTGTAAATATAATCCCGCTGCTGTTCTTTGTCAATTGTTGTCGTCTTACCATATTTTGCTTTTTATTTTGTATCTTATTTATTTAATAATGCGTGCCCCCTAAAGCCTTACAGTTTAAAGTTTTATAGCTTATTTTTATCTAAATTCTGTGTTATATGTTTTAAGTATTCCTAGTTTGTGAACCTGTTCTCAAACAATGGCAATAAAAACTATTCTGATGTCTGTGAAAAATGTTATGTAATAGAGCTGTTTTGTTCCTCTTCAGTTAAATCATGATTCCCTGTGCTCTGGACCGTCTGAGCTCGTCTCCTCTCGTTGCAGGTGGGCTGTGCGGACCTGGAGCACATCGCCGCCAGCATGAAGGCTCTGCTGGTGCCGGGGGCCACAGGGGCCACAGACGGCACCGAGATGTTCGGAGCTCTGCCCGACCGAGACTCAACACCGGCGACTTCTCCTTAAAACACTAACGACACTGAAAACTACCAGGAAACGCTGCGAACCACAGAGACGTCACTACATTCACCAGAAATAACGGATCTACACGAGTCAAAACGGCTTCAACATTTTCACCTGGATAAGAGGAGATCACGAGAAAATCTTAAATCGAGACGCTGAGATTTGTCTAGTTTTAATTTCAGTAAAAAAAACAGACCAAACTCTCCCTTTACGGTGTTTATTTGATCACGGTTTGTCTGAAGTGACTCCAACATGGCTGTGTGGCTCCCTGGTCTTTCCCACGCTTATACCTTCACAAATGCTGACAGGTTTGGTATCCACGTGTAGCAGGAAAGGCTGTGACCGAGATGACGCTGTAATCCAAATATGGTCATTTCCTTTGTGGGAGACAGCAGCGGCTAAAGACAGGAGAAATATACACAGGGCACATGTGCAGACAAAGGGACTAAACTTTAGGACCGTTTTCATTCCACTCTTTAAAGGAATAGGCCACCGTTTTTACATACTGAGATATGTTCTTACCTGAGCTTAGACGAGTTCATTTGTACCTGTCTGGTCTTCACGTGTGCCTTCTGTAACGTAAACACAGCACAGACGGCGTTAGCATTTAGCCTCTCTCTTCTCCTCTATAGCTCCAAAGAAGTTCCCCTTTTTATCCGCTTAGAAAATCCACATTGTTTAATTTTGTGTAATTATACTTTATAGTGTAACACTTCACGTAACCATATTTAAATAGGGAAAACGTGGAAGAGTTTGGTAGCTTCTATCTTCACCTCGTTTGGAGCTATAGAGGAGAAGAGAGGCTAAATGCTAACGCCGTCTGTGCTGTGTTTACATTACTGAAGGCACACGTGAAGACCAGACGGGTACAAATGAACTCGTCTAAGCTCAGGTAAGAACATATCTCCGTATGTAAAAACGGTGGCCTGTTCCTTTAACAACATCTGCACTTTAATTGGGGCAAAATAAGAATAAAAGGTGAAAAGAATTTGGGAAACAAATATTGGGCAAAAACTTTATTTTTTATGGGAAATGAAATGGGAGGAAGAAAATCATTTGTCACTTCTTGCTGTCCCTGGAGCAACAGCGTCAAAACTTGGATCTAAAGATATTGGATGTTGACCGATTTTGGGAATTTTACAATATCGGTTATCGGCCGATCTAGCGCCGATAAAAGCCGTGATGTAGACTTCGGGGGAGCGGAGACACATCGCAATGAAAACTGCTTAGCGACAAGTTTGTTAAATACAAGTTTCACTAAACCTCAGACGTGCTGCATGTCTTTTTGAAGCTCAGGATTCCATTGGCGAGTTAGTTTTAACCTCCACACTTGTATTTTTGATTGACACGGAAAATGCCACGACTAGCTGCAGTATGCTAATGCTAACGGCAGCTAATCAAAGCTGGGACAGAAACTGATTGAATCACCTAAACCAGGGGTCCACAACTAAATCGTTTCGAGGTCCACAAACTTTCGACATGTGTCCAGGGTCCGGACATGTGCAGTCATTGCTCCTAAAAATGTAAAACATGAGCACAGTTTGTCTATTCACAAAGCAGAGCTGATCAATCAATCATTTTGCGATTTTATTTCAATGTTATTAATATTGTTTAAATAATTGTTAATTCAGGCTATACGTTTTGTTAAGTGGTGATGTCACAGCTCTACTTCCGGGTCCGCAGATGTGCGAGAAACTACAAAAAACTCTTTAATACCACAATCAATATTTCTGAAACTCAACAGAGAGTTACTGAACATACTTATTTCTCAGACTCATTAGCCAAAAATGCTGTACCTACTGCTATAAAAGTAATATTTACCAAAATCGCTACATTCGGGTTAGCCGAGAAAAATGCTAACGGCGCAGCAGCTACGCTAACCCTGGAAGTACCGACTTTAGTATTTAACAAACAAACGTATTAAGGATATAGAGAGGATGGAAAGGCTTTGAGGTTCGGACTAAAGCCTCTGGAGGTCCGGATCTGGACCCAGGTCTGGCAGTTGGAGTAGTAGTAAAGTAAAATCGGCCACAGCTAGAGCGGCCAAGTATTTGTTTTACAGGATTATAGACCAGACATTTGGAAAAATCGGGGGGAAATATCGGCCGCGCATATTGACATCGGCCTTAGAAAAAGGCCGATACCAGTAGAACCATTTTTTTTTTGGTACCAAACTGGCATCATTTAACTGTTCCCATCCCGATATATTATACATAATTATGTGAGGAATCGACTGCAAAGGTTTCACATTGATAGCTCTGTATATTTCTTCCCCTGTCTCGCCCTAAAACACCATGAAAACAAAAGCTACACTACATTTATCGCGATTTAAATCATATCTGCTTTAGTGGAAGTGGCTGGAGCAGGTTGGACTCAGGTAAAGGCATTTGCACATAACGATATCTGGGTTCACATCGGCCGCTTCCGTAGCATCAACACTCGTCAAATCAGATCTCTTCGCCTCATCGTCCTGAACTGAAGCCGCTTTTACTCGTGCAGACATCGGAACGGGATTTCCGACTCTGAACACAAAGACTCGCTAACAGATATTATAGGTGTTAACCCGAGAGTCGCTGCTGCAGTTTCGCCATTTCCACACGGACTTTGGGGAAAACTCCAAACTCTGTCACACTCCGCTGCTACAGTAAAACCCACAGGAGCTCCAAATGACTTGTATTTGAAATATTTGTATTTTTTTAGGCGAGGCGCTGCAGGTGAAAACATTGATTTGTCACACAGAGTTTCTCCATCTTAGTTTTAACGTCAGAGTGAAACAAACAGACCAAACTCTCCTTTAAGATCAAAAATCCCCATCTCAAAAAAATCTTGGCAACTAATATACAAACATCATACAATACATTTAACGGCTTAAATGTATTGTATTATGTTTTTATATTAGTTACTATCCATTATTTAGATTTTTATATGAAAACTTGCAATACATTTTCTCATATTTACGTCAATAATCTTAGTGCAGAAGTGTCAAATTGATATCTCTACATTGTTGTTTTCCCTATGCACCTGCAGCATCTCGTTATAAAGGGATATTTCAGGATTTTGACATAGGGCCTCATTTCCTAGTTATCCAGAGTGTTGTCTGGAGATATATTTTTTAATTCATGCAGTCCTTACATTTGAAGAGGTTAGTGATGCTAGGCTAGTGCATGTCTATGGTAACTAGTAGCCTGCATTAAAAACCTCTTCAAACTCATGGGTAGTCCTCCAAACGTTGCCATATCTGATTTGTAGGAAGCTCCTTTGTGAATTCCACGTGTAGTAATGCGGCCGCAGGTAAACAAACTACTGTAGATCCAGTAACCGAGCAGATCACTTCACCGCTGCGTAGCTTACAACCAGGAAGCGGATGCTGCTCAAATATAAGTTATTTTAAATGCAAAATTGTTATATTTAAAACATTATTCAGTCGACACACACATTTACATGGGTAGTCTGGTGTTATAAGTGATTTGCCTCAGGTGCATTGTGCTTGGGTCAGACTGTTTTTAATGCAGGCTACTAGTTACCATAGACATGCACTAGCCTAGGATTAGCCTAGCGCCACTAAACTCTTCAAATATAAGAACTGCATGAATTTAAAATATATATCCAGAAATCAACAACACTCTGGATAACTAGGAAATGAGGCCCTATGTCAAAAATCATGAAACATCCCTTAAAGCCTAAAAATGTCTCCTGGCAGACAATTGTGCTCGACAGAAAAGAAACTGTGAATTCAAGTCATTTTAACTCGTGTGGGGAAAATCTTTTATTTTACAGAGCTGTTTGAGGAGCTGGTCTTTTATTTTTTTTAGCAGTTTCCTTTGTTTCCCAATGATGATGAAAAGATGAAACTGAACTGCATTTCAATATGATTTTTGAAAGGAAAAGTGTATTTACGAGCGTCTCTTATGAGTGACTAAATAATGCTAAATTTCAAGTTTTCTAAATAATTGGCTCCGAAGATGAGGGGTTAATGTTGTGACGTAACAACACGGGTCTAATAAGGTGATCAATCCAAACATGGTCAATTACTGTAGGGATGCACCGATTCGATACTGATATCGGAGCAGACCCTGGAAAAAATATCAGGTATCGGCCACAATATCCGATACTGGACCGATAACAGTTTTGGCTGTCAACACCTTTTTAAAACAACTTTTACCACCTAAATCTAAGTGAATGTGGGCATGCTTTATATCATTTTAAAGGGGAGAACCAGGAGAATTCAACCGCGGAGTTAGTTTTAACCCATGTAAATGTATTTTTGATCGCCGCGCAAAAGTCCGTGGTTAGCATCAGTAATGCTAAAGCTAGCGGGAGCTAATGCTAACGCTAACAAAAACTTATCAAGGCTGGGTCAGAAACTATGATAGAAATACCTAAAGTAGACGAATAAAGAACTAACTGATGTGACATATTTGTAATGATCAGATCACTTCATGAGAGTTATTTATATTAATGTGACCTAAAGCCAGATAGTTTAGAAAAGTCCAGTGCCTAGTTAAATTTTATCCAAGAGCTTATCAATAGATATTATTGAGAATTTATCATTAACATCATGACAATAAAATATGACTTTATTGATCTTAAAATGGAGAAAAGAGTCAATTCAATTTTTCACTCAGACATTTTTAAGAAAGTCTCTTGGTATCGGTAAATATTGGATATCGGCAGATACTCAAATCCCAGTATTTATTGATTGATTTTTTTATTTCGAGCTACACAACACACAACACAGGCACAAAAGCCAGAAAAAATATCATAAAAGAAAAAATAACTAACATTCTAGCTCGAAAAGGAGTGGGAAGAAGACGAGCTTATTGACTCCCACCCCTGTTCATAAACTTAAATAATAATGTGGTTGCAACAATAACAATGTTTAGTTCTTATTATCTTACAAAACAATTAACAATTAAGTTAATTGTTTTGTATCGGTAGCAAAAAAGCTGGATCGGTGCATCTCTAGTTTATTGGTCCCGGGCCTGAAAAGTGCATTAAATCATTGCTTCAGCTTCATTTTCCCCTGTGTTACACTTTCTGTCCACAGGGTGGTGTTTGTGTACAGCTAAATTGTTCTCCAGCTGCCCTTTTGAGAACAACCTTCTCTGGTGTAAAGTGATGAGAAAAATACAATGAAAACCTGTTGAATGCTCTTTTAACTTGTCTATTTTATGACTTTTGTAAATCTGCATTAGTCGAGGCTTTTTTACAGGGTTTTCTGGCTCTTAAAAATACAGTACTATACGACTGCTTCCCCTCCTCAGTCGGACCAGCTCTCTCGATGTCAAAAACAGCTCGATGAACCACAGAATCATGGCGACTCGGGCCTGTTCTTTTAACCTTAACTCACATTTCACCCGGTACGGCTGACGGGAAGGGCATCCAGCGCAAACGTGAACCTGCCAAATCGTAGGAACGGGCGGAGAAGGCGCCGAAAGCCTGTGCCGTTTTTTGCCAATGAATGACTGACTTTAAAGAACAGATTGTATTTTCTTTTTCCTGCTCCGTGAATCTGGTTGAGAATGTTTTCGTGTAAATGTTGAGATGTTTGTGAGAGAGAGAGAATCATCGACTTCATGCTCTGTTCAAAAGGTTTCAAATAAAGGAGCTTCACCAAGAGAGCGGCGTGTGTGAGTCTCTTCTGTTCACGAGAGCGGCGTTTGAATCATTTCAGATTAAAAAAGCAGTTCAAACTCAATACAAACGAAGATCATTTTAAAAGGAAAGTTGTTAAATGGGTTAGAGGAAGCCACTAAATAAAAACGTCAGTGTTGATCCAAACTCATTCCTAACTTTACTAACAGATTTGTAGCATCTGAACTCGTCTCATTTCACAACTTTCAGGGTCACGTTCACAGTAAAATAGTCTGAAAGTTCATGAAATTGATACAAATGTTTTATATCCTGACTATATATCCTTTTTTTTTTCTTTTCAAATCCCCAAATCTTTGTAAGGTAATTAGACTAAAAATATGTTTTTCCCATCCATCCCTTGAAGTGCCCTTTTCCCTCCATACCTTTTATTTACAGTGCCTCTCGAAAGTACTAATACACCTTGAACTTTTGCACATTTTGTATGAATATACACGCCCCACTTTTCACTTTTCTATTTTTTGAAAAATAACAGAATCATGTATCATTTTGCTTTCACTTCACAGTTGTCTGTTACTTGTGTGTGAACTTTCAGTAAAAAAATCCTAATAAAATCTTTACGTTTAGGGTTGTAAACATGACAAAATGTGCAAAAGTTCAGGGTGTATTAGTACTTTTGCAAGGCACTGTATTTGTATTATATTATATTCCTTTTGAGCAAACCTACTGCTCAAATAAACAAATAAATAAAATATTTTGTTTATCCAAGCTTTGCCATAGTGCTTACCATTGGTTTTGCCCCAATAAGTCTTAGGCTGTTAGCTTATATTAATAAATTAAATCCCAAATGAACATGCCCCTCCTTAGTTTATCATGGTTCCAATAAGCGGATTCAGCATTTCACCGAGCGCAAAGCATGCTGGTCCAGGTTAAAGGTCAGGACTACCCAGCTCGTCTCCCAAACTGTGTACATGACTGAGTGTGACACAGCTATTGATTATTTTGAGCGTTGAAAATCGATGTTTTAAAAGAATTTTTAAAGAAACGGGACACAGTGTTACTGGGGAGAGAAAAAAGAACTTGTGGCCCTTGCTAAACCAATAAATAAATAAAAAAGAACAGTTTGTATTCTCGAAGGGCAACTCAGTCACTGATTACTATGACAACGGACATTTAGCGTGTTTCCCATTGCCAGACATCGCAATGGATAAATCAAGAATTACCCTACATTTGGCATGGAAAACAACATGACAAATGGCCGAAATCAGGTATGACATTGTGCAGTCTGACATAGCAACCAGTTAAGCGTGGTTTTGGCACAACAGAAAGCAACAGGCCGCAGCAGCGTCACTTGTAACTTCATGTTTTGAGAGGAATTTCCATTTAAGCAGTGATTAAAATGAGATAAATGACAGTATTACCTCCTGAGCGGCAGGGACAGATCAGATCCACATCATGACACCGTTTTCTTTCAGCCACAAGCTAAACTTTTCTAAACACACTGCGCTCTGACAAAGCAAAAGCACTTCACATGTCAAAGATCTTTATGTGACCTATGATAAAGATCTCTGCGTTGTGTTTGCTTATGGTGCTCTGAACCACGGAGAGGAGGCAAGGCTGCAATCGGGGAAGAGCAACGCTCAAACCCCATTTATTTAACCCTGGCAGAGGGAAATAAAAGTTTTGGCGTTAGCCTAATATCATGTGCCCAACGAGGCCTTTCTCTCATGAGTACAGGAACAGAGAAAGAATTATAGGCGGAGTGACCAGTTATATCGGCCAAACCGGAAGTGCCAACGTTGGAGACAGACTACCAAAACAAAAGACATACGTGGACTACACACACTGCCAGGTACATTAACATCACAATAAGACAACAAGTAGGTAATCCTATTACCAGAATTTAACCAGCTTTACACTCTGTTACACACACCCCCCCAAAATTCTGAGTAATAGGGGGTGTTTTTAAACCAAAATTACAGAAAGAGGAGAAAAAAAAAATACCAGAGTAACCCCCAAAACCGGAATAATCCATCCCAAAGGATCGCACAGAGTAGAGCCCTACTCCACGCGGGTATGAGGAGTGCCGTTTACACCCCTCGTACTGTGGTGATACTCATGAAAGGGAAAAAAAAAATTTCTTTACACCTCTTCCTCTCAATGGGAGTTCCAAAAACCTCCTTAACACAAAACCAATGGGAGCTGGTAAGCCTTCCCATGCGTGAACATACTATTTACAAAAGAGAAAACAAATCTCACAGGTATTGAGGGTCCCCTTAACTCTACATTTTGTTCATTCATTTCACAAATTAACCGAGCGGGGGGGTTAATCAATCTGCCTGTTCTGGTACGCACAGGTAACAGATGCGCGTCAGCTACTGCGTCACACGTCACTACATCTGCAGAGGCAGGTTCTGATTGGTTCTCAGGTGAGTTGTGGTCGCTCACACTAATTGGCAATTGAGAAAGCGCGCTCTCAGATTCAACACGGACTGAAGCGCTGCCACACGGACTCAACGCCACAGAATCCACATCAGATTCAGCAAACGGATCAGACACAGTCTCTTCGTCGACTAGACTCGCTTCTTCACTCTGGTAAGAACCATTTTCAGTGTTCAACAGCCAATTAATCGTCCTAGTCTCACTATCCTGTGTCTCAGCAGGAATTTCTGGTTCGTCGTTCGCTAATGAGGGGCAATTAGACGCACATGGGCTCTCTACATTCGACGAAAGGAAACTGACAGGGAGTAGAAGATTTCTATGTACCGTTTTGACTTTCTGAGTGTCAGGATCTTTGATGGAATAGACATTTACGCCCGGTCTCACGGAGATAACTTCAAACACCGTCGAAACCCATTTGTCCGCGACTTTCCGCTTCCCTCTCTCCCCTCTATTGGCGAGTAAAACTTGATCCCCCACGACGAGAGCCGCGCCCTTAGCCTTACGATTGTAGATTTCTGTCTGACGGGCCTGAGCTGTCCTACTGTTTTGGAGGGCAATACGCGATGCCTCAGCTAAATCCCGCCTCAAAGCTGCAATAAACTCATGGTGGTCAACGGCAGGTGTACCCTCGAGCACATGTTGGAAAACAATATCGACAGGCAACCGTGGGACTCTCCCAAACATGAGATAAAAGGGCGCAAATCCCGTGGTCTCATGTTCAGTGCAGTTGTAGCAAAAAGTCAGCATCTGCAACATCTGGGGCCATCTTGCTTTCGACTGCGGGGGCAAAGCACGGATCATGTTCCCCAGAGTCCTGTTGAACCGTTCTGTGATGCCATTCCCCATAGGATGGTATGGCGTCGTGTGCGATTTCTGGACCCCAGACAGCGTCAAAAGTTCTTTCATGAGACTGCTCTCGAAATTTGCACCTTGGTCTGAATGGATGCGCTTTGGGAAGCCATACACGCAGAAAAAGTCACTCCACAATCGGCGGGCGACTTGTTTAGCCGACTGATTCTTGCAGGGAAATGCGTGCGCCATTTTCGAAAAATGGTCAGTAACGACCAGGACATCGACACATTTTTTGTCCGTCTGTTCAGCAGTCCAGAAGTCGATGCAAACCAACTCCATTGGCTCTGAGGTTTGGATACTTTCCAAGGGAGCACGTCCGTGTGGTTCAGGCGTTTTACCCACGATGCATCTGAAGCACTTCCTGACGTGGTTGATGACATCCCTTTCCATCCCTATCCAGAAAAACCTTTGCCTGGCCAGAGATAGCGTCCGCGCTTGGCCCTGGTGGCCCGCTGAATCGTGGAGGCCAGTGAGGACTTGTTGTTTCAAAGCGCTCGGGACGACGAACTGGTGGAGTGTCACGTTCATTTTATTGTCTCTTTTCGACCGGAACAACAACCCGTCTTTGATGGACAACTTTGCCCAATGTTTGAGGAGGTTCTTCACACCACCTGGTTCACGTGCGCGCTCACGCTTGGTGGGTCTTTTACGCCTTTGCACGTAATAAAAGACTCGACTCAGGGTGCCATCCTGTTCTTGCATGGACACAAGCTGGCTCAGCGGAAGTGAAGCACTGTCGGTGATACACGCTAGTTGCGGGACATCAGCACAAGTAACACGCAACGGACTGGTACCCCCTTCACTCTGTGCGCTTAACACCGCTTGGACTTCGTCGAGGGACAGAGATGGCTGTGGGAAAAGCGAATTGGCGGAATCCCCGGACTCGTCTACACGTTGGCAGTTATTTGTGCACCTAAACGCGTCTTGGACTCTCTGGTCCGCTAACTCACTAACTTGGGCGAGCATGTGAGAGTACGGTTCAGACACTAGACGGTGGGCTACGCAGGACTTAACAAATGGCTCCCTACTGAGCGCGTCAGCAACCACATTCTTAGGGCCCGGGACATAGTTAAGGTCGAAGCTATACGCCGCTAACTTCGCCACCCACCTTTGTTCACAAGCGTCGAGTTTGGGCTTAGTCAATATATACGTCAGTGGATTATTGTCAGTCCAAACAGAGAAGGTCCGTCCCTTTAACCAATGGCCAAATTTGTCGCATACAGCCCACTTAAGAGCTAAAAACTCCAGGCGGTGAGCTGGATAATTCAACTGGGCCTGAGACAAAGTTTTACTGGCAAAAGCCACAGGTCTGGCGATCTTACTACCAGGTGGCAATTGCGAAAGAACAGCGCCTATCCCGTCGAAAGAAGCGTCTACAGCGAGGATAAAAGGGGCTTCGAAATCTGGATGGGCCAACGTCACACTATGTATCAAATCATGTTTGAGGGTTTCGAAGGCTACCCTACAGTCGTCAGTCCAGTCAGCGGGTTTCAGTCTCACTAAACCTTTCTTGAACTTAGGCTTGGGAGGTCTGCCCTTTTTCTTGGAGGTGGAGGGTTCTGACACGAGACTAAACAGGGGCCTAGCCTTGGCTGAACAGCCTTCAATAAAGTGGTGGTAATACAGGGCCATGCCTAAAAAGGACCTAATCTTTTTAGCACAGGGGTTCTACCATCTGCCTCCATGAGGTCTGTTTCCTTAATGTCCCCGATGGCCTGGACTTTACTGGGGTCAGTTTTCATGCCTTCTTCGCAGACGATGTGGCCCAAAAACTTTACAGAGCGCCGGAGGAAGTGACATTTCTTGGGGGAAAGCTTAAGGTTGTTTGCAGCTAACCGCGAGAATACCATCTCCAACCGCTCTAGCGCAATCTGTTCGGACGGCGCAAACACCATCAAATCGTCCAAGTAGCACAACAGGCTGGTGAAGTTTTTATCACCGAAGACCGACATCATCATGCGCATGAACGTCGCGGGGCTGTTGGTCAGTCCTTGGGGCATCCTGTTATACTCGTGTAGCCCGAACGGGGAGGAGAACGCAGTGTACCGTTTGTCGTCCTCGTGTAGCGGAACGTTGTAAAACCCCGAGGTGAGATCCATGGTGGAAAAAAACACATTGCCCCCAAGCGCCGCGAGCGCATCAGTCTGGTGGGGTAACGGGTGTGCATCTTTAATAGTCCTCGCATTCAGCCACCGAAAGTCATTACAGATGCGTAAATCACCATTGGGTTTCACGACGAGGACCAACGGAGACGCATACTCGCTCTGGGACTTCTTGATGATCCCGACCTCCTCCATCTCGTTCAAAGCTGTTCTCAATTTTTCGTAATGACACGGAGGGACACGCCGGTATGGTAGTCTGAACGGCTTGTCATCCATCAATCGTATCCTGTGTACGAAGTCTTTCGCCTCTCCACAGTCCATCTTATGCCTGGAGAACGTGGAGTCGTATCGCTCGATCAGGTTGAGTAGCTTGTTTTTCCACTCCAGGGACACCTCACACGACGTGATGTCAACTTCTGAGAGTCCCATGTCGATAAGAGCTTTTTTGATCTCGTCCTCAGTTCTCAATAACGGGGTCTCCGTCGCGCGCTGGATATTTGACTGAACTCGCTGTGGCTCCGGTAGATCTTGTACTGACAAGCTGGGCGAAACATCCGCTAGCTTGGCATTTCTCTTTAGTGTGAGCGCTTTTTCCGTCGGGTTCACTATTTTGACGGGAACCCACCCGTCCCCGTACAGAGTGGTGACGACCCTCCCACCAAGATCTGCGCTGGTCTCGTTTTAGACCGGGTGGGCTCTACGATGACGGGGCTTCCCACAGCTGAAGCATCCACGGACGGTAGTTTAGCCCACACCAAATGTTCAGTTAAAGGCTGCAGCGTAACACTTCTTTTTAACTTTGCAGTCCCAAAATCCAGCGATGACGTGTCCTTACGATGCACTGTATGGGACAACAGTGATAGCAGCTGGGGTAACTCATTGCCGGACGCGCCCATCTTACTTGAGTCTATTTCTCCATCTTCGATCCGTCTCATGAGCCATTTCAAGACGTTACTCCCCAGGATCATGCTGTCAGACTGGCCGGGCACCACCAAGACCGGGACAACGACTCTGATACCGTACACCAAAACAGAGAGGTCGTACAAGGCAGTAGGCAATACCTGTTGACCTCCGCAGCCCACGATGACATACTCATCCGCACGCTTCCTGTCAATCTCCGGATAATCCCTCCTCATCATTGAATCGGTCTCTCCATTAATAGTGCACGCCATAGATCCACTGTCCACTAAGGCCCTGATGACCTGGCCATTGTCCATGATAACGTCCGTGTGGAATAACGAATCAGTCTCTGAAAGTCTCTGTAACACTTGTACAATCGGTGTCTTGCCCAGCGGCACTTTGTCGCTGCAAGTTGCCCGGCTGGAACCACGATGTACCACACTGTCCATTGTGGGAGGTGAAATATCCCCATCTACGCTGTCCTCCCTTGCGCGCAGACTGATTAGTTTCCCTGCGGCCCGGAGGGAGAAGTGTCTACGCCCTGGGGACACGCATTGCTAATGTGGCCCTGTTCATGGCATCGAAAACACAGCTTATGCTTCCTACAATGTGTGTACGTGGTGTGGGACACATCTCTACAGATCGCACACGGCATGCTGTTTAACCCGCCTGCTCTGGGAAACCGCGTGTCTCGACGTGGCCTATGTGTAACCTGGGCGCCATCTTGGGACTGCGACAAAACCTTTTTCAACATGGCGGCCAGCTCCTCGAATGCAGAGTGGTCGGGCGTGTTAGCAGTGGGGGCTACGACAGCGGGAATATCACTTTTATTCACAGAAACCATGTTCAACACCCCTGTCTTTCTAGAGCTATTTTCTAAATGGTACTCGTCTAGCACCTCCTGTACCTCACGCGCCGTCCACTTGTCAATGGTCTTAGACCGGAATGTATAAGACAGCTCTTTGTTTGGGCAATGTCTTATGAACAACCGCGTGACATCCTCCCCTGGAACATCGGAGCATTTCCCCAACCCTGCGAGGCAGCTAATAGCAGTATCCGCAGCATTGTTTAACCGTAACCAAAAATCATACGGGTCCTCATTAGCTGTGGGACGGATGGAATAAAAGTCAGCCAGAGGGACCGAGGAGCATAAACCCGCACCAAAATGTTTACGTAGGAGACCGAAAATGGCCTCGGGCCCATGTGTGGAATCTAGCCCGCCATTTTTTATACCCAGCTTAGCGACATTTCTGGCTTTGCCCCTCAAATGTACCAGTATTTCCTCCGTTCTGCATTCAACGGGGATATTGCTTTTCCTTAGATAAACCTTCATCAAATCCTCCCACTCATCGATGGCTAGGACATCGGAGCCATCCCCCCTGTACACCGGTGGCTCTTTGGCCCCTTTTTCGACAAAAGTGACATTTGACAGATTTAAGCTATGACCGTTCATGGAATCATTCGCCTGTGGAGGCGTAGCAGGAGCCCTGGGAGACTCGGCGGATGAGCTAGACGAGTTTAACCTAGACACAATATTATCCGCCAACATGTGGCCCATCTGTTGCATCATGTCATTCATTTGGCTCATACCCCCCACAGTTTCATCACCAACCACATGTCCCGTGCTGCACTTAGGCAGCTCAAAACTGACATAGTTAATAGCACGAGGCATAGCTCTGCCCCGAGCCACACTACCACCCACATCACTCAAGGAAAAAGGAAGAGGAGACACCAGGGCTCCGCGCCCTCTGCCGGCCATGGCGGGCGTGTGTAGCTCCTCCGGCTCCATCCCAGGCGTTGAGCAGAAGACGTTGACGCGGACGAGGGGTGGCCCGCCCCGTTGGTTAGAGCGCCGACGGTCCGACGTACAGCGTTGGCAGCTCCCAGCGGCGAGGCGGTGAAGGCTCAGGAGAACCGTCCTGGAGCCCAATTACGATAGAACCGTAGACCCAGCAACGTCGGGTCCGGTTCGACAGAGTCACGGCACCAGTGTGACCTATGATAAAGATCTCTGCGTTGTGTTTGCTTATGGTGCTCTGAACCACGGAGAGGAGGCAAGGCTGCAATCGGGGAAGAGCAACGCTCAAACCCCATTTATTTAACCCTGGCAGAGGGAAATAAAAGTTTTGGCGTTAGCCTAATATCATGTGCCCAACGAGGCCTTTCTCTCATGAGTACAGGAACAGAGAAAGAATTATAGGCGGAGTGACCAGTTATATCGGCCAAACCGGAAGTGCCAACGTTGGAGACAGACTACCAAAACAAAAGACATACGTGGACTACACACACTGCCAGGTACATTAACATCACAATAAGACAACAAGTAGGTAATCCTATTACCAGAATTTAACCAGCTTTACACTCTGTTACATTTACACAGTACGAGCACTCACTATGTCACTAATAAATTACCGAAACTTTACCAAAAATGTCTAATACAGAGTGAGCACTCACTCTTCCACAAACAAATGTTTGATTTCCTCCGGTGCAGCTGGAGTAAACTTAATAACAACAGTACATGAGCTCAGGCTCTGGGTCTGTCGCTAAAGGTAAATAGCCTATATCTTTCTTGTTGTCACTGCTGTGTTGTGCTTTTCTCTTGGTCTAAAAGCGCTAGTTTCCTATTCAGTCATGGTTCAGTCCTGATTTGTAACCGGTGTAGTTTATCTAGTTATAGCTTTGCTTCGTTTAGTAGCTAAAATTGGCACCGCTTTCCCTGCTAGATGTAGGGTATTTCATGATTGATCCATGGCTACGTCAGGCAACTGGAAACCACGCTAAAATGGAGCTGTCCGTTGTCATAGTAACAGTGACTGTGAGGTCTTCGAGAATTAAGTAAATAGACGTATTGGTTACAAATAGCATTACTAGTTAGCTATATGTCAAACTTACACATTTAATCCATTCGTCACGACGTTCTGGATCTTTTCTTTTAGTAAGAAATTTGATGAGTGCGTATGGCGGCTCACATAAAACGCGTGTGAGGTTCCTTTATTGCACTGCAAAACTCTACTTCCATACACTGATTAAGGACAGTCGCACTGTAATGGAGAATGAATGCGCCCCTGGCATATCGCCGTAAAACCACTTTAAGCGCCATAATAGTCACTAAATAGCCGGTTGTTCCACTATGATAGTATGGTTTTAATGGGCTTTGTTGACACCGTGGGTAGTTGTGAACTTTGACCGGAACATTACCACGCATGCGTACTGATAATGCTGATTTGGCTTATTAACCCACCGGTCCTGCAGCAGAGAGAGGCGCTCAGAACAACGATCTTCACACTTTGTCCTTCAGATCGCTCTTTATTTTGATCAGTCCTTTTGATTTTTAAGCCGCTGCCACTCTGTAGCTCTCTGCACGGCCCTGGTCTGGAGTTTCCACTTTTGGTATCTTTGTGCTTATTTTTTCGCTTGTTTTATGATGCACCAAAATGGAACCAAGCGTCTCAACTGGTTTGAAAGAAAATAAGTCGTATTTCTTAATAAGTTAGTATTTCATTTAGCCAAATTATGTGCCTGTTTACTTTGGAAAGTCTTTGGAATGGCCTTTTAAAAGGAACAGGCCATGATAGTAAAGGACCAAACACACACATTTTAAAATATTTTCCACTTTTCTTTTATTCTCACATAGAAAAATACAGGCTCTATATAACAACCACTGCAGTTACACAAGCATTAGACCTTCATATAAATACGGGTTCAATAAATACAGGCAGAAATCTAAACGGGCTCATGCACGAAACAGGAAAACATGCTCCGAAAGTCTGAAACTTGTTCCCAAAACTACTAAAGCTCACTGACATTTACACTCGAGTTTCTCACTGTCTGCGGCTCAGGGTTGAAGTTTGTTTGATTTGTTAAACCAGACGGTAATCATACACTGTAAGGGCTCAGGCTGCTCCTGCGCCCTCAGCTGGACACAGTGTGAATCAGGATCTGGGCTTTACTGCTCCATTTGTCCGTGTGTTTGGTTCATGTTAAAAGCCTAATAATGCAGTCTATGGACAGTAGGTGGCGCTGTGCAGATGTCAATGCCACAGACTCACAATGAGGCAGAAGGTTTGTCTCCTGCAATGTTATTTTTCCAAACACTTAAACTGTTTGTAATTTCTACTTCGGATACGACATGACTTTAGCTCGAAAGATCAATTATGGCTCAAGTCGAAGCAGAATCTTTAGAATCGAATCCCCTCCAAAAATGACAAATCCGCTCCTCATTTCAATGTTTGAGTGAATGGAAACACAGCAGGAGACTCGTTTGATCCTAAAGTAAATGAACAGTTATCAGACTTTTCAGAGTCCGTTAGCATTAGCCACCGAACATTATGAACCATCCAGATGTTTTCAGCTGCTGTCCACATTTAGGCCAAATGTACAGCCTTTTACTTTAGATACAAATTAGCGTTTAAAAGTGTCCTCTGAGCTAAACTGAGTTAAGTCCAGTGGCCTCTAAACCTCACCTTATAAGAGGTAATGAAGAAGAAACCACAGAAATGATATAAATGCGATGAAAGGGACGGCACGGTGGCACAGCGGTTAGCGCTGGTCCCAGGTTCGATTCCCACCTGGACGGGTCCTGTGGAGTTTGCATGTTTAGTTTAGTTTATTTGAGCAGTAAACATTCTGCTCAAAAGGAGTGGGCTGAAGCAAGAGCTTATAAGCCCCACCCCAAAATCAATACATTTACAATATAGCATCTACATAAAGACATTACATGTTCTCCCCGTGTCTGCATAGGTTTCCCCTACCACTAAAAACATGTATAATAGGTGAATCCTCCACATCTGGAGATGGGTCCCCGAGCGCCGGCCTGCGCTGGAGCTCAGGACGCCCCAGCGGCGTCGAGGATGGGTCAAATGCAGAGAACGAATTTCCCTACAGGGATTAATAAAGTATAACTTAAAGTGCATATGACAGGTTTTAATGCTCTTGAAAATATGACTTTAGATGGATTACATCAGTTGCATAATTGTCTTTTTTTTCAGTGAAGCAGCAATTTCAATGAAGAAATGTTGGGCAGAAAAGTTATTTTTATTTGAATTTTTAAGCTGTTGACAGGAAGTGACATAAAAGAAGGAAACATTCCATAACATTTGTTTGTTTATTTGAGCAGCAACACTCTGCTCAAAAGGAGTGGGCCGAAGCAAAAGCTTATAAGCCCCACCCCCAAAATCAATACAATACAATATCAATAATGACTCATTCATTTTCCATTGACTTAACATGGTTACACGGCAACAGTTTAAAATTGTTTACCTTCTTCGATGTCACTTCCTGTCAGTGTCCAATAAGGAAGTGAAAACATAAACATCACAGAAATGGTCAAACTAAAGAAAACTGGGAATAATCTTTAGCAAAATCTTAAATATAATCGTGTTAACTGTGTTTTAGCAAAAATTGTGTCTAATGTGTCAGATGCACTTTAACCATAGCTCGCCGTGGTTTAGTATTGCGCCTGGCTTCACCATTCGTTTGCATGGGGGGATGGAACGTTAAATCAAAATCAGGTCTGGGATTCGATGGCAAACAAAATGAGAGCATTTGTATGAACAGGTTCAGAGCTAAAGGCATTTCTATGATTTCTATGTTTGTGACAAGCAGCTAATGAAGTAATGAAACCCAGGACCGTCTCTCACTGATGAACCAGATGTTTCTTTATGACGAAGTCCTGCTGTGGCCTGGATGTAGAAAACATCTTCACTCTGGACTAACTCTGAGCCAGGTCTTTGAGAAACCCCTCTCCTCCTTCACGGCTCCTTCTTCCGCAGGACGCACCACGAGTCGGTGCCCACCCAGAACCCGGGCAGCAGCTTCTCCTGCAGCGGCACCTTGAATTTGCTGATGAGCCGCACCTCGTCGGCGCCCCCTCTGGGCTCTCCACGTACAGGAACTTGATGATGCCCGCGGGCTGGTCCACGTAGATGCCCAGCCTCGGCGTCAGGGGCATCGCGATGTCCGTGTTCTCTGAGTTGTGCCAAACCTGAGAGGAAACAGATGTGCTTTAGATTATTGATCTGTTTGGACCTTAAAGGTGAACTATGCAACTGTTTAAGTGAAACAATATAGTTTATTTATAACAATATCTGACCTTTTAGTGACTCAGTTTATGAGTGCAGCATGGTGTCTTTGCTTTCCCTCACAGTGGCCTCGATGATGCTCCAGAGTCAATAGTTTTGAGGTTTCTGAGCAGTTTCTGGTATGAACCCCTAAAAAACAACTGATTCTGGAGGATCATAGAGGCCACTGTGAGGGAAAGCAAAGGTGCCATTCTGCACTCATAAACTGAGTCACTAAAAGTTCAAATATCAAGATTTATTTTTCACTTAAAAAGTTGCACAGTGCACCTTTAAGGCGAGACGCTGCAGGTGAACTGGGAAAGAAATAATACTTTACAGATATCAGTGTGAAACTTTTATGTAGATTACTGACATTTATGCACAAACATGGCTCTGATATTTTCAGGAACAACATCTGAATAATGGACAGGGCCAGGTTTAAATGTGTGGTTTTGTTTTGTGACATATTAATACAGAATGGTCTGGATGTAATCTAGTGTTTCAATAAACTGTTTGTGGCAATAATCTGTAAAGTTTGGAGTCTGTGGGTCAGAGGGAGGCAACGTCCGGCCCGGGGGTGAAGGCGTCACAGGAGGCGCTACAGGAAACAAGAAAGGAACAAACGACGAGAAGATGGTGAAAGACTGCTGTGGAGCGGATGGAGCTGCGCAGGAGGAAGGAGGAGGTGAACTTGTGAGGAAAGTGTATAAAGTGTGTGGTGATAGTTTTTGCAGCCTTAATGTTACAAACTTATTTACCACTAATGTAGATTTTATAAAGCACTGAGTAAATGGCTTCAGCCCAATGAAGAAAATCGTCCCTGCATCACACAAACCTGCCGGCCCTAAAGTTTATCTCTTTGTCTGCACATGCCCCTGTGGATATGTGTCCCGTCTTTAGCCGCTGCTGTCTCCCACAAAGGAAATGACCATATTTGGATTACAGCGTCATCTCGCTCACAGCCTTTCCTGCTACACGTGAGACAAGCCGAGCTTCCCCATCCCAGAACCACTGCCTGAACAAATAAATATGTTTAAGTTCATTTATTTTAATAACAGAACTGTGGTGCTTAACCTTATCCCTCTGTGGCAGAGAGTGCAAAAGGTTCCCTTTTCATATTGATATGAGCAACTTTTGTATACAACACATATGCCAGACAAGAACTAAATACTCTGACTACTATTGTAAAGTTTTATAATTACACCAACCAACACTTAAGTGTTATAAACAGTGTTTGTCACACACAGTGATGTGATGTGATATCAGCAGTGTGGTGTTAGTGACAGCCAGTCTGAAGTCCTGTGGACATCAGGTCTATTCTGTTTTTTGTTTTTATCGTCACAAAGGAACTAAAAGCTGCCTCAGAAAGGTTTGGTCTGTGTGGCCAGGACTGAGTGTCCTTTGACGATCCCAAATGTTTTGTATCGGTTTTCCTGGAAATATTTTTTTGACACAGAATCTGCTTGAAGGTCACAGAGCTCATCTTCACAGCTCAGGTCCTCCACGTCCTTAAGGTTGGAAATATAAGGATCCATTGCTCATGTTTACTTGGAAAGATATTGGTCAGTGTCTCAAAGCGACTCCTGCAGGTTCATGTGCGTAAAGACCCACGTTCTGCCCGACTGGGTCAGCAGCAGAAAATGCTGTAAAAGCCCTTTGACCATTTAGTGATTCTGTATTCCAGCTCCTGCACTGAAGAGTAAGGTTGTCTTTGCATTGCCCCATGTTTGAATGTGTCAGGCAGGTGCGCGACTTTGATCCAAACCTCATGAGTCACCTGCTCATATAGCGCCCCATTCTGATCTGGCAAGAATTCTTTGACTTTTTCTTGCAGTTCCATGAAGTGAAGCACGATTTGAACTGTTGACAGGGTGTTGCTCAGCTCTTCTCAATGTTTTTTTCCTGCCAAAGCTTCTCGATGGAGCAAACAGTAAAAAAAACACACATTCTGGAGCCTTTTCCTTCAGGCGAGGGTTAAAGCTTTTATTTTTCCCATCACTGCTGCGACTCTGTCGGTGCAACCAGGTTTTCATTTGGGAGACTGTGGGACGAACAATAGGAATCCACTTTCTTTCTTTCTTTTCTAATATCACCTTCTTCTTGACAATGTCTCATGCAGAGGCACCGGGCTGGTTATCGTAGGATACATTTTAGAAATCTCCTACTTAATGAGGGTCGGACTGTTGGCATTGGAGCTGTGCGAGCTACACGTCACGCAAGGGCGGAGTCTACAGTGAAGATCCCGCCCTTATGCCCTTATTAGGAACATGCTTCATCAGAGCTGGGGAGGAGGAGTCTGTAAATCCACCATGATTTCCCCTCGAACGTGGTCATTATGGTAAACGGGGAGGAGTGAGGAGGAGTTGTCTATTCTTTTTAACGGTCTATGGTTTGAACTACAGAGGCGCTGAGATCGGAGCGAGCAGTGAGCACAATGTAGGAAGTGCTTGAAGTCAGGGAACAGGAAGTTAATCTGATCTTTATACTCACAGCGCCTTCACAATATGGAGAAGTAAGTAAGTAAGTAAGTAAGTAAGTGCTTTATTTGTCATTGTATAACTATATAATGAAATATTGTTCAGGTGTTAGTCCTGAGCCGCTGTGACTGAGCGCGCTGCCATTGTTTTTGGAGATAAAGAAAACCGTAGAACCTGGAGGAAACCCGGCTGCCTTCTGTCTCCTCTGAAACGGTGCAGCGCCTACTGGGTTTGTCCCTGTTTCAGAGCGTGGTGTTCTGCACTGGACTGCACCTTCCTCTTCCTCCTGCGCAGCTCCCTCCGCTCCACAGCAGTCTTTCACCAGCTCCTCGTTTGTCCCTTCCTTGTTTCCTGTAGCTCCTCCTGTGACGCCTCCTCTGTGCTCCAGCTGTGGAGGCTCTTGGTGCCTCTTCAGTGTCTCAAATGGGTTTAACTCGTGATCTGCTGTTTGAGCTAAAATCAGCTCCTAAAATTCAAACCCAGTGAGTGTCTGGACTGCTTTGACCTGGTAGCAAGAGCCGGACCAGCCGACGCCCCAGGAGAGGGCGTTCTCCCCCAGACCGCAGGACCCGTCCTGGGCCTTCCTCGGGGAGCTCTCTGCGACCACGCCCAGCACCACCCAGCCGCTGAAGTCCACCTCCCAGTACGCCCTGAAGCCCAGCACGCCCTCCTTACACAGCACCTGCGGGACAGGAGAGACGGGGAGTGAGGTCACAGCTGCCCCGGGGCTCTCTTGAAACAGCTGAGCAGCAAAGGGGAGCGTGAGGGTGGGAGGGGCTGACAGGGACATCATGGAGAAGGGTCTGGATGCAGCCGATGGAGGAGCGCGTGATCAGTGGAGCTCCACTTCTCCACAGGAACACGCTTAAACTAATCCAACCTAACCCTAGTTTGGGAGGGGAAGTGGAAGTGACATCATTTCCTGTGGAGAAGTGGAGCTCCACTGATCACGTGACTGCATTCAGACCCTTTTGAGATTTTGTGAAAACCAGGAAGTGAATTAATAGTGCATTTTCTAACCATCAAAGTGTGACCTGGTGATAAAGACGCTTTTGACATTATCACTGAATACAGAAAACCTGCTCTTTAAATTGGCATTAAATACAAATTTCTTAGTAAATTATGAAGTTTCTCAACTATTTTTACTAAATAAGTTAATCATAAATACAAACATTTGGATCCTAAACCCAGTTCAGCTGAAGTTGTACAAAGTTTTGTCCAATTTGATTTTGAATATCGACATTTCTCTCATTCCTCTGTTCAGATCTATTACAGCAATAATTTAACATCTCCATGACATTTGAAATACAATAACTCATTGTGATATTTTATTAAAGGGATATTTCAGGATTTTTGACATTGGGCCTCATTTCCTAGTTATCCAGAGTGTTGTTGATGTCTGGAGATATTCTTTTCTTAAATTCATGCAGTTCTTATATTTGAAGAGTCTAGAGGCGCTAGGCTAGGGCAAGGCTAAAGCATTTCTATGGTATCAGTTAGCCTGCATTAAAAACAGTCTGACCCACTCCACAGTGCACCTGAGGTAAATCACTTATAACACCAGACTAACCATATAAATGTCTGTGTTAATAGAATCATTTAAAATAACTTATATTTGAGCAGCATCAGCTTCGTGGCTGTAAGCTAACGCAGCGGCGGAGTGATCTGCGAGAAAATAGTCCCTCAAAATGCGGTAATTCATGTGATACAAGGTCAGTTATATTTCAAACATTATTCTATTAACACAGACATTTATATGGTTAGTCTGGTGTTATAAGTGATTTACCTCAGGTGCACTGTGGAGTGGCTCAGACTGTTTTTAATGCAGGCTAACTGATACCATAGACATGCTTTAGCCTTGCCCTAGCCTAGCGCCACTAGACTCTTCAAATATAAGAACTGCATGAATTTAAGAAAAAATATCTCCAGACATCAACAACACTCTGGATAACTAGGAAATGAGGCCCAATGTCAAAAATCCTGAACTATCGCTTTAAGCCATTACAGCACATAGTAAGCTGTTTTTAAGACTTAAAAAGATGAACCTAAATATGGCCAAAATGGAAGTAAACGAGTGAAAATGAAACTAAAACTGAACTGAAGTTTTTCACGATATTGTGGCGTCTTGTTTCACCTCATATTAATTGTCATAATGATAATTTGGTGATAACTGTAGTTGTACAGTTTCATATGGATACCAGGCGTAGTAGGCGTTGAATGGCTTAAGTCTGGTGTGTTTTGGCTCTTGCCTGGGGCGAGTGGTCGTAGCGCTCCGGTCTGGTGGGATAGGGGCACACGGCATCCGAACTCCGCGCCACTTTAGTCCCTCCCTCCGAGATCCACAGCAGCTTCTGAGCCGTTCTATCGTCCAGCGTCAGAGGAAGCCAGTCTGAGGGAGGAGGAGGAGGAGGTTTAAGCAGCAATAATGAACTAATGGAGATTTTAAAAGGTAAAATCCTGGAATTATTGTTCACATCAAAACATGTGGACACTACTCTGTGTCTGATGTATTTACCAGCAGTGACTCAGCAGCTAACGGAGCTGTTCCACGGCTTTTTCTTCACTTTTTTACTGTTTTTAGCTAATTTAGTCAAGTAAAATGTTTGCTAGCACCCACAAACATGGCAGATCTCCATGGTAACAGTGAACATATAACATTGTAAGAATATGTGGGCGTTTTGGGGGTGCTGTTTTCCATGTAGCATTATGCTATCATAGATACAGACGGATGTTTTTGTTCAGTAGAAGCGAAAAACGTCCCTCGTTGCTAACGTTAGGATATGAAGCCTGTAGCTAACGTTAGCTTCCTGGTTAGCGGTGTATATTTTTAAGTATTCATGGGCTGTTGAACCACATTGCTCCTCTCCATATCTCTGCAACTTTATTTAGTAGAAAGATATATTCTTAATTCAGCGTTTGTTAAAGTAATGGTGGAAAAATGGGAGACAGTTCAGTGTTTTTCTCTTTGTTTTATAAACGGCCAACAACTTTTGTACACCTAATTAGAATAATATAGCTCAAGATACGTTTATATATATAAATTAGCTTCCATTGTGTATGGGGGAAAAAGTTAGATAATTAATGCCAGAAAAACATTACTGAAGAAAATCCAGAGTGAATATGATATTTCGTTGCGATCAGATGTTTAAAATGAGCCTTGTGGTCGGCTCTACAGCAGGTTAAAATCAGCGAAATCCCGTTATAGTGAATACGTCTAAAGCTCCGTTGGACCTGGAAGTGGAGCGATGACATCATCACTTAACAAACGTATCGTCTCATTCTTCTATTGCGAATGAAATATAAGAAAGATACTATAATAGAATGGGGGCAAAGGTCTGGCTAAAGGCCCTGTGTGAAGCAGATGAAGCTGATGGTCCGTACGTTTGATGAAGTCCTCTCTGGTCGTGGGCTCGGGCAGCGAGGCGTCGTACGGCGGAGGCTGGAAGTCTGTGGCCGCGCTGTTCTTCCTCCCTGAAACAACAAGCACAGAGACAATGTGAGCGCCAAACACACTGCACCCGGAAAGTATTCACACTCACTTTTGGATTACACTCAAAACTGAGCTCAGGTGCTGATCGTCCTATAACACGCCTGTATCCCGTATGCCTCGGTGTAAGTACTCGCCTCGTCATGTATCTACCCAGTACAGACGAGGGTTTCCACAAAGCCTGCAGATGTTGTGGGCGGAGCTCCCACTGATGCGCAGGCTGTACTGAAGCAACAACAGGACGGCCTGAAAAGTTTTTATAAGCCGCAATGAGAACAATGTGGACAAATGCTGCCTTTTGGTGAGGTTATGGAATCATTCAGAGGTGCCAAGGCAAATACTAGAGGAAAGAAGCCGCTAAGAGACGAGGGTAAGCAACATGCTAATGTTATGCTAACACCAGCTAAAGTTGCACTAAATCATCGGCAAAATCACCTTTTAGAACAGCAGTATGATGTTGTGAAATATTAAATCCATATGACCTCGTTTGCCAATACAGACGGCATCTCTGGAATTGCACATAATATGGTCATGTTTGAAAACACAGGGGAAATTATTTGGAGAAAAATTTAAACTTTCTCTAATTATTCAAAAAATATTTTAACAGATGCTGAATTATGAATATAGTTTTCTACTAAATAAAGATACAAAGACATGGAGAGGAGCAAAGTGGTTCAACAGCCCATAAATACATAAATAACGGAGAATGCTAACATGATGCTTCATGTTAGCATCGTGCTAATCCTAAGGCTAGCTAGTGCTAGCCACGTCTGCCATTTTTTCACTTCTACTGAACAATCTGCTGTGAATAAGCATCAATATGGACCCGATTTAGACTTGACTTAATTTATAAAATAATGGCACTACACAGCCCGGCCCCGGTCAACCCGGTTGGGCGAGCTTTCCGGTTTTGTAGCTTATTCTGTTTTAGTTCATGGACTTATTCTTTTGCTAATGGCCTCGACTATTGTATTGCATATGAGTTTTTTGAGGGCTGGTCTTGATCCAAAAGTCGAGGGATGATTTTTATTTTCTTTTTTCTGCCAGTCCAGCCCTGGTCAGCCCCAGGTTATGTAGCTGAAAAACATATTATTTATCCACTTTTTCTACAATGAACGCTAAAGCCTTTCCCTCTTCCTCCCGATCATCATTGACCCGTGGCCTGACGTGGTGCAGATGAGGACACTTCCCAGAACCGTCTCTGTGTCAAATATAGGTTGATATAAGTATGTGCTGATGCGCTGGCGGAGGGGAATCTGATCTGTGTCGTATAAAGGCGGCGAGAAACAGCCCGATGCTGCGGTTATTTCTCTCTCGCAGTAAAACGTTGCGTCTTCATCCGGCGCTGACGACTTAACGGCCTGTTCAGCTCAAACAATGCGGACGTTTTAGCGCCGCTGGAGCTCGGGTTTCACGGCCTCGCACACCGGCTTCCACCTAACACCCGTAAATCAGAGCGGCTCTCCTCACCCACTCCATCAGCGCGGCAGGGCATCCGGGCTATGCCTCTCCATCAGCGCGGCAGGGCATCCGGGCTATGCGTCTGTCGGCAGATGCGGCTCCTTTTCCCGCTGCGTCGGCGTCGGGTTTCCTCATCAGAAAGTCGACCCGTTCAGTGAGAGCGCGGTTCACGGCCAACGGCAGCGGGACGCGGTTAAGAATAGCCTCACCGCGTTCGATCACGCCCCGAGGAGCGAGCGGGATACGGGACGGGCGTTTCTATGAATCACAAACTCCTTCGTCTGTTTCGCATTGAGTTGCCTTGTGTACGAAATGTGCGCTATAAATAAAGTAGCCTTGCCTTATTTCACAACAAGTTAATACAGACAGAACCCGTCTAATGTTTTATGTATCGGCTTTTTGATTCTCATTGAAGACATTAAACTATGAATGAACTCACTGGAAACAAAGATAAAATAACCCAAAATGTGTTTTATATTTTCAATTTATTCGTGGCTTCTCTCATTGAGCTTCATGAGGTCGTCTCTGAAATGGTTAAACATCTGTAAATTGAAAGATTGGTTCTGCGTAAACAAACTGTCTCTAAACATTACGAAAACCAAAGCAATGGTGTAATGAATGTACAATTACCAGTTAAAATTGGCAACGAAACTATTGAAAGAGTCTATGAACAAACATTTCCTGGTGTAACACTCGATCATAAAATCAGCTGGAAACCTCACATCATAAAAATTAAAACTAAAGTTGCAAAGATTTCAGCCCTAATGAATAAATCTGAATAAATACATCATTGATAACAAAGCTCTATATACTATATACTGTTCACTTATCCTTCCCCATTGAACATATTGTGTAGAGATCTGGGGAAATGTGTATAAAAGTAATCTTGACCCATTGTTTAAAGTTCAGAAAAAGGCAATAAGAATAATCCATTTAGCTGGATATACACACTAATCCATTATTCTTTAAATCAAAAACAATTAAATGTGAGAACCTTACTGAATTTAAGATGCTCAAATCATGTTCAAAGCCTCACAAAAGTCACTTCCTACAACTTGAGAGATAAAATGAGCTTGGATAAACAGTCCTCCAGAACAACCCTGAAAAGTATGTGTCCCACGAGACGTGGTGTTGAAATATGGAATAATCTAAATCAAAACATCAAACTCTGGCACACTTTAAAAAGATCTATAAAGAAGCCATATTCCTCAAATATGAACAGACATTGTGAGTGTTGTTGTATATTCTTTTGCTGTTTTTTATTTTATTTTGCTGTTCTTTATTATTTGCTGTTACCTTGCCATATGTTCCCTTGTTTATGATTTGTTAATGATTTGTTAAATGAAATGTTATTGTTTTTACTTTTGGGGTGGGCGCTTTGGCTTAGATACACTGCTCAAATAAATAAATAAATAAACTAACTAAACTAAGTCAAAACCGTTTCCATGGAGTCTTTGGGATGTGCAGGAGAAGGCTTTACGCAGTGGTCACACTCGCCCATCATCAATACAAGCTCTTGGTGAAAAATGAATGCGACACTGGATGGTTGGACGTTACAGAAGCTTATTGAGACGCCAAAGCGAATATGCTGTAATCAAAGCTAAAGTTTTTGTTACTTTATTTATAATCTTCACTGCAATACTGGTTATGTAAATAATCACTCAAATAAATCCAATCAATCAATCATTATTTTGAACCTATTGGCAAAAAGGCCAATCCAGCGCTGGAGGTGAAGCTGAAGAGGAAAATCACGATGGAGCTATAGCCCTCACAAACAACACACTTAGCTTTTGACAGAACTGGTCCTTCCAATGTCATCAACAAACTCACAGCTTTATGTGGTTAAGGAAAGCTGTACAATTCATCTAAATCAAGTTGAGTATGTTGTGTGTTTATTATTACCAATTCAATGCACAAAATAAAGCCTATTGTGTTTATTGAATACATGACTGATATCGGGCTAGTCGGACAAATGAAGGCAATATAGATCATATTCAGCCCCATAGTAATGATCTTGTGTGGTGTGTGAAATTAACATGGCTCCTCAGTCCTCTCCTACCACGCCTGTTCCTTAAAAGGTCAAAGACGTGGGAAGCCCCGCCCCTTCAATAGTATTCAACACTGTGATGTCATATCGCTAAGCATCACGGGATTTGCAGCATAAACTAATGTAGATTTTAAAAAAATACTGGAGTTATTGTTCACGTCAAAACTCTTGGACAGAACTGTGTGTGTTACATGTATTTACCAGCAGTGACTCAGCTCAGAGTTGTTGAACGGCTTTTTTTCTCCACTTTTTATACTGCTTTTAGCTAATGTTAGCCCATGGAAAATGTTTGCTAGTATCCACAGACATGGCGGATCTCTATGGTGACAACATTATGAATTCAACAGTGAATTCATAACATTCCATCCCGGACTCTAAAGGCCTATAACATTTGTACAGGTGGGGGGCAAGTAAATCTAATGTGTTTTTGAGGAGATTGTTGGAGTTGTACAGAGAGATCAGGACCCAGTCTATGATATTAAAGGAGCTGTACCTGATTTTACTTCTAGAAATGGAATGGAATTTATTTTGTCCTCCTTTGGTATTTTGTAAACTCAAACGTTTGTGGGGAAAACAGTGTGGATCAAATTATAAAACATTTGTATCAGTTTTATGAACTTTCAGGCTATTTTTCTAGCATTTTTGTGAAAGTGACCCGGAAAGTCGTAAAATGTAAAACTTGTCCCTGTAACGAATTTGGATGCTACAAATATATTATGAAAGTTACGAATGAGTTTGAACCACTAACCAATCAAACAATCAAGTATAGTTTAGTTTATTTATTTATTTATTGTTATAGGGCCTTAGTTAAAGGCTCTATAACAAACAACATTTTCTGGGAACTCAAACATGTCAGCAAAGAAAAAACAACAACAACTACTACATTTTACATCTGAGAAGGGTAGTGGGTGGGTATAGACTATAGAGGAACAACTTTTCCCTTTGATAAAATGTACTTTTGTATTGTTTATAAAATGTAAATACTGTCTGTAAATATTATGAACTGTATTGTTTTATGCTTTTTGTAGTGTTTTGTAATTGTATGACTTGGGGACTGCAGATGGAAATTAGCTCCAAGAGCTAAAGTCTGGTACAAAGCATCTTTTCATATGCTTATTAATGCTCCTGTACATGTCCCTGTCAAATAAATAAATAAAATAAACTATACTTGATGTTTTGATTGCAAATAATGAAAGGAGAAGTCACTAAATTAAAATGTTAGCCATGATCCAAACTCATTCGTAACTTTCCTAATATATTTGTAGCATCCAAATTCGTTACAGGGACAAGTTTCATTCATACATTTTATTTTTAGATACGACTGTGAAAGGGTAGTGCAGTTAATAGGAACAACTGGCTCCTCCCCCTCATCACTGACAGATGATTCAATCTGCTGTCAGTGGCTTCCACATGGGAGTGTGACATGATCACATTCTACAAATTCAAACAATAAATTGTTTCAAATAATAACATTTGCTAAAAAACACTTTATTGTGCATGTGACCCTCCTGCCAAACCAGTAAAGTGCCAGTACAGTTTATTTGAGTCTTTTTATCCGGATACAGAGGGGCAGCAGAAAATAGTGGTGGTATTTTAATGATTTCGATGTGATCGTTTGAGCAGAGGCAGTGACGACAGCTCCTGGAAACGCTTCAAGGCCCGGGGCGTCTGACCTGTCCGCCGCGACCTTGATGGATGAGAGTCCGGCCTGTGGTCTGGGTCAGGGATAAAACCTTACCCGGAGTGAAACATGACCCCGGTCCACACAAACACATGTCTGAGGCCCTAATGAAAGTCTCATTAAACCGGGACGATAAGCCGAGGAGAGATCGCTCAGACACTGAAACAACAGACGCATAATGGGTTTAGGTAAACGTTCACATGTGCAATGTCCTGAATGTTAATGGAAGAGGAGAGAGGAGCGTTGCGTAATAAAAGCTGCAGCTGTTTTTAAAAGGGACCACCGCCGTGTGAGGAGACTCTTTACACGAGCTGCAAATGTCATTACAACATTACAACAGCGATGAGCGTGTAACAGGCTGACTCTGTATAACACACGTGTGTACTGCAAACCACAGAGTCTAATCTGAGCGCGTGTTTCCACTCATCTGATCAACCAAACACAAGGTCAACAACTGCACAAGACTTAAAGCCACACTGCAGAGCATTCCAGGTCACATGATGAACAAGAGCGACTAAACCATGGAGGCCAGGAATAAGACCTTTCGCAAAACCCCGCCCCAAAACGGTAATAGTCCAATCAGACATCCTAGCAACTGTTACTATGAAGCCAGGTCCGTCATGCTGCAGATCTCCAATGCAAAACAATGGGACATAGCAACAATGACTGCTAACCACCAAAAACCCACCAGACAAAGAAGAAGAAGCAAAATGGTGAAGCGATCTGCCTATGGAGGATGTAAATCAGACACTAGGTACCACAAGAGTGTGTCAGGGAGAGTCCAGTTATTTCACTTCCCAAAGCGAAAACACAACCTGAGCACTGCCTACAATGGATCAAACAATGTGGACAGCCTATGCCCAGCTAACTGTCTCCAAAATAAACAAGCACATGTCTGCTGTAAGGTAAGGCAAGGGCCTGGCCGCTAGGCTAAAACCTTAGCATGCTAACATCTAGCTACTGACAGTCACATAACGTTACACAAACTGGAGCTGTAACTTTAACTGCAGTGGTGAACTTTTACAAGCCTACAGTCTCACATGTGTTTGTCTCCCTTTATTGTGGCCATACCGCCTTTGCAATGCCCAATCCCGTCAGACCTTGGAAGCTAAGCAGGAAGGGCCTGGTCAGTACTTGGATGGGAGACCGTTCAGTAACACCAGGAAGCCTAGCGAATGTAGTGAGTGAGTGAGTGGTTGGTGGTGGTGGCTGATGTGCGCAGACTGGTTGCCTCGCTCATCATCACCGAGTATGGAGTGAATGAATAATGCACCAAATTGTAAAAGCGACTTTGAGCGTCTGGAAAAGCGCTATATAAGACTAATGCATTATTATTATTATTATTATTATTATTATTATTTATGATAAAAGTACTGTGTATTTTGTCATGGTCCTGATAACTGGCTGTAGCTGATTGTCATTGTGGCACCTGTAGGTTTAACTAGCGTTAGCTAACTTTAGCGCACTGGAGAAATGTTCCTATTTTTAGAAATACTAAAAAAGTAAGAGGGTGCTTACCGGGCAGTGCAAGAGCACGACTGGTCCACAAGGCTGTGCTGTTGCATTTAAGGAAGAGATCAGAAGGTTTCTTTGATTTTGCTGGAGACCTGTCTGCGCTTTAGTGCCAATAGTCCTTTATCCTTCGTTGGATAGTTTAATATCTTGACTATTTCCCTCCACTGCAAACTGTAACAACCTTTTGCCTCAATCTGGAGAATATCGCGGAGGTATTGCTCCAAAAAAGGTCACTGACACGCACGGGTACAGTACCTCTTCCTGTCACAGCAATCTGTTGAGTTGGTCGTGTTTGACCCTTTCATTTGTTTGTCGGGCGTAGCAACAGTTACTTGAAGATTACAGATTCCTGATTTCTCCTCTGAAAAGTATTTTAGTTACTTTACTGATTACTTGATTGTAAAAGTACCTAAGTTAGATTACAAGTTACTTTATTAGTTACATTCAAACATCTGCCGACAACAGCTCCACCGCCTCAACACACAAGTGCTTTTAATCAGTAACATGAACAATGCTGACACAAACTCAGAATACTGATGTGTTTCCGTCTCTCTCCTCCATTGTTTACGTTTGTGCCGTGAGTTCCTCGAGCTGAAATGATAGTCACATGCATTACGTCACTCCCCGAGACGCAAGAAGTGAAACTAGCTCATATATTGATGTGTTGATGGAGCAAGAACAGCATTTCCCTTTGGTTCTGACACTAGAAACGAGAGGAGAAAATGAATCTGTCCGTGGAGCTATTCATCTCTATCAAAGGTGGAAACTCGACGCCGCGACTCTCCTCACAGCGGGACGGACTTATCGGGCGGGTCGGGTTTGAACCTTTTTCTGGTCATGGATGAAACTCCGGCCAAAAGCTGCAGCCGCTGCCCCGAGGTGACGAAAGAACCCCAGACCGCCTCAGACCGGTTCAGAGCGGATGCACCAGAGCACGAAGACGAGCTCGACAAATTCCAGGACAAGAGTTTGGACGAACAACACGTCGTTCAGTATTTAAGTTTGATGTTTCCCCCGAGTTCCATCATGTCAAAGTTATGTTTGGAACCAATAACCGTCATGTTGGACCAGGACAAACTACTCCGACTGTCACAAGATTTGTGTCCAATTACACCCAATCAAATTTAGCCTCTTGTTTATGAAAGGGTCTCGACATCAGACTCTCTTTAACCTTTGATACGAGTAAAAGAAAACCAAAGTCTGCCAGTGGAGTGTTTTTTACGCTTATATTAAGATAAAAACATCTCAAAAGTTAGATGATACTGTACACAACATGACATTTCCAGGCAGCCAAGAGTCTTTCAATTCTAGTTCAAGGGATTTTTGCCCCATTTTTCCAAACAAAAGTCTTCCATAACTAAGAGATTTCTGGGCTGTCTGTCACGCACTGCTCTGTGGAGCTCCATCTGCAGATCTTCAATGATGTTTCAGTCAGGAGACATCAGACTCCACCTGTTAACGTCGTCCATCGTAGATTTTGAAGCGTTTCGGGTCATTTCCCGTTTGTAGAAGCCATTTGCTTTTAAACCATAGTGTTTGTTTTCCTGAAATGTTCGCTACGCCACTGGCTGCAATACAGACAATAACTTTTGTGAGATGTTTAAAACATGTTTAAAACATGTTTGCAATGCAGAATCTGAAAATGGCATCCATTTTTTTTGTGCTAAGTGGATATATTTTTTCACTGTATTCCATATGGCTCATGATTTTGACTTTCTGTCGTTAAAACCAACCCTAAAGGCCCTTTCACACCAACGCCATTCGAGAGTGGTCGGGCAGGTTTTGGCCAGAAAAACTTACAAACTTCTTTGTGACTTTAAAGGAACCGGCCAGCGTTTTTCCATACTGAGATATGTTCTTACCTGAGCTTAGACGAGTTGATACGCACCTGTCTGGTGGAAGAGCGTGGTCACTTCTAACTTCATCCCGTTTGGAGCTATAGGAATATGCTGGGAGAGGACAAACCCTAACAACAAGACCAGACAGGTACGCATCAACTCGTCTAAGCTCAGGTAAGAACATATCTCAGTGTGGAAAAACACTAGCCTGTTCCTTTAAACAGAAATAAAAAGGGCGAAGGACTCTCTGAGGAGACAATTCACTCGCCTGAGACGACCACCACATCACAGACCCTGCTAAAGCCGCACCTTCACGACAGCCAATCACCGCAGCTGTTCATCGCTCAATATCCCCTTGTTTAAGCTCCGTGGTCAATCACTGAGCCGTTTGCCAGCCGTGCTACGACCCTCCTCCACCCCTCTCTCCACCTGGCCTCTCCTTGGCTTTGCTCGTCGTCGACTGGCCAACCCAGGATTCCTCTTCCACCACCAGGGTCCAGGCTCGGGGGAAGATTGTGGCTATCATTCATCAAGGCCGTGCATAGGCAGCCCCAATAATGAGTCAATGTTCATTAATGAAACACTCATACCACCTTTCTGTCTCCGTGAGTCTTTTCAGGTTGAATTTACTACTAAACTTACACTACAACAAACATTATGGGCACAGTGCAGCTGTCGGGCTCGGACTGGGGTTCAGGAGCTTCAGTGCAGATGTTGCTCTACAGAGAGGAGACCTGAGCGGAGTCGCATTGCCCCCAAACAGCGACAGTGCTTCGGCTTTCAATTTTTCTGTCATATTTTGTGAACTTATGAAATAATAAAAGTGGCTGTATATCGCTCAACTGTGGACAGACGGCACCAGGCACCAAATGTTAGAAAGACAAAAACTGGACCTGATTGAGCAAAACCAATGTGACTTTTGGATTCAGCACATCAACACTGTCCTACATCAGACCATTGCTCACTTTTATTAGGAGATCGTTTCATCCCTTGGTTCATTGTTCACATCAATAGAAATTTTGGCAAAACCTTCGCTGCCGTCTGTACGTTCCTCTTTTAGACGGCGCGCTGAGAGCCAGAGAGCGCTCATTATTATTAGCATTGGCCGCTGAGTCGCTTAATGTCCGAGGCCTGAGTTTGTTCAGCAGATCCTCACGGTAATGAGCGGGTCTTAGCGCTCTGTAACGGACACTTCATTAGCCTAGGGGAGATGTACAGCTCACTCTGACTCACTGACTCACAGAGACAGGCCTTTCTCTCTGTGTCAGCGTAGGTTTCCTGTTTGCCTGTAATGTCCCTGGTCTCCGCCAGAGCAACACAAATACAGTTTCAACAAAGCTAGTACCACTGGGCAAGGATAGCACTGTTTTGTGACCGTCATTTCAGGGAGGCTGACATTGCTGCAGTACCACCCCCTAGTGGCCAGGTGCACATTTAGAAAAGCCAGTTTAATGGGGACTTTACGTATGTCAAAAAACGCTTCCCACACACAGCTTTTGCTCTGCTTGATCCCGTCAGATCTCGGAGTTAAGCAGGAAGGGCCTGGTTGGTGCTTGGATGGGAGGCTGTGTTAATGAAGCACCTTGAAGTCACACGTCGGCTGGTTACTTGCCTGTAAGTGCGGGACATTATAATATGTCTATGGGTAGAACCTTTTTCAAAAAGGGATCGTTTACAAATAACTTGTTGATTTTTATTTAGCATCAATGGTTTTAAACATAGATTTGTGTCATACAAAGTAGGGTTGGGACGATCGTGATGGATGAGCAACATCACGATGGAGAGCCGCCATTGTGATGCCACGCCCCCTCCTGTCAGAAACACACGCTGATCTTCTGTGGGCCTTGTAAACCTACACACTTTCCTGGGATTGCTCTGTAAATTAAATCTCGAATATAGCTAATATGCACGCTAGTTTAAGTAGCCTACCAGAAGCCCGAAGACCTGATGTGTTAGCCATAATTATTAAAATAAAGACGCAGCGCTGCTCTATTTCTGACGCGCGGGGCTCTCTCTCTCTCTCTCTCTGTCTAAAAGCAGCTACTGTTTAACACCGCGTGGTTTCGCTTTGCTTTTCGTACGGAAACTAAACAGTTTTATAATGCTGCGATGGATCTCACATCGGAGCTGAGAGCGCATGGGTTTGGATGTTTTCACGAAGGACGGAGAGAGGAGAGAGAGGAGAGAAAGCGGCGCGGAGGTACAAGGCTAGAGCACATGAACCGGGCGGTGCGTGGAGCAGCTTCGTTTTTGAAGCTCCGACGCAAACTTCTAAATATTGTCCCATTCACTCACTGTTTCTTAAACATTACGTTAAAATTGAGCAAATGCAAATAATAAGCTCCGATTTACATTTGTATTAGTGTGATAAGAGCCTTGTTATTGAGGAGCAGATGACGCTCTGAATAAGTCGTTCTCCTCTGAGACTTTTACACACGAGTTTTAACGCATTTCTGTTGCAAAATTCGTGTTCCATGACTCTGTTCAGATCATGTTTAGTTTAGATTATCCTGCAATCTCACATTTCACATAGGCTGTGTAAATGTCTTTAAAAATGCTTATAATGAGAGTTGGACGATATCATCGTCCATCACGATGGTTCACTGTAAACATCATCAACTGCCAATTAAGGGGACATCGCCCAACCCTAATACAAAGAATTCAGGCCAATATTTCTCTCTACACTAGACACTTCACGACCTCAACCACAAGACTAACATTCAAACACATAACAGCAAATTAAACCTGTTACCAACAAGACTGTCCTAACACTCCTCCCCCCATTAAAGTGCATATGACAATTTTTGCTAAAACACAGTTAACACGATTATATTTAAGATTTTGCTAAAGATTATACCCCGTTTTCTTTAGTTTGACCATTTTTGTGATGTTTATGTTTTCACTTCCTTATTGGACACCGACAGGAAGTGACATCGAAGTCTGGTGTTATAAGTGATTTGAGGTGCACTGTGGAGTGGGTCAGACTGTTTTTAATGCAGGCTAACTGATACCATAGAAATGCTTTAGCCTTGCCCTAGCCTAGCGCCACTAGACTCTTCAAATATAAGAACTGCATGAATTTAAGAAAAAAATATCTCCAGACATCAACAACACTCTGGATAACTAGGAAATGAGGCCCAATGTCAAAAATCCTGAAATATCCCTTTAAACTCATCTCAGAGCCGGAGCTACTGCAGCAGCTGCCCACGCTGGACTAATGCTAAACCGTCCCCCGGATCGAGCTCCAGCTGGCCCAGACCCAGCCTCCATTTGTCCCGCTGAAGTTTCCTATCATTCAGTCACAAATGAACCCATCGTGCGGTGAATGGAGGAGCAGTCTGCGCCTCGTTACTGGGAAAGCGCAGACGTCCCAGAGGACAGAGGGATTACAGAGACACGCTTTAGGAGAGGGATGACATCAGCCCGGGAGGACGTTATGGGACAGTGTTTGCAGAGACGGGGACACCGGGAGCTGCAGCTGACCGTGATCCTGTAAGGTGCGGGATGAGGGCAGCGAGGCCTGCGTGTTGACAGCCCGAGCGGCGCAGAGGAGTCAGGCACAAGTGCGGCGACACCCAATATTCCCCGAGAGGCCCGCGGACATGATTAATGAGGCAGATGAAGGGAGACGGGCTTTGGCAGGAGTTAAACGAGGGGCTTAGAGAAACTCGACCACAGCCGATAAACAGCTGATTAAAGGGGTCCTAACACGCCCCGTAACCAACGATACCCTGAGAAATGTCCAATAAGATCACACCTTTCTGCGACGGCGCTGGTGTGGCTTATGTGAAATCGAGAAAAGAACAAGCTTTCCCTGGTCATGGTGACTACAGCAGTATGTATCACCCAGCCGTCAATACTGTTTATCACCGATTAAGCTAAAGCCAATGCAAAGAAGTGATATCCCCATAAGTTAGAATGGATGACGGGCAAATGAGCCGAGCACGTTTTCTACTGTTTGGCTTCACCCAAGTCTTAAAAAAACATAGAAAAAGCGACGAAAACAAGGATGAAAATAAAAGAAGTGACAAAAACATTCCGGAAAAGCACTAATAACAAAATAACAAAAAGTGACAAGAACGTGGAGCGAGGAGAAAAGAGGAGCGAGGAGAAAAGAGGAGAGAGGGAGAAAAGAGGAGAGAGGAGGAGAAAAGAGGAGAGAGGGGGAGAAAAGAGGAGAGTGGGGAGAAAAGAGGAGAGTGGGGAGAAAAGAGGAGAGTGGGGGAGAAAAGAGGAGAAAGGAGGAGAACTGAGGAGAGAGGGAGAGAAAAGAGGGAGACAACAAAGCAGCAACAAAAACGTGCCAGCAAAGCAAAAAATTGTACGGCTATTTTTTTCCTACTTATTTTTGTTTTGTTTTAAAAGATCAAATCCATAATCTTAAATAACAATAAAATGTTTTATTTTCACAATAATTCCACTCTCTCCTACTTCAAATCAGAGGCTTAGTTTGTTTGTAGGTGTGAAACTGCTGCAGTGTTAGTCGCCTCACAGTGTGTGTTAATGACGAGGATCTCGGTCCGTTTGCTCTGGAGCCTGTGGCGTATTTTTCACTTGACAAACCAACATGACTCACGTTAAATCCGGAGGTTCAACTTACACCAAGACCTGCTTTAACTTCTCCTGGGGTAAAACTGAGACCGACATCTTTAAAACCATATTCTCCAGACGATTTTTGAAGACACAATCAAATAGAAAACATCCCAAAACGTGTGTAAATAGTCAAACTCTCTCCTACAGACATTTATCATCCAATTGTTAGTGGAATGACATATTATTCTACAAAAATACAGAATATTTTTGCACTTGTTTCCGAATGAACCGTGTTTTTCACAGTCACATTTTCATTTGCAAACTGGCTGGAGCACAAAGCATCATTTGGCTGAAAATCAACCCGGGATAGGTTTTATTTTTAACATGTGCACCTCTCTGCAGCTCGTATCATAAGCTCTTCCAAACTGTGATGCATGCAGGACCCTTGGGAGTATTTCCCACTCATTTCTCGTCCCGTCCACAGACGACTGAACAAACGCCTCAGGGATGACGGGATGGTCCTTACCGGCTTTCTTGGGCACAGGCATGTTTCCTCGGGGAGTCGTCGTCCTGTCGTCGGACCGGATTCTGCGGCAGAGCTCTGGGTTTGGGGGGGGGGTTCGGTCCGGGTGTCCTTTTATCAGCTCCTGCAGGTGGGGGGGGGGGTTTGGTGGTGGGCTGTGGGGCGGGACGGGGGCAGTATTCTGGGCCCCGGAGTGTCACATGGACCTGCATGGACCCGGCATGTGCACGTGAGGAGCAATGTGCAGCTTTACAATCAGGGAAAAGAGCGGCTCCACCACACGGGGAATAAATATAACACTTTTCCCTCATCGTTACATTACAGTATTAGCTCTTTACAGGACGAACTTTATTCCACTGTGAGTTAAACACTGGCCCGAGAGAGAGAGAGACAATTAACAGGGTTACACCAGAAACTAGCCGCTAGTTGTTTTTGCCGGTTAGCGTTTACTTTTGGTGCTCCACATAAAGTCTCTCCTGGACATATTCAGCCGATATGAGTGAGCTGAAGCCGGGACTGTCTCTCCACCGTCACCCATCGCACAACTTTTAGCTTTTCTCTCACACGGACTCATTCACATGGAGCTAACACTCTGGGACCGGCAGCTCGTTTACTTCAGACCCTGGATTTAAAGGAATAGTCCACCGTTTTTACATACTGAGATATGTTCTTACCTTAGACGAGTTCATTTGTACCTGTACCTGTACGTGTGCCTTCAGTCACGTAAACACAGCACAGACGGCGTTAGCATTTAGCCTCTCTCTTCTCCTCTATAGCTCCAAACGAGGTGAAGATAGAAGCATCCGCGCAGTAAAGTGAAGATATCACTGCGTGGATGCCGAATTACTCCTGGTATTATTACTAGGGCCGGGACTTTTTTCGATTAATTGCGATTAATTAATTACATGAGGTTTAGTGCGATTAAAATATTAATCGAAATTAATCACACTTTGCTTTCCACACTTCAGTTTCCTTTTTCCTGCAGACGCACAATTAATGGCAATATTGTATTGGTCTGTTGGACTTGGTTGAACAAAAATAAACAATATTTTGTTGCTTAAGCTTATGTATTCAGTCATTATTCAATGGTATACTAAAAATCCTTATGAAAAAACTTACTTCTCACTGTTCTCAGGTCAAATATTTATATGCGATTAATTTCGATTAATTAATTACAAAGCCTCTAATTAATTAGATTAATTTTTTTAATCGAGTCCCGGCCCTAATTATTACGCCTTACAATATAGTTCCCCTTTTTATCCGCTTAGAAAATCCACATTGTTTAATTTTGTGTAATTATACTTTATAGTGTAACACTTCACGTAACCATATTTAAATAGGGAAAACGTGGAAGAGTTTGGTAGCTTCTATCTTCACCTCGTTTGGAGCTATAGAGGAGAAGAGAGAGGCTAAATGCTAACGCCGTCTGTGCTGTGTTTACGTGACTGAAGACACATGTGAAGACCAGACAGGTACAGATGAACTCGTCTAAGGTAAGAACATATCTCAGTATGTAAAAACGGTGGCCTATTCCTTTAAAATGAGGGTGATCCTAACAGTAAAGAGGAGAACAGATGAGGCCAGAAGGAGAGAAGAGTTACAGACAAACAGAGGAGAGAGGGGAGAGGATCTGTGTTTCTGGAGGCGCAGGTAACACTGAGCATTGCCTAAGAATTAAGTTCAAACCTTGGAAATGGAAATAAGCCACTATATTGTATTTTACCTTAGAAAATAAACGTTCTTACATGTGAGTCTACATTATTACGTGACGATTTGGACGGGGACTCAATGCACTTGTTGTCAATGAGGCGTTATTTCTCCGCTGTTGACATGATGATGTCATCACACAACTAGTCTAGTTGAAGAGCGAGGCTCAAAGCACCCACTGCCACTAATGCTCCACAGAAAACATTGGTCTGTAGGAGGAAAAAGCTCAGGGAGGGACCACTGTTGTACATAACATCACCATAGATGGGAGCAACATCCGGGAACTTTTAGTGGGCAACGCCCCCTTTTGGGGGAATCGAGAGTTAAAAATGTCATTAGTGTGTATGTGAAAAAGGGACTATTTCTCGTTCGGAGGATAAAATATTCCAAACCAGTGATCCAAACTACAGGACAATGTCCGTTCTTGATCACAGACACATCAAGTCACTGTCAGAAGACGATTGGAAGATTTTTATTTTTGTGGACACTTATATGAGCGAGTTTATCGATCACTAGCATCTGTTATGGCCATGTCAGAGCTCATTACTGAGGAAACAGCTCCCCCTGGTGGCCGTGTATTATGCACTTTGTGTAACGTCTTTAATCGGTAATTCAAACTCATCAAACCTGTTCAGCGTTAGGCCTAATTAATGATTCTCTCGGTTTTAAAACGCACATTAACGTTAACATTAGCAGCTAGTAGGTTAGCTGCTGAACGAACCATACTATATCTATGATTTTAATTTAATGATAATATAAAAGCAACAGACTAAATGCTGAAGCTGTAGTGACATTATAAAGCATCCAGCGAAAAAGTTCCACAGGCAAATGTCACAGACAAGTCATGATCACAGTGGGTTTAGCAGCTCAGTTTTAAACGTTAACCGTCTTCTCTGTGAATGATCTGAAACAACAGGTCACTTCCATGGCTTCCTTTTCACGTTCCATAATTAAATAAAACAAAGAAAACGTTTCTTCATGTGTAAATTAAAAGTTTTCAGACGATCTTTCCTCATTCATTCCAATGTACGGAGCTTCTGTTTCCCCCGAAAAGGGGCGTTAACCTTTTGGCACCACTGATGTGACGTAGACGTTGCTCTATCTATAGGCCATGTAACGAGTAATCTAATCTGGCAAATTTACCTACGGGAACAATAAAGTGCCTTAACCCTCACCTTCAGGCGAAACCGACGTGGAGCATCTCAAGCAAAGGCGAACATCGCAGATCAGGCCTGGGTGACCAGGACGGGAAAGTGGGCAGTGCACGTTAAGTGTCACCTGATCGAAGAGTTCAACATGTGGAGGACAACTGACTCTGCATAACTTCAAATCATAACAACGCCACCCAAGAAGTGACTTCCTGTTTCGATCCAGCACACCAAAATAAAAGCACTGTCTTATTCATTAGTTCATCAGTTCATTTCTGCCTAACTATTAACAGACAAAACACTTAAAATGTGTGTATTTAATTATATTCTTGTAATGTTGCAAGCACCTTCTGAACTAATCAATGAGATGAGCTTTTATTTTGGCGTGCTGGATCGAAACAGGAAGTCACTTCTTGGGCGGCGTTGTTATGATTTGAAGTTATGCACAGAGTCAATTCGCAAAATGTATAAATCAATAACAGACTCACACAGTTGTGCTGTTTACGCCCTACAGGTTTCAACAGGCTGTTTGAGACTTTAATAAACCTTATTTTGCAGTGTGGTAAATATCAAATAACAACTGAGGCTTGACATCACAAATAACTTTCACAACAAACACCTCATTCATTGCGCTGTAGCCTAACATGGAGGTTTGTTCTAACACAGAGGGGCGTTCAAGGGTCTGCAAATGGACTGACAGCTCTCTCAACTCAGGAGTAACCCTCGTCTTACAAAGAATGCAAACCTGAAAAAGACCAAACACTAAAGCATCAGGAAACTATGAAGTTTGAGAACCACTGCAGTTGATCATTTCCAAGTCATTAAAGGGATATTTCAGGATTTTTGACATTGGGCCTTATTTCCTAGTTATCCAGAGTGTTGTTGATGTCTGGAAATATTTTTTTCTTAAATTCATGCAGTTCTTATATTTGAAGAGTATAGTGGCGCTAGGCTAATGCTAGGCTAACGCATTTCTATGGTATCAGTTAGCCTGCATTAAAAACAGTCTGACCCACTTGTGGAAATATTTCTATACATGTTTTTGTCATATTAGGCTTTAATGATTATGAAACTGTGTTGATGCAATCTGTGATTTAAGGTTCATTTGAAACTGGGGTTTCCATTTTATTGTTGTCTTTACTCCTGGATCCACTGGGGGGCAGTGTGTTAGAAGGAGGAGTCAGATTGCGCAGAAGATGTCCCGGCAAGAACATTCCAAGAGCACTGATTGGTTCGACAAGGACATGCCTACTTCATCATGTACTTTTGTGTTGCTCAGGGGGAGGGCCTCTCTCTTGTCCTCTCCTCGCTGGCCGACCACAATGCCAAGATGTAGCGCTCCGCATAACTTTTGTTTTAGTTTGTAATTTAGGAAATAAAACAATGATTTTGATTTTAATAGAACAAGTCTCCGTCTTCTGTCCATATAAAGAATACGCCGACACCACTCCACAGTGCACCTGAGGTAAATCACTTATAACACCAGACTAACCATATAAATGTCTGTGTTAATAGAATAATGTTTGAAATATAACTGACCTTGTATCACATGAATTACCGCATTTTGAGGGACTATTTTCTCGCAGATCACTCCGCCGCTGCGTTAGCTTACAGCCACGAAGCTGATGCTGCTCAAATATAAGTTATTTTAAATGATTCTATTAACACAGACATTTATATGGTTAGTCTGGTGTTATAAGTGATTTACCTCAGGTGCACTGTGGAGTGGGTCACACTGTTTTTAATGCAGGCTAACTGATACCATAGACATGCGTTAGCCTTGCCCTAGCCTAGCGCCACTAGACTCTTCAAATATAAGAACTGCATGAATTTAAGAAAAAAATATCTCCAGACATCAACAACACTCTGGATAACTAGGAAATGAGGCCCTATTTCAAACATCCTGAAATATCGCTTTAACATCATGTGGACGTTGAGCAGGAGCAACGTGATCCCGATGTGTCAGAGCCAGGGGACATTTTTGAGCAGAAGTCTTGGTGTTAAAGCTCAGCGTCAACAGCGGTGCGTCGTCAGGGATATAAATAAAAAGCGGAATAAAGAGCTGTCCAGACCAAGATGGCGGCGGCTGGTCCTGTCTCCGCCTCATCCATCACAGAGAAGGTTTTAGGAACTCAGCGGGAGGCAGAGTGAGGAGGCGGGGGTCAGAGCCGAGCGGGACTTTTCTCATGTTAACAAGACTCCACACTTTCTCTCCCAAAGAAGTAGACCAACACTCTCCACTCAAAACATGCTGTGCGTTTTGGTGGTGAAAGTAAATGATATGAGGCTCTTTCAAACTGTGAGTGTGTTTACTTGAGTATTCAGGTTATTAACAGGGATTTTCAGTTTCTTCAGTCTTGTAAACGCAGTCTCCTGATTTCAGTTTCCTGGATAAGCCACAGGTTATGAGACACCAGGATCCCCTCACTGGGATATTAAATGCAAAAAAGAGGGTTGATTCAGGTACAGTGGGAACCAGATGTTTACACACACTTTATAAAAAGACACTTATGCATTTTTCTCTCACTGTCTGACATGAAACCAGAATTATCTTTTACTTTTTAGGTCAATTACGATTTTTAAACATATTTCTATTTGCTTATTTCCAGAAGAATGAGAGATAGAATTTCCACACATTTTTTTTTCCATCACTTTACACAAAACCAAAAGTTGACATACATTTCATTAATATTTGGTAGCTTTGCCTTTAAACTGAATAACTTTGATTTCCTCCCACAATCCTCTCACACTAGTTGGATGAGTTTTGGTCCATTCCTCCAAACAGAACTGGTGTAACTGAGACAGGCATAGGCACACGCCTTGTGTGCCTATGCCTTTTCAACTCTGCCCATACATTTAAACTGGACTGAGAGCAGGACTTTGTGATGACCACTTCAAAACATTGACTTTGTTTTCCTTAAGCCTCTTTGTAACCAGTTTGCTTTGGGTCATTGTCCATTTGGAAAACCCATCTGTCCAAGCTTTAACTTCCTGGCTCTTGAGATGTTGCTCCAATATTTCCACATAGAGTTCTTTCTTCATGATGTCATCTATTTAGTGAAGTGCACCAGCCCCTCCCAGAGCAAAACAGCCCCACAGCATGATGCTGCCCCCCGTATTTCACAGTTGGGATGGTGTTCTCAGGCTTTTCCTCCAAACGTGACCATGGTCATTATGGCCAAATTTGTCTCCAAAAATGTAAGTCTTTAAGTAAGTAAGTGCTTTATTGTCATTGTACAACTGTACAACGAAATAGTGTTCAGGTGTTAGTCCTGAGCTGCTGTGGCTGAGCCGCGCTGCCACTGTGTGTCAACCTGACCCACATGACCTTGGAGGTCGGGGAAACTGTAGCACTCAGAAGAAACCTGGCTCTGCCCTCTGTCTCCTCTGATCCTCTGAAACGGTGCACCGCCTCCTGGGTTTGTCCCTGTTTCAGAGCGTGGTGTCCTGCACGGGTCAGCTCCACCTCCTCCTTCCACTTCCTCCTGCAGCTCCCTCCTCTCCACAACAGTCTTTCACCATCTCCTCATTTGTCCCTTACTTGTTTCCTGTAGCTCCTCTTGTGACTCCTGTGTTGCAGCTGGGGGGCTCTTGGTGCCTCTTCAGTGTCTCAGAAGAAGAAATGTGTAAGTCTCAAATGGGTTTAGCTTTATCCTTTTTTATTTGCAAACTCCAGTCTGTCTTGTTGATGTTTCTTTTGGAGTCAGAGCTTCTTCCTGGCAGAGTTCCCTCTCAGCCCATGTCGGTACAGGACTTGTTTCACTCTGGATAATGACAAACTCTAACCAGGTTCAGCATCTTCACCAGGTCTTTGCATTTGTTCTTGGGTTGATCTTCACATTTCAGACACAGCACGTTCATCTCTGGGACACAGAACCCGCCTCCTTTCTGATCTGTACGATGACTGGACATTTCCATCATTGTTTTAACCAATGAACCTGAACCTTCAAGTGTCTGGAAATTACACCCAAGGATGAACCAGACTTGTGCTTCCAAGGGCATGACATCATCATCAAAAAAGTAAGTTCATTCTGGTTTCATGTCAGACGCTAAGAAAAAAATATCTCCAGACATCAACAACACTCTGGATAACTAGGAAATGAGGCCCAATGTCAAAAATCCTGAAATATCCCTTTAAATCCTTGCTCTGGGGTCGATTATAACAATAAATAAAGTTTTACCCTATGACATAAAGTGTTGGGCGTGGCCAGCATAAAAAAGGAAGGAAAAACATTTGGACATTTCTTTGCAAAACTGTGAACTCTCCGTGTTTAGTCCTGACTCTGGGACCAGGACTCTGTGTCTAATATGAGCTCAGGCATTTTAATGAGCGGCGAGGACCTTTCTGTTCCACCTGCTGCTGCGGCTTAAACTATCTGAGCCCTGTTATGTTATCTATGGCACTAATTTGTTTTTCATTTCAGGGGGAGGGGGGTGCTGGTCTGAAGAGTTTAGGAACCGCTGCTAGAGGCTCCACAACCTTCTCTACACTATGAGCTTCTTTTACGCAACACATGTACGTCTGTGTGTTACATTAGCTGTCAGTGTCCGCGTTAACATGTCTGTAGCGTGTGGCGAGTCAGGCATGTTCTGGAGCGTGTCCAGGTCTCAGCTGTTCTAAAGTTTGTAAACATGACGACACATTAACTGACGGAGCAGGGGCCGGGTGTCACATCGTCCAGAACCAGAAAAGTCACTGAACGGAGGCGGAGCATCAGCATGAATGTGTCGGTCAAAGAAGAACTTGGTTACAGGAAATTAAAAGAACAGACACTGCTACAATGGCCTCACCGATATGGATTAAAGGGTCCGATACTGAATAGGCCTCTAGTTAAACATGTATTTGTTTAGTAAAGGTTTCAATCATACAAATACAAAGAAATATATCTAATAGAGGTCAATTTTTCTGAGGCTTTTCTCTAGCTCTCTTGCTCTTTTCTTTGTAAATTTCATAATGAACCTGGAGCTTTGACTTGCGCCATGTTCGTTCACTCCCTTTTATGTGCCCTGACCGAAACTCCATTTCCCCATGGGGCCTTTTGCTTATTTTTAACCATTTTATCCTTAACAGGGGCTATAGAGTCCAAGACATTTAAAACACCTGACGTATAAGAGCTCAGCAAAAAAATCAACATCAGAACAGGAAGTCTTCAAATCTAATCATATCTAATCAAAGTAATAGAAGAAGCCGCTTCGTTACCTTGTCCGTCAGAGTACTGTACTGAATACTTAGAATACTTTTACATTGGTTTGCACTGTGTATAAATGCAGACTATAATTAAAAATATCGCTTGCTAGAATGCCTGTTATGAATTTATTTAACACTGAATAGGAACGCAATAAAAGCACTTTGCAAATGCAGCGAAAATATAATGACTGAGAACTCCAGTGTATTCCTTTGATTTAAAGAGAGTAACTGTATTCTAATTAAATACACTCAAAGGAAAGACCAGCCACAGACGAGGGAACAATGTTTTAACCAGCGGCGGCGCCAGACGTTTGTCCCAGGGGGTGCTTAGGGGGAGCTGAGGTCTTTCTTGAGGTCACAAAACATGACATTTTTGGGGCGATTAGACAACACATTATAAACGCGCGTGCACCCGCAAATGCGTAATTTTCTGTTCACAACTGCATCCGAGAGAACGGAACAGCTTTAGGTTCAGCCGCGCTCACGTCGCTGTATCAAAAGTGCACAATAATAACCTCTGATTTGTGTTCAGAGCCAGAGGAGCAGAGTCTGACTTTATAACATCAGTCTAACTTCAGCTCATTGATCAGATTTAGTGAACGACTGTAATAATGACGCTGGAGTCAGACTCGGCCCGACTCTGTGCGCTCTGATGCACGGCCGCATTAACATCACACTGGGCCTCGGACAAAGCCCTGTACTTTAGTTGGAATTAAACCTGTACTCACTCCTTTTCATGTTAAACGTCCGAGGGATGTTTCTAGAGATAACTAGTGCTCCTTTAATTTAGTGGCAAAAATCTTTGGGGGTGCTTTGGCAATCAATCTGGCTTTGCAAGACCTCAGAGTGCGCTCTTATGGCTCTTTTCCACATGCAGGCGCGTGTCAGCCGAATGGCTCTTTCACCCGCTTTGTCGAGCTTTTCCATAACAAAGGCCAAACCGGTCTGACCAGGTATAGGTTTTGGGCCCGACCTCTGGCTGTGGCCAAAGCGCTGACCCGTGTCTGATGTGACGTGAACAGACTCTGGCCTCTGATTGGCCACGAGAGAGTGGACCGCCCTCACTATTGACACACAGGTCATACGGATTTAATATTTCACAACATCATACCACTGTGCTAAAAGGGGATTTTGCCGATAATAACATTTAGCCGTTGTTAGCGCAAACTTTAGCTGGTGTTAGCATAACATTTACCTGTAGCTTACCTTCATAGTTGTATTTAGCAGTTTATTTTCTGTTTTAATACAGCTTGGCTCCTCTGAATGATTCCATAACTCCCACCAGAGGGCAGCATTTGTCCACATTTGTTCTCATCGCGGGTCTAAAATCTTTTAATGACGATCTGTACAGCGTGCGGCTCTGTGCGGCTCCGCCCACAACAAATGCATGTGTGTGTGGTGGAAACAGAAAGGTCTGCGCGGCCGGTTCGCGCTATGTGGAACGACGGCTTTAGAAAGCGCAAAAAGCTACGCTATAGTCTGCGTTTAGAAACACAACATCGAGCTCCAAATCTGCTCCAGACATCTGAATGATTTAAGGCACAAACTTTCATTCATGACACTTATTTCAGATTAATCCTGTTTAAAGCACTAGTCGTTTTAACCACGATCATGATTTGGGTCCCATTTTTATATTGACTACATCTATTATTATATTATTATTATTATAAATGAAACATAATAATGATGACAGAATGCTTAAACCGCACGCTCCACCTGCTCCGCTGCTGCAGCCTGTGGATTCTTCTCTCTGACATAACGCCGCACGCTCCACCTGTCTGTGTGTTTTTACCAGTGAGGTTTTTTCAGAGTTCAGCGCAGCCGGGTTAAGCTGTCCTGATTCATAGCGTGGAAACGACGGGCTAAAACCATCTAACCCCGAGCTTTATCCCAGAGCTTTATCGCAGAGTAACAGCCCTAAATCACTGCTGCGATGGGACAGCAGTGAGAGTTTTCTCATAGTTTCCCTCCTTAACATCTTGGTTTTCAAGTCAGAGAATAAGAAAAAGAATAAACTTTCCCCGTACGATGTTTATTTTAACATCGATAGCGATTTCCACGAAGTAATTCACAGCAAACACGTACAAAAGCATCAAGTAAAACAATGTGGAACATAGAAACCACAAATGCAGTTTGCAGAAAAGGGCACAAAAAAACAACCCAGCTGTACCAAGAGAGAGGGAGGTTGCCACTTGTTTACACAACGCCATGACGCAAAAAAAAACAAAAAAAAGTGAATAAGTCAAGTATGTGAAGAACTATTCATTAGGAGTTATATTATGTATTTTCTCCCCCCACATGTTCCAGCCATGTCCTAATGTGTAGAATGAGCCCAGACCTGTTCATCACAACTGCCTCTAAAATCCTGCACTGTCACTCACAAAGGTGTTCATTCGGGTCGAAGTGCCGTCATGCACGAGCTTAATATAGAGACTGCAGTTACTCGTATGACCTGAGGTGGCAGTAGCGAGTATAACAATGATCAACTTGCATCTACTGTAGTCCCTTGATTTGATTTGATTTGATTTGGAATTCTATTTGAGTGATTATTTACATTAACATTGTTGCAGTGCAGAAAATAAATAAAGTAACAAAAAAGGAGTAGGCCGAAGCAAGAAAGCTTGTAAGTGCCTACCCCCATATTCAAAATGAATTTACATTCCGGTTACAGTGATAGATCATCTCGTACAATATAACACTTTACATTACAAATTCCTGGATTACACAAATACAATTGTCCTCATTAACTTTACGTACAGCAGCTTTGCTAAAGAAAAACGTTCATGTTTAACAAAAGAAAATCACGTAATGATTACAAGACTACCAAAGTAAGAAGACAACACGGAGATAGAAATGTATGCAGTTTACCAATATGTATAAGCATTTATTTTAATTTTATTTTATTTACAATTTGTACTTTTCTTTTCTTTTTCCTCTTTCCCATTCGCTTAATAACCATAACCAATCTTTACGTATAATCACCAGCCACCATTCCAGTAATTGAACATTGACTTAGTTATTATTAAGTATTACGTAATCAACATGACCCATTATTATTGACATTCCCTTTTCCACCGTAAAAATATTCATTGTGATTGTTTTATTGTTTGTTTTGTTTTGTTGTCCCTTTAACTCATCATTCATTAAGGCTAAATAAGGTGTAGTTATTATAAAGTGTTACCCAATTAAAAATAATAAACATTATTCTTCTGTTTTCTGGTTCTAGACGACAAATATTTTTGCATCAGGTTTCGAAAAAGTATTGTTCAGGTATTGGAAACCAAGTATTGTTAAAGTACTGGTATATATTAAAAAACAAGTTCACGGTTCCCAACCCCATGTCAGGTGATCATTTGAGTTGGAGCAGAGGCAGATACAACTCAACTGGAGAGACACATTTTTGGAAAGACACTGACTCTGCGTCGGGTCACGACTGCAGGTTTCCATCCGTCAGCCGCGACGACAGCGCTCCCACGATGCACCGCTGTTTACACGGACCACGACGAAGGCAGGATTGAGTGGCTCTTACGAAACACAAACATGAATCAATCAAGAGATCCGTCAGACAAAGCCTGCGGAACATTTCACACAATCATCAGTTAAAATACCTAATATGCAAATGGAAAAAATTACTAATAATTACACTAAATAGGTACAAAAGAATAGTGACACAAAAAGACAATTTGAACAGTCAACTTAACTTAACTTTAAAAGTCAACTTCCTTTAGTAAACTTTAAAAAAAAATCAGGTGTAGTCCCTTTAAGAATGGACTTTTCACGAGGAAAATATAATTCACAGTTTAGTCTGAAGCTCTTTTCTGGTCTTGCTTTGGTTCTACACTATCTATTCATCGCACGGTGTGTCTGCCATCTAGTGGCGATAATAGGGCCTGAATTAACACTGACATTATTTTGATGCAGCACATCCATGGTTCTCAACGAGGGCTCTGAGGCCCCCTGGTGGACTTCAGAAGTTATGCTATGTCCGAAGCTGATGATTGTATCGTTATAAATCTGTATCTGTTCAGCTCGGGAAGGACTTGCTTGTATCTAAAGTCGATGTAATTTAGACCTTACAATTTATTATGCTGTGTAAATGTATATTGAGTTGAATATGGGGTAGGCACTTATAAGCTTATTGCTTCAGCCTACTCCATTTTGAGCATCCACAATTGTATGAATTTTGAAAGACAAAATTAATGTAAAATTGCTCAAAATAAACTAAAACTAAACTAAGAAGTACTGTAGGGGCCGCTTAAGCTTATCTACAAAAAACGAGTCATGTATTTATTGCCACAATGTGCTACTTTATCCTACAGTATTGCTATGCATGTTGTATTTGTAATTTTTAAGACAAATTCCTTAGACTAGAGTAAATCATCATTGTTATTATTATTATTATTATTATTATTATTATTAATAATAATAATAATCATCATCATCATAATCATAATCATAATCATAATAATATATATTTTTTTTTATCGCAGTCTGAAGGTGTGTAAACAGCGCCCTCCTCTGTTTGCTCGGAGCACTAGAACTTCTGTCGCCTTTCCACTAAACCAGACCAACATGGTGAGTACGTCCAGCAAAACACGTAATTTCAGTTACTTTTACACTAAAGTCAACCTTCCTCTACACCTGCTGCTTACGAACAGACCCCGATTCCTCTAATTAGTGCGAAAAATAAATCATTTTACATCAAAACGACCATTTAGGCAGGTAGTCTTTGTTTGGCTAACGCTTGCTAATGTGGCTAGCACGCTAAGATACCGGTCGAGATTGTGATGTAATGATACAACTCCGATGTCAATAACAAAAGAACGGTGGCATTTTAGCAGTTTAACGTGTGAGCAGCTTAATACGGTTGTGAATAAGCAGAATCAATGGGTATAATATGTGGATTTTATTATGTTAGCATCTGGGAGCTAACGAGCTAAGCTAAAGTTGTTTTGCAGAAGCGGCTCGAATTGCCGGATAAAAACAGCGGTCAGCATACTCTCATGATAAATAATTGGGTTGATAGAAAGGTAAGACGCTTATTGAAGCGTGTGAGATGTTCAGAAAGTCAGTTTGGGTTTAAATTATGTGTGAACTAGGGTAAGCTGCTAATGCTAACTCTGGCTAAATCTGTCTGTGATAGTTAGCAACAGCTGTCGCAACATGTTTAAAGAACCCACTGCTGCGGTAAAGACCGACACAGAAAAGGAACTGGAGAGTGTCGAGCAGAGGGACCGAAAACGAGCTTTGTATCAATATATACATATATTTTTAACTTAAAATATTGATGATCCTTTACAGAGCTCACATTAAACTGTGCTACGGTTTGCTGCAGTGTCAGTACATTTCAGACAAGAGCTGTATTTATCAATCTGCAAAGTTGTTTGTCTTTGTAAACATTATCTCCCCACAGTAGGGGCCAACTTAGTCCAGGAATCAAACCTACGACCTTCTAGCTGCGAGGTGAGAGTGTTACTCTGCCAAGTTCTTAAATCTGGAGATCTTTTTTTTTTCCAACAATGAAATATTATTTTAATGCTGCAGAATGTCAGTGGAGCTACTTCAAACATGTTTATAGTAGTGAGATATCAGAGTGTAGCTACAAAAAAATAAAACTCTGCCGATAATAGGAGAGAGACTACGATGAAAGGAGTTTTTCATCAAGATCTGATTGTTGTCAGTTGAGAGAACTAGAAGTTATGAGAATATCTGTAGTGAAGCTGCTCTTTGGTGTTTAGGGAAGAGCGTATGACAGAAAATGAAAACCAATGCACTGTTCCTGCATCAAACTTCTCCATTTATATTTATATAAATATATTTATAAGTCTTAATTTGAATAGGTTAGTTAATGTAAAACCTTTAAAAACATTGCGTGCTGGGTGTTAATTTATCCCTCGCAAGAGTAAAACTTTGGTTCATCATTTATTCTTTATATTTGATCAAATCTGTGGGAAAAAAACATGTTTCACAGTAACTTTAGAAGCAGAAGGTGTTTGGGGTCATTTCCTGAATGTTGTTTTACCAGAAATGCCTTTTGTCTTGTCAGCTTCAGCGGCTCAGTGATCACAGAGTTAAATGATTGTAATTTAAGATAAATGAAATCCCCATGAAGAACCTGCTCTGATGTGGTTTTGTATTTCCAGGACGTGTTTCTTATGATCAGACGCCACAAAACCACCATTTTCACTGACGCCAAAGAGTCCACGACGGTCTATGAACTGAAACGCATCGTGGAGGGCATCCTGAAGAGGGCGCCGGAGGACCAGAGGCTCTACAAGGTAACGCCAGCGACATAACAAACACATCCACCGAGTATAGACGGATGTTTTGAACCTGTTTTCCTCGTTACAGGACGATGTTTTACTGAACGACTCTCAGACTTTGGGAAACTGCGGCTTCACGAACCAAACGGCGCGACCGCAGGCTCCAGCCACAGTGGGGCTGGCCTTCAGGATCGGAGGTCAGTGCTTTACAGACGGGTCAGACTGAGCAGAGGAGGCACATAAGTAGTTAATGTAGAGCTGAATATTTAACTTAAAACGAGAAGCTGCAGGAGAAAAAAAATTACTTCTGCTGTAGATTACTGGCATAAAGATCTAAAAAAAAAATCAGTTAATCTTTTCATTTTAAAATAAATGGCTAAAGAAGATAACTTTGGGTTCACGTGACGTCACAACTTTTAAAAAGAGACTATAGTTTAAAATGGAGGCGGTAACTATGGTAACTGGCAAAATGCAGATTTCTAGTCTTAGTTTGTTGCTAATTTCTCTGTCATTCCTCGGCCAATTCACATGAAACAAAAACTGTCACAAAGCCCAGTCATCTCTGCCAGTTCATAAAGGCGTCCAAAAGTGGAGAGAAGAGTCAAAAACATGTGATGTCGTCAGTAGAAAGGACTTTCAGACATGAGGATAATGTGGCAGGTTTGTGAATCCAGTCACTGTCAAATAATGACCATTCATTTTTTCTGAATATTTTCCCCATATTCCCCATTTTTATTTTACACAATTTTTCCCTTTTTTTGCCACAATTTCTCCTAATTTTCCCCCAAATTTCCCCCCCACACATTTCCTGACACTGGAGATGAACACGATTTGCAGATCTTCCACACATTATTGTTCTGTTTCTGGTTCAAGATGACACATTTTTTAGTGTAGATGTAGAAGAAAAAAGTCAGAAGAGTAAGTAAGTAACATTTATTTATATAGCACCTCTCACTGACAAAAAGCCACAAAGTGCTTCACAACACAGTTCAAGTTCCTGAGGGAAATGAGGAAGACCCTGTCGGGTCGAAACATTTGTAACTTTGAGTATAGGTATAGGAAAAAGGGATTGTTCAGGTATAGGTATCAGAAACCAAGTATCGTTAAAGTACCTGTATTGGGGGGTACCCAGCCCCAGCGGCGTCTGCAGTGGTTTGCCTCGGTGCCTCGGGACCTTACTCTGATGTGGGCGTGGTCGGGCATCTACATGTTCCAATGTTTAAGTCCCCCGGAGGTCTGTGTCTTCCCTTTGGTATTAGCATGTGGATCATTTACCAAGGATACATCAGTGTAGCCCCCACTGCCGAGCACAAGCCAAAATTACCCATAATGCACCACGGCTCTTGGGGGAAAAAGAAAGGATATAAGGTGGTGCTTGTGTGACTTGTTAAAGAACTTCTATTCCACTTTTTAAGAAAAAAATACATCCTTTGACTTGTTTAATGGCTCTGCAGCCTCTGTGCTTTTTTATATTTATATATATATATATATATATAATTATTATAATAAGAAGAAGCAAAGTTCTGTGAAGATTTGCTCATATAATTAATTTGAGGTTTTTCTCTTTTTATTTTCAATATAAAAAAACTGAAACCCTTAATCATTGATTTGTTTTGTTAACTTAAAAATGTAAATTATTTGATTCAAACATTCACTGCTTCATGGAGCCAAAGGACTTCATTTGTGGACATTGAATTTAATTGATATAAAGCACTTTCAAATATTTATTTTTAAGGTTTTTAGTCCCTCTTTCAAGTTTTATTTTGTATTTTCAGACAGGTTTCATCATCTCTGATTATCTTTTTACTGACTACATATAAATAAATAAATAAATATCAGTCATAGTTTCCCCCCCTCCTCTGCATGAATCATAACTTCCTTTTATATTTCACTTCCTTTACCTCTGAAGTGAGTTCCATTAGCAGCTGTTTTCGGACCAGGGCAGGACCAAAGTGTGCTGGCGCCGCCTTCGACACCACGGCGAGGCAAAGGCACCTCTGCTTTGGGAATCCTCTCGTTTGACCAAAACCTCTCCCTGTTTCCCCCAGACGATTCGTTCGAGCCGCTCAGAATGGAATCCTTCTCCACTCCCCCAGAGCTGCCCGACGTCATGAAGCCCCAGGACTCCGGCAGCACGGCCAACGAGCAGGCGGTGCAGTGAAGACCCGGACCCGGACTCCCACCACAGACACAGACACGCGACGGACTGGACTTGGACTTTTTTCCCGCTGGATTCACATTCACACGGCAACAAAACACACACACACACAAACAAACAAAAGTTTCACCGTTAACGTGACTTGAAATCTCCATAACCTTGTCCTTGAGTTCATTTCTTTCTCCACTTAAGAGACTCCTGCTCGAAACCCGACAGAAATACTCACGATATAATCCAGAAATGCATCTAAACGGGTGAAAACAAGAGTCAAATTCTGAATCGTCTCTGTCTCCTGCAGTGTGTATTTAGTTTGTTGATGAAATGACGCCTAAATTTAGCGTTTTATCCGCTTGCTGCGATTGATCGGGGCATAAAAGACTCGACAAACACTGTTTCCCCTTTTCTGCGAATGTGACATCTTCGAGTCCCGACAGTGAGAGCGAGGTTTCCTGTTTTTTTTTTTGGACTCATCGGCCGCCTCTAGCATTTAGCGGCAACACAACTGCGCCTCGTTATGTAAAAACCCGACGCTAGTCTTTATCCGAGGTAAAGGCCGCCGCCGCCTTTACCGCCTGTGTTGTTGTTTTTTCTTTCTTTTTTAATTTTATTTCGCTGGTTCAAATGTGAGGACGACGTTTTTAGGTTTTCTTTTGTGTTGATAAATATGACCGTGTTCGTTTATGGCCTAAGTGCGGACAAGTGTTGCTGTAGCTTTCTCTCTTTTCGACGATGTTTTAGGATTAATTCGCCGGAGCTCTTTCTCGGTACGTATCCCAATTTTCGGGGTTGGAAGTGTTGGTCGGAAATGTTACAGGATTGAAACGTGAAGTGACTCATGGAAACGCCCGTCGATTCGTGGCTTCCCTTCAGACTCTGTGTCGTCATCAGCCCGGGTTAGTTTAACCGGACAAACTGGGACGGATTAAGCATTAAAGTGATCGTCTGGAAGTCTTTTACAAATTTCGATGTTAAAGGGATGTTTCAGGATTTTTGACATCGGGCCTCATTTCCTAGTTATCCAGAGTGTTGTTGATGTCTGGAGATATTTTTTTCTTAAATTCATGCAGTTCTTATATTTGAAGAGTCTAGTGGCGCTAGGCTAGGGCAAGGCTAAAGCATTTCTATGGTATCAGTTAGCCTGCATTAAAAACAGTGTGACCCACTCCACAGTGCACCTGAGGTAAATCACTTATAACACCAGACTAACCATATAAATGTCTGTGTTAATAGAATCATTTTTGAAATATAACTGACCTTGTATCACATGAATTACCGCATTTTGAGGGACTATTTTCTCGCAGATCACTCCGCCGCTGCGTTAGCTTACAGCCACGAAGCTGATGCTGCTCAAATATAAGTTATTTTAAATGATTCTATTAACAGACATTTATATGGTTAGTCTGGTGTTATAAGTGATTTACCTCAGGTTTTTAATGCAGGCTAACTGATACCATAGAAATGTGTTAGCCTAGCCTAGCGCCACCAGACTCTTAAAATATAAGAACTGCATGAATTTAAGAAAAAATATCAACACTCTGGATAACTAGGAAATGAGGCCCAATGTCAAAAATCCTGAAATATGTATGAATTATTTTTTTTGTAAAGTCCTGAGCAACTAATCAGAGTCTAGTCTCCTCCTGCGTCGACCAATGAGACGAGCTTTTCCTGTTAGCCGGCCTGTTGGGGCCAATCAGGAGGTGGGGGAGGAGCTTGATCGTTTCCTTTTGATAATTCTGTTCCTGCGCTCCTCATTTTGCAAAACTAAGAAGGGCTTTCTGGTTAAAGAGGGAGGGATTTGATCGTTTACTTTCACCCTCTCTCTCCTCACTTTGCAAACTTACAGACTATCACTTTAAGTCATCAAGCGAATTATGCCAAAATGAAGGCCATTAAAAAAGCATTCAGTCTGATTCAATTCTAAGTTTCTTCATATTTCTTTAGAGACAGAACCCACAACAATGACATCGCTCAACTATTTTTACTTTGTACTTTTGTCCAAAACACACAAAACTATGGTGGTTCCCAACCTTTTTCGTCTCGCGGACCCTTTGGACCTTTAATCGGTCGTCCGTGTAACCTCTACCTCAAAGGTGTTGCAGTTTATTTAGAAAGAAATCACTGAAAAGTGCTATTTGTAAGTAAAAAGAAAGTTTTCTCCCAAAACGACACATTCTGCTGCAAATGTAGCTTTTTCTAATCAAAATCATCTCCAGTTTCTCTTACTTAAACTTGAACTCTCCCGAAATTAAATATGCCACGATTTTTTTTCTTTTAAAGACATTAAAATGGCATTAAAAGCATTCAATTTGACGTGCTTTAAAGGCCGTTTCCTCAGATAACTTCTCCACTTTAGCAACGTGTAGATTTTCTCTAAAGGATTCTTCATTCTTGCCCAGGGCTTGGTACCGAAAAACGATACCAGTCTTGTAATCGAGAGAAAAACGGGTTAGGTTCTACTGGTATCGCAAAAATTAAAGTATCAAAAGCAGGAACTGTAAAGGAATATACAATCTTTATATTCAAGTTTTGATGCGGTTGGTCATCAGAATGTAAGTCGAAAAGAAAAACTGGGAAATATATGGAAAATTCTTGGCAAGTGTTTTTCTGGCCTTTTGTCGTTTTAAAGGAAGTTTCTTGGTTGTTTTCAGCTCAAACAAATGATGCAAAAGAAAAGAAATGGAGGAAAAAGGAATAAACCAGATGAATTTGTTTCATGGTTCTATATGACAAAGTGTTTAGTTTACAGTCACTATTGAAAAAAATGAAACGGTGCCCAGCCCTATTCTAGCCTGATTTATTGAGCTTCGAACCCTCGGATAACTTCACTAATAACGAGCTCATTCAAAAGCAAAACGAGATGCAAAATCCCTGCTGAAAAATGTATTTGCAGTTTTGAGTGTTTCAGCGTTATTTTGAACACTAATAAACCTAAGTTGAGTTGATGTTTTTCTAACTAATTAGCAGCACCTTCAGGTTAACGGGTTCTTGGAGCAGGATTGAAAGAGGTTTTTCGCGAGAGAAGAAAGTTTGGGAGCCACTGATCTACAGCACAAGGTTCAAATTTATGTTTGCAGTTTCTCGAGGTCTGATCTGCCCGTCGTCTGGTTTTCGGGCGAGAGCTTAACCCTATGTTTGCTCCCCAGTTAATAAAAGTACAACTATTCCCCATACGCTTAAACACTAACGCTTTACTGATTTCAATACAAGGTCTGAAGAGCTGAATATTTTGGGTGAAGTTAATCATATTTGTTTCTTCATTTTAGTGGAAAACAAAGCTATTTTTAATCTTACGTTTGGAAATGTTTTTGGGCCTTTTGGAAGAAAAAAAAAACATGTCCCGGACCTGGCCAGCTTGTGTTTGTTATTCCACCGTTTATTATCTTAACCCAACATTGCTTTCCCTGACGTTAAAACGGCTGCAATAGGAACCGTTACAAAGCAAAATGACAATGTATGTAACACTGGGTCATGATTAGTATATTAAGTATCATTTGTTATTTAACTGAGAAAGACTTAAAGCAAAAGGAAAAAAAGAAAGTAACACGATGGCGAAATTGCTGTAAACCGGTGAGACGTGATGGAAGTTGCACTTGTTACAGATTTATCATTAAAGCAAACTGTTTTTAAGTCTGTGTCCTGTCCTTTTTTTTTTTTACTTTTTGCTTTCCCGAATTCACTCTGAGGATTTTAGACGTTGTGGTAACTGCTCGGGAGCTTTCAGTGTGTGGTTTGCAATATTCTCCCGGTGTCTGGGTGTGAATTTACAAGTTAAAACAAGCAAAGTAGGGTTTCTGCGGTGCATTAAATGAAGTGTGACAAAATCAAGGCCTTAAACGTCATTAAAAATCATTCAATTGGAATCAAACTGGCATTAAAGTGCATATGACAGATTTTAATGCTCTTGAAAATATGACTTATTTAGATGGATTACATCAGTTGCATAATTATCATTTTTTTCAGTGAAGCAGCAATTTTAAAGTGCATATGACACATTAGACACAATTTATATTTAAGATTTTGCTAAAGATTATTCCCAGTTTTCTTTAGTTTGACCATTTTTGTGATGTTTATGTTTTCACTTCCTTATTGGACACCGACAGGAAGTGACATCGAAAAAGGTAAACAATATTAAACTGTTGCCGTGCAACCATGTTAAGTCAGTGGGAGATGAATGAGTCAAACTGCTATGGAATGTTTCCTTCTTTTATGTCACTTCCTGTCAGCAGCTTAAAAATTCTAATAAAAATAACTTTTCTGCCCAACATTTCTTCATTAAAATTGCTGCTTCACTGAAAAAAATGATGAACTTGCAACTGATGTAATCCATCTAAATAAGTCATATTTTCAAGAGCATTAAAATCTGTCATATGCACTTTAATGAAGAAATGTTGGGCAGAAAAGTTATTTTTATTTGAATTTTTAAGCTGCTGACAGGAAGTGACAAAAGAAGGAAACATTACATAGCAGTTTGACTCATTCATTTCCCATTGACTTAACATGGTTGCACGGCAACAGTTTAAAATAGTTTACCTTCTTCGATGTCACTTCCTGTCAGTGTCCAATAAGGAAGTGAAAACATAAACATCACAAAAATGGTCAAACTAAAGAAAACTGGGAATAATCTTTAGCAAACTGTGTTTTAGCAAAAAATGTGTCTAATGTGTCATATGCACTTTAAAACTAAATTTATTAAAAAATTATGACATTGTTCAACAATTTCGACAGTACAGGTGAAACTCAGAAAATTAGAATATCGTGAAAAAGTTCATTTATTTCTGGAATTCAGTTTAAAATGTGAAACTAATATATGATATAGACTCATGACATGCAAAGTGATTATGTCAAGCCTTTGTTTTAATTTAGAACATTATGGCTCAGAGCTTGTAAAAACTCCAACATTAAAATGTCAGAACATTTTAATATTACATGAAATCAATGAAAAAATGATTTTAAACAGAGAAATGTGGGCCCTCTGAAAACCATAATCCTGCATATGTCCTTAGTCCTTTTACTTGAATGACTGCTTTAATGCGGTTGCGTGGCATGGATGCTCTCAGCCTGTGGCTCTGCTGAGATGTTATGGAAGACCAGGATGCTTCAGAGGAATATGACATCTGAAGCCCATGTCCAGGATCCGTCTGTGTGTGGAGGCTCTTGATGCACTGACTCCAGCCTCAGTCCACTCCGTGTGAAGGTCACCCACACTTTTGAATGGCCTTTGCCTGACAGTCCTCTCCAGACTGCGCTCACATTTTAAACTAAATCACAGAAATAAATGAACTTATTCACGATATTCTAATATTCTGAGTTTCACCTGTAAGGTAATCAAAAAATACCAAAATTATGTTTTCCCACAGGCTTCTTGAAAAAAGCATCAAAATAGCGACAAGAACAAGAATGAAAACGCAGCAAAAAACTCGAGAAGCTTTTAGATTTGGGTAAGGCCTAACTGGAGAAAATGAAATATGTGCTGATCTTTTTGCTGAGTTTGTGGCATTAAATATTTGCTGCTGCCGGTTTAAACCCTGGGCCACTGCTCCAAAGAGAATGAAGGGTCAAATGCAAAAGACACTGTGAATGTTTTTATTTTATTTTATATTTAGTGACAGTCTGACATTGTATTTAGATCAAAATGAGTTGGCAATAAAGGCTATAGTGACAAAAGGGGGCATTAATAATTAACTAAAGGATTAATTATTTGAATATATGTTGGGTCAAAGTGCCATTTGTTATTTATTTTCAACGCAATGGTGTTGCTAAAAATATTTGTGTAGAGAAGAGCACTTTATTCGTTGAAACATTAACAACAGTCAATTTTGTTTTAACCTCTTAAACCCCACCTGAACCGAGCACATTTTCATTTCACAGTTTGGCTTCTTTACCCAAATCTAAAAGCTTCAAACGAAAGCATCAAAATAGAGACGAACACGCAGAAAAAAACAAAACAAAAAACGACGAAAACAAAACGAGGCGAAAACACTGCAAAAAAGCGATGAAAATAAAAAACATGACACAAAGCAACAAAAGAAGCTATGAAAAATGACAAAAAATATGACAAAAAAGCATCAAAGAAGTGACACAAAAACGTCCCGGAAATACATCAACAATACAACAAAAAAAGCAATGAAAAAGTAATGAAAAAAGACAAAAAAGAGACAAAAACGCTTTGAAAATGTGAAAAAGTTATGATCACTTTTGCAGGTCTTAGCTTTCAAATGATGCATTACGCTGTTACACCCAGTTGACAAGCTTTTAGATTTGGGTAGTACCGAACTGGGGAAAAATGCACTCGGTTAATGCGGGGGGGCGTGGGTTAGTTATTTGGATGGTGGGAGTTAGCAACTAGTTTAATCCTAAATGTCCAACTTGGATATGGGATATTAATATAACGAGAGCGAAAGAATCGGTGGCGCTCACTCGCTCTACTTTTATCAAAAACAAACTAGCCTGGTAGCCTACTTTAACCGACTTCCTAGCGATACGCTGTTTGTAGTCTATAAACACACTAATTACATGAAAGCCGCGGCGTTTCGAACTACAAATCCCGGCCGTGATCATCCCGCCGCACCCCCTCTGCCCCTGCTCCCGCCCCCGGTCGCCCCCGTGTGTTGTTTGGCTAAAGATGGCGTTAACGGCTAGCTTCCGCGATTTCAGTTTGTTTCACCAAAGCTTACGGTCTGTGGCTTCAAAACACTGACAAAACAGTGACTTAGGGCGACATTTAGAATGAAAATTAAGTTATATTGAAGGTTTATGAAAGCGATATATAAGAAAGACGGAGTATTCGTGCTTTTTGAGGATGTAGGCCCGATTCGGGAGCGGACGGTCGTGAAGGGAACTCCATTTCCCGAGAGTCACCGCGGCATCACGTGATCTCCCACGCAGGTACGTGTACAGATCAAAAGCTATACAATCACAGGAAGCTTGTCACTGGTTTTAGTCAAGGCACGCACGAGAACATAATACTTAGTTGAAGAGTTAGTTTATATGTTTTTGTAAATGGCTGTTTATGAAGCAAAACTTAGAATGAATGGGGAAAAAAACGTATGTCTGTTTTGATCAGAAAGTGGGCAAAAGTGGTTTGTGGATTGTAAATATTTGCAGTCAACAATAAACAAAAAATGTATGTGGCAATAGGTTATATTCTAGGATAAATTCTGAGTCTGTCTTCCATTTCCAATTTAACCCCTTAACTCCCACCTTAACCAAGCCAAGTGCATTTTCTCTGGTTCAGCTTTATCCAAATCTAAAAGGTCACAGCCTATAGACCAGTGTAACACCTGCCATCTGCCATTATATAAAACCTCTCATGATCAACAGACAATTAGATTTCATGGAGTTATGGAACAGATATATCCATCTTCTGGATTCATCCACCGCATTATACATGTATAAAAACAAACCAAAACAGGAGTTAATGGCGGAGTATTTGTGCAGAGTACAGAGCAAATGACTCAAAGAAAATGAGTGTATGAGTTTTGTATACTTGACACGTTATATTTGTATGTGACTTGGTATTTTGAGTATGTAGTAACTTGGCGTGGGTTGAAGTTGCTCTGATTCTTATTTCATTGTTTACTGGGAGTGGTGTTGTTATAAGCCTATTTGGCTTCTACCTCTCCCATGCACATGCTATTATTAGGGCTGCAACTAACGATTATTTTGTAATCGATTAATCTATCGATTATTTTTACGATTAATCGATTAATCGCTTGGCTGTGAATGGTGTAGGAAAATTGTATTTTTCATTTTTTTTTAATCACATAAAGCTAAAGTGGCGCCGCTTGAGGACATGTTGATGGAGTAAACTTAAAGTAAAAGTTTGTTGGAGGCTCTTGGTGCTAATTCTGCATTCTGATTGGATGAAACAGAGACAGATATTCATGAAATTTACAATGTACAAAACACTACAGACCCTAACTATAAAAACAAAGTAGGTTTTCATCAAAAATACTACATTCTCATGTCATTTTTGCTCTATTTGAGTCTGTGTGAACCAGAAAACGATTAATCGATTACTAAAATAGTTGTCGACTATTTCAATAATCGATTAGTCGTCGATTAATCGATTAATCGTTTTCTGATTTCTGATCGATTATTTGACGCTTTTTTTCAAGTAGCTTTTAGATTTGGGTAAAGCCAAACTGGAGAAAATGTGCTCGGTTAAGGCGGGGGTTAAGAGGTTAAGCTACATATACCTCAAAGCCTGGAAAGTCTGACATGTTTTCATTTTTTTGGTCTTGTTTATAGAGGTATTTTACTGTAACTATGTTTTTACTTAATGCTGGGCTGTAGGGCAATGTAAAATGTGTTTAAATGCATTTTATTTGGTGAAATCTTAAGCCACTTAATGGACGTACGCCGTGGAAACTGATTTGATTTGTTTTTCGCCCACGTGCTTCTGTTGGTAATGCTTTCCTTTCCGTTTCAGACATTTGACGGAGCTGATTCCGTCTGAATCCAAAGCCCAACATGGCGACGGTGTCGGTCGGCGAGCGTAAACTCAAACCAGCCTCGTGTAAAGACAGTCACCCGGAGCTTTCTCTCTCCTGGTGCCTCGCTCACCTCTCCAAACCCAAACACCAGAAAGCAGACGGCGGCAGTGCCAAGCGCCCGCCCATGGCCCAGTGGCGCGCCCTGGTGGCCATACGGACTCATCACATCAAGGGGCACAGGTCAGCGTCAAACCTTTCCTAATGTCTGAACGTGGTGTGAGTGTTATTGGGATTCAGATATTAAGCCGAGGTGAAAACACGGACTTTTCACGCGTTGATTTTTAGCTCGTTTTCTCCTCAACATCTTACTCTCCCTTCACGATTCATCTTTTATGACGTTTATTAGTTTGGACATTTTTGAAAAAGTTCGCTGTGTCGCTCCCTGGTCTTTCCCACGCTTCTTCATTCACAAATACTGACATGTTTGGTATCCACGTGTAGCAGGAAAGGCTGTGAAAGGCTAAAGACGGGAGAAATATACACAGGGCGCATGTGCAGACAAAGGGACTAAACTTTAGGGACGTTTTCATTCCACTCTTTACTTTACTTACTTAAAAACATCTCCACTTTAGTCGCTCTTACAGACTCACACTCAACCACTATTTACTATTTCTAATTCTTGCTCTAAAACAAGTAATAATTTAAAGCAGTACTAAGTAACTTGTTTACCTTAATAAATCCTTCCCGTAGTCCCTCTGGGGGTAATACAAGTGTTAATGGGATGATTGGGGGGTCTTTCATCTCCCCCTGGTGTCTCTGGCCAGAAAACCACAATTGCAACTTCCCTGCACCGGGTCGGAGTCACCAATACACACTAATAGAATCACGAAGAAGAAGCTAATAGGCTAATGGGCAAAGCTAACTGCGGGCTAGCGCCTCTTAAACAGTATTTACAGCCAACTTTGAGTGAAAAAAATAAGATCTCCATTGTGTAATTGGATGAACAATATACCTCTGTCCCTTTGTCTTTTCTGTCAGTGTAGTATTTACAATTAATGAGTAAAAAACACAACATGCTACGACACCTGCAGTGGCGCGTATGGCCTCTAGGGGCATCAGTTACTTAGTACGGCTTTAATTTGTACTGATTTTTATTCAAAATCAGATCCAAAATCCCTCTGAACAAATCTTTGTAACTAATAGTCCAGGTCACTCTGTAATTTCGCCGAATGTTTGTGGAGTGTATCAAAACTATGCATTTTTGAAAACTTTATTAAATAAGCAATCAGACAAACAATGTTTCCATTTGCTCTGATATGTAAAAACAATAATAACAATAACATTTATATGGGGAGTAAAAAACCTAGTATGGCGGAAATTGAAAAAATTTGGCAGAAAATTCCATTTGGTCCAATCAATGAAACCCGTGTCATATGTTTCATGGAGTTGCCGTAACGATGACCAGAACTCCCCATTTACTCTAAAGGACAAATGGTATAATTGCACAATTTTTACTAAATGACCAGGGCAAATGGAAACATTGTTTTCCTCATTGCTTTTGCCATAAGTAAAAGTAAAAACAATAATATATAGTTTTCATACTCTCCACGAAATCCCACAACAGTGGAAATCAAAACATAGTGAACCGGACTATAACGTCACAAAATAAAGCCATCATTCTAACTCTGGCTCTGTCCGTTTCTTAGATTTTGCTACTGAAAATATCAACAATTTTTGCCATTTTTATGCGTAATTTCCCTTATTTTTTGTATGAACATAAAATGACAAAAGACATATAATACATTTTTCCTCATATCAATATCAGTAATCTACTGCAAAAGTCACAAAAATCATCCATCCATCCATCCATTTTCTTCCACTTGTCCGTTGCTGGGTCGTGGGGGCAGCTGTTGGAGCTGCACCAGCCCCTATGGCTCCTCCTGCAGGTGGTGGGTCCACAGAAGGACGGCCTCATGGTTCTAACCGGGCCTGTTGGTCTCTCATAAGGGGCTTCACAAAAATCAATATCTCCTAAATGTATTTATTTACAACAGTCTCTCGCCCTGATATAAACTTTGTTACCCCGTCCTCCTCCTCCAGGTCGTCCATCTCGCGGTTCCGGCGTCAGGGCGGACTTGAGCCGCTTCTGGGCCTGATCCGGCAAACGGACTGCAGCCGGAAAACCCTGGACCTGGCCCTCAGCATCCTGGGAAACTGCTGCACGGAGAGGGAGACGTGCAGCGAGGTGAGGGGCCGTCATATCGCAAACAGATCATCTAAAATCTTCTTGTAACTCGGCCTCAAACAACTCCTTTATGTGCAAACGTTCAGTTTTAGTTCCAGTTTTCCTCATTTGAGCCTTGTTTCGGTGCTAATGTAGTGTTTATTTCAAGTCTTGTGGCAATACCGCCTCCAATTACCGGAGTGTGCAGAAACATTTCTTCACAAATAATGACCTGTTTCTGTTTTTGCAGGTTCGCAAACTTGATGGAATCAACGTTGTAGGTAAGTCACATGGTTTGCAGGTATTTGTGACAAGAAAACTGCAAGAAATTCCATGTGTGTTAAAGGATCTGTATCCTGCTATTTTAGCCATTCCAAAGTAAAGTATAGGCATTTATATGATATATTGTACCTCTATCACTATGGAGTACTCATTTTTGAGAGAAATATAAGTATTTTTGGGGGGTATTTTCCAAACCCGGAAGACAAGACGCTTCGATTCAGTTAACTCCGCCCCTCTCTCCGCTCATTCCACATTTGCAGTATTATAAATATAAATATCGCTGCAAAAAGTGAAGTTACTTCACATAATGCAGTTATAAGGAGTTGACATGTGCAACAGTTTCATAAATGGCTAACACACACGCTAACACACATGCTAACACACATGCTAACACACATGCTAACACACATGCTAACACACATGCTAACACACACGCTAACACACACACTAACACACACGCTAACGCTAACACACACGCTAACACACACGCTAACACACACGCTAACACACACGCTAACACACACGCTAACACGTGTTTTGATTGACTCACCGCTCAGCCTCGGGTGTTTCCATTATGGGACTCGTGTTGGTTATAAAAGTTAATCCACTTTGATTCTGGCCAAGGTTCACCAAGCATCCATCAGTGACGGTCACAGACAAACACTATTTTGGCTGATAGTCGCTGAATCCCGGAGAGAAATTCCAACTTCTGGCGAGTGGCCTCTTCTTTATGAAGAGTGCACTCGCAAATCTGCATCCGTGACATGATCGTTGGGTAAGAAAAAAGAACAGGCGTGTCCAGAGTAGGTTAGAAAGAGCTCCTTCTTCACAAACATGACTTCTGTTCGGATCCTCCGGGGGTGCGTTTGTTTACTCTCCTGGGACAGCACAAACGCGTCCGAGACTTACTTTATTTTTTATTTCTTTCTTACAACAGAAATGATGAAAAAACTGTTTTATAAATAAAAATCAAGCCGTAAGGTATTACATTACAGAGGTCTGGCCCTTCCTGTTTGACACTATGACGTAAAATACGTCATAGTGTCACAACTCAGTGGTTTACCAGGAGAGGGCGGAGCAGCTGCTCAGAGAGCAGGATTCAGGAGGATTACTTAGAACTGCGTGAATGAAGCAAAAACCGCTCTGGGTTTTTTTTGATAAGGAAATAGCATAACAACATGGTTAAAAGCTCCAAAAAGTCGATTTTGCATGAAATCGGACCTTTAAGCTGCTTTATTTATATTTTTTACCATGTGACAATGACACTTTGACATGTTCTCCTGCTGTTGTTCCAGTGGAGGCGATGAGGAAACACGTGGCGCTGCTGTCGATCCAGAACCGAGCGGCGCGAGTCCTGGGGAACCTGGCCATGTACCCGGAGAACTCTGCGCTCGTCCACGCGGCCGGTGAGACGCTGTGCTTTAACAACAGCTGTTAACTTAAAGGAACAGGCCACTGTTTTTCCACACTGAGATCTGTTCTTACCTGAGCTTAGACGAGTTGATGCGTACCTGTCTGGTCTTTACGTGTGCGCTCAGTCACGCAAAAAGACCAAAGATGGTGTTAGCATTTAGCCTCTCCTCCTCTCCTCTATGGGGCCAAACGGGGATGAAGTCAGAAGTGACCAAGCTCTTCTGTGTTTCCCCTATTTAAATACAGTTAGTAGTACTAGTATTTACAGCCAAGTTTGAGTGAAAAAAATGATCTCCATTGTGTAATTGGATGAACAATATCCCTCTGTCCTTTTGTCTTTTCTGTCAGCGTAGTATTTACTCTCACGGACAATTAATGAGTAAAAAAACACAACTTGCTAAGACACCTGCAGTGGCGCTTATGGCCTCTAGGGGCAAGAGTTACTTAGTACTGCTTTAATAAATGATATAATATAACATAATTAATAAACGTATAATATAATAACTGATAAAATTATCTCACGATGGATTTTTTTTATGACCCTGTCCCGAGTGAAACCACTGCTGTGAGCCCTGGAAGGGCATCTGACACGCACCTTTCTGTCTCCTGCAGGTGGCGCTCCTCTGCTGCTCCTCTGTGTGACCTCAGCTTCATCTCCCTCCTCCAGCAGCACCTCTCCTTCCTCCTCCTCTCCATCGCCGCCCTGTACTCCGGGTTCTACCACTACAAATACTTCTACTCCGTCTACTCCGTCTACTCCTCCCTCTCCCGCTCCGTCCGTGGAGTCCAGCCCGGCTCTGGAATGTGCCCAGTCCGCGGCCCGCGCCCTCTTCTACCTGTCGGACACGCCCTGTCACCGCGTGTCGCTGGTGTCTCAGGGCGCGGTGGCCGCTCTGTGCCCGCTCGTGGGGCCCGAGCTGCCCGTGGCGCTGCGCCGGGCCTCGCTCCGCGCCCTCCACGAGCTCACGCGGGGCTGCGGCGTGGACTGCGCCCGCCAGCTGGTCCGCTGCGGGGCGCTGGCGCAGCTCGGGCTGGCGCTGGAGCCCGGAGAGGAGGGCGGGGCGCTGGAGGAGCTGGCCCTGAAGACGCTGGCCAACCTGTGCGCTCAGGGCTGCCTGCGCCCGCTCGTGGGCTCGCTGGGCGCCGTGCGGAGGTTCGTGGAGGAGGTGAAGAAGGACGCGCTGAAGTCCGGGCTGTTCCTCAAGGCGCTGTGTCTGTGCTGTAAGGAGGCGGTGAATCGTGCCAAGGTGAAGGAGTGCGGAGGCCTGGAGCTGCTCATCGGGTTCTTAGCGGCGCATCAGAGTCACCCACTGTCCAGGTAACGACGCCATCGTTTATCTTTACCAGCTCCATAACAGCGCTGTCTGCAAAACGCTGTATTCATGAAAATCCGCTGCATATTTACTAGGGCTGGGAACCTCTGGGTAGCTCGCGATTCGATACGATACGCGATACATGGTTTACGATAACGATTATCTCACGATACGCCGATACTGCGATAATCGATATATTGCACAAAAATAACCTGCGATACATCACGATTAAAAAAAAAAAAAAACTACTTTTAACTTTTATTTGAACATACTATATATTATTCATCATGTACATTTCCTTTCATGTGCTTTGTACCACTTTTATAATTGATCCCTGACTTACTCACTGAAAATGGGTCATAGATCTGTCAGTGACTTCATTTACATTTAAATAAACAAGAAACCACAGTCCTGTTTAAAAAGGAATAAATCAACCCCAAATTAATCTTCTTTATAATTATAAAAACTATCATTAAAAGTAATTTATTTGTGTGACAGTGTTTGGTCCAAGTGCTTAAAACTGCTGCCCCCTGCTGGTCTGACTGGATTCTTAATCATTATTGACTGAAAACAGTGGAGCACTGCTTCCTCATTAGTATGCATGACGTTGCTCATTAATATGCATGATGTCATCAAAAGTATCTGTCGGAATAAAATGTATCGGAATCGTCCCGCAAAATATCGCGATATATCGGAAAATCGATATATTGTCACACTCCTAATATTTACATAAAACACTTGCTGCAAAGATGATAGAATGAGACGTGGCTGAATACAATGAACGTATGTACAGCGACAATGAGAAACCCCCCCCCCCCCAGACTCACCACTGTACCAGAGAGTGAGTCTGGTCACCGCTGCAGCGAATTCCATTTCCCACAGCGGTGCATACGCTAGAAAACAGCGAGCAGAGTCAACCACTCAGCGAAAGGCGTCTGCCGTTGATGTGGTGTCATTAGCGGTTTTGTGTTAATATTCGTGCAGGATTATGAATCACATGAATCACAGAACTCAGAACCTACTGTCGATGTGTCGATTGGAGACTCGCTCTTTCTCTCTCTCTGAGCCGCTCATAGATTGGTGTTGAGGAACGTCCGCGTCCCGTGAGTGACGCTGCTCATGAGCAACACGTGACGCTAATAAACAAATCTGATTGCACGGGTTCGTTTTGATTTTGCGGATACCGCTAACGGTGGCGGGTTGTCCAGAATGATTCCCCTCTGTATACAAAAGTATAGAGGGGAATCATTCTGGAGACTACAGGCAGCCCGCAGGGGAATCAGTTTCTTTGGAAATGTATCCATCTTACGTAGATTCACTACTGTATAAGGTGCGCAGTGTTACAATATTACAGTATTATAGTAGGGCTCAACGATATGGACAAAATTTCATATCTCGATATTCATGCCAGATATCTCTATCGATACGACACGATATAACTATGGGTTAGGTGAAAAACAAGCATTTTTCAGAAAAATAAAAACATCATAATACAAAAGAGTGCAGTTTTATTGATGAAAATCTATATAGTTTATATCTTGCTTTTTCAATTTTTATTATTTTGAATGTCAATACGATAACGATATATCTATTTAACCAGTCACAGTAAACTATGACAAAATCCTTTTATTAAACAGTTTCTCCCGACACTTATTAGAAAGCGCTTCCAGCAGAGTTGTGTTTTGACATAATGATATGGTCCACACACGTCTTATATCGGTCAGAGCGGGTGTGACGTCACTTCAAATGGTTTATGGTTCAACACCATCATTAGTGGGTAACTGATCGTTAACTAATGGTTAATTCAATGAATTAATCCATATTTGGCGTCACTGTTCTGGAGGTTGTGATGTTTGTGTCTCCGGGCTCCACGTCTGACCCGGTCGTTGTGTCTCAGGTTTGTGATCCAGGCCTGCGTGGACTTCGTGTTCGATGAGGCGGCGGTGGAGCAGTTCCTGGAGCTGGGTTTGGCGCCGCTGCTCGTGGAGCGTCTGGTGCGGCTCAGTAAAGGGGAGGAGCCCGTTAGCGCCGCCGGCTCGAACCCGCCACTCCCCGACCTCCTGCCCCAGGGCGGACTCGACTCCTACGACTTCCCCGCGCCCGAGGAGAAGAGGGAGCAGGCGCTGTGCTCCTCCAGCTTCCTCAGCCTCAGGTCAGTGATATAGGAGTTAAAACAGTCTTTATATCAAGGCTCAGAGGAAGTGGAGACGCTGCAGGTGAAAACACACTCTTACTTGTTTTCTCCCATAACATCTTAGTTTTAATGTTGGAGTAAAAAATAGACCAAACTTTCCTTTTACAATGTTTATTTTATGACGTTTTGTCGAGCCTTTACAGTGTTGAGCCCTGTTTGTACGGGATTAGAATAAAAGTAAAGTTTCTATTCCCGTGCAAATCCGCCGTGTCAGTCATTTGAAAGGTACAAACTCTCCTGATTTTTACCTTTAGGGTAATTCTTCAAACCCCGAGGTCCTCGGGTGATTCTAGTCCCGTGCGAATCGACATGTCAGAGTTTGGAAAGTTTTTAACCAGTGTAATAAAGTATAAATAAGGGCAACATCGATTTAAAACGTCTTTTGACCAGTTTATTTATGTCCACATTTAGGCTATGGTGATAATATCATGTATCAAAGCTTTACTCCGACACAAATGCGGTTTTCAAAACTACGTTACACAAACGTGAACCAGAAGTACAGCCCCGTTGTCACGGCAACGTTAGACAAACCAACATGGAGACTCTCAGGGAAAGTTCACATGGTTTCGGTGCAAAGTTTAGACGGAGGAGGCTGTTTCAGAGCGAACGGATTAAAAGAGGAAGGAAACTGCTGTTTTAAGAGAAGAGAAAAATCCCACAGACGTGATGCTGATGTCGTTTTGAAATAGCTTTTCTCGCTAAAGTAAAGCTCATAAACAGACCTCATAGTTAGCACTCGCATCACAAATGTATGAAAGGCTTGTTGTCATCATTCAGTGTCATTATTATCTGTCATTTCTGGAAAAAAGTCTGTAAAAATGAGTGAATTACTGACGTTGCTGATCCCGTGTGAATCCACATAAAAATAACAGACGTCCCAGGTCGTTCTAATCCTGTGTAAACGGGACTTTTTACTAAAGGCCAACGCTCACCAGAACGCAGCGCCGCGGCACGTCCTCCAGGCACTTCAGAGGCTTTTCTCAAACTGTGCAGGGCTTTACACATGTGATTTATACATTTATCATGAATAAAAGAAGACATGTATCTCAGTGTTGTAAGAGAGAGCAAACCTGGCTCTTTTCTGTAGGTTAATAGTGAGTTGGCGACAGACATGAGTTTCACATGTTTCCCCTGATGCCTGAGCCCTGACGATGGTTTCTCTGTCTCCGTGGCTTCTCTCGTCCAAACAAACAAAGTTTACGGTGGCCTCTATAGGCTCTTTTCCACATGCAGGCGCGTGTCAGCAGAATGGCTCTTTCACCCGCTTTGTCGAGCTTTTCCATAACAAAGGCCAGGGCCAAACCGGTCTGACCAGGTATAGGTTTTGGGCCCGACCTCTGGCTGTGGCCAAAGCGCTGACCCGTGTCTGATGTGACGTGAACAGACTCTGGCCTCTGATTGGCCACGAGAGAGTGGACAGCCCTCACTATTGACACGCAGGTCATACGGATTTAATATTTCACATCATCATACCGCTGTGCTAAAAGGAGATTTTGCTGATATTAGCATTTAGCCTCTGTTAGCGCAGCTTTAGCTGGTGTTAGCATAACATTTGCTTGTAGCTTACCTTCATAGTTGTATTTAGCTGTTTATTTTCTGTTTTAATACAGCTTGGCTCCTCTAATGATTCCATAACTCCCACCAGAGGGCAGCATTTGTCCACATTTGTTCTCATCACGGCTCTAAAAACTTTTAATGCCGATCTGTACAGCGTGCCCCTCTGTGCGGCGCCGCCCACAACAAATGCATGTGTGTGTGTGGGGGAAACAGAAAGGTCTGCGGGCTAGTGTCGATACGTGCACGTAGATCGTGGCGTGCACGGCCAGATCTGAATCATGGTGCGTTCTCCCATAGAAAATAAAGGAGGCACGTCTAAGCGTCTCGGTGCGTTGGGCTTAAGACTTTGTTTGTTTTTATTTCGGTGGATGCAGTGACGGTTTCTGAGCTCATCGTCTGCTCTGTTTCCAGGTCCTGGCTGTTGTCTGAAGGCCTGATCTCGTCTGAGGGCGACCTGTTGGAGTCGGACCTGAGTGGGCTGCCCCTCTCCTCCCCTCATACTCCCCCCACCACCTCCCACCCCAGGTCTTCCCTCTCCCCAGTCACCTCCTCCAGCCCCATAAACCCTCCCCCTGCTCCCCCGCCCTCATCTAACAGCCTCATAAACCCTCCCCTCCTCCCCCACCCTCCTCACCCTCCTCACCCTCCTCCAGCCCCATAAACCCTCCCCCTGCTCCCCCTCCTCCCCCACCCTCCTCACCCTCCTCCAGCCCCATAAACCCTCCTCCTGCTCCCCCTCCTCCCCCACCCTCCTCACCCTCCTCCAGCCCCATAAACCCTCCCCCTCCTCCCCCGCCCTCCTCCCCCTCCTCCAGCCCCATAAACCCTCCCCCTGCTCCCCCTCCTCCCCCACCCTCCTCCAGCCCATAAACCCTCCCCTGCTCCCCCGCCCTCCTCCCCCTCCTCCAGCCCGGTCAAAACTCCCTCCTCCCCGACCAAGTTCAGGCTGAGCTCTCCGCTGCGTCGCCGGCCTCGAGACAAACCGTGCGTCCTGCGGTTGCCCCTGGAGACGCCTCCCTCCCTGACCCGCCCCACGTCCTACCACCCGTACCACCCGGAGCCGTGGACGCCCGAGTCGCCCGTGCTGCTGCTGCTGTCCCGCTTCTCCCACGTGTCCGACCCGAGCGCGGCGCTGGCCAACTGCGCGGCCGTGTCGGGGCTGCTGCTCTACCTGACGAGCCGCGGCGACCCGAGCGGGCGCTGCTTCAGGATGCTGCTGCGCCTCAGCAACAACCCCAACTGTCTGCAGGCGCTGGTGCGAGCAGGGGCCGGCGCGCTCATCCGCTACCGGCTCTGCGACCGCGGCGAGGGCGAGGACGAGGAGGGCGAGGAGCACGGCCCACAGAGCCCACGCGTCAAGGCCAAAGTCAGGCAGCTCGGTAAGAACTGGCTACACGGGGAAATAAGACCAACAGCATAAAAACTTAAACTATAAGGCTATAAGGGCATGCATAAAGAATATTCAAATAAAATATGATAAGACGACAACCATTTGTGCAACAGAGCAGATTACATCCACGAGTCTGTCACTGAGTTATTGAGTTTTGTTCATGAGTCTGATGGCGGAGGAAAAAAGTGTTCTTGTAGTGGGAGGTGTGGGTTTGAATGGACCGTAGCCTCCTGCCTGAGGGGAGAGGGGGAATAGTCGGTGTCCAGGATGAGAAGGGTCAGCTGTGCCTCCGGGTCCTGGAGGTGAACAGGTCCTGGAGAGATGGAGCTCACAGCCAAAAGATAGAATAAATACAAGCATTTCTTATGGCTGGGCAAAAAATCGAGTTCAATCGATTCAGAAAATCAAATTTATTAGACTTGTGTTTTTTTGTTTGAAACTGAGCCAGCTGAGGTGGCTAGGGCATCTGTTCCGGATGCCTCCTGGTCGCCTCCCTCGGGAGGTGTTCCAGGCATGTCCTATTGGGAGGAGGCCTCGTGGAAGGCCCAGGACACGCTGGTGGGACTCTGTCTCCGAGCTGGCCTGGTGTCGCCTCGGGGTCCCCCCAGAACAGCTGGAGGAGGTGTGCGTGGATCGGGAAGTCTGGGCATCTCTGCTGGGACTGCTGCCTCCGCGACCCGGCCCCGGATAAAGCGGAAGAAAATGGATGGATGTTTGAATAATTTGCATGTTCAAAAATCTTGCGCAGTGACTTTTCAGATTTTTACAGTGATCGCTATTTTGGGGTTTGTTGATGCACTTTAACTAAATAAATATGAATATATGTATATTTAAAACATATTTACAGTCAGCAGTTATTTTGTTTTATATGGGGGACGGGGGCTCAAATCAAGTTTTTTTATGAGTAATTCAAAGATTTCCTAGCTCTAGCATTTATTTTATTACAGATATTTTTCATGTTGAAAAATCTCGAAAACCAAACCAACGTTTAAAACTCGGATAGTTCCTGTTTGGGGTTGTAAATGGTCAAACTCCTCCAGTCATTAAGCGTCACGTGTTCTCTCTCCTCAGGGCTGTCTCTGCTCACTAACCTGCAACTCCAGTGTGAGTCCGGGTTCGGGGCCGGCGTCCTGTCCCACATCATGCTCTCAGGAACAGAGTCGGACCGGCTGCACTGCGCCCTGTCCCTGCCTTTACTCACCAGGTACCGCTCACTATTCTATATAACATTTATCCTGCGCACAGACTGAGAAATCAGACCTACCGTGCAGGAGATCAGCGTCTGTGGCTGTAAATATGGAGTTTTCACAGAGTGGTCGATGTTTTCTCCCTTTTCACGTCTTAGTTTAAATGTCCGAGACCAAACTCTCCTTTTGTGATGTTTATTTTAACGAGCAGGAGTTTTCCAGGAAGTGACGCCAACATGTCTGTCGCTCCCTGGTCTTTCCCACGCTTATTCATTCACAAATACTGACAGGTTTGGTATCCATGTGTAGCAGGTCATTTCCTTTGTGGGAGACAGCAGCGGCTAAAGACGGGATAAATATACAGACAAAGAGACTAAACTTTAACAACTCTTTAACAACATCTGCACTTAAGTCGGTCTTACAGACTCCAAACACTACAGACTTGGAATAAACTACATATGGAAAGTTTTTCTTTGGTGGATTTTTAAATATCTAAATCCTGTCTGATTTATTGAGCTTTTAACGCACCCTTTGTTATCACCGTGTAGAGTCTTCTGCCTTTCTCTACAAATTAAACCTCCCTCAATCCATTATTTAGATTTTGTTGCTAAAACTGCCGATTTTGGTTATTTTTATGCATTAAAATGCCTTATTTTTATATGAAAATAATAAAATGGCTGAAAACTTGCAATACATTTTTTACTCATTTATGTCAGTAATCCATATAAAAATGTTCAGTATGATATCTCTAAATGATTATGATTTTTTTTTTCCTATTCACCTGCAGTGTCTCGGCAGCGGTTTGGTAAAATAAATAGAATGTAAAAATGGGCAAGAATTTTAATGTTGAATCTAATTATTAAAGTGATAGTCTGGAAGTCTAAATTTTATAAAATGTGCAAAATCGACCGCCTGGTCTCGCATTTTGATGTAGGCAAGGCAACTTTATTTACACCGCACATTTCGTACACAAGGCAACCCAGTGCGATGTAATAATATATATATTATTATTATTTGTAAAATCTAGGGCTGAAACAATTAATCGACAACTAATCGATTATTGAAATATTTAGTAATCGATTAATAATTTTCTAGTAAACACAGACTCAAATAGTGAAAAAATGACATGAAAATTGTGTATTTTTTATGAAAACCTACTTTGTTTTTAAAGTTAGGGTCTGTAGTGTTTTGTACATTGAACTTTTCATAAATATCCGTCTGTGTCCAAACAGAAAGCATAAATAGTGCAAAGAGCCTCCAACAAACATTCACTTTAAGTTTACTCCATCAACATGTCCTCAAGCGATGCCACTTTAGCTTTATGTGATAAAAAAATAAAGAAAAATACAATTTTCATACACCATTCAAAGCCAAGTGATTAATCGTGAAAATAATCGGTAGATTAATCAATTACCAAATAATCGTTAGTTGCAGCCCTAGTAAAATCCCTCCTTCTCGGATCTCAGAAACTAATCAGAGTCTAGTCTCCTCCCGCGTTGACCAATGAGACGCGGGCTTTTCCTGTGAACCAGCTTGTCAGGGGGAGTGGGAGGAGCTTGATTGTTTCCTTTTGAAAATTCTGTTCCTGCTCTCCTCATTTTGCAAACTAAGAAGGGCTTTCTGGTTAAAGAGGGAGGGATTTGATCGTTTACTTTCAACTTTCACTCTCTCGCCTCACTTTGCAAACTTACAGACTATCACTTTAATAATGAGTTGTTTTTCATTTCCAGTAACAAGACTCTGTTGAGGAAGCTCCTGTTGGACGGCGGCGGCCTGCAGTTCGTTCTGCAGCCTTTAGGAGGCAACACAGACTCTGACCAAACGGATCCCGCCCAAACCCAGACTCCGGACCTGCCCCTGCGCTCGCTCTACTGCCCCCTGCTGGTCGGCTGCCTCTCCGCTCTCACCGCTCTCGCTAAACCGTCAAACAAAACCCGTTTCGGGGCGACGGATGTGATAAACGAGCGAGTCCAGCCTCCCCCGGGGAAAAAGCCGCGTCTGGACCAGCCGCCTTGCCCGTACGACGACGCCACGTTCGACCTCACCTTCCTATTGGACGACGGGGCGGAAATCCCAGCCAATCGCGTCGCCGTATCCGGGGAAGAGACGTCGAGCGGGTCGGAGTATTTCAGGGCTCTGCTGAGAGGCGGGTTCGGGGAAGCGGACGGCGAAGGCGCCATTCCGATCGGAGACGTCAGCGCCGCGATGCTAACCCCCGTCCTGCACTACCTCCACGGCTGCCGCCTCGCAAACGGCGACGCGACGAGAGGGCGGTGCCGCGCTTTAGAGGCTGTCGTTAACGCGAGACCGAGCAGAAGCGACGACTTCGAGAAAACCGCTCTGGGGGAAGCCATGATCGGAGCATGCCGGTTCTTAGTCGGAGACTTGCAGAAAGAGCTGGAGGAGGTTTGCGTGTCTTTGCTCGACTCCGGGGACATTTTCGAGAAAGAAAACGCGGCGTCTCGATCTCCCGTAGCTAAAGACGAGCTAACGCCAGGGAATGGAAGTTGCTCGTCAGTTTTGGACCTTCTCCCGGAAATCTACTGGTTTTCTCAGAGACACAGCTACAGGAGGCTGGGCGCGAGCTGCCTCTCGCTCCTCACGAGGCCGAGGTTCTCCCAGGCGAAGGCGGGAGAGTGTCTGAGTCGGCTGGCGAGGGAAGCGGACAGCGTCGACGCCCTGAGGAAGGACCTGGTGGCTTTAGCCGCGAACGCTTTGAGCTGAGACTGAAACAGTTTCAAAACGCTGCGTAAAGATGAATATGTGCATGAGTTAAAGCCACACTGCGGAGTATAAGATAGTCATGAGAGCAGCTACACGGTCAGTCATGATTAGGGCTGGGGACCGTTAAACAATAGCAGTGTGGTGTACATGTTGTCTCTCACCCAGCAGGTTTCGGGGTTTGGGGGCGTGTCTGAGCCCTTATTGTTGTGTTCGTCCTTCATTTTGGTTATTCTGCTTTTGGCCCAGAAAGAATGAAGCTGACTCCTTAGCAGCTTGCTTGCGTCCTTTTCTTCCTCGCCACATTGGATCACGTCGGGGTCACCAATGTGGCGAGAAAGAAAAGGACGCAAGCAACTTTATTCTTTCTGGGCCAAAAGCAGAATAACCAAAATGAAGGACGAACACAACAGTAAGGGCTCAGACACGCCCCCAAACCCCGAAACCGGCTGGGTGAGAGACAACTCTCTAACATGTACACCACACCAGTCTGGTTATCGAGAAAAACGGTTTAGGTTCTACTGGTATCGAAAAAAAATTATTAAGTCTTTATATCCAAGTGTTGATGCTGTTGTTCATAAAAATGTAAAAGAAAAAAGTGAACCACAAGTGCAAAGAAAAAAAAAAAATTAAGGGGAAAATTGAGAAAAATGTGAACAAATTGGGAAAATTTGGGGTAAAATTGAATTTTTTTGGGGGGAAAAAACACGTAGAAAAAATTTTAAAAAATTGAAAATTCGTGGAAATTTAGGGAATAAAATTGGAGAAAAAAATATTGAACATTTGGGGAAAGAAATGTGAGAAAATCGGTTAAAAATTGGGGGAAAAAATAAGAAAACTTCTTGTCGTAAAAGGAAGTTTCTTGGTTGTTTCACCTCAAATAAATGATACAAATGCAAAAGAAATGGAAGGAAAAGGAATAATATAACAAATTTAGTACAAGTATTGAAAAAAGTTCTGATATCTGAAAACCAAGTATCTTTAAAGTACTTGTATCCCTAATAATGTAACGGTACCCAGCCCTAGTCATGATTTGAGTAGTTTGGGTTTTTTGGCTGGATTATTTTAGTAGAGTTTTACGGTTTTGCTCGCTCCGTACTCCAGCTTTCTTCTTCTGGCTGCATTCTAAGAACAAGGATGCAGCTCATCTGAATTTCTACAGTTACCAAAGATGTATAATGGAACAATCATTAAGCCCGATATCTCTAAATTCATCCTCACATTCACCTGCGGCGTCTCCTTTAACTAGGGGGAAATGACACATACTTTAACCTCTTAACCCCCGCCTGAACCGAGCACATTTTCTCCAGTTCAGCTTTACCCAAATCTAAAAGCTTCTTGAGGAAAAACGAGAAGAAAACGCAACAGAAGTGTCAAAAAAGCGACAAGAAAGTGACAACCAAAAAAAGTCCCAAAAGTTAAAACAACACGGCAACGACACAAGGAAAAAGATCTGTTTAGGTCAGTTTTGTAGGTCTTAGCTTTCAAATGAGGCATTACACTGGACTATAGGCTGTAAGCTCCATCCAGTCGAGAAGTGTCTAGATTTGGGTAAAGCCGAACTGGAGAAAATGCGCTTGGTTAAGAGGTTAAAAGCATTAAATATGACTCGTTTCTACCATTCTTCGCAGAAACCTTCAACTTCACCATTTTTTACCAAGTCGTTCCCCCTGCTGCCTGCAGAGGGCGCTCCACGTCCTATCGAAACTCCTGACCTCTCACACTTTTGCGATATTTAAAGCGTTATATATCTAAAAAACAATGTCTAAGCCTCAACTAAACACACATCTAGGCCTCATCGTAAATAAATCCTCAACTAGTTCAAACAACTCATTTTTTAATATAAATGTAGCTGTTTTAACTTGTGCAGATATGATTTTTTGTTGCGTTTGACCTGAAACCTCTGAGGCTGAACTGCTGTTGAGATGTTTTCAACAATTCTCACTTTACATCTCGAAAAAAAGCGGGTTTTCGAACATTTGCTTTTTGTTTTTTCGTTTATTTTAATTCCTGACTGAGTTTATAGCAGCAGATGAATTGTAAAGAAAAAAAATAAAGGCTCAGTGAATGAATTTTCCTGACATGTTTTTGTGTCATAAACCTTTTTGTTCCCACTTTGGTTTTGTCGCTGGGTGTAAAGAAATGATCCGTCAGTTGTTTAGTTTTGTACAGACAGATTGTTATGAGCAAAGTGTCGAATGCATTGATGGAACACGATATATAAAGAAATTCAATCTATGAGTTTGAAGCTTCTCTTTTTCCCTTTTGCAAAGAAAGACACAGCCGAGTGTTTTACTGTTGGTTGGTTTATTCCTGTTTTTTAAGCTTTAAGGCAGTGTGCGGTCCGAGTTCCGGCTGAGTTCCGGCTGGGTTCCGGTTCTCAGTGGTCGTGTTCCTCGAAGCCGTCGGGCAGAGCGTTGGTGTGAGGGTTGTGGAAAAGGCTGTGGTTCCCGTCGCCCCAAGGAAACTTCTGCAAAAACAGGGAAAACAGCGGAATGTGAGAAAAATAGTGTCGCGCTTTTTAGGGGAGACACTGACACAGATTCGGGACCAAAAGCTGGGACGTTATCTTTTCTCAGGACAGCGTTTTTCCCCAATTAAATAAAGGAGTTGTACTTTTACATAAACCTCCAGCACCTCTTAGCCATGAGGGGGCAGTACACACACGGTTCCCCAGGCCCGAAGGCTAAGACTTGACTCTGCTCCTGTACCTTGGTACGTATGCGCAGGTGGCTGTATGCTACAAAGGTGTTGTCGTGTTCTTCGTGTTGGCTCTTTAATACGGCGTTGGCGATGCACACGGCCACACCGGGCAGCGCCACCACGAAGCTCAGGATCTTCCACGTACGAGCTGCGGAAATGAATATCAAAGATGACGGCTGGAAATTAGCCTAAGGCTACAATCCGGTGTGGCGTGTTTACATGCATGAGACCCATGTATGTTCATTAACATGCACTGTCCCGACCAAATAAACCAATAAATAAAATAAAATAAAAATGAACTTCAGAATGTACGAGCTGCTCAGACGGGTACAAATGAGTATGAGCTGCACAGGGAATGACTAAAGGCCTGTAATAGCCGCTTGCAGCTTTAATTATCAATTTAAATAAAGAAAATCAAAAGACTTAAAGTAACAATCTGCAAATGTACAGATATTGTCATGATTGAACTGAAGAGAATTTAATTTGGAGTTGGCAAATATAAAACCCTTTACTTTGGCCTCATGAGCAGTTCCTACGTTTGTTTTCATACATGTCGTTATCATTTATTCCTGCACAGTATTCCAGCAGTATTCCCACAGTATTCCCGCAGTATTTCTGCAGTATTCCCACAGTATTAACAGTATTACCTGCGCTCTCTCCACCTGAGGCTGAAGCTGCCGTCAGCAGCCGCCGAGCCGCCACTGCAGACGCCGACATCTGCAACAGAACAGAGTCACATCAGAACAACGCGCTCTTTAAGGGCCACACCGGCTCGTCTGGTCACTAGTGGATCTGTGGTTGTGTCCTTGGGCAAGACACTTCACCAGAGGTGGGAGTAAGTCACGAAATGCAAGTCTCGAGTCAAGTCCAAGTCGTGAAGGTCCAAGTCCCAAGCAAGACCAAGTCAATCGGTCATGGGTCAAGTCAAGTCTTTCTTTAGGCAGCAAATCACCTCAAGTCACAAACATCAGCTTTAAGCCTAATTCTTCTTTTCAAAATGTGTTTAATCTACTTGAAAATATAAAGCGCTTTCTCAAGATTTAGCGATTTTGAAAATTTAGGCTAAAATCAAACTTTTTAAAATCTTATGGATTTGGATTTAAAGTCTAATTAATATTCAAATCGCTACACAATTTAAAATATATATATATTTTAAATGCTCAAGTCTGACTTAAAAAAATGGAAACAGAGTCTTTACATGAGCTGCTTTTCCCTACAGTCTGAAAGATAAATATAAAATAATATTTTTGTTTTTTTCTGGCAGTGTTTCTGGCAGTGGTTCCCCTGTAAAGCCCCAGCCCCTGTATACTCGGATTCGCCCCTGCTCAAAGTAGATTCCGCACAGCCTTCAGTCCCGCTGTCACTGGGCTCTGTGCGAAAATAGCCTCTAAAAGCTGTCCGGTCTTCCTCTCCTTCCTCTTCTTTCTCCTTATTTTCTTTCATTTTTGCTGCCAGAGGCATCACTTCTCTTCATTTTGTTGGAGGAGAGGTGTAGCTGCTCTGTTTACACCAACACTTTTGCTCCATCCGAAACCACTAAATTGGTAAGAGGTCTTACGCCAAACCGGATGTGCGTCAGCGTCCGCCATGATAAGATGCGTCCGAATTGGTCTGCCAGTTAGGAAGGAGTTAGGGGAAGTGGCCTGTTTGCTAACTATCATAGCCACTTTAGCATAGGGACCTCTGATGCTAACTTACTGGCGATTAGGAGCTATGTGCCATCCCATAAGCCACTGCGGCAATCTCCCCACCCCCCTCGCCCCCACCCTGGAGTGATTCATGCGCAACCACTGTTGATTGACAGGTGCACATTTGATAAAAAATAAAAATAAAAAATAAGATTCTGCACAAGCCAAACTTTATAAAAGTGACAAAATACATGTTAGTCACCACAGCACAGTCACATGGTTTTAAAGAGCCTTCTCAGTAAGTAAGTAAGTAGTGCTTTTGTTTTCATTTAGTAGAAACTTAAGCCACATGGTTAATTTGCATACTGTAGCTTTATGAAACAGCTGTTGAGATAAAATAAAGGGAAATGTGAAGGATCATTTGGATGTTTCTCTTTCTTTCTTTTCTTTCTTTTCCCACCTTAAATGTCTTTATTTGGACACTATGTTGTTGTTGGACAATATACAGTAGGTGGCGGTATGCGCTTTTGTTTGGCCTGCACTGAACTTTAAAGAAGAAGAAGAACAGCTGTTGGTGATGTCACTTCCCCTTCCCCTGGGTAAGGACGGTGGAATTGGGCAAATGCTGCTGAAGCAGAAGTTCACTAACTGCATAGAGATCTAACAGTTGAGCCCATGAAAGGTTAAGGATTAGTAGCTAGTGTTAGTACTTAGTGGCTACAATGTAATGTTTCGGATGCAGCCATGGTTTGTGCTGTCTCTCTCTCTCTCTCTCCTTCCCCTCTGAGAAGCAGGTGGGGGAGGGGCGCTCATGGGGCCCTTTCAAGGAGTATGCCAAGGACAATTGTCGTTGCACCTTGTCAATGCTGCTGCAGTGACTGTATTCTCTTGGTCGTTTCTGTCAAATCTGTTGGCCCTCTGGGGGCCCCTGCTGGCTTGGGGGCCCCAGGGCAGCTGCCTTGCCTTATGGCAAACTACGCCTCTGCTAACAGAGGAGGAACTGTAACAGACCAGAGAGAAGATCTACAGTCTCTAAAACACCGTCAGAACAACAGGACACAGGTGGTTTAGTCTGAGGAGCTGCTTTACTGACAGTACATTGTATTAGTTTATAATAGTAATGTGCAATACAGTCTGTTTTGAACTTGAATCACACTTTATCATTACATTGTTTGTTGGAGCAAAAACGTGTGAAAAAGAAAATTCAAACCTGCATCAAAACTCTATTTACATTTTCTCTACAAAGCCTTTAGTTCAAGGGATTAATAAATTCAAAAAGTCTTTGTAAATAGGTAATTTTAACGCAGGAAGAGTGCCTTTTTTGTTGGTTATTCCCCCCCCAAAAAAAATAAATAAATACTGTACACACCCACGTACTGTAGTTTTAATTTGTCTGGGCCTCTATCCACAAGTGCAGGCCTCGAGCTGTTTACTGCGTCACATGGTCCAGAAAGTGTAATAAAATATGAATCATTTAAAAGTGCTTACCTTTACTGCAGCAGGACGTCCAGAGCCTTGACTCCCAGGGATAAAGTTGGTGTAAAGTTTGGTGTAATGTCGATTATTGGACCTGTGGCGTTTGCAGTGTTGTATTTTGTCCTTCAGTGTGACCTAGGCTGAACTCCAGGCTCCTCCCACTGAGGCTCCTGTGCCTGAGCCAACACTTGCTTATATTTGGACAAACGGAGGAGCAACTGGACACACAGCTAGAGGAGGGGTAGCAGTGGAAGGAGTGGGAACAGTGAAGTATTAACAGGAGCTGAGGAAAGTGCAGGTTATCGTTAAGGCTGGGAGATACTGACCAATATTAATATCTCTGTATTTTTGGGGACTTTGTCAATAACGACGATGAAGCGATATTTTCTGCAAACCATGAGAAATATGCAAACATCTTCACTTGGACCAAACACTGTCACACAAATAAATGACTTTTAATGATAGTTTTTATAATTATAAAGAAGATTAATTTGGGGTTGATTTATTCCTTTTTAAACAGGACTGTGGTTTCTTGTTTATTTAAATGTAAATGAAGTCACTGACAGATCTATGACCCATTTTCAGTGAGTAAGTCAGGGATCATTTATAAAAGTGGTACAAAGCACATGAAAAGAAATGTAAATGATGAATAATATGTAGAATGTTAAAATAAAGGTTAAAAGTAGCATGTTTTTTTTAAATCGTGATGTATCGTAGATTATTTAATTTAAAACAGCTCTGCTTGTTACAAGTCTTTTCATGGTTTAGCACCAAAGTCCATCTCTGACATGTTAGAGCCGTATGAACCATCTCGGGCCCTGAGAACTTCAGGGAGGGGTCTCCTGGTGGTTCCCAGAGTCAGTAATAAACACGGTGAGGCTGCGTTTCAGTTTCATGCAGCTAAAATCTGGAACAGTCTTCATGAGGATGTGAGACAGGCCTCAACTCTGACAATGTTCAAATCCAGGCTGAAAACAGCTCTTTTTACCCGTGCATATGAAAACTGAAAGTATTTTATCTGCACTCTTGCCTTTTACTGTCATTGATTAACTTTATGTTGATGTTTTATTGATTGATTTTATCTGTTTTCTTGTAATTTTTTCTGCAACTGTGAAGCACTTTGAATTGCCTTGTGTATGAATTGTGCTCTATAAATAAACTTGCCTTGCCTTGCCAATATATCGATTATCACAGTATCGGCGTATCGTGAAATAATCGTTATCGTGAGTGATGTATCGCGTATCGTATCGAATCGTGAGGTACTCAGAGGTTCCCACCCCTACCGTAAAGCAGTTTAAATCGTTCTCCACACCTTTGTTAAAGCTTGGAACCAACATGCCAGCTCTGTCTCACCATAAAATGTTATTTTTTAAGGGTTTAATCGCGCTAAATAATTAAAATTGCAGAAAAAAGTACCATCTCTGGCAATGTAGGCCTAGTTAAAGGGGGGTACTATGTAAAATCGACTTTTTCAAGCTTTATATCATGTTATTATGTCATTCCCTCATTAAACACATGCCTGGAGTGTTGCCTTGGCTCATTCACATATTTTTGAGTAATCAGTAAAAACTTAGACGGCAGCCATTTTAGGTGTAGCTATGCCTCAGTCCTCCTAGGAACGCCCCCACCTCCTGGAGACGCCTCTGGACCTTTCGTCACCAGCCAAGCCACCAACCACTGCTCCTCAGCTCAGCAGAGCCCCCTCCCCGCACAGTAGTGTTGTTTAGATGCCACAGCAGTGTGCTGAAGGGGGCGTGTCGGAAAGCTTCTTAAAGAGACAGAGGCCTATTTCAAGACGTTCAGTACAGCCATTTTGAGAGAGCAATTTTATTCAAGGCAGTTATTTTAATTTACTGCATATACAGACCAACAGAAGGTTACGTCATCATTGTAGTATGCTATAGACTGGTGCTATGTGATTGAAAAAAGCATAATACCCCCTCTTTAAAGGAACAGGCCACCGTTTTTCCATTCTGTTCTTACCTGAGCTTAGACGAGTTGATACGTACCTGTCTGGTCTTTGTGCGTGCGCTCAGTCACGCAAAAAGACCAAAGATGTTGTTAGCATTTGGCCTCTCCCAGTATATTCCTATAGCTCCAAACGGGGTGAAGTTAGAAGTGACCACGCTCTTCCACGTACCTGTCTGGCCAAAGACCAGACAAGTACTCAGGTAAGAACATATCTCAGTATGGAAGAACGGGGGGGCCTGTTCCTTTAACAAGGCCTACGTTGCCAGAGATGGTACTTTTTCTGCAATTTTATTTATTTAGCGCAATTAAACCTTTAAAAACTAACATTTTACGGTGGGACAGAGTTGGCATGTTGGTTCCAAGCTTTAACAAAGCTGCACACACCTCCATTTGCGGCCCTTGATGAAATAAAGTTTGGACACCCCTGATCTAGCTCTTGCCATGTTACAGGCTTCCCTCTCCACCCAGACTTCCTCCAGCTGTCCTGGGTCAGGCCAAATTTGCATATTGACTCCCATTGGTCAGATTCGCACTCACGCCTGAAAGACACCTTTTGTAAACTCCACCATCCTTCAGGTTAGGGCTAAGGTGAGGCTAGGGTCAGTTTGTAAAGCTTCACTAGAATAATGGGGAAAAAGTGGAAATACATAGGGGAATAACAAGAAGCCTGAGGGCCACGAAAAATTGACCAGAGGGCCACATTTGGCCCCCGGGCTGCACTTTGGGCACCACTGAGCTAGATTGACTGATATCAATGAGCTCTGACTTGAATCATTCGGGGAGACGACGCACTTTTGGAGCAGTTGATTGTATCAAGAAACCCAAAGATCCATTAAATAGTTTTGAAATGTTCTGTGTTTGTGTTTGTGAAGAAGCAAACCTCAGGAGCAGAGGTGGGTGGAGTAGCCAATAGGCCTATATTTACTCAAGTACAAGGAAAAAGTGACCAAATTCAATACTCAAGTAAATGCAAAAAAGTACTCGAAAAGGAAATGTTACTTGAGTACTCTGAGTAACTGAGAGAATATTTTCAATGACGCCATATTGTGTGAAACAAAACATAAAATCATGCGGAAATCGTGAAACTTCCAAAGAAAATTCAAGAAAATGGCAGAAAGAAAAACAAATATTTTGACTCAAGTAAGAGACAGATACTTCATTATAATTTTACTCAAGTAGAAGTAAAAAGTGCCATATGATAAAACGAGTAATTGGCCCAAACCAATTTTGGTTATTTTTATTAACCTCTTAGCCTTAACCGAGTGCATTTTCTCTAGTTTTACCCAAATCTAAAATCTTCTCAACTGGAGCTTACAGCCTATTGGCCAGAGTAACGCCTCATTTGAAAGCTAAGAACTACTGCAACTTTTTGTCACATTGTTGCTGCGTTTTTGTCACATTTTTTAAGTGTTTTCGTCACGTTTTCTTCTCTTTTTTCATCACTTTTTGGTTGCGTTTTCATTTTTTTTCTCCACTTATTATGTTATTGTTGCTTTTCTGACACTCTTTATGTCACTATTTTGTTGCTTTGTAGCTTTTTGTCCTGTTTTTTTGTAGTTTTTGTGGTGTGCTTCTTCGCTTTTTCATCACGTTTTAGTCACTCTTTTGTCAGTTGTTGTCTCTTTTCTGTGTCTTTCTCATCACTTTTTAATTGTGTTTTTCTTGTTCTTCGTTATTGTTGCTTTTCCGGCACGTTTTCGTCTCTAAATTAACGATGTTTTCAAGAAGCTTTTAGATTTGGGTAAAGCCGAACTGGAGAGAATGTTCTTGGTTAATAAAATAACAATATAAACAAAATTACCTGTGGGCGGAAGTGACGCAGTGTCGTTTCGGGTCAAAGTTGAGTAAAGCCCGCCTTCACTTCCTTTCTGTTAGCGGCGTCCAGGAGCAACAGCAGTGAGTGGCGTTTTCTTCAACAAAATCTGCCTCCATCGCGCTTAAATAACACTTTTCACACCCGTTTATCGCGCTGGGTTAATGTCAAACATCGTACACTAGAGAATGGGGTTCATATTTAGTCACATACATGAACGATGAGGCAGAAAAGCACCGATATTTGCGATGCTTCGTACGCGTAGCATCGCGATCCAACATGGCTGATCAGTAGCGATAGATTCGGACTTTTCCTCATAAAAACTGTCGCTATGCTTTTCTAACGTGCTCAAATGCATCGTGTACATGCTGTTATTGAATTCCACTTGTTTATGAAGTCATACCTAGTGTATGTTAGTCGTTTTTAAGTCTTAAAGTGAAATTGTTGATGCTAACGCTACATTAGCCGGGCGCTATGTTGCCCGGTCTGTCATTCGCGGCTGCACGCTGTCTGCCTGTTTTTCGTTAAGACACATTTCCAGCGCTTGTGTTGTAATATTTCTTTCCTGTCGTAGAACATGGGCAAGTTTATGAAGCCTGGCAAGGTGGTGATGGTCCTCGCTGGACGCTACGCCGGACGCAAAGCTGTCATCGTCAAGGTATAAGCACTTTCACAGTTCCTCTAAATCACTGACAGTGACGGGTGTGTTGTGAAACCTGCGCCCCCAAAGTATGAAGGGACTCGCTGAAAAGGTGCCATGTAAAGTTTCTTGTGTGTAATGTCAGATTGAAAGGAAAGCGATGAAACCTTGTTGTTGTAGCCTCTCCTCTCCTCTATGGGGCCAAACGGGGGTGAAGTTAGAAGCGACCGAGCTCTTCCACGTTTTTCCGTATTTAAATATGGTTCCATGAGCCTTTACACAATCAAAGTCTAGTTACGCAAAATTAAACATGTCGATTTTCTTAGCGGATAAAAAAGGGAACTATATTGTAAGGCGTAATAACACCTTAGGAGCACTTCGACGTCCGCACAGTAAAGTCGAAGTGCTCCTAAAGGTCCGCTCACACTACACGACTTTTACGCCCGATTTTGATACAATTCTCAGTCGCGTCGTGTCTATAGTCTGAGGCAGTTGCAGAGAGTCGTGTGGTGGGTCACGACTGGACTCGTGTTCGAATCGCGTAGTGTGGGCAGCAGTCAGACGCAACTGGACTACAGTCGCAGGAAATCAAACATTGATTTTTAAGCCCGATTTTGGACGCACAGGAGAAACGTGGGTGATTTTACCCCAAAGTGAACACACAGAAAGGCCCGTCTCCTTTTATTATTAAATCCACTGAAATACGTCCCGCTTCTTCGTGTTGCCAACTTGTATCTCCATTTGACAGAACTATAGCCAAGTTGAAGGCTTCGTAGCAGCAGTAGCCTTGCACTGCGATGTTGTGACACTGTTGACCAATCGGGACACGCACATGTTTTCCCACGCTCACAAACACAGGCCCATCTTTGTGGATTTGGGGTCAGTTTTTGAAACCGGAGGAGAAATTAAGTGGTAGACTGGACAGACGCGCTGTGTTATCAAACATCAGCTGTTTGTCAGAATCGTGTAGTGTGTTCGCTCTTATGATTCTCAGTCAAGTGTGAACCCCCAGACTTTCTATAATCGCACTAAATCCAGTCGTGTAGTGTGGACCCCCTATTCTATATAAAATCGTTTAAGACTGTAAAAGTCGTGTAGTGTGTGCGGACCTTAAGGTATAATAGATACAGACGGCATCTCTGGAATCACCCATATATGGCCATGTTTGAAGACGGTTAAGGGGAAAACTACTTCATCCTCGTTTACGTTGCTGTTTGACGCTTTTTTTTTTTTTTTCAAGCTTTCAGATTTAGTTGAAGCCAAACTGGAGAAAATGTGCTCGGTCCAGGTGGGGGTTAAGAGGTGGTTTTCCTGTTTCAAAACTTAAGCGTTTTCCAACTCCTGGCCTCAACCAATTAGAAATTGTCCATATCATGTGACAGTAAAATACCCAGGAAGCGTCTGACGGCATCGTAGACACTTTGTAATAATAAACGATTTAGATTTGTCAGTGTATTGTAAGTGCTATATAATCACAATGAGCAGCTAAAACCAAGAATATAATGAAAACATGTCTTCCCATTCCTGTCTGTTTTGGGCTGGTTGCAAAACATGTGATAATACTGGTGATGTATCGCACAGCCCTAATTAACCAGCCCCTGTTATTTTATTCCTGTAGAACATTGACGACGGGACGACGGACCGGCCGTACAGCCACGCTCTGGTCGCCGGCATCGACCGCTACCCCCGCAAAGTAACCACCACCATGGGCAAGAAGAAGATCGCCAAGAGGTCCAAGATCAAGGCCTTCGTCAAAGTCTTCAACTACAATCACCTCATGCCCACCAGGTCGGTCTGAGCCTCTGGAATTCTGAACACGAGCGATTACGAGTTTGTAGGTCTTAGCTTTCAAATGAGGCGTGACAATGGTCTAGAGGCTGTAAAGTTCCAGTCGAAGCTTTTAGATTTGGGAAAATGCGCTCAGTTAAGAGGTTAAAGCCCTGATGCTGATATTACTTTGACTTTCTTTTCTTGGACTCTGGCTGTGGTTAAAGATGATCCCGATCAGGTTGTTCAGTGGGGCTTTAGGTTTGTGAGATTCCAGATTGTTTATTGTAAAGGTAAATGATGTCGACTTAAGCTCAGGCTCAAATGTTTCAGCGTTAGGTTTTCGGTGGAAGTCTCTCGTACGTGTTTCCGCTCGGTGTGGGACCAGGCCTGGAGGTGTCGAGGTTATGACACATTAAGGTTTAGTTTGAATTCACTTTCAGGCCAAATTGTAAGTCACATTACTTATCATCTTACCCCCACCTTAACCAAGCACATCCAGTTCAGTTTGACCCAAACCTAAAAGCTTCTTGAGCGGAGCTTGGAGCCTATTGCTGGGTTGCAGGTTCTAGAATGTGATGTCACAGGAGCCAGTTGTTCCTATTAACTGCATTACACTTTCACGAGTCGTATCTAAAAAGAAAATGTATGAATTACAGAAATGATCATTAGTATCAGTCACTGGGTCCAGACCAAACATTTACCTCCTATATATTATAAGCCTTTAGAACGCTGTGATGTCACCTGAAACCCAGCAAAAGGCCAGAGTAAGACCTACAAAAGATTTTTCCTTGCGTTGTCACTTTTTTGTCATATTGTTGGTCATTGTTTTGACATTTGTTCTGTTGTTTTTTCATCACTTTTTATGTTGCTTGCTTCGTTGCATTTTGTTTTTATCACTTTTTCATCACCTGTTTTGTCACACTTGAGTTTTTATTTGCTGCGTTCTCATCATGTGTCATTTTTGTGACTATTAAAGCAGTACTAAGTAACTCATGCCCCTAGAGGCCATAAGCGCCACTGCAGGTGTCGTAGCATGTTGTTTTTTTACTCATTAATTGTCCGTGAGAGTAAATACTACACTGACAGAAAAGACAGAGGGATATTGTTCATCCAATTACACAATGGAGATCATTTTTTTCACTCAAACTTGGCTGTAAATACTGTTTAAGTGGCGCTAGCCCACAGTTAGCTTTGCCCGTTAGCCTGTTAGCTTCTTCTTCGTGATTCTATTAGTGTGTATTGGTGACTCCGACCCGGTGGTTTTCTGGCCAGAGACACCAGGGGGAGATGAAAGACCCCCCAATCATCCCATTAACACCTGTATTACCTCAGAGGGACGACGGAAAGGATTTAAGATAAACGAGTTACTTAGTGCTGCTTTAAAGTCAAACTGGAGAAAATGAGTTTGGTTAATGCGGGGGAAAAACACCTGTGGCTGTGATCTTTCCTTTGTAGTTGTGCTTTAAACGGTAACATATTTCTTTTTAATGAAGAAAAACTCAGGCACTTTAATCAATCTGAGCTTTAACTTGCAGTTGTTGAATCTGCTCACGTCAAACCTTTGCTTTAATGTTGAGCAGTGTTGAGTCGTGCTCTGGAGGTTACAAGCCGCGAGTTTGCAAACTGATAAGAGCCTGATAAATCCATGTGACTGGTTTATTATAGCAACAAAATGGAGTCAAAGTAGTTCATAAGTACTTTTATACACTCGTACTAACGTGTGTGTGTGTGTGTGTAGGAGGATGAACTTTTTCCTCTTCCTCAGATGACATAATACTCTGCTCTTCCTTCACAGATACTCCGTGGACATTCCTCTGGACAAAACGGTGGTGAACAAAGACGTGTTCAGGGACCCTGCGCTCAAACGTAAAGCCCGACGAGAGGCCAAGGTCAAATTCGAGGAGAGGTGAGTTTCAGACGTCGCAATAACTGTCTGGGACTGTGAGGCGAGACGCTGCAGGCAGTGTTTACGAGTTTATGTCGAGCTGGAGATTTATCCAGGAAGTGATTCAACATGTCTGTCGCTCCCTGGTCTTTCCCACGCTCATTCATTCATAAATACTGACATGTATGGTATCCACGTGTAGAAGGAAAGGCTGTGACCGAGATGACGCTGTAATCCAAATATGGTCATTTCCTTTGTGGGAGACAGCAGCGGCTAAAGACGGGAGAAATATACACAGGACTCAACTTTAGACACTCTTTAAAGGGATAGTTCAGGATGTTTGACATTGGGCCTCATTTCCTAGTTATCCAGAGTGTTGTTGATGTCTGGAGATATTTTTTTCTTAAATTCATGCAGTTCTTATATTTGAAGAGTCTAGTGGCGCTAGGCTAGGGCAAGGCTAAAGCATTTCTATGGTATCAGTTAGCCTGCATTAAAAACAGTGTGACCCACTCCACAGTGCACCTGAGGTAAATCACTTATAACACCAGACTAACCATATAAATGTCTGTGTTAATAGAATAATGTTTGAAATATAACTGACCTTGTATCACATGAATTACCGCATTTTGAGGGACTATTTTCTCGCAGATCACTCCGCCGCTGCGTTAGCTTACAGCCACGAAGCTGATGCTGCTCAAATATAAGTTATTTTAAATGATTCTATTAACACAGACATTTATATGGTTAGTCTGGTGTTATAAGTGATTTACCTCAGGTGCACTGTGGAGTGGGTCACACTGTTTTTAATGCAGGCTAACTGATACCATAGAAATGCTTTAGCCTTGCCCTAGCCTAGCGCCACTAGACTCTTCAAATATAAGAACTGCAGGAATTTAAGGAAAAAATATCTCCAGACATCAACAACACTCTGGATAACTAGGAAATGAGGCCCAATGTCAAAAATCCTGAAATATCCCCTTAACAACATCTGCACTTTAGTCGCTCCATAAGACTCAACACTTTACAGGCTCGGACTTGAAAAACAATATTTTAAAGGTTTTTTTTGAGGGATTTAATTAATCAAAGCCTGTTTTTATTGAGCTTTGATTTTTGCTTATAAAAGAGAAAAATACAAATTTACTGGATCCAAAATCCCTAACGAAATAAAACCAAAATAAAAACATTTAGTTTTCATCACTGAAAGTGTTAGCAACGCTTAAATGAAAACATGAAACGAAACTTGCAGTACATTTCTCATTTTGTTTTAAATTGATATCTTTAAATGTAATGTTCCTTATTCAACTGCAGCATCTTTAACAAATGTGGATTTTTATGAGCTTTCAGAAAATGCCTTTAATTAAACAATGTTGACGTCAAAATTAAATGTGTGTTGTTTTTTTTTGTTTTTTTTTGCAGATACAAGACTGGAAAAAACAAGTGGTTCTTCCAGAAGCTCAGATTCTAAATATCCTCCGTTTCTCAATAAATGTGTTAAAAAACAAAGTGATGCTGTATTATTTTTTTAACTGACCAAAGGCTGTATAAAGTGCAGTTTGAATCTCAGAATTGAAACATTTGGGGAATGTTTTTAAAATCCAGATCAGAATCCTCAGTTTCAGTCTCCCGGCTCTTGAATCCCCGACGTCGTGAAGTCCATTTACATGATCGGCTTTGGTTTAGGAGGCACAGAAACCTCCGGGTGCTGTGGTTTCCCCTATCGCTAAACAACAGGCCACAGATTAAATGCAGTGAGTGGTAGTGGTCGGAGATTGGTTCCGCTGCTTCTGTCACTTTTTCAAAGCTTTTTTTGTGTTTTGGCTCTTCTTTCAAGAAGCTTTTAGATTTGGGTGAAGCTGAACTGGAGAGAGCGCACTCTAAGGCTGGGGGGGTAAGAGTTTAAATACAAGTGAAAGCCTTTCTCGTCCCACCACTAAAAACATGTGCAATGGGGTCACTGTGGCTCGGCTCTAGAGGCGGTAGAGTCGCCGAAATATTTCCTAAAAGGTAACGGTACTTTGAAATACCTTTACTCAAGTACAAGTCAAAAGTAACGACCCAAACAAAGCTAAGTTAGTGCTGAATAACTGATTTTATTTTCAACACTATTGTGTGAAAAAACAATCATTTGGAAATATGTCTAAAGATGATGTACAAGGGAACAAGGAAAAACAAAATGATTCTGAAGAGCACGATTAACTAAATCTACTTCATAGATCAAAATGAAGATTTGCCGCTCAAATACTCAGTGGAAAAGTAATTTTACTCAAGAGTACAGGTACTTATTTTACTCAAGTAGAAGTATAAAGTACTGTGTGATAAAACAACTCCGGGCTCACATCAACTACGGTCCGGGTTCGGTTCTGATCCGGTCCGGGTTTCCCCAAACTACCACTCACAATGGGCCGGCGCCAGACGCTGCGCCTGGCACAGAAACGGCCCTCGCGAGAACAGAAGTGCACGTGGGTTTCCCTCTTGGTGCGAGTTCACGTGATAAGTAGCCCCTTTTGTAAACAAAAGCCGTATTTGCCAGAACAACGACTCTTCCCAGTGAAGTGGATGCTTTAAACACACTAGTGCCCCTGTGTCACTGGTAACGGAGAAATGTTTACATGTCCGACGTTACGCGCGTGTACAGGCGGTAAACGAGACCAAATAAGTAATGAGCGGACAGATTATATTTTGAAATACACCTGATCTTTTCTCTTCTTTTACACTCTTTGAAGAAATTGTACTTGTTAGTATTTAGTTCAATGGTTAGTACCCACCTCTGGATATGACTGTTGATGAAATTCACTTTGTAGCAGCTTTAATTGCAACTGTCTTTTCCTGTTTAAGTCTCAAATGTCTGAGCCCGTCCCGCCTCTGCTCAGCAGGAAGGGCCGGGTCGGTGCTTGGATGGGAGACCGTTTGGAAACACCGGGAGGCCTGAGTGAATGGACTGAGTGAGTGGTTGGTGGTGGTCGGAGTGGCCGATGACTAGTTGCCTCGCTTCCGTCAGTCTACCCCAGGGCAGCTGTGGCTACAATAGTAACTTACCATCACCGAGTATGGAGTGAATGAATAGTGCAGTATAAAGAGTCTGAGTGTCCAGAAAAGCGCTATATAAAACCGATGCATTATTATTATTGTACTTCCTGGTCCAAGTTGGTAGAAAATGCGAAATACTGAGTGACTTCACAAATGAAACACAGGCAGCTTTACTCCAACGATGAGCTCAAGTCTGAAATGATGAGCTTATTTACTGTAGGAAATAGAAAACGTAAAGTGTCCCCACAAACAATGACACCAAACCTACATGTGGTGACTTATTTATCAACAAAAAGAACTCAAACTATAGACTTAAACCAAAATAAGGACTTAAATAGACACTCATACACACCAGGGGCTTTGGTTTACACAGTATTGAGAAAATGGTCCAATGGCCAAACAAAAGTTAAAGTTTCAAAAGGTTTATTTCCGAGTTTGCAGGCGAACAGCAAAGTAACATGTGAGGCCAATTTACGGCATCTCCTGCTCTAACCTCATATATCCCCCAGGTGCAAAACAAAATAAAGCAAAAATACATTAGAATTAACTTAGTAAATTGGAAAATATATTACAAAAGGAAAACATACTTAGGAAAACAAACAATATGTAATATAGAAATAACTAGAAATGATAAAACTCCAAATGTGTGACTAACAAACCAAAAAGTGAACTTAACTTTACACACAAACTGGCTCCTAAACTGCGCCCTTGGTCCACAGGCTACAGCTGGACATATAGGCCAAAGGTTTTTGATTCAATTCAATGTTTTCACAAGTAAAATTATGCAGCTGATTGATGAACTTAGACTCAGACTTACAGCGCCCCCACGTGTCCGCACGCCGCCACTGCCTCCTGTTTCTCTTCCTCAAAATCAAAGAAATGAAAGTGAAACGAGCCGGAGACTGACGAAGGTAAGACTCGCTGCGTTCTCCTGTAGAAACTATGATTTTAGTCATAATTGATCAGAAATATCGCGTCTCTGTTTTGAAACATAAACGTGTGAGAATCCCGCACGAGCCCGGGGTGTGGTGTGTGAACTTTAGATGTAACCATAACGCTTAATATTTATGTTTGGAGTTGTTTTCCAAAGTCATCCTCAGATAATGTTCAGTTAAACTCGGTTTCTCGATGTTTTTGTCACTTTACGTCTAAATATATCCGTGTTTTTAATGTTTGCAGGTGATTTTCAACATGTCGTCATCAGAAGAGGTGAGTTTAACATGTCTTTGTTTTGTTATTTTTCTTTTATGGCTGTGGTTATTTTTAGCTGAAGAAACGAACAGGTGATTTCCAAACGTCACATCAGGGCAGACAGGAAAGAGGCTACGTAAGTTGTTACGCACAGTTTGTGACTCAGTGCAGGTCATAAATATAAATATATAAAGATAATGTGGTCGTTCGTCTTAACCTCTTAACCCCCGCCTGAACCGAGCGCTTTTTCTCTCAGCTTTACCCAAATCTAAAAGCTTCTCGACTGGAGTAACAGTGTAACGCCTCATTTGAAAGCTAAGACCTACAAAAGTGATCTTAACTTTGTCACATTGTTGTCGCATTTTTGTCTCTTTTTTTTGGTCACGTTTTTGTCGCATTTAAAAAAAATGTTTTTAGTCTGGAGTGAATGAATAATGACGACAGTGCAGCGCTTTGAGAGACTTGGTAATACAGGCTTGTAAAGTGCAATACAAGTGTAAGGTATTATTATTATGTTTTTGTCACATTTTGGTTGTGTTTTTATCACGCTTTTGTCACTTTTTGTGTCTTTTTTGTTGCATTTCCGGCACGTTTTTGTGACACTTTTTTTGTTGTTTTGTCACTTTTTCTGTCATATTTTTGTCATTTTTCTTTGTTTTGTTGTTGCTCTTTTGTCAGGGTTTTGTTGCTTTTTCATCACTTTTTGTGTCACTTTCGCCTTGTTTTTGTCACTTTATTGTTGTGTTTTCATCACACTTTTGTCACTTTTTGTGGCTTTTTTGTTGCGTTTCCAGCATGTTTTTGTCACTTTATTTTTATTTTATTTATTAATTTTTGTCATTTAGCATTTTAAAGAGCAACTAAACACCAAATCAAGTTTTTTTTTACTGATAAACTGTCTCAATGGGTGTCTCATAGTGTTGTCTACTGGTCCCTGACATTATTCTGACATTATAGCACAAACATGTGTCAAATCCTAACTTTGGCCTGAAAACGAATGGGTTGCGCCCCCTTCAGGGTAAACTCTGCTACTAAATTAGAATTTCCTGATTGGCTGGAGACGTGTCCACGGCCTCCACAGAACGTCATAAGCCGCACCAGCTCCACACATCGTCACCAGGTGCTGCCCATTGTCCTGCCCCTGTACCTGTGGTTTATAACCAAGTCCCTCCCACGTAATCAGTCTGCTGTGATTGTGCCAATGCAAATGTCGAGGTCAATCAAGGCCCACACACTCACCCCCAAACTTCATAGACCGCCTCTTTCATGGCAATTTTCGACTGTTTGTGGGTGGGGAAAGGCTTTGGCACGCCCGTTTAGGTACTCTTTAAAGTAGCCATTTAAAGGAATAATTAAAAAGAAACGTAAAAAACATCCATTTGGATGTATGAATACACAAAAGAAAGTATAATAATAATAGCATGTGTGTGGGAGCGGTAGAGGCCAGAGGCCTAGCTTATAACAACACCACTCCCAAGTAAACAATGAAAGAAGAATCTGAGGAACTTCAAGCCATGCCAGGTCACTGCATAGTCAAAATACCAAGACAAATACAAATACAACATGTCAAATATACAATGCTCATACAATCATTTCCTTTTATGAGTCTTTGCTCTGTACTCGGCGCAAATACTCAGCCATTAATTCATGTTTTAGTTTGATTTTATACATGGATAATGCGGTGGATGAATCCAGAAGATTAATACGTCTGTTCCACTTTAACTCCATGATCACGAGATGTTTTCTACAATGGCAGACGAAGGTGCCATCTTTCAGCCTGCCTTGTAGAATAACGATGAACCTGATAGTTGTGCATAAAATAATGTTTTATATACGAAGGCCAATCAACATCATACAGTGATCTGAATACAAAAGTACAAGAAACAATGGTGCACTTGAAGCGTCAGGTTTGGAAAGAGTAGCTTTACGGACAAGAAAGAAAAAACACTTCATTGTTGCATTTCCGGCATGTTTTTTTGTGATACTTTTTGTTGTGTTTTTGTCATTTTTCATCGCTTTTTGTGTTGATTTTGACGCTTTTTTCCGGAAGCTTTTAGATTTAGGTGAAGCTGGAGAAAAGGTGGTCGGTTCAGGTGGGGGTTAAGAGGTTAAACTGGTGTAGCTTTTATGTGGGACTCTGTGATCTGACGTCGGACACTCAGAGGTGCTGCCTTCATGAGCTCTGGGAAAGATGATGCTTCCAGGTGTGAAGTGGAAATTACGAGTGCGTTGTGTTCAAGTGCTTTAGTGTCGTGGCAAAGTGAAACATAAAAAGACAAATACACACAATGCACAATAAACAGATGAGAAAGTCGTATACAAACTGAACTACTGCTGCTTTGATTTAAAAAAAAAAAAAACATCACTTTAACATAGCACATTTCCTACAGTTCGGCTTTACCCAAATCTAAAAGCTTCTCGGAAAAAAGTGTCAAAATAGTGACGAAAACGAGATTAAAAAGGAGGATGAAAACGCAACAGAAAAGCAATGGGAAAAAATGCCAAAAAAAGGACAACAACGCAAGGAAAAATATCCGTTTAGATGAGTTTTGTAGGTCTTCGCTTTCAAATGAGGCGTTAAACTTTAGATTTGGGTAAATCTGAACTGGATAAAACACACTTGGTTCAGGTGGGGGTTAAGAGGTTAAGTGCATGTACTTGAGTAAAGGCTCATTCATACTTCACCAGGCAAGGCAACTTTATTTATACCACGCATTTCGTACACAAGGCAACTCAATGCGCCTTACGAAAGAAGATATGCGAAATTACAATCGGGTTAAGTTAAGGACACATCAAGACATGGGAAATACACAGCACACAAGGTCACGTGCGGAATGTTTTCTTGGGGACAGGAAGGACCAGGGGGCGGGGCTGAGGAAACATGTTGAGGCAGACGCAGAACGACGGGGGCGTGGTTATGGAGGGGGTTTGTGTGTGAGGTTATTTACAGTCTGAAAGTCAGTGTTTGCAAAATATGACCCAGAGAGCTCAGTCCTTATCAGGTTTAGCTCCGTGGCTTGGCCTTGAAGGGAAGTGTTGACGGCGTAGGAGAGATAAGCGGTCCAGCTGCTTCAAACCTCCTCTCTCAGGAGGAAGAGAATTATTCCAGAATAGTTCATACATTTATAATGAATGAGCTTTTTTCTTGGTCTCAGCTTTAGTTCAGTTCTCCAGAGCAGGTAGTTCCCTTCACAGTTCATCCCTTTTCCTCCCAGAACACACAAGATGCAAGACCTTCTGAAAATGAAGTCACTTTTGCCTTGTCGCCATAGAACTGTCGTCAGTTACAAAACGTTTCCATGGCTGCAAAGCAAAAGTGACTTTTGTTAAGTGTGACGTCACGACTTCCGCTTCCGGGTCCTAGCAGACGGGCAAAATATACGGGGGAAAAAAACATAAAAATCTCGTAAACTCAACAGAGAGTTACTGAAGCTACTTATTTCTCAGACTCATTAGCCAAAAATGCCGCACCTGCTGCTAAAAAAAGTAATATTTACTAAAGTCGGTACTTCCGGGTTTAGCGTAGCTGCTGCGCCGTTAGCATTTTTCGCCGCTAACCCGGATGTAGCGATTTTGGTAAATATTACTTTTATAGCAGTAGGTGCAGCATGTTTGGCTAATGGGCCTGATAAATAAGTATGTTCAGTAACTCTCTGTTGAGTTTCAGAAATATTGATTGTGGTATTAAAGAGTTTTTTGTAGTTTCTCGCACATCTGCGAACCCGGAAGTAGAGCTGTGACGTCACTACTTAACAAACGTCTTGCAGCTCAGGGCGCAAGAACACATTTCTTGTGTCTTGTGGAGTAGGAAAAGGCCTTAAATGTAACTGAGTACTATCCGCCTCTGCCTATGATATTTGGAGACATTTCAGCCTAGTAATTCAAATACATTTGTTAGTAAGATAAAAGTCCTTTTATTGAGCAGCTCAATAAAGGACTTTTATCTTACCTCTCAGAGGCCTCGGACACTTTTTTATTCTCAGTCCATGTTCTCAAGGTTTTTGTCCTCGAAGATGATGCACTCACCTTCAATCTCTCAATCTTGGGCGGCACGGTAGCGCACCGGTTAGCGCTTGTGCTTCACAGCTAGAAGGTCCCAGGTTCGATTCTCACCTGGACGGGGCCTTTCTGTGTGGAGTTTGCATGTTCTCCCCGTGTCTGCGTAGGTTTCCTCCGGGTACTCCGGTTTCCCCTACCACTAAAAACATGTACAATAGGTTCCCTCTGGGGCCAGGACTCCCCTGCAAAAGAGATTCTTAATCTCAGTGGGACTTTGGTTAAATAAAGGTCAAATAAAAAATCTCGATTGTATACATTTGTTAGGAAGTTGTTTCTCCATCAAACATTTGCACATTTGGAAGTTCCCAAGTGTTTTAGTCTGTGTCTGTGAAAAAACCTGAGTCAGATTAAAGACCTCAGTGATTCAGTGATATGCAGATAGCATCTCCTGATATTGCTTTAACAGCCCTGCCTTCGTGCAATTGGGTTTGGCAAATGACACAAATGTCTTAAAGAGCGTAAACGTCTCTTGTTGCTGCAGGACTTCTCTCTGGTGTTGGAGCCGTCGGAGGAGACTCTGGACGGACTCAAGGCGCTGATAAAGAATGAGAAGGTAAAAACACTCACAGCGACTGAAGGCTAAACCCCTGCTCTGACCACGTGACACCGGGAACCTCTTTTTTGTTCTGTATTTCGAGGATCCTCTCTATCTCCTTTCTTCTGTTGACGCTATCTGTTTACGCCCCCCACGTCCTGTTTAACTCAGAAAGATTCAGGCAAGAGGCGAAAGCGACCGCAGACGTACTAACGCGAGCGGGAAGAACAACACGCTTGGTCAGAGAGTGTGAGTGGCACTTTGCACTTTCTGTTTTCTGTCTCAGACGTGCGACAGCGTCAGGAAAGAATCAAGAGCTGATCAGTTCTTCATCACAAGCATCTCCCGAGCCAAATACAACAAGAAACTCATAACTATTTTATTCTTTTTTTTTTGTCTGTGTATGATCAGAATTCTCCAACAGATTTGATGTTATTTTACTTTTTTTTTGTAAGACCTTATAAGATATACCTTTATAGAAGGAAAGTGCTTACCAGTCCAAGAGTTGCACCACTCAAAAAAGAAAAGAAAAAAAACCTGTAATCATAAATCACAAGCTCTAAAGTCGCATCTGTTGATGTCGTCATCGCCCCCTACCCGTTGGCCCAAATTTTTGTTCTGTTCTCAAGTTGGCAACCCTACCTCAAACCCCAGCTGTTCAATCCTGCTTTTTTTGTATTGCTCATGTTAAGCTGTATCTGCCTGTCCGAAAAAGCGCTAAGTATGATTTACATTCATTACTTAGGACATACATGCCAAATACGGCCCGCAAGAGGATTTTTGTTGGCCCCCAAAATGATTACTAACTTATATTATAACTGGCCCACCAATGCATTTCCCGTCAGCTGATGACAGCAGGATTTACTAAAGATCTGCTTCACTCCTAAATGAACACATCAAAGAGAAAACAGAAAACCTTTCTCTGCGATTTTTACAGTTTGTCATGTCGACAGAGTCTCAGTCTGAGTCAGTGTTTAAGCTGCTCAAGACGTTAGCATGCTCGTTAGCAACTGTCAACCAACTGTCAGTGGCTTCAACACGATAAACACATGTGTGTCTCACATCTATGAACACTGAGGAAATACTACAGTAACAGCTCAGCTCTGACCTCTGTCACATGTTGTATCCAAGGCTAGATGTTTGTGGTTCAGGGCTTTCCCTTGGAGAGGTCAGAGCTGAGCTGTTAAAGCTAAATGCTAACCAGTAGCATGCTGACGTCTTGAGCAGCTTAAACACTGACTCACTTGTTTCTTCACATAAACCTGTGTCTCTGGGGCCGTGATTTAACTGTTATCTTCTTGAGCAATGATTACAAGGACATAAAAATGCCGCTGTCAATCAGTTGTCTTTCATTTATATCCTGAGTAGAGATACATGTTGTAGCTACTTCCGTGTTCAAATTGGCCACCATAACAACAAAAGTCACATGACTGAAAAGCATGTATAGGTTATGTGCAGACTATTATGTCAAATAATAAAAAATTGTTAAATTAATATTCTATAAAAACTGACTTTCAGTTTCGGCCCTGACCAATACTATATTTTTGGCCCCTGCTCCAAATGAGCTTGACACCCTGACGTAGGATGTGGAGACATAAGGTGCTGATCGAAGTGACTCTGACCAGTTATTGACTCTGTGTCCGTGTGTTGAAGGAGAAGTTTGACCTGTTGTTATTGACTCTCTGTGTCCGTGTGTTGAAGGAGAAGTTTGATCTGTTGTTATTGACTCTCTGTGTCCGTGTGTTGAAGGAGAAGTTTGACCTGTTGTTATTCACTCTGTGTCCGTGTGTTGAAGGAGAAGTTTGATCTGTTGTTATTGACTCTCTGTGTCCGTGTGTTGAAGGAGAAGTTTGACCTGTTGTTATTGACTCTGTGTCCGTGTGTTGAAGGAGAAGTTTGACCTGTTGTTATTGACTCTCTGTGTCCGTGTGTGAAGGAGAAGTTTGATCTGTTGTTATTGACTCTCTGTGTCCGTGTGTTGAAGGAGAAGTTTGACCTGTTGTTATTGACTCTGTGTCTGTGTGTTGAAGGAGAAGTTTGATCTGTTGTTATTGACTCTCTGTGTCCGTGTGTTGAAGGAGAAGTTTGACCTGTTGTTATTGACTCTGTGTCCGTGTGTTGAAGGAGAAGTTTGACCTGTTGTTATTGACTCTCTGTGTCCGTGTGTTGAAGGAGAAGTTGACTGTTGTTATTGACTCTCTGTGTCCGTGTGTTGAAGGAGAAGTTTGACCTGTTGTTATTGACTCTGTGTCCGTGTGTTGAAGGAGAAGTTTGATCTGTTGTTATTGACTCTCTGTGTCCTGTGTTGAAGGAGAAGTTTGATCTGTTGTTATTGACTCTGTGTCCGTGTGTTGAAGGAGAAGTTTGATCTGTTGTTATTGACTCTGTGTCTGTGTGTTGAAGGAGAAGTTTGACCTGTTGTTATTCTCTGTGTCCGTGTGTTGAAGGAGAAGTTTGACCTGTTGTTATTGACTCTGTGTCCGTGTGTTGAAGGAGAAGTTTGACCTGTTGTTATTGACTCTCTGTGTCCGTGTGTTGAAGGAGAAGTTTGACCTGTTGTTATTGACTCTGTGTCCGTGTGTTGAAGGAGAAGTTTGATCTGTTGTTATTGACTCTCTGTGTCCCTGTGTTGAAGGAGAAGTTTGATCTGTTGTTATTGACTCTGTGTCCGTGTGTTGAAGGAGAAGTTTGATCTGTTGTTATTGACTCTGTGTCTGTGTGTTGAAGGAGAAGTTTGACCTGTTGTTATTGACTCTGTGTCCGTGTGTTGAAGGAGAAGTTTGACCTGTTGTTATTGACTCTGTGTCTGTGTGTTGAAGGAGAAGTTTGACCTGTTGTTATTGACTCTGTGTCCGTGTGTTGAAGGAGAAGTTTGACTGTTGTTATTGACTCTGTGTCTGTTGTGTTGAAGGAGAAGTTTGATCTGTGTTATTGACTCTGTGTCTGTGTGTTGAAGGAGAAGTTTGATCTGTTGTTATTGACTCTGTGTCTGTGTGTTGAAGGAGAAGTTTGATCTGTTGTTATTGACTCTGTGTCCGTGTGTTGAAGGAGAAGTTTGATCTGTTGTTATTGACTCTGTGTCCGTGTGTTGAAGGAGAAGTTTGATCTGTTGTTATTGACTCTGTGTCGTGTGTTGAAGGAGAAGTTTGATCTGTTGTTATTGACTCTGTGTCTGTGTGTTGAAGGAGAAGTTTGATCTGTTGTTATTGACTCTGTGTCGTGTGTTGAAGGAGAAGTTTGATCTGTTGTTATTGACTCCTGTGTCCGTGTGTTGAAGGAGAAGTTTGATCTGTTGTTATTGACTCTGTGTCGTGTGTTGAAGGAGAAGTTTGATCTGTTGTTATTGACTCTGTGTCGTGTGTTGAAGGAGAAGTTTGACCTGTTGTTATGACCTGTGTCCGTGTGTGAAGGAGAAGTTTGACCTGTTGTTATTGACTCTCTGTGTCGTGTGTTGAAGGAGAAGTTTGACCTGTTGTTATTGACTCTGTGTCCGTGTGTTGAAGAGAAGTTGACCTGTTGTTATTGACTCTGTGTCCGTGTGTTGAAGGAGAAGTTTGACCTGTTGTTATGACTCTGTGTGTGTTGAAGGAGAGTTTGACTGTGTTATTGATCTGTGTCCGTGTATTGAAGGAGAAGTTTGACCAGCTGACGCAGGAGCAGGATGAGCTGCAGACTTCGCTCGCGGAGACCCAGGGCCTGACAAAGCAGTTCAGAGAGCGGACTGTGAGTCTGCAGCAGGACCTCGAGGAGGATGAGGAGCGGGCCAGAGCCCAGGCCGTGCAGGACCAGGTCAGGACTCACCGCGACTCTGTCAGATGGCCACACACTGAAGAATATAAACATCTTGGAAATCTGAATATTCCCTTTTTATATTGACTACTTTGAAAAAAATCATTCTTTCCATAATCAGGAAAAGGCCGTTGTGGTGCAGTGTTGTAGTTACAACATGATGAAGCTCAATCAGGTTTATTTCAGCCATGGTTTTGATCTTGGAGGGACTTAGAAGGTCAAATATTTTCTTAGTGTGAAACATGCTACAGCTACTACTAAAAATTTACTACAACTACAACTTAAAGGATCTGTATCATGCTTTTTTAGCCATTCCAAAGTAAAGTATAGGCATTTATATGATATATTATACCTCTATCACTATGGAGTTCTCATTTTTGAGAGAAATATAAGTATTTTCTGTTTTTTTTTCCAAACCCGGAAGACAAGACGCTTCGATTCAGTTAACTCCGCCCCTCTCTCCGCTCATTCCACATTCACAGTATTATAAATATAAATATCGCTGCAAAATGTGAAGTTACTTCACATAATGCAGTTATAAGGAGTCGACATGTGCAACACAGTTTCATAAATGGCTAACACACACGCTAACACACATGCTAACACAAACACTAGCACACACGCTAACACACATGCTAGCACACACGCTAACACACATGCTAACACAAACACTAGCACACACGCTAACACACATGCTAACACACATGCTAACACACACGCTAACACGCGTTTTGATTGACTCACCGCTCAGTCTGGCCTCCCCATCGGGTTTTGGGATCGCGTTGGTTATAAAAGTTAATCCACTTTGATTCTGGCCAAGGTTCACCAAGCATCCATCAGGTTGGTTGATAAAGTCGCTGAATCCCAGAAAGAAATTCCAGCTTCTGGCGAGTGCACTCTTCTTTAGGAAGGTTGAATAGTCCTGTTCCTCTCGGAGCCAAACGCGAACCCGTGACATTATCATTCGGCAAGAAAAAAGAACAGGCGTGTCCAGAGTAGGTTAGAAAGAGCTCAGTCTTCAAAAACATGACTTCTGCTCGGATCCTCCGGCCGGGGGTGCGTTTGTTTACTCTCCTGGGACAGCACAGACGCGTCGGAGAGTTCCTTTTTATTTTTTTATTTCTCTCTTACAACAAAAATAATGAAAAAGCTGTTTATAAATTAAAACCAGGCCGTAAGGCATTACATTACAGACGTAGAGCACTTCCGTTCCTTTGTGACGACACAACAGAACAGCTCAGTGGTTTACCAGGAGAGGGCGGAGCAGCTGCTCAGAGAGCAGGATTCAGGAGGATTACTTAGAACTGCGTGAATGAAGCCAAAAACCGCTCTGGGGATGTTTTTGAGAAGGAAATAGCATAACAACATGGCTAAAAACTCCAAAAAGTCGATTTTGCATGATATACTGTAGGACCTTTAAATTTAGATTAATATTCTAGCCATTTACACTAATGAGGGATTCACTTGTCCTTGTTTTGTGCAGGAGCAGCTGTCGTTGCTGCAGCAGGAGGAGGTGGAGCTGAAGCAGGAGCTGGAGCGAGTCCTGATGGAGCTCAGAGAAGAAGACACGACCGCAGAACGACTTCGACAACAGGCCGACGTCAGTTCATCAGCTTTCAGGGTTAAAACAGCAGCACACACCTGCACAGGCCAGGTCACTCTGACTGAGGGGCGTTTCAACAGGGTGCAAATACAAACTCTCATCATTTAAGTTCAGTGTGAAGCCAGTAAAACAGAGCTCAAACGCTGCACCATTTAGAGCCGGGCCAGGCCCACACTCGTCACACTTGACACTCGTCTGTGTGAGATACTTTGATTAGCAGAGACATTCGCTCTGATGATGTCTGAGGACAAACTTTCTTCCTCGCTCTGATTAGCGTATTTGCCGGCAGCAAAATCGGACCTTTTAAACCAGGGTTTGGTGCCACTTACTCCCACCCCTCCTCTGCAATTATGAAACATGCACACAGCAGTTTTATTAGAGAGCGGAGCCTCCACTTTTAATGTGACTATTTACAGATTTCATTACAAACACAACTCCCGAAGACGCAGGAGGACCAGGGAGGGCTTGTTTCTGACAGTCCCAGAGACTCCATCACTTTCTGTTCAGAGTTATGTGTGAATGTCTGAATTCAGATTATTTTATTCAGACATTTGAAACATTTAACAGATGACGACATAAATAAACATAAAGTCCAAAATGGAATAGGCAGAAGCTAAAGCTTATTGCGCCTATCCCAGTGTATTTACAAAACATAAACAGTAAAAGCTGCCAATGTCTTATGCAAGCACTTGATTAGTGTTGACTTTCTTTAGCCAATTTGGGGCCAATATTAGTGAAATATTGATTAAACTGATTTGCGATTTCATCGGATTTTCTGATCAAAGTTCTATCGTTTATTAGATATTCAGTTGGAATGTCAGCATTTTGATTTCCCTTTTTGATTAGTTTGTTTAAAACACTCCAAGTATTTTTGATGTTACTTTTATTCTTCTCCAAAAGAGCACCATAATAGTTTATTTGACTTGATCTTATAATAGAGCTCCACAGTCCCGCCTCCTCTCCGGTCCGGAAGTAAAATTCCCCTTGCTTTGGGGCTGTATGGAGTTCAAAAAAAAGTCTTTAACTCCGTAACTACGTCAGCTTGGGCTGAAACCAGCTTGGTTATAAAGCGACCTCAAAGTCAGACGTAGGTGAAAAAAGCACGTATGAGATCGATCTAGTTTAGGAAAAAATACAGTTTAACAGCGAGTTTTCGTCCTAGAACTACGTTACCCAGTATGCTCGGTAGTCACGTGATCTACGCCAAGGCTTTTGATTGGTTGAGCTTCACGTTCCCCACGTATTTATTTATTTATTGTAATGCAGGCTACGTATATATTTTTAGCGGCAAATGTAATGATTACGTGCAATCATGATCTCGCTTTCAGACATGATGCGTTATTTCAGCGATGAAATAAAAGTGTGAAAAGAGGGGAAAACTATTACAAATCTGGTCACGTTTGCTCTTAAATAGGAAAATTACGTTGAAACCCTTGTCTTAATGGTAAAAGAAACTCACCGAACCCGCTAAAAACCACCGTTGCCACTTACCAGCGCCGTGTCGCAATGGTTTATGGGATACGGAGTTTCTAATGTCAGGAAGTAAAATATGTACACAGGCTTGTACCTTTGCCTTTTCTTTAACATTATGTCTTCTTTTTGGATTGAAATGAAACATTTTATGGTCAAAAATTGCTACATAGCTGATTAGCTTTTGCGGTGTTGTTAAACTCTTAATATTTGAATTTTGGAAAATCGACGGTCTCGTAGAAAGGGATTTTTTGCTTCCAGACCGGAGCAGCAGGACCGGAAGGGGTGGACTGTGGAGCTCTATACTAGTTAATCTGTTCTTTTATTGTTTGTAAAAATAAAGCGCAGTTTGGCTCCCCCTCCACTGGATGGCGGTCTGCTTTAAACAGATCTGTGTTGGTTTGTGTGACAGGTTTTCTCTGGAGCTCCAGAGCGCCCCCTGGTGTTTCGTGGGCAGACAGCCAAGGATCAGGACCGGCCTCGCTTCAGCATGGAGCCCCTGATCGAGTACCCGCTGGAGGGAGGGAGCGCCCTCATCACCTTCGAGGACGTGGCCGGTCAGTGCTGGGGCTGAAGCCTGTGGGAGGAGCAGATGTAATGATTTTAATCATGGCTTTCTTCCTGTGGCTCAGTGGCTCAGCAGGTGCTGACGAAGCGCCGTCACACGGTGAATCTGTCTGAAGAGTTCCACATGACTGTGGAGGCCAGAGCTGTGCCCCTCACGCTGCCCACGTCTGTCCAGGTAACTACACCTGTCCCCGGGCCTCCACCAGGGCTTCAGTAAAAGTAAATGAATCAACTGTGCCAAAATGAAGGCCTTAAACTGAGACAAAACTGAGATCATTGTCTTTGGCCCACAGACACAAGACAAAGTGTTATCAGTCACCTTGAGTCTCTCGCTCTAAAACCAAAACATCAGGTTAGAAATCTAGGAGTAATCATGGACTCAGACCTGAACTTAAACAGCCACATCAAAGCAATACATTGCTAAGATCAGAGGAATAGTGTCAAAACCAGACTTAGAGAGACTCATCCATGCATTTGTCTCCAGCAGGTTAGACTACTGTAACGGCTGCTCACTGGCCTTTCTAAACGAGCTGTTAGAGCTGCAGAACATCCAGAACGCTGCTGCTCGAGTCCTGACAAGAACCAGGAAATACGACCACATTAGTCCAGTGCTCCTGTCTCTGCACTGGCTTCCTGTCACTCAGAGAATAGAATTTAAAACAGCTCTGCTTGTTACAAGTCTTTTCATGGTTTAGCACCAAAGTCCATCTCTGACATGTTAGAGCCGTATGAACCATCTCGGGCCCTGAGAACTTCAGGGAGGGGTCTCCTGGTGGTTCCCAGAGTCAATAATAAACACGGTGAGGCTGCGTTTCAGTTTCATGCAGCTAAAATCTGGAACAGTCTTCATGAGGATGTGAGACAGGCCTCAACTCTGACAATGTTCAAATCCAGGCTGAAAACAGCTCTTTTTACCCGTGCATATGAAAACTGAAAGTATTTTATCTGCACTCTTGCCTTTTACTGTCATTGATTAACTTTATGTTGATGTTTTATTGATTGATTTGATCTGTTTTCTTGTAATTTTCTGCAACTGTGAAGCACTTTGAATTGCCTCGTGTATGAATTGTGCTCTACAAATAAACTTGCCTTGCCTTGAATGTCAGTAAAAAGCATTAAACAGGAGTATTTTGCTTTTTGAAGGTATTTGGTAACTACAAAAGTCTGTTCCCTCTCTCCTTATGCACCCTGTGCCTCTCTGTGCCGTAGTTGGCGGCAGAGGTTTGCCCGCGGAGGATCCTGGTGTCCGACCTGCCGCAGATGGACCGTCAGACTCTGGAGGACAAACTGGACATTCACTTTTCCAAGAGCCGCCATGGAGGAGGAGAGGTGGAGTCGTGCAGCGTGCTGCCGGAGAGCGGGCACGCCGTCATCAGCTTCCTCCAGGACGACGGTGAGAAGCAGGCGTTTAGACGAGACGCTGCAGGTGAACAGAGGAAAGAAATACTTAGAGACGTCCATCTGAAACTGTTGCTGTAGATGAATGTCTGTCATTTTACATTTTCATAGAAAAAACTGCCAAAATGTATGATATTTTCAGCGACGAAATCTAAATAATGGTTTAAATTTATAGTTTTATTTTGTGACATATTCGCTTCAATTTGCTCAGAGGGATTTTGGATCTTGTTTAGTTTCTGAATAAACTAGTTGAAAATATCTATAAAAAATCATATTATTTTTTGTTTTTTGGGTTCAATAAATCAGGCAGGATTTAGATATTAAAGTGTAGTTAAGTCTGAGTCTGTAAAGTGTGGAGTCTTATGGAGCGACTGAAGTGCAGATGTTGTTAAAGAGTGGAATGAAAACAGCCTGGAGCTCGGACCAGTTAGGGGCAGAGAAGGAAATAGGCTCCAGTGAAGCAGACACTCCTCCTGCTGCAGGAAGAGTCTGCCATTGTGGCAGAAAAGGTACATGCATATTGGGCCAAAAGGGACCAGAGCGCTGCCAAAACAAGGATGTTGCTGAGGATTGCTCCTTTTCTAAACTTTCCTTGGTAAAATCTGGCCTGAGGTCACGTATGTCCAAGAGAGACTTAGCCATCTTTCACTGATGTCCACACTTCATGGCTCGGACTTTACAGACATAATTAAAGACTTCTCAGTCAGAAAGTCAAGAAGACCCTTTTAACATATATGGCTATGCTAACTTTATTATTTCTGCCATATTTTTGAAGCATGTTTTCTGCTTGTTGTTTGGAAGACAGTCTGTTTTAGTTGTTTTAGTTTTTTTGCATTAAAGATTGAGATTATGAAACATATTGCAAGATGTCATTTAACATTTATTTTGATACATGTAGGAGTAGCAGGGTTTGGGTTTTTGTGGGATTTAGAGTTAGGGTTTGCGCTGAGGGGCCTATGGGTACATTAAGGTGGGCCTGAGTATTTGTGACACAGACATGTTGGAGTCACTTCCTGGAAAAGCTACTCGACAAAAAGTTATAAAATAGACATCGTAATGGGAGAGTTTGGTCTGTTGTTTACGTTAAAACTAAGATGTTAAGCTAAAGATCCCAACATTGACCTCTGCGTGAAATCGTTGCGTTCACCTGCAGCATCTCACCTTTAACACCAGGGGGAGGCTTTCCACTGACACTTTGTAAATGTCTAATGGGATGAACCGACTGAAGCTGTTTTTGTTTGCGTGCAGTCGCCAAAGGTCTGACGGACGCGGAGTACCACGACGTGAAGCTGACTGAGGGAACTCACCGGGTCCGAGCCACGCCCTTCGTCAACGGGAGGATCACAGAGCTGGAGGTGAGAGGAACATTATTTATTACATGTATGTTTTTTCAGATGTGGCTCTGCTGTGGGCGCATGTTCTGCCCCAAACTGAACCAACCTCTTCTTTGGCCTTTGGGAGAATTAATGACTATAAAACCGTATTTTAGGTGGGCATTAACCTCTTACCCCCATGCCTTAACCAAACGCATTTTCTCTAGTTCGGCTTTACCCAAATCTAAAAGCTCCTCGACTGGAGAGCAACAGTGTAATGCCTCATTTGAAAGCTAAGACCTACAAAACCGATCCTAACTTTTTGTCTCGTCGCGTTTTTGTCGCTATTTTTGATGCTTTTTGTTTGTAAGCTTTTAGATTTGATGTGTTGGGTTCAGGTGGGAGTTAAAAGTTTAAAAAGCGTTAAACAAAGCGAGACGCTGCAGATGAAAACATCAATTTTTCCCGCAATGTTGAGATTTTTAGCAAGTTTTCTCGCTCAGCAGCTTAGCTTTGCAGGGACAGCTGGTGGGCTCAATTTTTTGGTAAAAGATTCCATTTACCATAATAATCGTAGATTTATGCACCTGACAATGATTTTTGCCACAAAGAACAGAAAAGGACTAGTTTGTTTTAGCCATAGACATATTATTAATAGACCGTCATTACTCACTCCTCCCCGTTTACCACAATGACCACGTTCCAGGGGAAATCATGGCGGATTTACAGGCTCCTCCTCCCCAGCTCTGACGAAGCATGTTCCTAAAAAGGGCATAAGGGCGGGATCTTCACTGTAGACTCCGCCCTTGTGTGACGTGTAGCTCGCGCAGCTCCAATGCCAACAGTCCGACCCTCATTAAGTAGGAGATTTCTAAAATGTATCCTACCATAACCAGCCCGGTGCCACTGATTGTGTCTAACCCAGCGTAATCACAGGAGGAATATCGAGCTGTAGACAGTTCCAAACAATTAGGCACCGGCGTTAAAGTTGTTTTTAACGTGTCTAAAGTGCAATGCATTCCAATGGGGACTAGCGGCTATATGGCGGTACTACAGCAATCGCGGCCTCCAGTGTCGTAGTCGCAAAGCAGAGCAGCCAGCGGCCATTGGTTTTAGCCCTGCACTCAAACAGATGCAAACATGACAGAGACCAGTAGATGGCAGTCGCGTGTCGTCCGAGCCATAGACTGTAAAAATAATAGACACTGTCTGCTCTCTCCTCCCCATTTACGTTAATAACTACGTTCGAAAGGGAATCCATGCTGGATTTACAGACTCCTCCTACCATGTTCCAAAAAAGGGCAAACGGGCGGGATCTTCACTGTAGACTCGGCCCTCGCGGGGCGTGTAGTTCATTCATAACCAGTGTTTCCCACACATAGACCGCCACAGAATCAACACCTCCCGCCACATATTGCGTTTCGTATTTTAATTTTTTTATTTTTTTCCGTCCCTAGTGTTAAGCTCAGTGGCGCAAAAAGGGCATCCGCAATATATGCCTTGCATAGGGGCGCCAAAAGGACAGGGCGCCAATTAGTGATGTGTCAGTCGCGAACGATCCGGCTCTTTTGAACGAGTCTTTACAGTGAACGATCCGGCTCTTTTGAACGAGTCTTTACAGTGAACGATCCGGCTCTTTCGAACGAGTCTTTACAGTGAACGATCCGGCTCTTTGAACGAGTCTTTACAGTGAACGATATGAACGGGTTCACGGAGGTGAAGTATTTTTAAATTCCTCTTTGGGGGAGAAGCGTCACTTTAGTTGTGCTTATTTTGCGAAACAAAAGTCACTGCTGGAGTGGGGCGGAGAGAGGAGTGTAGGATTGGCAGAGGGACAGTTTGTGAACGCACGACCGCGGGACGTGAGCGCGGCCTACGGGGAAACGGCGCGCCCGAACGCTCCTATGGTGTCCATGTGTTCATTTTAAAAGCCCATAATGCAAATACTCTTTTAACAGTAGATGGCGCTATGCAGATGTTCTGTCAGAGTGGAATTCAGGCCACATTTTCATTTACCGTATTTTCCGGACTATAAGTCGCTCCAGAGTATGAGACGCACTAGTCAAACATTGCCTAATGAAAAAAACAACCGGCTGAATAGGCGTACGGTATGCTAACGTAACACATGGTTAGCTACATGAAGCATAAACAACAAACTAAACAGGAGTCTGGCATGTTAATGTCATATAAACAGATCAGACTAACTATAGCATAAAGAACAAACCAAATTCTCCATCTCACTCCAAATCACTAAATCCATTGAAATCTTCATCCTCTGTGTCACTTCTGAACAATCGCTGTGACACGGAGGCGTAACTGAAGCCTCTCCCAACAGCACGTTCTTTAAGCTCCCATTTGTAAACTCGTTCCTCTCACTGTGGCTCGAGCTTTTAGCCCATGATTAGCTTTTTTATTGTTTACTTCAAGTAACCTCGGCTTCTCACTCACTCCAAACTTTCTTTCTGCTGCTCGATTAGCCTGCAGTGCCCTCTAGTGGCATGTGAAATTATATATTTTGGATTAAAAAAAAAGAAAAAAAATCACATATAAGTCGCTCCGGAGTATGAGACGCCCCCCCAGCCAAACTACGAAAAAAAGTGCGACTTATAGTCCGGAAAATACGGTAGATATAGAAACTTCTTTGTACTTTCTACTTTGAATACTGAATACTTTAAAGCAGCCATTCCCAAAGTCCGGAACATCGCGGCCCCCTTGTCGATCCGAAATTCTCTCGTGGCCCCCCAATAGAAAATAATTTATCCTATTCATTGGAATTTTCTTAAAACTGGTTTCAAGTAATACATTTTAGCGAATAAATGTATTTTCCTTTTAAAATGTATATTTTTTCAAATGTACATGTTTTCTGGACAAGCTTGGGGGCCCCACTGTAGTGTCTCCAAGGCCCCCCAGGGGCCCCGGACCCCACTTTGGGAACCACTGCTTTAAAGGAATAGGCCACCGGTTTACATACTGAGATATGTTCTTACCTGAGCTTAGACGAGTTCATTTGTACCTGTCTGGTCTTTGGGAAGGGGAACTATATTGTAAGGCGTAATAATACCAGGAGTAAATCGACATCCGCGCAGTAATATCTTCACTTTACTGTGCGGACGCCGAAGTATTCCAGGTACGTGACTGAAGGCACGCGTGAAGACCAGACAGGTACAAATTAACTCGTCTAAGCTAAGGTAAGAACATATCTCGGTATGGAAAAACTGTGGCCTATTCCTTTAATATTTTCTACAGCAAATGCTTCAGTACTTTCACTTCAGTGAGCGACTTTAACCTGTAGTTCCCAGTAATGAAATCAAGTATTTTGTCCTCCCTCAGACCCGTACGAAGCTGTGCCAGCGGACCGTGCGCTTGGTGGGGATCCCGGACCTTGCGGACATGGAGACGATGCAGGACCTGCTGGAGATCCACTTCCAGAAGCGAGCGAGCGGCGGCGGCGAGATCGAGGCCGTGCTGTACTGCCCCGAGGGACGCACCCGCACGGCGCTGTTTCAAACGCCCCGGAAGGATGCGTCCGAGTGACACTGAGGGACACCGTGGACGTCCTCCGCGACACTGCCTGGGGTTATAGCTTTCTCTGTCGGTTTAAAGGTTTTCTATTGCTACATAATAATTATTATAATAATAAACAGTAAATAAAGTGAGTTTCTCTGTGTTTATGTTGTTGTTGCTCAGTGTTGTGGAGGTTTGTGTGTGACGACCAATGGCAGAGGAAAGCACTTCTCTTTTGTCCTTGTGTGTCTGTTGGAGAAAGATCAAATCAAGCAGAGCACCTCGGGACATTGCAGAAATTACTGAAATTGGCTGAAGTTTATGATGAATGATGAACAGGCTGGGTGAACTACTTCTAATAATTACACAAATGTCTTTGAAGCTTAAGTAGCTCTCCAGTGGTTTTGTGATGTAAAAGTAGCTCACTGGGTAAAAAAGGTTGGAGAACCCGACCATATACTTCCGGGTCCAACAGAGCTTATCGATACAGGTGCTCGTGATTATAATTATAATATCATGAAAAAGTTCTTTTATTTCTGTAATTCAACTTGAAATGTGAAACTAATATATGATTTAGACTCATGACATGCAAAGTGTGTCTTTATTTGTTATAATTTTGATGATTATGGTAAATGGTCTCAGCTTATATAGTGCTTTTCCATCTACATTAGGCACTCAAAGCGCTTTACAGCAAGGAACCAGTCACCCATTCACTCTCTCATTCATACACCAATGTACGCAGACACTGGAGGCAAAGAGGGTAAAGTGTCTTGCCCAATATGAACCATATCGGATCCCTCTTTATCTTCCGTTATTCCGTATATCCTAAGATTGTCCCTGCGCGCTCGGCCTTCCTGCTCGACCATCCTCGCCTCTAGGCTAACCTGGCGTTCCGTTAGCCTTGAGATTAGCCCTGATACTGCTTGAAGCACCGTTTCGGACTCCTCAATTCGACTTTCTGCCTCTTCCACTCGATCGTTTACCCTCTTTAGCTCGTATTTAATGTCTGAGTATTGTTCATTCATTGTTATCTTTTCTGAAATCACGAAGTTCTTTTAAAATATGTAGCAGCATGGGCTCAGGTGAATTCACGCCCTTTGCAGCTAAAGTTAGCACCGATGCGTGGCTTCGGTCCTCCTGGCTGTCCTCCATGTCATCTTCTGTCAAAGTTGTCGATTTCATACTTCTTGTGACGACCCACTTTTCCATCTCCACAAACAAACCTCAGTATTGGCAAAAAAAAGTAGGCTACTGTTGGGGCTCTTATTCGCTTGCTAGCGGAACCGGAACTCCTTTTTCCCCTATTTTAAACGAATGGTCAATAGAATTCCCTAGAATAGGTATCATCCATTGAAGAAACAAAACCTGCACACCAAGGGCTGCCTTAACAAAATCATATGAAAGTCAATCAACAGCAGGAGTGGCTGGCTAAGTAACTACGCTAAGCTCTGGCAAAGTCTGTGCTTCACTATAGGACTGAGCTCAGTTTGCACAATGACGAGGATCACTGTTTCGTCACGTCTCAAACTATGGTGGGCAATGCTTATGTATTTAAAGGAGCTATATCATGCAAAATCGACTTTTTGGAATTTTTAGCCATGTTGTTATGCTATTTCCTGATCAAAAACACCCCCAGAGCGGTTTTTGGCTTCATTCACGCAGTTCTAAGTAATCCTCCTGAATCCTGCTCTCTGAGCAGCTGCTCCGCCCTCTCCTGGTAAACCACTGAGCTGTTCAGTTGTGTCGTCACAAAGGAACGGAAGTGCTCTACGTCTGTAATGTAATGCCTTACGGCCTGATTTCTATTTATAAAACAGCTTTTTCCTTTTTTTTAATTTATTTTTTGTTGTAAGAGAGAAATAAAAAAATAATTAAAAAAAAGCAACTCTCCTACGCGTCTGTGCTGTCCCACGAGGCTAATCAAGCGCACCCCCGGCCGGAGGATCCATGGATGCGAGCAGAAATGTTGTTTTTGATGACTGAGCTCTTTCTAACCTACTCTGGACACGCCTGTTCTTTTTTCTTGCCGAATGATAATGTCACGGGTTCGCGTTTGGCTACGAGAGGAACAGGACTATTCAACCTTCCTAAAGAAGAGTGCACTTACCACAAGTTGGAATTTCTTTCTGGGATTCAGCGACTTTATCAACCAACCTGATGGATGCTTGGTGAACCTTGGCCAGAATCAAAGTGGATTCACTTTTATAACCAACGCGATCCAATAACCCAATGGGGAGGCCAGGCTGAGCGGTGAGTTAATCAAAACGCGTGTTAGCGTGTGTGTTAGCGAGTGTGTTAGCGTGTGTGTTAGCATATGTGTTAGAGTATGTGTTAGCGTGTGTGTTAGCCATTTATGAAACTGTTGCACATGTCAACTCCTTATAACTGCATTATGTGAAGTAACTTCACTTTTTGCACTGATATTTATATTTATAATACTGCAAATGTGGAATGAGCGGAGAGAGGGGCGGAGTTAACTGAATTGAAGCGTCTTGTCTTCCGGGTAGGGAAAATACCCCCCAAAATACTTATATTTCTCTCAAAAATGAGTACTCCATAGTGATAGAGGTACAATATATCATATAAATGCCTATACTTTACTTTGGAATGGCTAAAATAGCATGATACAGATCCTTTAATAGATAATAATAGCTAAATGGTGGGTCAAAACATTGTTCATAAACAGTGCATTGCTTCATCTCGTCACGCCTGAAAAGAAAATCAGCTGTTTGCCCACCATTCACCAAAACAACCATGAAAAATTGCAGCGATTGCAGCGATCCTCCCTATACTTTTGTGACACTGAAATTTATATTCAATAACTACAGTTTGTCAAGTTTGAGCCAGGACTCATTTATTTCAGACGGACAAGTCAATATCTGCCAGGTATGGATACCCCCACTAAAACTTGCCAAAAGGCTTTACAATTTGTTATAGTTGTTTCACAAACTCATAAGAGGGTAAAAAACAAATCTACCAGGTCGGGGAGGAACAGCATAGTTGTGAGCCTCCCTCGCTTTCATTAATGTTCATGGTTTCTTCTCTGATATTGACGCACAGTCTCTTGCTAGCTCTCTCATATACAGAGACATTAAAGGTATTCTAGGCAAATTTGGATGGAATTACTCCACTCTTTAGACGCCGACGACCCTTTGGTGTGACATAAATATCATCGTCCTGAAAATGAAGACTACAAACATAGGTGCAACCACGGCGAACTGTAAAAGTAGCCCCCTCATCTCTTCGGATTGCTCTTACCCAGAGCAATCGCATGCGTTCCTCTGTTGGAAATGGGTGGAAACTGAGGTACGGCTGTGACTGTGTGTTGCTTTTACACTGGGGTACACAACACCAACATTTCGAGGTAGTGTGGGCTTTTCTTTGAGCCGTCACCGCTGCCGCCGCTGGCCGGAAGCAGCTGCCGGAAGTTGTTTAACACAGCAATTCATTTACTTCCGCATTCGTAACGTCTACGTGAGATAGGTCTATAGATAGCTCTGGAATCGCCCATATATGGTCATCTTTGAAAACGGTTAAGGGGGAAAACAATTTGGAGAAAAATCTAAACTTTCTCTAATTATTCAAAAAACTACTTTAACAAATGCTGAATTATGAATATAGTTTTCTACCAAATTAAGATACAAAGACATGGAGAAAAGTGGTTCAACAGCCCATAAATACATAAATAACGGAGAATGCTAACGTGATGCTTCATGTTAGCATCGTGCTAATGCTAACGCAAGCTACGACAGCCGTTTTTTTCACTTCTACTGAACGATCTGCTGTGAATAAACATCCATATAGACCCGATTTACACTTGACTTTATTTGTATGGGATAAATACGTTTATATTTCGCCAGAAAATGGCTAAAAAGAGTGAAAATGGTGTTTCCCAAAAGATTCTGTTTTCCCCCTCGATGCCGTCTGTATCTATCGCCCTTTAAAGCCAAGATGATGCTGTTATATAAACATTGGGGCCTGTCAAAATATAGAGATGAGGGTCTTTAATTTAAATTGTACTCTGTCTCATAGTGTTAATAAGTGATCAAGGTTTCCTTACCATCGTTGGTATATTGTCCATTACCATCGTTGGTATTGTTCATTCTCCTTACATTGTTGGTACTATACATTTTTGTTACAATGTAATAATTATTGTTACCTGTGGTTTCGACACCATGATATAACATTTGTATAATAATCCTTGAACAAAGTAACACACACTGCTGACGCTTATTTGGACATTATGTTTGCCTGGATACTTGATTCGCCTGAACTTTACATGGTCTTATTTACTGCTCTGTTTTAGCAGCCCTATGAGGCAACTCCTGTTGTGATATTGGGCTATACAAAACCATTGATTGATTGACTGATTGATAACAGTGAAGCTGAATGTATTAATTTCTGAATGGGGAACTGGGGATGGGATTAAATAAGGCCTTAGGTATTAATAACATCAATTTCCAGGTACTACTACATTAAGATTTTTTTTCATATGCATAAAACACATGTTGCACTTAAAGGAGACATATCAGTTGTATTCCTATCTTATAATTAATAGTGCTGCTTTAGAATGAACCACGAGGAGTTGTTTTGAGTCCAATCTGCGGTCGGCGTGCGGTGTGAAAGAGGCCTAAGTTTTCTTCTTCCCACTCCCTTTCAGGTAGAAATGGATCGTCATGTTTACATATATTCCTTTTTTGCACAAATGACTTAACTATATTTTGTCTACCTTGTACTTCTGTGCCATTGCCTGAAATAAATGAATGAAAAAAGTCTTGACTTTGAATATAGGCATTATACTGCCATACAGGCTGTAAGCGCCTGTCAATACGCTTTGAGATTTGGATATGAATAATTGCTATCTCTAAACCTAAGCTGGCAGGTAACAGGTTAAGAAATTCTAAATGACTGTGTTACTAGCTCAACAACCCGACCACCATCAGAACCTTTGCATCAGGACAAAGTCATGAGTGAAAACCTGACAGAAAGTGACCTTTTAAAGTCATGTGACCTTAAACTTTGGATCAGCTTCAAAAACAGACTATTTCAGTTTAATTGTTTTCAAAGCTTTTGTCTCACTCCTTTTCTTCTTGTTGCAGACTGAAGTTCTACTTGAACCGTGTGGATCTTTTCAGCTGGTCTTAAGCTGTAATTATAGATATTGTTTTGTTTGAGTTTATATAACCGATATGTACAGTTGTCATATTGTAGTAATCCGGGTATGGGTCGTTCTTTTTTCCCCATCATTTTTCATCTCTTTTTGTTTTACGTTTAAGTTGCACACTGGGTTAGAAATGACTGTGAGTCTGGTGATAAGTCTTGTGTAAACAGTCTTCGTGTTTAGGGGTTTTCCTTCAAAATTATAGATGTTTTTGATGATTATTGTATGGTTATTCTCATATCTGATTAAGTACAGAAAACAAAGATGATTTTATTTTGGCTTTATTGAAGTTTTACAAAGAACTACTCAAGTGGTTCACACTTTATGAACATATTTTATGAACATTTTATGAACATTTTATGAACAGCTTCATTTAGAAGTAGATGGTTACTCAGCAGGGGCACCCTGGAGGAAAAAGTGCATTCAATTATTTTGTATACACTTTCTGTTTTCACCATATAGAAATTTTTTGTAAATCCTTACCTTTCCGGCATCACGGCTCTTGACTCTGAGCTTGTTGACCTGGGACTCAGCGATATCGGCACGCTCCTGAGCTTCTTCAAGTTCATGCTGAACCTTCCTGAGCCTGGACATGTGAGTGTTGGCCTGCTCCTCCTAAAAATGTTGAACATTGATTTGTAAACATCCATAAAAAAACATACCATATGGAATGTCATTATTTATAATTTTTTTTATAACTCACAGCTTCCTCAGATTGTCTCTTGTAAGCCTTGACTTTGAGCTGCAGTTTGTCCACCAGATCCTGGAGTCTGGTCATGTTCTTCTTGTCCTCCTCAGTCTATACATGCGTACGTAGGAAAGGTGGTGATAAACAATTTGTATTTTACATATTGCATATTGTAATTTAAAAGTATGATTGTAGTATTGAAGCTCTACAACAGTATATTGGAATTGAATACTGCGTGAATGGTACAGTGCAAAGGATGTGTGGGAAAAAATAACTTGACTACATTGAAAGATGCCCTTCATATTGGGCAAAATGTAAAGTGAGAACTTACCTGGTAGGTCAGCTCCTTGACTCTCCGCTCATATTTACGGACACCTTTAACAGCATCAGCTCCACGCCTCTGCTCACCTTCAACTTCCGACTCAAGCTCGCGCACCTTTTAATAAGAAGATATATGATTATCATCTTCATATATGCAATTCTAGAGTTATATTTCAGCAGACACTCACCCTGGACTCCAGTTTCTGGAGTTGCTTCTTGCCTCCCTTCATGGCCAGGTTCTCAGCCTCATCCAGACGGTGCTGCAGGTCCTTGACAGTGACCTCCAGGTTTTCTTCATCCTCTCCAGATGAGAGCTGGTGTCCTGCTCCTTCTTCAGCTCCTCAGCCATCATGGCGGCCTGAAATGTTTTCATAGTAAGTTAATTCTGCCATAAACAGTGTACTCTGGTGTTGGACATGTGAGCTCACATCAGTGATGGCCTTTTTGGCTTTCTCTTCAGCATTTCTTGCTTCCTGTACCGAGTCATCCACTTCACCCTGAACCTGGATCAGATCAGACTCCAGCTTCTTCTTGGTGTTCATAAGACTGGTGTTCTGTTAGAATAATAATATAAAATAGTTGGTGTTTTTGCATTTATTTTGCACCATACTTTATCACAATAATTGTTCTTTCCAAACCTGAGAGTGAAGCAGTCCACCACGCTCGCTAGCATCCACCAGCTCTTGCTCAGCCACTTTACGTGCTCTCTCTGTCTGCTCCAGAGCAGCTCTCAGCTCCTCAATCTCGGCCATCATCAGGCCATTTCTGCGCTCCACCATGGCAGCCTGCTCCTTCATGTCTTCTTGTCCTCTGACGGCGTCATCAAGGTGCAGTTGGGCATCCTGGCCACGGAGAAACATTGTATGGAAATATTCTCCAACATAATCTTTAATTGAACTTGTATCTGTTTTCTGACCTTGAGCTGGCCCTGGACGTTCCTGAGCTGTTTCTGAGCTTCAGCTGCCTGTCTGTTGGCGTGGCTCAACTGAATCTCCATCTCGTTCAGGTCTCCCTCCATCTTCTTCTTGATTCTCAGAGCATCATTCCTGCTCCTGACCTCAGAATCCAGAGTGCTCTGCATGGAGTCAATGATTCTCTGGCTGTTCCTCTTGATCTGCTCCATCTCCTCGTCCTTCTCTGACAGCTTCCTGTCAACCTCCCCTTTGACCTGGTTCAACTCCAGTTGGACACGAAGAATCTTGGCCTCTTCATGTTCCAGTGTGCCCTAGAAATCCCATTGTACTTGTATTATCATTCATTCTTATTGCTATATAACACATTTCTCTATTGATGAAACGTTACCTCAGCTTCCTCAAGGGCAGTCTGGATTTCAGATTTTTCAGTTTCAACTGTCTTCTTGGACTTCTCCAGCTCATGAATGCTCTTTCCAGTCTCTCCGATCTGCTCAGTCAAGTCAGAGATCTCCTCTAAATAGGAAACATGCATCAACCTTGCTTACTGTGTAGCTATAATGATTGTATAGTGTTGTATATCCCAAAATGTTGGTGTACATACGCTGCAGGTTCTTGTTCTCTCTCTTCATTGTCTCCAGGTGATCCAGGGTCTCTTCATAAGAGTTCTTCATCTTAAAAAGTTCAGTGCCCATAGACCGAGCCTCTTTCTGGGCTCCCTCCAGTTCAGCTTGTCCCTCCTCATACTTCTGCTTCCACTCTGAGAGAACCTGGAAATATTCAATTTGAGTTTACATGAATGTTAGAGAACATCCATCTTTGTGTGTTTTTAATTCATGTTTTACTTTGTCAAAGTTCCTCTGCTTCTTGTCCAGATTGGCAGCCAGAGCATTAGCTCTCTCAACATCAATCATAAGGTCCTCCACCTCACCCTGCAGCCGCTGTTTGGTCTTCTCCAAAGATGCACACTTAGAGTTCACAGCCTCAATGCATTCTTCAGCCTCCTGCAGGCGCTGGGCCAGTTTTTTCCTGTGATGAAGGAAATGAAGACACAAAGAGAATCAACTTAAGATAACGATAATCCTTGGAGTTCTACTATAAGAATCATTCCACTTACTTGGCCTCCTCCAGCTCCTCAGTGCGCTGAATGGCATCAGTCTCATATTTAGCTCTCCACTGAGCCACTTCACTGTTGGCCTTGGACATTCCTCTCTGGAGCTCAGCCTTGGCCTCCTGCTCCTCCTCAAACTGCTCCCTGAGCAGATCACAGTCGTGACGGGCAGACTGGACTCCATGAGCCAGGGCATTCTTGGCCTATAGACAATAATAATCAGTGTGCAGCAGTCATTTGAAGATATCTATAAGTATACTGGCTAAGTGATAAGATTGTTCATACCTTGACTTCTTCCTCAACGTGTCTCTTCAGTTCTTCAATCTGTTGAGTGAAAGCCTGCTTGCCTCTAGTCAGCTGAGAAACAAGAGCTTCCTTCTCCTCAATTTGACGAGAGAACTCACCTGTAATTGCAGCCTGATTTAGTTCATCTGATGGGATTCAAAACTAAAACATGTTCAGTTTAGGACCATACCATTCTCTGTCTGGAGCCTGGCCCTCTGAGCACTAAAGTCATTCAGCTGGCGGACATTCTCATCGTTTTTGGCCTTGAGCTCACTCAACTGGTCCTCAAGAGTTCTGCACATTTTCTCCAGATTGCCCTGTTAGGATACAATATTTTTTAAAGTTTTACTATAGTGACAAGATTCCATTTTTTTAAAGTCACAGAGAGGAGCAGTTTACCTTAGACTTAGCCACACCCTCCATGTTGCTGGAGAGGTCATCAATTTCCATTTTGTACTCGCTCTTCTCCTTCTCCAGCTTCTGCTTGACACGCTGGAGGTTGTCGATCTGCTCTCCCAGCTCAGCAACACTGTCGGCCTGCTTCTTGCGCAGAGCTGAAGCCGTGGCCTCATGCTGCAGTGTGGACTCTTCAAGATCACGACGCATCTTCTGGAACTCAGCCTCACGTTTCTTGTTCAACTCAATCTGAGCAGCTGTGGCTCCACCAGCTTCCTCAAGTCGTTCACTGATCTCCTCGAGTTCTCTGGAGAGGTCTGCTCTCTGCTTCTCCACCTTTGCACGAGCTGCTCTTTCAGCCTCAATCTCCTCCTCCAGCTCCTCAATACGAGCCTACATTTCATCACAGACAATAGGATCAACACTTTTCCTTGTTTGAACATTTTCTGTCAATCTGAAGCAGCACCACTTATTACCTGAAGCTCTTTGATCTTCTTCTGAAGTTGGGCACTAAGAGACTGTTCATCCTCAATCTTGCTGAGCAGCTGGCTGGTCTCAAAGTCCTTCCTAAAAGAAAATACAACTTTCTCATTTTTGTGTTATTAAAAAAAAGACCAGTTGATAAAATGTAAGAAATACTTTTTGATCTTCTCATCAGATTGCTGCTTGTCATTTTCCAGGTCCATGATGGATTCCTGGGCCAGTTTCAGGTCTCCCTCCAGCTTCCTTTTGGATCTCTCAAGGTCCATGCGGAGCTTCTTCTCTTGCTCCAGAGAACCTTCAAGCTATCAAACATTGTAATATTTTAATAATGAGATAATACCATCATAGTTATGACTATACAGTATATATATGTTAAACTTTGAAAGCCTCACATCATCGACTTGCTGTTCCAGCTTGGTCTTGGCCTTGGTCAGAGTGTTGACTTGTCTTCCTCTGCCTGGAGGTCATCCAGAGTTTGCTGGTGGGACTCTTGGAGGGCTTTCTTCTCTTTGGTCAGCTTGGCAATAGACTCATCTTGAGATGCCATCTCCTCTGTCAGATTTTTAACCTGAAACAGCATTGACATATTGTCACTTGTAAGAGTATTTCATAATCATGTCATAATTCTTCAATTTAACCTGCTGTTTACATCTACTGAATGTACATGACAATTGTATCTTTAAAATATATATATATATATATATTTAGTTCATTCAAAAGTGGCATTAATATATTTACAACAAAACTGCCAAGCCAATGCAGTTTTGAATGAAAAGGAGAATTTTAAATATACAGCTAAACAAACCTTGTTCTCAGTGGCATGTTTCTCTTTCTCCACTTTAGCCAAGGTGAGCTCCAAGTCGTCGATGTCTTTCTTCAGCTCAGAGCATTCATCCTCCAGCTTCCTCTTCTTTGCAGTCAGCTCAGCATTGATTCCTCCTCATCCTCCAGTCTCTCAGTTGTCTCTTTGAGTTTGGCTTCAAGTTGGATTTTGCTTTTAATGAGCCCCTCACACCTCTCCTCTGCATCAGAGAGGTTTTCACCCTCCTATATAAGATAGACATGCATAAAGATGAACATGTTAGGATCTCATAGAGGTTTTCTTTTAAATGACTATCGTTTCATTTCTTGCTGACCGCTGCCATTTGCTGCTGCAGATCATTCTTCTCCTGCAGGATGGAAACCATTTTCTCCTCCAGCTCCTTCTTCTTAGCCAGAGCGGTTGCCAGGTCAGTCTTCATCTTTTCATAGTTCTCCTTCATGTTCTGGAGCTCCTTCTCAGTCTCAGCGCTCTGCAGGAGAGGCTTGATCTTGAAATACAAGGTCATCCATGGCCAGTTTTTGACATTCATGAAGGAGCGGATATTGTACTGGATGCTGTAGATAGCTTCTCTGTGAGCAGAAAATAACTGATCAATATTTTGTTGCCATTATGAATTCTTTAGTGCAATTTATCTGTACCTTCTCTCCATCATCTTAACAAACTCCTTCCTCATAACATAGCCTCTGCAGAGAGCCTGAGTCATGGTCACCAGCGAAGCCAGTTTCTCATCTCTCATCTCCTCCAGCTGACCCAGCAGACCAGCTTTGAAGAACACCTATTACAACATTGAGTAATATAACATTAGTAAATAAAGATAAATCACAATAACATTCTAAACTGAATATAGACCTTGGTGTGTCCAAACAAGTACTGAGTGTGGTCCACATCAATGGAGCCAAGCAGCTTTTCTGTAGCTTTCTTGTTGTCCATGAACTGTCCATCAGGGATGACAGCGGCATTCAATACTTTGTATCTGAGAAAGTTTTCATTTTAGTAATCCGCTCTCTTTTTTTTGGCTTTCAACCTCTTCAATTTGAAATGTGTAAAAAGTACCTCTGCTTGAAGTCACCGTAGAGGACTCTGCTGGGGAAACCCTTTCTGCAGATTCTGATGCCCTCCAGCACACCATTACACCTCAGCTGGTGGATGACCAGGAAGTTCTCCATAAGACCTGAAGTTGAATGTATAATACTTTTCTTATTAAAATGATGTTCACAAATCACACAGATCCACTATGATCCCTTTAAAAAAGGATACTCACCTGGAGTTTTAGTTTCATTGGGAATCAAGCAACGTACAAAGTGAGGGTGAGTGCTCCTCAAGTTGGTCATCAGCTTGCCCAAGTTCTCCTGAATATCATAATATAATGAATTATGACACATTTCCTTTATGTGATATCACATCAAAGATCAAAAACATACTCTGAAGAGGGCAGACACAGTCTGGAAAGCACCACCCTTCTTCTTACCACCCTTCTTGCTAGCAGCAGCAGCAGCATCAGCTAAAAAATAATAATTTGATTCTTATTCTGTGTAATATCATGTTCCAATGTGTAAAAGATGCACTTACCTTCTCCATGGGAGGCATACAGGAAAACCAAGAGTTTGTTTGAAGCCTTCTGGTAGAGCTGAATAACTGAGTCGTTCAGAGGGTCCTTGTTCTTTTCCAGCCAGCCAGTGATATTGTAGTCGACTGTGCCAGCATAGTGGACCAGGGAGAAGTGAGCCTCAGCCTTGCCTTTGCCTGGTTTAGGTTTCTCAAAGGCTTTGGTCTTGCCCAGATGCTGGTCATGCAGCTTGTTCTTGAATGTTGTATCAGAGGCCTTGGGGAACATGCACTCCTCCTCAAGGATGGAGAAGATTCCCATTGGCTGTCAAGAATTATCATATGTTAGTAAAATGCATACTTTTTAAATCCATGTTACAAATGTGTCCGATTACCTTCTCAATAAGCTCAATGCAGGCTGCCAAGTCCATACCGAAGTCAATGAACTCCCACTGAATGCCCTCTTTCTTGTACTCCTCTTGCTCCAGGACAAACATGGTGTGGTTGAAAAACTGTTGCAGTTTCTCGTTGGTGAAGTTGATGCAGAGCTGCTCCAAGCTGTTGTACTACAAATCAAAGGTAAACTACTCTTTAGCTTCATAGCAATGGTGAGTAAACCTGTTTCATAATAGTGATCAACCTACATCAAAGATCTCAAATCCAGCAATATCCAGCACTCCAATGTAGAAGTTTCTGGCCTGCTTAGTGTCCAACATCTCATTGATACGGATAACCATCCACAAGAACATTTTCTCATAGATAGACTTGCACAGAGCACTGACAGAATTGGCGACCTTGACATAAGAAGAATGTAATAAATCACAAAAGTAGAGAATGTTGTGACATTATATTTGTGTATTTCAGTAATGCTTTACCTGTGGGACGGTTTGACCTTTGGTCACCATCTCATTTCCGACTTTGACTCTTGGGTAGCACAATGCTTTAAGCATATCCGCCGAGTTTATACCAAGGAGGTAGCAGATCTTGTCAGCCTCTAAAAAAGATTAAATAAATTAGGTTAAATATGAGTAAAACAGGTTTAAACATAGGATATTCTAACCTTCCATTAATAACTGTCAAACTGATCTTATTGTAATTACCATCAGTGCCGTCAGGCTCAGCCTGCTCCTCGCGCTGCTTCTGCTTGAATTTCAAACCGCCGTGATGCATCACAGCACCAGTCAGCTTGTAGATGTTAAACTTCTCCTCAGCATTGAAGCCCAAGATATCAATGGCAGTCTGAACAAGGATTGAGCAACATTTATATCTTCTTTAAAGTTGTAAACTGTATGCACAAGCAAACAAAAAAATGTGCACTGTGTGTGGAAAATAACTCTGATTACTGTACACCACTCTACACTGCCCCATGGTGGTGCTGCTACACAAAAGCTCAATTCCATAAGCTGTAAGTATAATACAACAATGCTTTTTCTATTGAAAGTCTCTCGCTGAACAAATGCCAGTCTGCAGCATAATGTGACCACATTAAACCCTCTCATAAGAAATGCTGCATATAAAGTTATGATGAGATTTATGGACTCGCAAAATGAAATGATAACTGTTCTTATAAGCCCTGACCTTAGCAGTATCAGGTCCAGCTCGGTGTTTTGGAGACACTGGAGAAACTGCTTATACAGACTGCACTATAGTGTGGTATACTCTGCGTCTCCTCTGTTTTACATGTTTTTTTATCGACCCTTTAAAATCTGAGAAATAGACTGATTGATCAAATATCATGTTGAGTTGTATTTTCTCCTTTACATCAGTTGCAATGAACTCCTCCGTATCATCGATGCTCTTGACGGTAATTTCACCCTGGCTGATCATCGGATAGTCGTAAGGGTTGGTGGTGATCAAAAGGGCCTCTGATGTATAAATGTTTAAAAACGCAGTTCAAATAAAGTGAACAGAAACCTCTGTACTAAGCATGTGACATTATGTGACATGGCATACCCAGCAGCTGAGGCTGGTGGCCTGTCATGAGCTGGTAGAAGATGTGGTAGCTCCTCTCAGCAGACAGCTGGAAGGTCACACGGGACTTCTCCAGCAGGTCTGTGTGGAGAAACATTAGAATAAACTCATCATTTGAGTTAGTATCCCCAATAAAGTTGTTGTTTTTTTGTCTGTAATATATTAAAGTTCACGGTTTCATTGTGTAGCTTTATCATTGTTGTTTCGTAACTAGCATTACTCCTTTTCGGGAATGTATAAGGTACATGAGTTTCAGTGATGTAAATCTTACTCAATGTAAATGCCATCTTGAAATTGGTCATTCTATTATGATCAGATAGTGCATATAAGCCATGTTTTTGCTGTTGTTTCCTTGCTGTTGTTTTGTTCCTTTTGCACCATTGTGAAATGTACTTTTTTATTGTATTGATTTTGGGGGTAGGCGCTCATAAGCTTTTTGCTTCAGCCCACTCCTTTTGAGCAGAATGTATACTGCTCAAATCAACACATACACTTAAAGTTCTATTGCAAAAACAGATCGGTGTCCTTAAAAAATAGAAGTAGGCTTGTCATTTGTTTTTAATGATTTTAGTGCAATAAAAATATGAAGTCGCTCTTTCTCGAACACACATTTCCTCATTTTAAACTTACATGTTTCAATATCAGCTGAAGCGAGCTTGCCAGTGGTGCCAAAATGAATCCTGATGAATTTACCCTGAATTTGAAAGAAATGTTAATGAACTCCCGTGGTTTGAATGTGTACTTTAGTCTGACAGGTGTATATACTCACGAAACGAGAGGAGTTGTCATTCCTCACAGTTTTGGCATTACCGTAAGACTCCAGCAGAGGGTTGGCAGCGACAATCTGATCTTCAAGAGAGCCCTGAAATGGAGATGTTTGGGTGCAACTTTACCCCCCTCATAACTGATGTATTTGTCTGTCTGTATTTGTCAGGATTTACCTGTATTTTGCTGCCAGCACCAGGTGCAGGGGCACCCTTTTTAGCTCCAAGTGCTGCAATTGTTGCAAAGTACTGGATGACACGCTTGGTGTTGACAGTTTTTCCGGCACCGGATTCTCCGCTGGTTTAGGAGAAGCATATTAAAGCAACTGATACCTTTTCAATTATTATTATCTGTGCCTTCTCTACTTACGTAATCAGAACAGACTGGTTCTCACGATCTGAAATATTCATTTGAAATATTTCAGATTAAATGTTTCTATATATTTTCCTGATATTTTTAACTTGTATCTCACCAGTACTCATGAACTGATAGGCATTGTCAGAGATGGAGAAAATGTGGGGTGGGGCCTCAATCCTCTTCTTGCCTCTGTAGGCTGATACACAGGTTTCATCGTATACGGGAAGCCACTTGTAGGGGTTCACCACGACGCAGAACAGCCCAGAGTAGGTCTGAAACAAGGCAAGTTTATTTGTAGAGCATAATTCATACATAAGACAACTCAATGTGCTTTACCGTTGCATAACATTACAAGAAAGCAGATCAAATCAATAAAACATCAACACGTGTTTAGTTCTGACTCTGGGAACCACCAGGAGACCCCTCCCTGAAGTTCTCAGGGCCTGAGACGGTTCATATGGCTCTAACGTGTCAGAGATGTACTGTGCCTTGTACACAAGCAGAGCTGTTTTTAATTCTATTCTCTGAGCGACAGGAAGCCAGTGCAGAATTCCATCTCTAAGGCAAAAATCTTGTCCCGTAGAAAGCAAATTTCTTGTTGATATATCCGACAGCTTTCATAAAGAGATGTTTGCGTTACTCCCTCAGCCATGTTGACAAGATTGTTGTTGCTGGCTCGTCAGATGTCAAAAGTTGTAAAAATAAATTTAAAAAAAGGCATAAATATGATTAAAAAGTCTTGGTTCACTTAAAAGAAGATAATAAAATCATATCCAAGACATGTGCCAAAAATAGAATGATAAAAAGCGAATAAAGAGGCAAGCAGCAGGAGCAAGCTGAGACACGTCTGCACTCTCGAGAAGCAGAAAGTAGTATGAATAAAACACAGAAGTAATGAGTGTGTAGTTCTGTTGGTTTCTATCTACTGTAGATGGTGAAAACTTACGTAGATCATCCATGAGGCATAACGCTCTTTGAGGTTATACAACACAGAGGCCTCATTGAGGTGGGTCATCATGACCATGTCCTCCATCTTGTCATACTTGGGAGGGTTTCTGGGGTAGATGTCGTCCTCTTTGACAACGACACTCTAAAGACGGTACATTTGCATTATTACACTTCACTCGTTCAAAACTGTTGAATTTAGGATATTGATTCTATTGTTGTACAGTAATATATAGAAACGTGCCTTTGCACCGGGTCCTTCAATCTCACATGTGGCTTTACCACCCTCTCTTTTGGTGACTTTACATTTGAGGTACATCTCAGCCTGGTCGACACAAAAGAAGGCTGTTTTGGCATCGAAGGGGGCGGTTGAGGCCTCAATCCTCTCCCTCTCTGGCTTCCGGAGGTAAATAGCCGCCGGGCCATACTGCTCCATCTCTGCGTCCGTGCTCATGGTGGCACGTAGGTTGTGTCTGTACAATTATTCATACGTCAATAAAACAAATTCTGTTTCACAAAAATGTTCAATCTAATAGTACCTTTTCTATATAGAAAAAATGACGCTCTGGGCCGGGTAGATGTCAACTGGCTGTGTGACATTAAAGAAACAAAAATATTAAGCATTAAAATCAACAAGACAGTCCATTTTTATAGAAAAATAAAATAGTTCATTTGCAAAAACAGAAAATTACCATTGAAACAAAAATGCTTGTAATTTTGTCTTTGTGTAGAAGTGTCCTCAGAGGTGATCGAGCAGCCAAAGTATTTACTCAAGTAAGAGTAACGTTACTTTAAAATAACTTTACTCAAGTACAAGTAAAAAGTAGTGACCCAGACAATTACTCAAGTAAAAGTAAAAAAAGTACTTGGAGAAAATGATACTTGAGTACTGCGAGTAACTGAGTAACTGTTTTAGTGAAAAAAGTTTGATTTATTTTGGGTGAAACAAATCATAAAATCATGTTTTCAATTTCCAAGAAAATACAGAATAACTAAATAATTCTAGCCTTTGCTGCTTAAATATTTACTCACAATGGAAAAAGTAACAATTATTTTTACTCAGAAACAGATACTCGAGTAGAAGTTAAAAAAATTACTGTATTATAAAACTACTCTAAGGAGTACAATTTCTTCAAAGTTACTCTAATACATACACTTGAGTAAATGTAACTGCTGTATCTACTTCTTCAAGTAGTGTTACCTGTAGAGTAACACAAATCCATGATTGTAACCTTTGTCTCTGATCAGCGGAATGAGAATGACCTGTTGTGACAGTTTTTAGAGTTATCTAAACTAAAACTAGTCGCAAGCAAATACACAGACAGTGATGGACCGTCTGCCTGTCATGCTGGGCCTCTTGGTCTTTCTGCTGGGGAGCGCCGGCTTTCTGCATCACAATGGACACAAAGACCACTGCGGATTGCCCCATCACACCTAAGACAATAGGCCAAAGACGTGTCCTGGCCAATGGCCGCTGGCTGCTCTGCTTTGCGACGATGATACTGGAGGCCGCCATTGCTGTAGTACCGCCATATAGCCGCTAGGCCCCCATTGGAATGCATTGGACTTTAGACACGTTAAAAACAACTTTAATGCCGGTGCCTAATTGTTTGGAACTGTCTACAGCTCGATATTCCTCCTGTGATTACGCTGGGTTAGACACAATCAGAGGCACCGGGCTGGTTATCGTAGGATACATTTTAGAAATCTCATACTTAACGGGGTCTGACTGTTAGCATTGGAGCTGCGCGAGCTACACGTCACGCAAGGGCGGAGTCTACAGTGAAGATCCCGCCCTTATTAGGAACATGCTTCATCAGAGCTGGGGAGGAGGAGTCTGTAAATCCGCCATGAATTCCCCCTCGAACGTGGTCATTATGGTAAACGGGGAGGAGTGAGGACTGACGGTCTATTAATAATATGTCTATGGTCCTGGCTCTAAGGCCAGGTCTGCGTCTTGCTCTCTCTCTCTCTCTCTCGCTCGCTCTCTCGCTCTTGCTCTCTCTCTCTCTCTCTCTCTCTCTCTCTCTCTCTCTCTCTCTCTTGGCTATATTAACGTGATAAGGGGCGCTGCCCAGCAGAGTTCGCCATGGATTTACGTGTATTTCTGTGTCGGCTCTCTGCACGTGTGTTAAATTAAAACTTACACTTTTGATCAGACAAATATCTTTCCAGCTTTTTCCTTTATAGTGGTGAGAATTACCACCACAGACCTCTTCTGTAGTAATGTAATTATTTTATTTGACCTTTATTTAACCAGGAAAGTCCCACTGAGATTAAGAATCTCTTTTTCAGGGGAGTCCTGGCCCCAGAGGGGAACCTATTGTACATGTTTAGTGGTAGGGGAAACCGGAGTACCCGGAGGAAACCTACGCAGGGGAGAACATGCAAACTCCACACAGAAAGGCCCCGTCCAGGTGGGAATTGAACCCGGGACGAGCGCGGTTGTATGCTTGTGTGTGTGTGTGCGTGTGTGTGATGCTTGTGCGTGTGCGTGTGCGTGTGTGTGTGTGTGTGTGCGTGTGCGCGTGTGTGTGTGCGTGTATGATGCGTGTGTGTGCATGAGCGAGAGAGAGAGAGAGAGGATGTTGAATCTGATCTCAGGGCATATCAAATAAAGTAACTTTGAAAATGGAGGCTTTATCTGTTATTGCAAATGAACTTTTTTTTCAATGTCTAATGGGAACAGACATAGAAGTAGACAATCCTTCGCTTTTTAATAAACTTTTTTCCTCTCTCTCTACAAAATACACACTATATCACTTAAATTAAATGACATAAACAAACACCAATATTAAAAACAACTCAATGATAACATAAGTCATATAAAGCTCCATGTGTTCACTCACCTGCCTTGGATTCCTTTCAGTTAAGAGCCCAAGTCCTTTGCAGTGGTTTTATACAGACCTCATCTGCCCCGTCAGCATATGAGGTCCATTTAATTTGGTCAGGAATTCTGCACACCGTGTTGCTTCATAGTGATACATTACATCAACATCAGCAATCAAGTTTTACATTACTGAGTGTGTATCTTTGCTTTGTCTTTCCATATCATTACGAAGTTATTAAAAATAATGTTCTCAATTCAATACAAAATACACACGTGTACATTGCATTTAATGTAATATATACATGTAATAATGTGCATTTATACTGTAGATAGAAGTGTGTAACATTTTGACTGTAATCTCTTTACACCAATCGTCCATTTTGACTTTCTGCTTTTAAATACTTGGAAGCTGGTTAGTATCTTCAGTATGTAAAGTAGTAAACTATTGAAGTAAATTAATTTGGGTCACAGTGAACAGACTTGGCTCCTGCTCGATCTGATTTTACTGCCAGCAATGTTCAAATGTGGATGTGAATCAACATGCCACGGTGTGTAGTTTCACGACACGCAGATATATGAAATAAAATTCAGACTCATGTACTTTGCTTTGAGAGCAGTAACAGGCTGCTAATGAATACACCCACTAAGACTAATGTCTGTGTAAGCTCTCAGTCGTACAGGAGTTGTCCATCTTCAATGAAGGTACTTGAGTCATCTTCTGTACTCAGTAGTTGAAGTCTTGAACGTTTCGCCTTTCGTCCACTAAGACTAAGTTTTCTCAACAGAATTGTAAGAATAGAATAGAATAGAAAAACCTTATTGTCTACAACCCAGAGGAAAATGTTACTTCTCAAACACGTCTATTCTTAAACTTCTGGAGACAAAAATGTGATTCTCATCTGTTGCTCCTAAAGCATTTTAGGAGCAACAGATGAGATCAGAGTTTGAGACATAATTGAGACATACATGAGACATGAGAGATAAACTGTTTCTATGGCTTATTTTGTTTCTCCTAAAATGCCTTAGGAGCAACAGATGAGATCAGAGTTTGAGACCTACTTGAGACATTTATTTATTTGGTCGGGACATGCACAATGATGGCAGAAATTTGCCTTTGGCTTGCTCACACATCCGACACATTTGCCCAGCAATGCAATAAACATCTGTTTGTTGCAGACGCAGCAGCAGCAGATTCACTTCTTTGAAAGAAAAGGAAAAGGAACAGACTGACCGAACGACATTAGCGGTCACAACTTATTCAGCTCCTTGATGGCAAAGGGAACACATTTTTCTCGGCACAAGGGAGTCTGTATCTCTGCCGTGATGGAAGGAGCTCAAAGTAATGGGACCATGGATCGTCATCTGTGATCTTATGGCAGACACGATGCACTGCTTTGTTGTAATGCAGAGACAAATTGGTTTGTTGTTGGCCTGTTATTTTACTGCCCTGTTTAACAACAAGTTTAGCCTTGTTTTTGACAGTTAAATGACCAAACCAAGAGACTACGTTAAATATCAGTACGCTCTCAATTAAACACTGATAAACCCTTAAGATGTGGAGACTGACTTCAAAACCTCTCAGCTGACGCAGCAGGAAAAGCCTTTGCTGTGCTTTCTTGTAAACACAGTCAAGATGTTTGTTAAATGTGAAAGAATTGTCCAAAATCGTTCCTAAATATTTGAGTGAGTCCACTTGCTCTACTTCATATCTGTTTAATTGAAGTGGTCCGAACAGGGATTTCTCTGTAAGCCTAGCCATCTCAGCTCACCTGTCTATTAGATTAACCAACTATTTCTGTGGTTCCACTGACTTTTGGATTTGTCACGCCAGCTTATCAGATGATATCGCTCTGGACCAAAATTGCTGGGTTGCAGGTTCTAGAATGTGATGAGGTCATCAGACCCAGTGGCAGCAGAAGACATTTTTATGTCCTCATAATCATTGCTCAAGAAAAGAACAGTAAAAACACGGAACCAGAGACGCACGTTTATGTGAAGAAACCAGTGAGTCAGTGTATAAGCTGCTCTAGACGTTAGCATGCTACCGGTTAGCAACTGTCAATGGCTTCAACCTGATAAACACATGTGTGGCTCACATCTATGAACACTGAGGAAATACTACAGTAACAGCTCAGCTCTGACCTCTGTCACATGTTGTATCCAAGGCTAGATGTTTGTTCAGGGCTTTCTCTTGGAGAGGTCAGAGCTGAGCTGTTGAAGCTAAATGCTAACCGGTAGCATGCTGACGTCGTAAACACTGACTCACTGGTTTCTTCGCATAAACGTGCGTCTGTGGGGCCGTGTTTTTACTGTTATCTTCATGAGCAATGATTATGAGGACATAAAAATGCCACTGTCAATCAGTCGTCTTTCATTTTCATCCTGAGTAGAGATATTGTTACATGTTGTAGTACTGCATAATTCTACTTCGGTATTCAAAATGGCCGCCATAACAACAAAAGTCACATGACTGAAAGGCATGTATTAACTGCATTACACTTTCACAAGTCGTATCTAAAAATGAATGACAAAAATGGTCATTAATATCAGTCACTGGGTCCAGGATCTCTCTGTACAAGACCAAAAATGTCCTCAAAAACAAAATCAGTTTACCTCTATATAATATTATAAGCCTTTAGAACGCTGGGATGTCACCTGAATGGTAGAGAACTATTTCTTTTTGAAACAGTTGTCCATTGTAACTGATGTTTGCTCAATGAAAATGTAATGTTTTCCCTTTTTGCGCTCCTACCCCCGCTCGAGAAAAAATGGTTTGATCCAGCGCACGCCCTGTAAGTGGTTCCGCAGCGGGAAATGTCCAAACGTCAATCTAGGGTACTGTCGTTGTTGATGTTAGTCTGACTTCTGAGGAGTGGGAAGTAAAGGAACAATTTCTATAATTTAGAGACTTTAATAATAAGACAGGAGAACAAATAGCATCAATGATTGAAGAAACACTCGCACAACACAACATCGATCTAAGTGACTGCCGAGGTCAGCGTTATGACAGCGGAGCTAATATGGCAGGAAAAGTAAAAGGGGTATACAAGCCCACATCAAGCAGAAGAACCCTTTGGCCACATTTTCACCATGTGCTTCCCACACTTTAAGGGCCTGATCTTGTGTTTCAAAACACGGACTATAGCATAACATTTTGCGCTAAGTAGGATCACACTTTGTGATCTTGCCACTCCAAACTTAGCGCATTTAAGTGCTGGAGTCAGGGGCGGATCTAGAGGGGTGGCAGTAAAGGTCTTGATGGGAGCAACATCCGGGAACTTTTAGTGGGCAACGCCCCCTTTTGAGGGAATCGAGAGTTAAAAATTGCATTAGTGTGTATGTGAAAAAGGGACTATTTCTCGTTCGGAGGATAAAATATTCCAAACCAGTGTCAGAACTACAGGACAATGTCCGTTCTTGATCACAGACACATCAAGTCACTGTCAGAAGACGATTGGAAGATTTTTTATTTTTTGTGGACACTTATATGAGCGAGTTTATCGATCACTAGCATCTGTTATGGCCATGTCAGAGCTCATTACTGAGGAAACAGCTCCCCCTGGTGGCCGTGTATTATGCACTTTGTGTAACGTCTTTAATAGATAATTATTCAAACTCATCAAACCTGTTCAGCATTAGGCCTAATTAATGATTATCTCTGTTTTAAAACGCACATTAACGTTAGCATTAGCAGCTAGTAGGTTAGCTGCTGAATGAACCATTTGCTCTCATAAGCTATAAAACTACATCGTAGGCTGTATGATTTTAATTTAATGATAATATAAAAGCAACAGACTAAAAGCTGAAGCTGTTGTAGTGACATTATAAAGCATCCAGCGAAAAAGTTCCACAGGCAAATGTCACAGACAAGTCATGATCACAGTGGGTTTAGCAGCTCAGTTTAAAACGTTAACCGTCTTCTCTGTGAATTATCTGAAACTACAGGTCACTTCCATGGCTTCCTTTTCACGTTCCATAATTAAATAAAACAAAGAAAACGTTTCTTCATGTGTAAATTAAAAGTTTTCAGACGATCTTTCCTCATTCATTCCAATGTACGGAGCTTCTGTTTTCCCCGAAAAGGGGCGTTAACCTTTTGGCGCCACTGATGTGACGTAGACGTTGCTCCATCTATCGATGTCAGCCAGGCTTTGTCCTTGTCTGGAACTGTCTGAATTCTATTGTCATCAACCTGGTGCTTTATAAATCCATTGTTTCAAGGACTAGTTGCAATCCAGATCTTCAAAGCCTGATTAATTTATTAGTTTTTTTGGTCTGTAAAACCAATGTGACGTCTCACATTTGCTCTAGAAGCTACGTGGGTGCTTACAGAGGCTCACTCTCAGTTAGTACTGTTTTGACAGGACAAAGAATTACAACAACTTTATAGCTAAATAAGGAGCCAAGTGCCAATTCCTGTGGCTTCCAAGATGATTTTTATTTATTTATTTATTTATTTTATATAAAAGTTTACATTTTACCTGAGTTAGAAAAAAAACCTATTTATAGTATGGACAATGCTACTATTTGTAAATAATTTTGGGAGGCTCAGCCTGCATTTAAACGGATCAAGCAAAACTTGCGTACCCCACTATAAGCTTTCAACATTGTAAAATGTGTTGCCACCCCAGAAATGATCCCTGACCCTGCTTGCCACCCTGTGATTTTTTTCTAGATCCGCCCCTGGCTGGCTGGGAGAGGGGTTGTGGGGATGTGCATTTGTTTTGTTTCGCATTTACGGCCTTTTTCTCGAGACACAAACATTGTTAAGCTCACGATTTGGGGTTATTAAAGTTTTTAGTTTGACCTGTGAGAGCCTATCATGCAGTAGATTAAACCGTTGGCAGGACTAACTTTATGTTCGGCCCAAGGACGGCTGACAAACATCCTGTTAAAGTCTTTATTGTTCCTATACAAGCAACAATAAAAAGCAATGAAAAAGCCCCAAAAATATCACAACAAAAAAGCAAAAACGTGACAAAAACGCGCCGGAAAAGCAACAATGAAAAAGCAACTAAAAAGCGGCTGAAAACTAACAAATTTAGGCAATTCTGTTTCCTAAAGTAACAGAATAGGCAACATTATGCTATTCTGTTGCCTATTCAAAAGGCAACAGAATAGCATCAAAAATGCAACAAAATGTTTAGATCAGTTTTGTAGGTCTTAGCTTACAAATGAGATTCAGGTAATGTTGAAGTGGAGAAAATGCGCTTGGTAAATCTGTTGTAAAACTGTTTTTTCTGGGGTGGCACAAGGACCTAGCCTGGCTAACGCCAGACTGCTGTGTGCGCTCGAATCTTTTCGAACTTCACAACAGCCTGGGGACCATGGCCGACATTTTTCCATGGATTTGGGCACCAATCACAGAACGAGGAGGGACAGTAAGGCGATGACGTGCTATTTGACATACAGAAGCTTGTAGTTTGTTTATGGATAAAAAATATTATATATATTTACGGATCCAACATGACAGCAGCAGACGCGATGCCATCTTTCGATCAAGCTTTAGAACGTGTTCTAAATAGTTTCGCTCAAAAGTTTACAGCAGGTACGTCATACGTCATCTGATACCATGATACGATTGGCTATGGCTACGTGCAGACGCATGAGAGACATTCGTAGCGCCCAATAAACGGCTATGGACAATCGTAAACCACACCTCTCCTACGAGAAAATGAATTGGTGGTCCCCAGACTAAATATCACTTGTGATTTTAGTCTGGCGTTAGCCAGGCTAACAAGGACCAGGGTTTTGAAGCACTTTTTTGTATCATTTTTTATGACTTTTTATCACTTTTCTAAGTGAGACACAACATAAAGTAAGTTATATTACAGCGTTAGGTCTAATTTTAGGAATTTTATGTTATGTGCTGAATTCAGCCTGGATGGACTCAAACAGACGAAAGCAGTGATTAGAAAGACATCGATGTATAAGTCAGTGTAGGTAAAGCTTGGAGTTAGGGATGTCTTCCCCCGGAGCCTGGACACTGGTGGTGGTATAGGAGACCCACAAAGATGCGCAGGTAGAAGCCGTGACGGAAGAGGCGGAGATGGGGCGGAGGTGGTCGCAGCGCAGCTGGGAAGCGAACAGATCATGATTGCTGGGGCTTAAAAGCAGGACCGAGGGCGATGATTGGCTGCTACGAAGGTGCGGCTCTTGCGCTGATGGCTGAGGTGGAGGTGTGGCCCTTTCGGGAGTGATCATTGGCTGGAGGTCGGTGATGCTGAAATTAGTCTACCAGGTTGAATTAACGCCTAGGCTTCATTTAAGAACAGAAGCAGGCAAAATCAGCTCAACAAAGTTTGGAACAAATGCCACTTCATAATTCTAATTCTGTGGCAAAATCTCCTTAGTGACCAACCATCTAAAATCCAAGCTGGGCAATAACTAACTCATGCTAACAGTATCACAAAATGGGTTGGATTTTGTTACTTAGCATTAGTTTTTGCTTACTATAGCATTAATATACATTTTATTTTGAATTCTATCTTGGTAAAGATGCTCGTCTGAACAATCAGTGATTAGTGCTGCATAACAAAAGGTGGGGGAGGGGTGTGCTGACAAATCTTCTTCCTCATGCAGCCCCCTGAGTGGGGTGGCACCTGGGTGGCCCAGTAGAAACGCCCCTGAGAGAGAGAGCATTAGATTGATACAGGAGGAGTTTGCATTTTCAGCAAATGCTTCAACATAATACTGATAATTATTATAATTGAGTCCAAGCAGAATGTTTTATTTGTATTTACTTACTTTAATCCAAATCCAGTTTAGGCTTCCTCCCCGCCTGGGCTAAAATAAGGAGTCAAAAAGAATGGAATGTGTTTGAAAAAGGTTTATACTAATTGTGTTTCTATCAGAGAAATTGTGCATCTGTCTAAAATGCGCATAATAAATGCGTCTAACAAAAGCGAATTTTCACACGTTTCCATCCAAGAGTGTTTGCGAACCGTGGCTTTGGTTACCTGGTTACAGCAGCTGCATGATGCAATTGCAGCATTTACCCAGCAGAGGGCGCACTGTATGTTTTTGATTTCATTTGAAGTACAAGCTTTTAGTATAGTTTTTGGCCAAATTAATTTACCATGTTGGAATTAGCTGCTTTTTACTCGTTATGCCATGAATACATGTTAATTTAGGCGACCTACACACTAACTCGCTGCTACTACTCTGAAGTCTCGCATGACCTGTAAAGGCTGGACAAACAAAAACTATCCCAGAGTTTTCTAATGAGGATCAGGCGGCGTCTGCGTCTCTGGGAGAGTTTTTTGTGGCTAACTTGGTCCATAGTTGCAGACAGTGTTGTTAGCATAAACGCTGTTGTTAGCATAAATGCTACGGCAGAGACAGCGATGTTTGAGCCTCTGCATCTGGGAAATATTTTTGGACTAGAGACGACCTGCTACTGATGGATTACTGTTCCTCTTCACTTCTGTCCACAGGTTTTTATTCGCTACGTCAAACTTTATTAAAAAAAAACTGTTTCCAAAATGCGCATTTACGCTTATGCGCACAAATCAAAAACCACCTCAAGTGAGCGGATACACTTTTTATGTGAATTAAGAGTTTCCATCACTCCTTACAAATGCGAAACTTCAAAATGTGCATTAAAATCCAGTGATGGAAACGCAGTTACTGTCTTCTTAGTTGAATCTATTAGAGATTGTTCTTTTAGTCAGACAGAAGGTTGTTTACCTGCTTTACAGTTTTGATCACTTGCTGTGCTCTTCCTTCAGAAGCGCCCCCCGGTGGTGAAAGTGATGTGTCATGGGCACCGGGACAACAGATCTACACCTTCTCTCACACCTGGGATGCCGTCCTGGAGAAGGCGTCGGGGTAAATCCGTGTAAGCTGCTTACTTTCACCACCAGGGGGCGCTTCTGAGGAAGATCACAGGAAGTGATCGAAACTATAAAGCAGGTAAACAAACCTTCTGTCTTACTAAAAGAACCATCTATAATAGAATAGAATGTGGCCTACCTAGCTTACATTTTTTTGAAGGTTAAAGCTGGGGAACCTCACTTTTTGTTGTTGTAAAGTAAATGTTATTTTAGCAACCACAGAGTATGTTGTAAACACAGCAAAAAACATACCTTGTTGCATTGTCTTCACCCAATTTTTTATTGAGTGATGGAAGATAGAAGTTGAATCTAAATGAGTGCAATTTATTTTGGGGGTGAGCCCCTCTTTTTAACTTTGCCACTGCTCAAAGCTGTACATACTAATTAATTTACTTGAACAATTCGGGTGTGCGGGAGGGATTGTGACAGCTATACATTAATTTAGGCCAAAATAAACATTTTCATTTTTGAACAGGAAAACTCGGGTACTCCAGCTTTAATGTGGCCAACATAACCTCCATCATCGTCTCAATGTTCCTGAATAAAACAGCTCTTTTTGACACATTATTAAGACATTAGTGCAGATGTAACATAATCATATGTTGGGGTGCGGACGGGAAGAGGCACATGAAAGGGGCGCCACAGAGCTGAAAAGGTTGAGAACCGCTGCCCTAGATATCTTGAAATAAATATTAATCTAAATCTGATTACTGACCTTTATATGGTTTGGTACGCACTGTGAAAAAGATATTAGATTTCAAGCCCATCTTGGGACTGCTCGATTACTGCAGACTCGGTCAATAAACATGTTGGTTTAATGTCAGAGTTAAAGTGTAAAAATAGAAAGACATCTGCTGCGTTAGGTTCGTGTGTCAGTAAAAGCTGATGGTAGCGTCTGCTGGGTTATATTTAAGGAGCAGTTCTCTACGCTCGGACTTGATTTTTCATTGTTTTTCTACTGCTGGACCGGTCTGAGGATGTCACTTTTAAATGTGCTTGTTCAACTGTAAGTCTGTAGTAACGTTTGTACTATACGCTTGACTGATTATCAAATAAATCATGCTAGAAGCTGCTAAACTGTCTTGATGTGATTTGTACAAAGTCTTGTCAATGATTTGATCAAATGATGTCATCTATATTCTTGTATTATTTATATTATTTAGGTCAGTGTCAGCAGAAGAGAATGCTTACCTTGTTCACTTCTACATTTATATTGTAATTCTTGGTTTAATATTTGATAGAAAGTCACCATGTGTAGCTAAGTAGAGCTAGGTTAAAGGTACAATACAAAGAAAATATTGAATAATGAGATTCATCATGTTATTGACAACAAGTTAAAGTGATAGTTTGTACGTTTGCAAAGTGAGGGGAGAGTGAGTGAAATTTGAAAGTAAACAAATTCATCCCTCCCTCCTGATTGGACCTGACAGGCCGGTTCACAGGAAAGCTCGTCTCATTGGTCAAAGTGATGGTACCGGGGATTCTGATTAGTGTCTTAAATCAGCAAAGGGAGGGACTTCAGAAAATATATTATTATTTAATATTACTTACGTTACGTCAAACTGGGCGGCACAGTAGCACAGCGGTTAGCGCTCGTGCTTCACAGCTACAAGGGCCCGGGGTTTGATTCCCACCTGGACGGGGCATTTCTGTGTGGAGTTTGCATGTTCTCCCCGTGTCTGCGTAGGTTTCCTCCGGGTACTCCGGTTTCCCCTACCAATAAAACATGTACAATAGTTTCCCCTCTGGGGCCAGGACTCCCCTGTAAAAGAGATTCTTAATCTCAGTGGGACTTTCCTGGTTAAATAAAAAACTTCAGACCCAGGCGGTCCATTATACTCAATCTAATGAATCTGTAAAACATTAAAACTTACAGACTGTCACTTTAAGTCACTTCATATTTTATGAACTGCCTCAACAATATCCAAATGGGGTTGTCGTTTACTCTGCACTAGCCTGGCCTTTGCCATCCGTAAACTCCGGTCTATTATCTTTTCCCTACATGTACGTCTGGGTCTGATCTCAGTGGTTGAATTCCAACCTACCCAGCGAGCCGGGGAGGCGGGTGTTGTAGGTGACGTCAAACATTTGCACCGGATTTGCTGGTTGTAGTTTGAAAACAGATCCAATCATTTCAAAGGAGTTCATCCCTCCCACCTGAAAACGGAGCTCAATTGTGAAGTTCCAGACCCTCTGTATGAAATGAGTACGAGAGTCTAACTCTGCACTGTCAGACTGTAAACAGATGAATAACAACTTTAGTGCCATTTTAACAGCAACAAAATGTACACAGTACAGTAAGAAATAAAGATAGTTCATGAAGTCATTACCTCTCCATCATCACGGCTCTTGACTCTGAGCTTGTTGACCTGGGACTCGGCGATATCAGCACGCTCCTGAGCCTCAAGTTCATGCTGAACCTTCCTGAGCCTGGACATGCTCCTCCTGTAAGATTTGTTTCAAAACAATATTCCAAACCGTTCAATAACATGTCATGAATTTGTGGTAAATGGTGTTACTGTAGCATTTATTTGAATTGGCATACAGCCTCCTCTGCTCGTCTCTTGGAAGCTTTCACTTCAGCTGTCACATTCTTCTTGTCCTCTTCAGTCTGTAAAAGAAACAACAAGCAAATACTCTATTCACATCCATGTGTCACAATAAATAAATACATTATTCTAACATGACAGAGCTGGTCATCGACATTAATTGGAAGTTAAAGTATCACTCAAGAAAACACACCTGGGAGGTCAGCTCCTTGACTCTGCACTCAAGCACCTTTTAAAGAGAAACTTTTCACTTTTAGGCTTGTTGGAACAAATTTACCAATAATATTTCAGAGACTCCAGTTTCTGGAGTTGCTTCTTGCCTCCCTTCATGGCCAGGTTCTCAGCCTCATCCAGACGGTGCTGCAGGTCCTTGACAATGACCTCCAGGTTCCTCTCCAGATGAGAGCTGGTGTCCTGCTCCTTCTTCAGCTCCTCAGCCATCATGGCGGCCTGAAATGTTTTCATTGTAAGTTTATTCTGCCATCAACAGTGTACTCTGGTGTTGGACATGTGAGCTCACATCAGTGATGGCCTTTTTGGCTTTCTCTTCAGCATTTCTTTCTTCCTGTACTGAGTCATCCACTTCACCCTGAACCTGGATCAGATCAGACTCCAGCTTCTTCTTGGTGTTCATAAGACTGGTGTTCTGTGAAAATAATAATAACATAAAAAATGTGGCGGCGCAGTGGCTTATGGGATGGCACATAGCTCCTGATCGCCTGTGAGGAACCACCAGAGGTCCCTCTGCTAAAGCAGATATGATAGGAAGCATACAGGCTTCTTTTCTTTAGTCCTTCCTAACTGACAGCCCTATTCGGACGCTTCTTATCATGGCGGACGCACGTCCGGTTTGACCTCAGACCTCTTACCAGTTTACTGGCTTAGGCTTCAGCCGCAGTCTCGCTCTGACTAGTGTGGGAAGCACATTTGTCCAGTGTTAAGCACCGTATTACAGAATATCCACAAAGTCTCCGACTCCGCTGCTACTGGAGTTGGGTGTTTCTCGTGGCACTTGTGGAGAAGAGGAAAATAAAGAGTTTGCTGCTCTCGCTTGTGTGTCCCGCTCCAACACTTAAGCTTTCAGGGGTGCCGGTCGGTGACGTCATCGCGTCTCACTTGAAGTTTCACAAAACGTGAGTTTAAAAAAAGAGCAGACTAAAGTTTTATTTGGTGTTTTGCCACAAACATTAAATCTAACATAATTATTATTTTCTGTTCAGTGTGAGCAAAATCTGTACACCCTGCTTTGTCTTGTATGTGACATCAGCTTGCATGTAGACTAAGCGCCTTATGGTGTTTCTGTGTGTGTTTTATCTACAGCTTGGGCTGTGGAGCGACTCTTGTGGTGGGGAAAGCAGAGGGTCTGCCTGTCAAGAACTTTGGGGGGAAATAATTTCACTGTTGTGCCCCTTCTTAAACTGTAAATACACAGCCTGGAAATCCTTTCCTTTTTGTGTGTGGGCAGTCTACTTTTGTATGTCATTCACCTTTTTAAAAACAAAGGGTTTATGCCCATGAGTGTACTGTAAGTCCTTGTGTGACCGGTCCATATTTGCAAACTGAACAATATCCTACTTGTCAGGAGTGATCAGAGGCGTGCTGGGTAATCGGGAGAGTTGACGGTGAACTAACTCAGAGGGGTGTTTAAGTGTTTAAGTTTTATGTCATGTTTTTTTTATAGTAAGGTAAAAATCACAATCTGGAATGTAATCGTAGATGACAAGAAATGTTCATTAAAACTGTTGTTTTTGTCCAATCGCCACACTCCAGCTCAGGGGTCACAAAGTTTTTAGAGCCGAGGGCTATTTTAAAAGCATTAAGTCATTAAGCATTAAGGGCAACCAGTTAAAAATAACATCCCAAAGTCTCAAAGTCAAACTGTTTAATTATAGATTTTGAAGCATATTATTATGGCAAATTCATGCTTTCAAACCTATACTTTTAACATCAAGATGCAAGCAATTGAACTGTTCCATTTTTAGTACAAGTCTGAAGAGCAACTGGAGAAGCCCCAAAGGGAATCTGGGCAAACATTTGGTAGCACCTGCTCCAGATAAACAGGCCGTGGGTCAGCGCTTGGGTCCAAATTCTACCGAAAGTTTGTGTATCTTACTGAACAGGTCCATTCTACATAAAATATTGACTGATCGAAAACACAATCAGCATTCAGTTTAAAGGAAACAACTTGACTTTCCTCCTTCAGTTTCACATGTGGCTTCTCCACCCTCTCTTTTGACAACTTTACATTTGAGCTACATCTCTGCATCAACCACCACAAAGTATACGCTATACCACAAAGTATACGCTATCAATCAAACTGTTCTACCTCTGCGTCTGTGCTCATGATTAAACAAAAGTCGTCACAGTTAAATGGTGGCTTGTTTATCTTATTTTTTATTTATTTTCCACCACAAAGAGCAAAACCATTGATCATTTTCCATGTTAAAACTCCATCAACACAGGCAAAATTACTTAGAAACCATGGTCATAATCAGTCCTTGAGAAAGTAGTGAGTGGATGTCATTGTGCAGTGTACTCACCTTCACAGGAGCCTGTCAGTCCTCACACAAAAGCAGAGCTGCCTCTTTTATAGAGGGAGGGAGTGTGTGTGTGGTCAGCACCGTCTCTCTTTGGTCATCAACTTTCATCATCCTGTCATTCATTGTGAAGTACTTCTCACTTTTTTTTTTATTTTTTAACTGCGGCTCTCCCTTCACACACTGGCCATTTAGATCAGAACACAGAATTATATATCTTCAATGAAGGTACTTGAGTTATCTTCTGTACTCAGTAGTTGAAGTCTTTTTTTACGGTTCGCCTCTCATCCTTTTGGATTTTTTTTTGCATGCCAAATATTATATTTGCATGTGTAATAAAACAATGTGTGTAAATTTCCATGTTGTAAAAAAGATCAACAGAAAATGTCTAAGTCCTACGCACAAGGCTCTGTTTTACACACGACACTTTTGACACAGTCCTGCCATGTCAGAGATTTGTGCGTAACTTTTTCCCTTAATGTCATTAAAACCATAAATCGCCAGTAGATGGTGCTGTTTTGCTGTGTTTGGGTGTCCTGTTCTGAAGTAGCTTTAAAGGACCTATATCATGCTATTCTAGCCATTTCAAAGTAAAGTATAGGCATTTATATGATATATTGTACCGCTGTCACTATGGAGTACTCATTTTTGAGAGAAATATAAGGTATTTTTGGGGGTATTTTCCCTACCCGGAAGACAAGACGCTTCGATTCAGTTAACTCCGCCCCTCTCTCCCCTCATTCCACATATACAGTATTATAAATATAAATATCGCTGCAAAAAGTGAAGTTACTTCACATAATGCAGTTATAAGGAGTTGACATGTGCAACACAGTTTCATAAATGGCTAACACACACGCTAACACACACGCTAACACACATGCTAACACACACGCTAACACACACACTAACACGCTTTTTGATTGACTCACCGCTCAGTCTGGCCTCCCCATCTGGTTATGGGATTGCGTTGGTTATAAAAGTTAATCACTTTGATTCTGGCCAAGGTTCACCAAGCATCAGGTTGGTTGATAAAGTCGTTGAATCCCGGAAAGAAATTCCAACTTCTGGCAAGTGCACTCTTCTTTAGGAAGGTTGAATAGTCCTGTTCCTCTCGTAGCCAAACGCGAACCCGTGACATTATCGTTGGGTAAGAAAAAAGAACAGGCGTGTCCAGAGTAGGTTAGAAAGAGCTCAGTCTTCAAAAACAACATTTCTGCTCTGATCCATGGCTCAACCGGCCGTGGGTGCGCTTGATTAGGCTCGCGGGACAGCACCATAGACTGTAAAAAAGAATAGACAACGCCTCCTCACTCCTCCCCGTTTACCAGAATGACCACGTTCGAGGGGAAATCATGGCGGATTTACAGACTCCTCCTCCCCAGCTCTGACGAAGCATGTTCCTAATAAGGGCAAAAGGGCGGGATCTCACTGTAGACTCGGCCCTTGCGTGACGTGTAGCTCGCGCAGCTCCAATGCTAACAGTCCGACCTCCGTTAAGTAGGAGATGAATTTTTTTTTTTTTTTCGAAAACCAGCCTGGTTTCTATTTTTTGACTAACCCAGCGTTATCTCAGGAGGAATATGTAGCCATATTAAGTGTTGAAAAAATTGAAACCAGGCATTAAAGTTGTTTTTAACATGTCTAAAGTCCAATGCTTTTCAATGGGGGCCTAGCGGCCAAATGGAGGTACTACAGCAATGGAGGAGCAATGGCGGCCTCCAGTGTTGCGGTCACAAAGCAGAGCAGCCAGCGCCCATTGGACAGCACAGACGCGTCAGAGAGTTGCTTTTTTATTTTTTATTTCTCTCTTACAACAACAAAAAATGAAAAAGCTTATAAATAAAAATATAAAAATCAGGCCGTAAGGCAATACATTACAGATGTAGAGCACTTCCGTTCCTTTGTGACGACACAACTGAACAGCTCAGTGGTTTACCAGGAGAGGGCGGAGCAGCTGCTCAGAGAGCAGGATTCAGGAGGATTACTTAGAACTGCGTGAATGAAGCCAAAAACCGCTCTGGGGGTGTTTTTGATAAGTAAATAGCATAACAACATGGTTAAAAACTCAAAAAAGTCGATTTTGCATGATATAGGACCTTTAAACATGGACTTTCAGAGGATGACAAATATATTTTCATAGAAATGCTAATAATCTCCACCCTGAAGTTTGGACCGCCAGTAAAATGGATGGTTTTGCAGCCAATAGGAACAAGCCATTGCTAAGGCAAGAGCAGCGTGTAGAGGCCTGGAAATATTCTACGTAAAAATAGACACCCCTATAAGTTTTATTTTTTGTCATTTAATTATTTTATTTTCATATAAAACCTCATTTGGTTTGCACACATCTCTTTTGAGTTCGATGTAGTCCCCTTGACCACTAGATGGCGCATGACGCGTATGGATAGAGAATAGCTGAGGCATCGCAGAGGAAGAACAAGTGCTGAAGTAAAACGCAGCTTAACGCATGTGCTCTCTCTATTCTTTTATCACAGATTGGTTACACTAAAAGTTTGCAAAGTTTAGGTATGTTATCTGAGTCATAAGGTGTTTATGGTAGAACTGTCAAGTGTGAGTGTAGCAGGAACTAAGTTTTGTACGTTTTTTTTTAGTAGAATTGTGATCGTGTATAAGCTACCAGCTAAGCTAATGGTCAAGGGTAGGGGACTTACAACGAGGGAAAAAACTACACACAGAACCATTTGAGTATTATTTAGGACATAGATGAAACGTTTTTCATTACAATGGGACACTTACTGGGTTTGTTTTTTTATCACCAAGGTGTATATTACGGGTTATGACCAAATACGAGTAATGCCATTGTACTACTGTATTAGACACAGAGCAGCCATTTTGTAGACATTGGTTTAGTTAATTATATATTAAGCATAGTGATTTCATTAAAAGCATGTTTGTAGTTATAAAGATAAATATTGATGGTAAGAATAATTAGTTAAAAAGGTTAAAAATTATACATTAAAAATAAAGAGTTAATGCAATACATTTTGTATTTTATTTTTGTTACTTTTGGAGAAATTGTAATATTGTAATTGTCATATGTGACTAGTATAGCTTATTTAGCTATGGCCACGTGGACTTTTGGACTCTTTGAAGGCCATTTAGAATAGTAATTGTATTACATTGTGTTATGTATCACAGGCAAGCTGAGTACTTAGCACACACACGTATGCCCTCTGAACCCTAGAGGAGCAACAAGCACACCATCGATCTCTGAGCTGAAACCAGGAGGATACGTCTGTTTCAGGTAAGTCGTTTTTTTCTGACAAATAAAAGGCGGTGGCTCTTCCTCTGTAACTATGAACTAGACGTTTATTTGGCAATGGGGAAGGTGTCAGTGTGGTAGGATAGGAATGCTAGTTAGCAATTAGCATTAGCTCCGATTTGTAAAAAAGGGTTGTTTGCACTAGTTTAAGGCTAGCTAACCTTTCTCACTTGCATTTTTCACAAAACATTGCATGAGAAAATGCTTCTGCCTAATGTGTTTTTTGGGTCATACACACACATACAGTCTTCTATGTCAAAGGAGCAACAGTGTTATGATTTTTCAGAAGTGTAATAAACACTACCCTCTCATTGACTCGCCAAAAAATATTGCACATTCAAAATAAAATATTGAAAATATTAAAGCTGAATAATAAAAGGAAATAAATAAATAACAGTACTTAGCAAAGAATGACCACAATATAACAGGTTTAATTATGTTCCATATATTCAGTTTAATGACGGCTACATAGCAAAATCTTCCATGGTAATCAACAAGCCCCAGCATGGATGATCCTGTAGGTGACTGCTGCATCCAGGAGCCCATCTTCAGATATCAAGGATCTTCATCAGGAGTAGCTGAAAGTAGGGCTGGGCGATATGACGATATTAGACCGTCTTACGATCTCCAGAGCTGACGATCTGTTATTTTTGTGGGATCGTTTTATCACGGTTTTATGCACTTCAGCAAAGTTGACTCTTTTCACAGTCAGTGAAGCAGACCCAAGCCGCGCACTTTCTGCTACGCAATGTCAGACGCTAATGCGATCGTTTGGCAGCGAGCCGCTCCTCTACAGTGCGCATACTGTACACGACCAGCCTCATCAGTCTAGATCTTTTAACCCAGAGTTCTGTCTCTATTTCAGCGATGTTTATGTCTGCGTCTTTACCCCGCAACGCCGCTGCTCTGCTCAGATCACAGCGTGTGTTTATTTGCCTGACATGTGCGAAGAACCGAGTGTGTCCTTCGTCCTTACAGTTCTGTCAGGCGCCGCATCCTTCTCATTTGTTTAATTTAAATCCTGGGCCGTGTTCACAAATGCGCTGTTTATCCATGTCTTTGAAAATATAAAAGTTCTCTAAATACACCGTCAGTGAGTTCATTATTGTAAATTCGCCTAACAGTGACAAACTTCTTCCTGTTTGAGTTTTACACAATAAAAGTCCCTGCATGTTATCGCTTTAGTAAGACTCTTATTGTGAAAGGGTCAGACAGCGACAGAGCGTTACATTTACCGCAGCTCGACATCATGAGGAGTTTTATTGTGTTTTTCCTGTATAAAGTGAGTTTGCTTTAGGTCCAAGTCTATTATTGCTGTGTTGATGATCACAGTTGAATAAATTAGTGTAGTATTTTTCTTCTTCAGTGTGTAATTTAAGTAATTTTGTCATTATAAAAATCGTGATAAAACCGAAATCGTAAGTTTATAATTCAAAAATCGTGATATTCTATTTTGCCATATCGCCCACCCCTAGCTGAAAGATTGACCTGTTGCTCAAGTGAGTGAAACATATATTATATTGTTGGTTTTTGCTACAGTGACGCCAACAAACGACGACCATCGGGAAGAACCTCTTTACCTGCTTTACGGCAGTCTTCCACCCGGACAGGAGTCAGCCCTCAGGAATGTAAGTAGACACTGGTTGTCAAAGTCTGCCACAGCAGTTGAGAGCTGGTGTCTGTAATAAATATCAACTCCTAACAGGCCCGTCTGATAAAATGTAGGTGTATGTCGATTTAGAGGCCACACACTATGAGCTGGAAATGTTACAGTTCAACAAATCAACAAATAACATAACAGTGTCCAATACTTAAACAAATAACTCCACAATAAACAGTCATAATAGTTGTGCTGTGCATGGTTATATTGGTGAAAAAAATATACATATATCTGGATTGTGTAGGAAGATCAAACACACACATATTTAGTTATAGCTATTAATTGATACCGACCATGCATCCTTACTTTGCATGACAATAAGTCAGAATGCTCACACTTTTACCAGATTCAAAATGGCTATCGCTGTATTAGCCCTTTAGATGGCATCAAATACTAGTAATGACAGCTTGGCCATGCTTTTTTCCCTAAAAGAAAACATTTAAGAATAAACTCTTATTGTATCTTATTTTATCACTGACAAGAGTTTGTGTGCTAGCCAGCTGTCTCACTCCTCCAAGCAGGCGGTTCGATCACATGGAACCAATGTTGAAATTGTTCCGGACCCAGTGGAACAAAGGACTTCTAAGATGTAAACAACATTGGCGACCTATTTTACATATTCATTTAAATGTACTAAATTATACATTTAACACAATGCTTTATCTCTGCATTTGGTTAACATGTACATTTTATGTTCTTGTGTTTAAGCCCTTTGCACCGGGGAAGGCAGGAACACACGCAGCATCTGCCGCGGACCGCGAAGAGTCCGGCTTCTGCACGAGGTAGTCCAAGAAAACTCCAAAACACGATTCATACCGTCCTTGTGCTTCGGTTTGATCATATCTGTCAGTCCGTCCAACGATAAGCCTACTCCTCAGTTTAGCGTCCTACACCGTTTTACAGAGCCATGTTTTCATTTGAGGCCGCGCTAGGAGATGATGGTACCGGAGCCGCAGACTAGGGTTGGGACGATGGACGATATCATCGTCCATCGTGATGGATGAGCAACATCACGATGGAGAGCAACCATCGTGATGCCACGCCCCCTCCTGTCAGAAACACGCGCTGATCTTCTGTGGGCCTTGTAAACCTACAAACTTTGCTGGGATTGCACTGTAAATTAAATTGCAAATATAGCTAATATGCCGCTAGTTTAAGTAGCCTACCAGAAGCCCGAAGACATGATGTGTTAGCCGTAATTATTAAAATAAAGACGCAGCGCTGCTCTATTTCTGACGGGGCTCTCTCTCTCTCTCTCTCTCTCTCTCTCTCTCTCTCTCTCTCTCTCTCTCTCTCTCTTTCTAAAAGCAGCTACTGTTTAACACCGCGTGGTTTCGCTTTGCTTTTCGTACGGAAACTAAACAGTTTTAAAATGCCGCGATGGATCTCACATCGGAGCTGAGCGTGCCTGGGTTTGGATGTTTTCACGAAGGACGGAGAGAGGAGAGAGAGGAGAGAAAGCAGTGCGGGGCAGAGCACCCGGACCGAGCGGTGCGTGGAGCAGCTTCAATAACGTAGGCTACGATGCAAACTTCTAAATATTGTCCCGTTCACCCACTGTTTCTTAAACATTACATTAAAATTGAGCAAAAGCAAATAATAAGCTCAGATTTACAGCTGTATTAGTGTGATAAGAGCCTTGTTATTGAGGAGCAGATGACGCTCTGAATAAGTCGAGTTTTAAAGCATTTCTGTTGCAAAATTCGTGTTCCATGACTCTGTTCAGATCATGTTTAGATACATTTATCCTGCAATCTCACATTTTTCCTAACATAAATAAAATTCAGCCTATACATATATATAGGCTGTAAATGTCTTTAAAAATGCTTATAATGAGAGATGGACGATATCATTGTCCATCACTATGGTTCACTGTAAACATCGTCAACTGCCAATTAAGGGGACATCGCCCAACCCTACCGCACCGCAGACACACTGCTAAGTGTCGCGAACTCGCTGCGGAGCGACCCGTATGAGGCGCCGAAAAATATATATTTTAATGGAAAATTAGGTCATATTTTATTGTTTGGCCCCCGGGACGCATATTGAGTAGGCCCGATCTAGTATTTTTATTGCATTGATTTATCTCAATTTCATATGTGCGTGAAAATGTGAAAAGTTGCAATCGAACTTTTTGTTCCTTTTTTTTTTGCTATGCGAAGGTGGGGCAAGAGAGTCTGGCTGCAGACCTCCACTCTCAGGACCCTGCCTTGCAGACCTCCACTGTCAGGTCCCCTCCGCTGTCAGGACCGGAAGTTTATTCGAAGCCTTTCAAAATAAAACCGGATATACTGGAAGCACATATTTGTCATTGTTCCTTGGGCTTTATTTTATGTAATATGATAATATGATATAAAAATGTATAATATATGTATAAAAATATGATATAAAAGCAACTATAAGTAGTAGCCTTCATGTTTGGCTGCAGACCTCCACACTCCCCTTCCAAAATGAAAAGCAGGCATACAGGAGGACGTATTTGTCGTTCCCCATGTGAATATACTTTATTTATTGGGGCCATATTTTATGTATATAATGTAAATATGATTCAAAAGCAAGTATTCCAGGAGTAGCCTATGTAACGGAGGCTGCTTGGCTTCCAGAATACGTTGGGTGTCTCTCACTCCTCTACACTTCATAATACACAATGATTACATTATTGATACTTGTCTGGTAGTCGTGTGGGTAAGTCGGGCGCCTCCCAGTGCAAACCACATAGGTTCGATACCAGCGCTGAACAAGTTGACATTTTAATTTTTGTTTAGTTTTCTATGTGAGCACACTTTAGCTCTTGGCGCATTCATTTATGTCTAAATATGTAAGTATTATTTACGTGTAATCACGTTGACCTAAAAACAGAGGGGCCATCAGAATAAAATAATGAAATAATAACTCACTATTCCAGGCCTAAAGGCTTTAACTGGGCTGCAGCAGGAGAATGAGCTGCTGTTCCAGATATAAATGAAGTAACACAAGCGTAATTGTCATGGAAATCTATCAAAATAACGACTGATGAATGAAAATCTGAAAAATATTCGCATCGAACTTTTCATTGTTGCGGCGGGGAGATACCATTACATATTGAACTAACTCAGAGGGGTGTTTAAGTGGAACACCCCTCCGCTTTAGTTCAAGTTGGTGCAGTCCAATCCAGCGGAGACAAGTGTCTGCGCGAGTTAAGAGACTAAAAGGCAGTGAAAGGTAGAAAAGTGGTCAAATAAATGTTTTTATCTACATAACCTGTGCTGATTGTGGGTTTGTATCAGGCTCAGACTGTGTGTGCAGCGGCCCATGTGAAAAGAGAAATTGTTAGAAAATTGTCAATGTGTGGTATTTGATCCAGCGACCTCTTGTACTTGAGACCAGCGCACTATTACGGAGCCATAATTCCGGGCCGGTCCTCTCCACATTCCCGGGCTGAAATTAGGTCCCATCACGCCCCTGCTTAAAAAAGATAAGAAAAAGTATAGTATGGGAAACTAATAAATATGCACTTCTTCTTCTAATGGTTTCCGGCAGGCTGTACGTTATGCTGCCCTCTTCCGTTCAATATGCACTTCCGGTCCGGTCCTGACAGCGGAGGGGACCTGACAGTGGAGGTCTGCAAGGCAGGGTCCTGAGAGTGGAGGTCTGCAGCCAGACCCCTCTCAGGTGGGGAAACTCCGTTCCCGCCCACTTTAACCCCTGGTTATGGGCGCTATGATCAAAATACTCACTGATGCGTATGGGCTACTGCATCGATCACCCAGACACAAACCAATAGCTCACCATACACAATGACGTGAACTCGGCTTATGTTTATCCATCCATCCATCCATCCATGGCCTCATGGTTCTAACCGGGCCTGTTGGTCTCTCATAAGGGGCTTCTGAACCGCTCTTTGTCTGACCCGTCACCTAAGACCTGTTTGCCATGGGAGACCCTACCAGGGGCACGAAGCCCCCGACAACAGAGCTCCAGGATCATTCAGGTGCTCAAACCCTCCACCACGTTAAGGTGGAGGCTCCAGGAGGGGGCTTATGTTTGTTTACTTTACAAAATACTATCGATGTGTCGCTCCAGTCCATAAAGATTTATATTACATTTTTATTTTGCTGGACATTTCGACTATGCTGGTTCATGGCACTTCACGTACACAAATTCACTCACTCAACAGCCTCACCAACACTCGCCGTTCCACTCAGTGTAATAATCCATTCTGTTTTCTGCCCCTGCTCGTACTGCGCCATGGACCCTCACAAACCTGTCCTAACCTATATAATACTTACTCATGACTATTTTCCCCATGCAAACATTTTCTACAGGAAACGCCACACTATTTACAATGAGTTTTTTTCTGCCTTCACTCTGTCACACAGAGGCTATAATCGGGGAAACTCCGCTTAGTGCAGCTGTATATTTACGCAGCTGCTCTGAAACAGGTGGCGATTAGTCCTCAGAGCGCACGCGTAAAGCAAGCGGTTTTGCTCTCAGCTTACCCAAGCTGCTCACACAGTGCAAAATGAAGCTGCACTGTGTGAGCTATATTGATGTGTATGGGTAAGCAGAAACAGGCAGTTCCACAAATGGCCACAAGAGTGTAGTAAAGGCCACGGTGTCTCAAAGAGGCATTTGAGACCATTGGATAGTAAAGCTTTTTATTATTATTTTCTGTAAGAAACCAAGCGTTTGCTCATGTACAGCAGGAGTAGCAGGTGCTAAAGAGTGGGTCAGCAGAAGAGTCATTTATGCACTTTTTTATTCACGCAGCATTGTCTCATTTGTATAAGCGTGAATAGAAAAAGAAGCTGGAGGACTTTCACAAAATATTTTATTGCTTAAAGGGACTATACATAAGTTTAACCACAAATAAATGTATACAAATTTAACATGCTCCAGCAATGCCCTGGAGAGTAGAATGAGCCCTGGCCTTTTCACCTCCTTTTGCCTCTACATGCCTGTAAAGTCACTTAAATAGTTTATGCTCGGGTCGAACAAGCAAACAGCGTAATGCGTAATGCGCGTTCACGCTCACTGTAGCGTTAGCGTTAGCTTTAGCTGTAGCGTTAGCTGTAGCGTTAGCTGTATCTCCTGCGACGGTGGCGCAGGCGGTAGAGCGGGTCGTCTCGTGATCGGAAGGTCATGGGATCGAATCCCAGCTCCCGCAAATGCACACTGTCGTTGTGTCCTTGGGCAAGACACTTCACCCTACTTGCCTCCAGTGTCTGCGCACATTGGTGTGTGAATGAGAGTCTGAATGGGTGAGTGGATCCTTGCTGTAAAGCGCTTTGAGTGCCTAATGTAGGTGGAAAAGTGCTATATAAGTTGAGTCCATTTACCATTTACCATTTTACCATACTGACGCTGCAGCGCGAGTGGTAACTTCAGAAGGATGGATTTAGCGGAGAATAATAATAATAATAATAATGCATCGGTTTTATATAGCGCTTTTCTGGACACTCAAAGACGCTTTACATTGCACTATTCATTCACTCCATACTTGATGGTGGTAAGCTACTATTGTAGCCACAGCTGCCCTGGGGTAGACTGACAGAAGCGAGGCTACCAGTTTGCGCCATCGGCCCCTCCGACCACCACCAACCACTCACTCACTACATTCGCTAGGCTTCCTGGTGTTACCAAACGCCATAAGAGGAGACCAACTTCAAGCACCATCGAAACTCCAGCCCAGACCCCAAATAACAAAAAGAAACGAAGAGTTTATTCGAGTGTGACAAAAAAGGCGAAAGTCGAGTCTGATCAGCGTAGGCAAAGAACCAGAGTAAACATCGGAAAAGAGAATCTCTCAAAAGACCCGCAGCTTATTTTTGCTTGAAAGGTAAGACATTATTACTAAACGTGGGGGAAAAGTGTTGTTGATGCTTCAAAACAACGGTGTCCGACTGTCCATGCATGTTGTACAAACTTCACTGAAACAAGCCATAAAATAATCATATTTGGAAGTTACCAAAATAGTTGATCTAATAGTTTTATACCTACAGAGAAGTTGTGTAGTATTAGTAGCAAACTAGTAGTGTCAGTAATAACAGTAATTGTGCTGTACCTACAAAACATTTGAGTAGTAACAGTGGTAATGGTGCTGTATTTACAATGGCAAAAATAATGTTGCTAATGTTAGCTTTTCTTGGCCGCAAAATAAGCCTGACTGTTCACGGATTTATAAGCAGTGAAACGAATACAAAAAGTGGACATGTGCCGTTTACAATATAGTTTACGAGTTAGCTACACTAACTTTGGCACAGGGAATTGAAGAGACGATTTTGGCTTTTCCTAGTAGCATTTCTACCGGTAGAATTATTTTATTATTTCAATTAGGCCTGCGTTTATGCATACAAAGGATGAGGTTTTTTTTTCCTCCTTCAAACGTCAATTATTCGTTTATATGTATTACTTGGCTTCTTCACTCGATTCACTTTGCTGCATTTGCTCAAGTATTTTTTCTTGGAAAGCATTCACTCAAACTGATTTGGTCTAAATATCTTACAAAGCAGTAACGTTTCTTACCTCAGTTTAAGTCATGTCTGCAAATCTGTAAATTGACCAGGACGGGACTGTTATTTCTGGTGCTCGTAAAGCCTGAGCGCCTCATGCACGAGCTTATCATCGAGGCTGCAGTTACGCGGGGGCAATTGCGAGCACAAAACTGCTAAACTCCACAGAGCCCCTTTAAGTCTCACACTGAAAGTCGATTATAGTGTCACAGTAGGTCTTTGTCAAATTTTACAAAAAGATTAACAACTTTATTCACTGAAAGACGTCTGCCATTTATTTATTTAGCAATACAGCCATGTGATTCATACTTGTCGATCAGGGCTTCCATTCCTAAACACGTTGGTCTGTGTTCCTCCATTTGGCACTCTTCTCCTCTGGGCCAGAACTCAATCCAGGTTCTTTTCCCAAAGAAGTATTCAACTCTAAAAGTTAAAAGAAAAAAAGAAATGTTGTTCCAGTCCAAGGTAGTTTAACCTACACGTACACAATGATTTGTGTGTAATTTGATGCATATCCACATCAGAATACACTTACGACTGAGACGTTAAATCTAAAATTGTGTCGTCGGCTGTGCCCATAATAAGATATCCTTTCCTGTTGAGTAGATTTAAACTCTCACTGCAGTGTGAGGAACTGTGGAATTTACGGAGTTGACCTTGAGCGCTCTTATCATAGGATCCTACAGAGACAGAAAAAATAAACAAAACAGATTCATGAAATTAGAGGAAAAAGAGGCAGAGTGCTCGCTGGATCACCGTGGTCGGATGGTAAAAGCTAGATAGCAAATACACTTACAAGAACAAAAACCGGTGTTCTTCAAGCTTAGTGGGCCAAGTATACCAAATTCGCAAGAGATAGGCTGAGGCACTCTGAATTTGCAGATATCTGCAAATTCAGAGTGCCTCAGCCTATCTCTTGCGACATTAATAAAATGATTGAGTTTGAAACAGACAATAATAATGACCAACCCTGTTTGATGATATTCTCAATTCTCATGGTGTAGATGTCAAAAGTTGAGTCGTTCTTAACGTTTTCCAGAACCGCTTGGTAAACTGAAGAGAAACATTTTGAACTGTATTTTTCCCTGCCTTTGTTTAACAGCAGAACCACATTTCCTTACCATAATCGATCTTGCTGGTTGGTGTAGATTCACAGGCTTTGGCTAAGCGTTCCTGAGGCCTGATGTTGCCCGTCTTCTGCTTTGTACAATCCTCTATAAAATAGTATACTAACATTAGAGTCAACACTTCAGGCAATGTAATACTGTCATTGTAATATTTTTAGATTCTAAAATAAGTGTTTACACTTCCAGAGAATACAGTACAGATAAATTACCTTCAGCACACACATATTCATTCCCTGTGCCGCGCCACAAGAGAAAGTGGCCGTGTTTCCTTTGAGGGTGATAATACTTCACACACTTTTTTGCTGGAAGAAAATGTTTTAAATATTATCTGGCTTGCTTTTTGTACTGTATCAATTGAAAATACTACGGTCATGATTTACCATCATTGTATTCATATAGAGACACAGAGGCTGGTTGTAAAACGCTCACTTTATGCATCTGTCTCATTCTAAAAGCCACCTCCTCAATGCGATTGTGAGCCACCTGTTGAAAGACCAAACGTTCCATCAGCAAAGTTTGAGGAAAAAGTTACAAATAAACTAGATAATCCCAGACCGTTCTCAGATAGATAATGATGAAGCCTTTCTCTGACAATTCCTTGTTGAATTCCCACTGGGCGATGACAGCAGCTCGACCCTGAGACAACTACAATCACACCAGGCATTCACAAATGAGTTACATAAAAGAGCAGAGAAAGCTAAAGCAACAGTGAATGCTCTTACAGCATTCAAGTCTTCATCCATAGGAATGAAGCCAGTGGGCAAGGCAATATCCAAGATTGACATAGTTGAATCTTCTTCCTCGTCCTTGAAGCTGTGAAGATCAAATTGTTTATTAAAACAAGGCATTGTTAAAATAAGTTTTTACATCCTTGTACTTACAAAAAGTGCATTCTCAGGTTGTAAATATCCCCATCCTTCTCATCAACCTTATCTGATTATTCAAAGTAGAAATATCTTCATGAAGCTCTAAAAAGTGTCAAGAATCAATCAAAGACCAAAACATTACCCAAAGAGAATTCCACGGAGAGATTGAACCTCGTACAGTCGCATACAGTTTCTTTGGGCACTGCATAATACTGTGTCACCAGCTGTAAAATAAAATGAACCTTAATATTGAACATGCATGAATATTAAAATGAGGAAAGTCAAAAACAGATAAGTGCTTTACGGTCAGAGTAGCTTTTCCTGTGCCCCTGGCAGTAACGTTCACATTTTATTGATCTCAAACATCTGTGAAAGAAAGTAAACATTAACATAGAATATTTGACACAAGCAGAGATTATCAAAGGAAAACTGAGTTGGGAGCACGTCACCTTTGATGCTCTCGTGGTGTAACTGTTGTCTCGGGTGAATCGGAAGTTGTACGGAAAAAGGCGGCCTGGGATCATCAGCTCCACATCCAGGTTATAGTTTGACTCTTTAGCCACAGCCAGTACTCAGACACAGCCTGGTACACCATGATTGTGGCCTGGGGGGAAAGAGGCGATTTAAATGTGATGTTGCAATATTACAAGTAAAGACAATTTAAAGATCTGTGGTTCCCATTGTATGTTTTGTCACACATTTTAAAGGTCCTATATCATGCAAAATCGACTTTTGGAGTTTTTAACCATGTTGTTTTGCTATTTCCTGATCAAAAATACCCCCAGAGCGGTTTTTGGCTTCATTCACGCAGTTCTAAGTAATCCTCCTGAAACCTGCTCTCTGAGCAGCTGCTCCACCCTCTCCTGGTAAACGACTGATGGTGCGTACAGACCAAACGCTGACACGCCACCAACTTCCATGTTAACCCTATGTAGACGCTTCGACGTGCTTCGAAATGTAAGCAAAGATGTCCGCGCGTATGAAGCGTTGCAAATGTGAGCAGATGAGGATAAACGCGCGTCAACACCAGTGAGAAAAGCGCGGTACACGAGCAGCGATGCCGCGCCCACTGCTTCATGCACTCAAGTAATCACAATCTACACGTGCGTTCATTTACGCCTTGTTAACCAATCAGGGACTGGGCTCAAATAGTGAGGTCACCTGTTACCTGCAGCAGTGGAGCAAAAAGGGCAAACGCAATATATGCCTTTCATAGGGGCGCCGTAAGGACAGGGCGCCAATAGTGATGTGTCGGTCGTGAACGATCCGGCTCTTTTGAACGAGTCTTTACAGTTTATTTCCTCTTTGGGGACGGGCGTCAGTTTAGTTGTGCTTATTTTGCGAAACAAAAGTCACTGCTGGAGTGGGGCAGAGAGGAGTGCAGAGGGACAGTCATCTCCACCCCCACGAGGAGCTCAAAGTGAGCATAAGGCAACAAGTTTGAGAAATAAAAGACCTAATGAAATAATAAACACGGTCACAGAGGAGATCACCTCTTTCACTTGCGTTGTTTTCTCCCCTCTTGTGCGAGGGAGAGAGAGGAGAGGAGGAAAAGTTACATGAATGAAAGAATTGCTTTTAATCGGCCGTGTGATTGTTTTATTGTTGTTGTGATTGTTTTTGTGATAACAAACTCCATTGAGGGAAATGTCGATGTTATATTGTGTGAAATAGTGACATTTTCGTTAAAATAAAGTCAATTCAGAGGGTATTTATTTTTTAACCAAAAACAACAACCATCAAAGAGCCGTGTGTGTGTGTGTGTGTGTGTGTGTGTGTGTGTGTGTGTGTGTGTGTGTGTGTGTGTGTGTGTGTGTGTGTGTGTGTGTGTGTGTGTGTGTGTGTGAGAGGGGGGGTAGTTGCGCCCCTGACCTGCAGCATGGAGGAGAAGTTGATCATCGCGGTTTGCGCTCGGCCTGAGTTGTATGACACGCCTCCTAATTATGACGCTGCAAAACTTCACGCGCCGCAAACAGGCGTTTCTCGCGAGTGTGAAGCGGCCATGTTTGGCGTCCAACTAGAGGCTGAAGGAGCGTGGACGCACGTTCGGTCTGAACGCACCTTAAGTTGTTCAGTTGTGTCGTCACAGCGGAACGGAAGTGCTCTACGTCTGTAATGTAAGGCCTTACGGCCTGATTTTAATTTATAAAACAGCTTTTTTGTTGTTGTAAGAGAGCAATAAAAAAGAAAGAAAAAAAGCTCCGTCTCCGAACGTCTGTGCTGTCCCGCGACAGTAGGCAAACGGTCCCGCGGCCGGAGGGTGCGTTGTTTGTGAAGACGGAGCTCTTTCTAACCTACTCTGGACACCGCCTGTTCATTTTGCTTACCCAACAATAATGTCACGGATGCGCATTTGGCTCTATTTGATCCATGGTTTGGCTACGAGAGGACTAGTCAGCCTTCCTAAAGAAGAGTGCACTCGCCAGAAGTTGGAATTTCTTTCTGGGATTCAGCGACTTTATCAACCAACCTGATGGATGCTTGGTGACCCTTGGCCAGAATCAAAGTGGATTAACTTTTATAACCAACACGATCCCATAACCCGATGGGGAGGCCATGCTGAGCGGTGAGTCAATTAAAACGCGTGTTAGCATATGTGTTAGCGTGTGTGTTAGCGTGTGTGTTAGCCATTTATGAAACTGTGTTGCACATGTCAACTCCTTATAACTGCATTATGTGAAGTAACTTCACTTTTTGCAGCGATATTTATAATACTGTAAATGTGGAATGAGCGGCGAGAGGGGCGGAGTTAACTGAATCGAAGCGTCTTGTCTTCTGGGTTTGGAAAAAAACCCAGAAAATACTTATATTTCTCTCAAAAATGAGTACTCCATAGTGATAGAGGTACAATATATCATATAAATGCCTACTGTATACTTTACTTTGGAATGGCTAAAATGGCATGATACAGCTCCTTTAAAGGAATTGACAGAATTTTTTACATTTCTAAACTACTTTAAGTAAGTGCTTTATGGTCATTGTACAACTGTACAACAAATAGTGTTCAGGTGTTAGTCCTGAGTGGCTGAGCCGCGCTGTCACTGTGTCAACCTGACCTGCATGAACTTGGAGGTCGGGGAAACTGTAGCACTCGGAAGAAACCTGGCTGGCTGCCCTCTCTCACTGTCTCCTCTGCAACGGTGCAGCGCCTCCTGGGTTTATCCCTGTTTCAGAGCGTGGTGTCCTGCACTGGTAAGCTCCTCCGCCTCCCTCTTTCTCCTGCAGCTCCCTCCGCTCCACAACAGCCTTTCACCATCTCCTCGTTTGTCCCTTACTTGTTTCCTGTAGCTCCTCTTGTGATGCCTCCACTGTGCTGGCACTGGGCTCTTGGTGCCTCTTCAGTGTCTCAGAAGAAGAAATGTGTAGGTCTCAAATGGGTTTAGCTGAAAAGCTAACATTTTGTTCACCTTTAAAAAGCTGCTTTCTTCAAGACCATTTTGGACTCTCAAAGTAAATAAATTCACCAAACCTCCACAAAAACTCAGCAAAGACGTACAAAAGTAGGGGCTTCTGAACCGCTCTTTGTCTGACCCGTCACCTAGGACCTGTTTACCATGGGAGACCCTACCAGGGGCACGAAGCCCCGACAACAGAGAACGCTTTTATCGAGCTCAGTGTCTCCTATTTTCCACGGTATGTGCGTCTCTGTGCGAGTTAGCGTTACCTCTGCCTCTCCTGATTCCAGCACTCTGTCTGTGCTTGGGGGAGAGAGAGCGCAAGGGGATGACACGCCAGACCAGGGGCCTCATTTATCAAACTGTGCGTGAGACTGACTTTGAAAGTACGAAGCAAAAGCACAAAAAATTTCATACGCGAAGTTTTTTTCCGATTTATAAAACCCTGCATATGCGCGGGTACGCACACCTGACCGCAATCTTTCCTTCCCTGATCACACGTGGAGCAGAAAGCTGCGGACATCACGACACGCCCTCTGCCCGCCTCCATTTGACCATAAAAGGCAAAGTGACTTATGAATGAGATTTCCCTAAACATGAGGCTGTAATGAGTGGGTTTAACCGAAGGCGAGAGACAGAGAGGGAGGGGCTGACACAGAGAGGGAGGGGCTGACACAGAGAGGGAGGGGCTGACACAGAGAGGGCGGGGCTGACACAGAGAGGGCGGGGCTGACACAGAGAGGGCGGGGCTGACACAGAGAGGGAGGGGCTGACACAGAGAGGGAGGGGCTGACACAGAGAGGGAGGGGCTGACACAGAGAGGGCGGGGCTGACGCTGCAGCAGCTCGTGCAGAGACGACACAGGCTCGAGGAGATTTAATGAAGAGTGAAATCTGCTTCTCTGATCACACGTATTGGCATCTTTCTTTATATTCCATCAATAAAACTTTTCAAAACACATATGTTTTGAACATACGGAAGAGCCTTAAGTGTCGGCTGTATTTGCCAATAGCGAGGTTTGGGTTTGCCAATAAAAACACGATCAACTGGGGAATTTCATTCATACAAACCATTGCGCACACTGTACGTGAGCTTGGGCTCTGTGTTGGAAGAAGCAGAGCTGTCTGTCCGGGTGGTGTGAGTGAGGAGAGGTCAGTGTCTGAGTGAGGAGAGGTCAGTGTCCGTGGTGTCTGAGGAGGGAGCGGTCAGTGGAGCCGTGGTGCCGGTGTGCACTGTGTTAAGACGGCCTCGTGTCTGAAGGTCATGTGACCCGAGCTTTGAACCTAAACCCAGTTGGTCAGACTTGTCCAGAGATGAGTCATTAAAGCACAGCGGGATCATTCCTGCTTCCCCTTTAAAAGGCTTCAGCGTCAGTGCACATACACGCACAGGTACGAGCGTGCACGTATATGCAACAAGTCTTTTTTCACAGATATCGTGTTAAGTTGCTCATTTCATTCTAATCTTTGTCATTTCTGATGAAAATAAAGTTCAAATGAACTATTTCAAAAGTGACCCAACATGACTTCCTCAAACTGTCCTCCCCTCGCTGCTTCCCTCGCCTCTCCTCGTCTCTCAGCAGTGTTTATGAAAAGTGCGTACCTCGTACGGGAGCTATATAGTTTGTGTGGAGGAGCGCAATGTTTCACGTTCAGTTTGTTTTCTATAAATACCATCTTTTGCGCAGAGGAGCAGCTACGCAAAGTTTTGGCCTCATTTTGTGCACAGCAAGCTTGATAAATGAGGCCCCTGTTCATTTCAAGCACATTTTTGGATGGAATAAACCGTGGTCCATTCAGACAGATCATATTTATAACAAGTAATTCTTTATGGTTGCAGGGTGGGCTAGGTCAAATTAGATCCTGGTCTGAATGCGGGCCCCGCGGGCTGAAAAAAACTAACCTGCATATCTCTAGCAGGCAGGGATTGGGCCCACACTGCAGACTAGGGGTGTTGAAAAATATTGATTCGCCGATATATCGCGATATTACGTCGCGCGATTCTCGTATCGATACAAAAAGCGCCGTATTTTAAACATCTATTTTTGGGGAAATATTCATTGCAGCGTCTCTCTTTGGTCCTGCACTTTTACTCCCGCCCGCTAGATGGCAGCGCCCGCCTGAGTAACACTAGAATTTAGTGAGAGTTAGAGAAACACAGGAAGAGTTTAGCATGGAAAAGAATGAGCTATGAGACGCTACGGGGCTCTTTTAAAACTGTACATTTGACTTTGGCTTTTACAGCAAAGACAGAGACCTGGATTATTACAAGAGCCACAGCTTTGTGCATATTGCTGAGTGCGTCGCCGCTGCGTTTGGAGAGGATTTATCTTCGTAGCATGGATTTATCTTTGTAGCATTTTATTACGGAATTAAACGAAGCCGAGGGGAAACTAAATAGAGCAGGCTCATGTTAAACCTGTGTCTCGCCACTGCAGTACTACGACACAAGTTTAAAAAGAGCCTGCTGTAGTTCGTTTCCCCTCTGCTAAAGTTGTGTGCAACTGCTGCGCGTGATGCCCATGTCATTATGTCCCTGATCTACGAGTGACACCCGTTGTGGAGTAGACACGATTTTAAATGCCCCGTCTGAGTTATTGTATATTTTAATGGATGAAACCCATAATAGTTACTGATCGCCAAGGACTCCCAACTATAGAAATACTAGAAAACGTGCATCCCCAGTAATTGGTTTCATTACTAGGTTTCCAAGAAATCTGTTTTTCGTTCAAAGTTACATAATCACCATAAACACCACAGTCACAAGCACATTAGTGAAAAGCATTTATATCATAAGATGGATCAACTGTATTTGATACAAATCTAATGAAGGTGGACTAGTTTACTGAATAGTGGTTTCCAAAGTAGTAAAAAAATAATCGCAATAATCGTCTAATTCTTCAATATCGGGATATATCGTATCGTATCGTATCGTGACCCTTGTATCGGGATACGTATCGTATCGCCTGAGACTAGGCGATACACACCCCTACTGCAGACTCAGTATGAATATACTGTCAACATAAATGACACGTACTACACAACTACAATTTACATTAGAATAAACTTACTGATCATAGCTGTTTATGTGCTTCATTATCTCTGGCAACACGGTCATGGACACATACCCCATTCACCAATGCTTATATTTTCTCCTACTTTTCTTATTGTTTTGATTTTAGTAATGGCATTTCAATTCGACTGTTAGAATCACAATTAATTAATAACCACTAATAACATTATAGAATCAATAATGTTGTTAGTGGTAAAAATAATAGGCCTATTGATTTGAATCAATTAAAAGTATAAAAAAATTGATAATCAGTTTACAAGATGATGTAACGTGGCCTGTGTCAAAAATGTATTTCTGCTTGCTTAAAAACTTAGATTTTGTTCATGTCAGCGTTATGTAAATGTCCTAATCGGGGAACTACTGTCGGACGGCCTCAAAACCCGCCTCACGAGAGTGTGAATGGGTGAGTGGTTCTTTGCTGTAACAGACATGCAAACACGTACATAGTGAAAAGGTGACAGTTCACGGAGCCGCGGCGGAACGGGCGGTTTGTAGTAATTTTCTAACAGAACACGTTCTATGATGAATAAATTAAAAGTAGAGGAGACTGCTGTGGGAGAGAGCACCCCAATGGGGGGGTCTGAGAGATTTTTTTTTTTTTAGGTGCGTTTTCCTGCATTCTGGTTCATTTTAATGGATTCATCCAGGTTTGGTCCAGGTTTGGTCCTGCTCGCTGCTCTTTTGTTTTAAACAATCGAGAAACAGCCGCGCTATTTGCGTGCTCAATGATCGCGCGTGCATATTTAATTACATAATTAGTGTCTTCTCGGTTTTAAATCTTTAACGAGACGTATTTCAATCATTCTGCAGCTGATTCTAAAAGTTTAAAACGTGTTAAGGAGCTCAGAGGCTGCAGTTTCTCATTCTGTTCAGCTGGGTTAGTGGAGAGAGAGAGAGACAGCGCAGACGCAGCTTCAGGACTGAGGGGAGTCACGGTTGGGTCCAAAGTTTGGATCCAAGTTTCAGGTTCGGTCGGGTTGGTGCGTGGGTCCGGAACCAGACTGAGGTCCAACATTTCGTGACCTATGGTTTAGTTCATTATAGCAACAGCTGCATTACCTGCGCAGAGGTTTAGGCTACTATGCAAATTAGCCATGTGGTCTTTTCGTTTATAAGCGAAAACAAAACTATGCAAAGCTGCCTTCATTTTTTGTTATAATAATACTTAAAAGATGTGACATTGTTCATTGAGATCGAGACTGTGGCGGATAAAAAATGGCGGCGCCACAAACTAATGTATTAGTGGGGAACCCTGGAGAGTAAAGGATTTGTACATAATGTGAAATTCCAAATCAGGTTCTGTACATCAGAAGATACTGTCTTCTATTTGAATATTATATTAAAAAAAGGATACAAATATTATTACATTTTTGATTTTTAAATGTAGATTTTAAACTTTTGTGGTACATCCGGAATTTAAAGCTGTATTAAAGTCAAATAAGATTTGAATTCTAAATATGGGATGAACGCAGGCATAACAAATATAATCCATATGAATGTATAATCATGTGTGCCTCTTAATAGTATGTATGTGTATAAGAGATGAAGTCATCCTTTGAAATTTGAGTATGGGAACTTGTGTGTCTCTACATCTGCTGTTAGGTGTCTTGTATTATGCTTTCATGGAGGGAGAATACAAACCATATTCCCTCCGGTGATATACTCGTAAAATATACAGGAGCCGCATTGTCTGCCTTGTCCAGAGCTGTCCGAATAATATAATGGGATGTTAACTTTCTAAATACCAACCACATCTGCTCAACACATGTGTGGAACGACTGGGCATTTTGTGTCTTTGAACATGGGGCGCAGTCAAGGCTGGCCACTAAGGTTCACGGGGGTGGGCAAGGCAGTGAGACTACATAAGCCAAGTTCAAGGAGGGAAGAGAGAGTCTTCTGCTCTCTCGGACACAGGCTGTACTTAACGCTGTATTTTCTTGTATTATCTTTTTATCTCTAAATAAATCCACAAAATCACAGCGCCTGGTTTCGAGTCAAATTTATTAGACTTTAGTCTGCTCCCTGACCTGTTCCTTAAGGACACCAGTATTTCCTGCGTTTTATCCCACACAATGAAATCAATCAATCAATCAATCAAACTTTATTTATAAAGCGCTTTTCATACCGAAAGGTATCACAAAGTGCTTTACAGATAACATTCAAAACAATACGCCCCGCATCATACATCCATACACACATGCATACACACATACATATATACAGTGAGGAAAATAAGTATTTGAACACCCTGCTATTTTGCAAGTTCTCCCACTTAGAAATCATGGAGGGGTCTGAAATTGTCATCGTAGGTGCATGTCCACTGTGAGAGACATAATCTAAAAAAAAAAATCCAGAAATCACAATGTATGATTTTGTAACTATTTATTTGTATGATACAGCTGCAAATAAGTATTTGAACACCTGTCTATCAGCTAGAATTCTGACCCTCAAAGACCTGTTAGTCTGCCTTTAAAATGTCCACCTCCACTCCATTTATTATCCTACATTTAGATGCACCTGTTTGAGGTCTTTAGCTGCATAAAGACACCTGTCCACCCCATACAATCAGTAAGAATCCAACTACTAACATGGCCAAGACCAAAGAGCTGTCCAAAGACACTAGAGACCAAATTGTACACCTCCACAAGGTTGGAAAGGGCTACGGGGAAATTGCCAAGCAGCTTGGTGAAAAAAGGTCCACTGTTGGAGCAATCATTAGAAAATGGAAGAAGCTAAACATGACTGTCAATCTCCCTCGGACTGGGGCTCCATGCAAGATCTCACCTCGTGGGGTCTCAATGATCCTAAGAAAGGTGAGAAATCAGCCCAGAACTACACGGGGGGAGCTGGTCAATGACCTGAATAGAGCTGGGACCACCGTTTCCAAGGTTACTGTTGGTAATACACTAAGACGTCATGGTTTGAAATCATGCATGGCACGGAAGGTTCCCCTGCTTAAACCAGCACATGTCAAGGCCCGTCTTAAGTTTGCCAATGACCATTTGGATGATCCAGAGGAGTCATGGGAGAAAGGCATGTGGTCAGATGAGACCAAAATGGAACGTTTTGGTCATAATTCCACTAAACGTGTTTGGAGGAAGAAGAATGATGAGTACCATCCCAAGAACACCATCCCTACTGTGAAGCATGGGGTGGTAGCATCATGCTTTGGGGGTGTTTTTCTGCACATGGGACAGGGCGACTGCACTGTATTAAGGAGAGGATGACCAGGCCCATGTATTGCGAGATTTTGGGGAACAACCTCCTTCCCTCAGTTAGAGCATTGAAGATGGGTCGAGGCTGGGTCTTCCAACATGACAATGACCCGAAGCACACAGGCAGGATAACCAAGGAGTGGCTCTGTAAGAAGCATATCAAGGTTCTGGCGTGGCCTAGCCAGTCTCCAGACCTAAACCCAATAGAGAATCTTTGGAGGGAGCTCAAACTCCGTGTTTCTCAGCGACAGCCCAGAAACTTGACTGATCTAGAGAAGATCTGTGTGGAGGAGTGGGCCAAAATCCCTCCTGCAGTGTGTGCAAACCTGGTGAAAAACTACAGGAAACGTTTGACCTCTGTAATTGCAAACAAAGGCTACTGTACCAAATATTAACATTGATTTTCTCAGGTGTTCCAATACTTATTTGCAGCTGTATCATACAAATAAATAGTTAAAAAATCATACATTGTGATTTCTGGATTTTTTTTTAGATTATGTCTCTCACAGTGGACATGCACCTACGATGACAATTTCAGACCCCTCCATGATTTCTAAGTGGGAGAACTTGCAAAATAGCAGGGTGTTCAAATACTTATTTTCCTCACTGTATATATATATATATATATATATATATATATATATATATATATATATATATACATATATATATATATATACATATATATATACATATATATATGTCAGCCAGACGACGAAGCCAGACGAGTAAACCGGCTGTTCACAACTCAACCGGCAAAAGTGTACGCTCAATGGCAGGGTCACACTACCAGAGCAGACCCACCAAGGCTGGAAACTGAACAGTACTGGAAAGGAATATGGGAGAAGGAGGCAGCACACAACAGTGATGCTCAGTGGCTGGTGGCTCTGAGAGAGGACCATAGCAACCTCCCTGAACAGAATCCAGTTACCATCACAGTGACAGACATCCAAGAAAGAGTCTCAGGTATGAAAAACTGGACAGCACCAGGCCCTGACATGATACACGCCTACTGGCTAAAGAAACTCACGGCACTCCATGAGCGCTTGACAGCACAAATGAACCAGATGCTGAGAGATGGGAATCACCCTGAATGGTTAACCGAAGGGCGCACAATCCTGATCCTGAAGGATCCCTCAAAGGGTACAGTCCCATCCAACTATCGGCCAATAACCTGCCTCTCCACAACGTGGAAGCTCATGTCCGGCACCATAGCGGCTAAGATAAGCGGGCATATGAATCAATACATGAGCACAGCTCAGAAGGGAATCGGTAAAGATACCAGAGGTGCCAAACACCAGCTCCTGGTAGACAGAACAGTCACTCGAGACTGCAGAACCCGACACACTAACCTGAGCACTGCCTGGATTGATTACAAGAAAGCCTACGACTCAATGCCACATACTTGGATCATTGAATGCTTGGCACTATACAACATCAACAGGACTCTAATAGCCTTCATTGCAAACTTGATGAGGTTGTGGAAAACCACCCTTGAAGCCAATGGCAAGCCACTTGCACAAGTCTCCATCAAATGTGGCATATACCAAGGAGACGCCCTGTCCCCACTGCTGTTCTGCATAGGTCTGAACCCCCTCAGCCAAATAATCAACAAGACTGGCTATGGATACCGACTCAGGAACGGGGCCACCATCAGTCACCTCCTCTACATGGATGACATCAAGCTGTACGCTAAGAATGAGCGAGACATCGACTCACTGATCCATACCACCCGGATATACAGTGCAGACATTGGGATGTCATTCGGACTAGAGAAGTGTGGTCGGATGGTGACTAAGAGAGGGAAGGTAGTCCACACAGAAAGGGTCTCACTCCCGGAAGGAACAATAGCAGACATTGAGGACGGTTACAGGTACCTCGGAATCCCACAAGCAAATGGCAACCTCGAAGAGGTGACAAGGAGAGCGGCTACGGCCAAATACCTCCAACGAGTAAGGCAGGTCCTAAGAAGCCAGCTCAATGGCAAGAACAAGTCCCGGGCAATAAACAGCTACGCCCTGCCAGTAATCAGATACCCTGCAGGAATAATAAGCTGGCCAAAGAATGAGATACAGACCACAGATGTTAAGACACGGAAGCTCCTAACCATGCATGGAGGGTTCCACCCCAAATCCAGCACCCTGAGACTGTACACTAGCCGTAAGGAAGGAGGCAGAGGACTAGTGAGGGTGAGAGCCACTATCCAGGATGATACATCCAAGATCCATAAGTACATGAAGGACAAGGCTCCAACAGATGACGTGCTCAGTGAATGTCTCAGACAATGGGGAACAGAAGATGAGGTGCTGGAGGTCCCGTCATGAGAGGACAAGCCCCTACACGGCATGTACCACCGAAACATAACTGAAGTGGCAGATACCAAGAAATCCTACCAATGGCTGGACAGAGCTGGCCTGAAGGACAGCACAGAGGCTCATCATGGCTGCACAGGAGCAGGCCTTGAGCACCAGAGCAATAGAGGCCCAGATCTATCACACCAGACAAGACCCCAGGTGTAGACTGTGCAAAGAGGCCAATGAGACAATCCAGCACATAACTGCAGGGTGTAAGATGCTGGCAGGAAAAGCTTACATGGAGCGCCATAACCAGGTGGCTGGCATAGTGTACAGGAACATCTGTGCAGAGTATGGGCAGGAAACCCCAAGGTCAAAGTGGGAAACACCTCCAAAGGTGGTAGAGAATGACCGAGCCAAGATCCTGTGGGACTTCCAGATACAGACGGACAGAATGGTAATGGCGAACCAACCGGACATTGTAGTGGTGGACAAAGAGCAGAGGAAAGCCGTGGTGGTTGACATAGCAATACCAAGCGACTTCAACATCAGGAAAAAGGAACACGAGAAACTAGAGAAATACCAGGGGCTCAGAGAAGAGCTAGAGAAGGCCTGGAGAGTGAAGGCATCAGTGGTGCCCGTGGTCGTTGGGGCACTCGGGGCAGTGACCCCCAAACTGGAGGAGTGGCTCCAGCAGATCCCAGGAAATACATCAGACATCTCGGTCCAGAAAAGTGCAGTTCTAGGAACAGCAAAGATACTGCGCAGAACCCTTAAGCTCCCAGGCCTCTGGTAGAGGACCCGAGCTTGGAGGAAAAAGAGACCGCCCGCAGAGGGTGAGGAAGAGTTTATATATATATATATATACACCCCCAGGTGTAGACTGTGCAAAGAGGCCAATGAGACAATCCAGCACATAACTGCAGGGTGTAAGATGCTGGCAGGGAAAGCTTAAAAGGAGCGCCATAACCAAGTGGCTGGCATAGTGTACAGGAAGGAAGGAAGGAAGAGTTTATTATATATACACATACAATATATCATTAGGACTAAATTAATAGATGTCAGTTAAAAGCTAAGCTAAAAAGGTGGGTTTTGAGCCTGCTCTTAAAGACATGAACGTTCTCTGCGGTCCTGAGCTCCTCCGGCAGGTCGTTCCAGAGGCGAGGGCCATAATATTGGAAAGACGCCTCGCCATGAGTCTTTCTGTTGACTTTAGGAATAACCAGGAGACCCCTGCCAGAGGAGCGCAGGGACCGCGAAGGTTCATAAGGTAAAAGTATTTCTGAAAGATAAGAAGGACCAAGACCATTAAGACATTTAAAAACCATTAAAAGAACTTTAAAATCGATCCTGAAACACACGGGGAGCCAATGCAGCGACTCTAAAACCGGTGTAATGTGGTCCCGCCTCCTGGTCTTCGTCAGGACACGAGCTGCTGAATTTTGTAAAAGTTGTAAACCTGAGATACTCTTTTTTGGGAGGACCAGAGAGCAGGGCATTACAGTAGTCGATACGACTGGTGATAAAAGCATGCATCAGCGTCTCCGTGTTGGCCCGAGAGAGAATGGGGCGGACTCTGGCTATGTTCTTTAGATGGTAAAAACCTATTTTTGTGATATTCTTAATGTGTGGAATTAAAGTCAGCTCAGAGTCAAAAATCCCACCCAGGTTCTTCACCTGTGGGGAAGGATTTTTTTTAAAAAATATTTTATTTCGAGCTAAAGAAGAAAAGAAAAACAGAAATATATATATACATAATAAAAGAAAAAAGAAAAATAATTTACATTACAGCTCGAAAAGGAGTGGGAAGAAGACAAGCTTATTGACTCCCACCCCTGTTCATAAACTTCAATAACAATAACTGACAACAGTGCATATTTCTTACCATTTTACAAAACAACTATCAACCGAGTTGGTTACATATTAACAAATGCGACACTGCATTATACCAGGTCAACATTCACAGTATCTCACACGCTACAACCAGTGTATTATTTCTGTCTCCCATACAGAATTCATTACCATGTTGGCATTACCGTTGTTCACCATCATCATTACAACCCATATAACATTACTCTGTATCAAAGTGTTTGAATGATACATAAAATACTCCACATTTATTCATGAAAGGTACAGTAATCGCAGACTGATTGATGTTCATGATAACAAGAATGGTCTTACTGATATGTGTTAAAAGGGATTCGGGGCTTTTCTTTCTTTTTCTTCTTTTCTGTGACTGGACCTGCTGCCAGAGGGGAGCAGCCCCCGAGCAACCGGACCATCATTTGTTAAGTGTCCTATACTATGCATTAAAAGAGACACATTTTTAGGAGTCTGCTGCCAGAAGAGGCTTTCCTCGAGCTGCCGGCCCCCACATGTTTGCCCTATACTATGGGTTATGTTGAATGCGGAGTACATAGATATGTGCATGTTTTACTTCTAAGAATTTATTTCCTTTATATTACCATCAGCATCAATAGCAGTACTGCTGTCTGAATCGATTAAGTTTGATTCTAAGAATAATCCACAGATTGTTAGGTATTAATCCTAGACTGTTACATTTAAAGTTTAAAGTTTAAATAGTGATGATAATAACACAACAGCAATAGCAATAACAATGGCAATAACAACTGCAATAGTATATTAGTAACAACCACAATATACTTCATTATTAGTTAGATCTGACCTTTAAAGTATACAGCACTTTGTGACACCCATTAGCAATCAAGTACCCATTTCCTCCTTCTGGTACAATGACCATACCATTTTTTTATATCTTGATTTGAAATGATGAATATTTGGACATTGTTTATATTCTGCCCCCAATTTGTTCCAGAGTTTAACTCCACATACAGACACACACATACTTTTCCTAGTGGAAGACACTGCTTGAACCTTAAAGTTATCACACCCCCTCAGGTTATATCCCCCTTCTGTGCGTGCAAAAAGCATTTGTATCCTTGCAGGTAGCACATTTTTGTTGGCTTTAAACAGAAGTTGGGCAGTAGAGAAATCAACTCTTTTATAATCTGGACCCCAGGAAGACTAGCCATTGTCAAGGCGATGGCTAATGGGGATCTTAATAAACAAACAAACAAACTAAATCATGCATTTTTAACAGTTTAGACTGCAGAAATAATATATTAGTGTGATTATTAGATAATTAGATAATTTATTAGATATTAGATAATTCTTACAGCCCGTTTTTGGAGTATAACAAGGGGGTGTAATGAGCTTTTATAGTTATTGCCCCAAACTTCTACACAGTAATTTAGATATGGCAAAACTAATGAACCATATAACAAAAATAATGCATTGTAATTTAAGAAAAACTTTGCTTTATTAATGATTGAGATACTTTTGGAGACTTTACCTTGTATGTGTCTTATGTGTGGTTTCCAGCTTAATTTACTGTCAATGATGACTCCTAAGAATTTAATTTCTGATACTGTATCTAAAACTACACCGTCTATGTTTACTGAGTCTGGTTTTCCATTATAATTACCGAAAAACATTACTTTTGTTTTATTTAGGTTGAGGGACAATTTATTAATGTCCATCCATGTTTTTAATTTCCTTAGTTCACAGTTTACGTTAGTTACTAAATTACTATAATTGTCATTGGAATAGAAGATGTTTGTGTCATCTGCGAAAATCACTAATTTTAATAATTTAGACACATTAAAAATGTCGTTAATATATAAATTAAACAACTTTGGGCCTAAGACAGATCCCTGTGGGACCCCACAACCAATGTCCAAATATCCAGATGTAAACTCCCCATCTTCACATACTGTTGTCTCCCAGTTAAATAGCTTTGAATCCAGCTCAAAGCCACTCCCCTTATGCCATATCTGTCTAATTTTTTTAATAATATAGAATGATTTAGTGTATCAAATGCTTTTTTCAAGTCAATGAATATTCCAGCTGCATGTTTCTTTCCCTCTAAGCTATTAGTAATCTCTTCTATTGCATCGATTATGGCCATTGAAGTTGACCTTGCTGCTCGAAACCCATACTGACTTTCATTAATTAGTTTATGCTTATCTATGAAATTATCCATTCTACTGTTATAAAGTTTCTCTAAGATTTTGGAGAACTGGGGGAGCAGAGAGACAGGTCTGTAGTTAGTGAAGATGTGTTTGTTCCCATTTTTATGTATAGGTATAACTTTTGCAATTTTCATTTTATTTGGAACTGTTCCTGTTTGAAACGATAAGTTGCATATGTAGGTTAATGGTTTCACGATACTATATATAATTTGTTTAACTAGTGTCATATCTATATCAAAACAGTCTGTAGACGATTTGTTCTTACACCCGTTAATGACATCTATTATTTCTGTTTCAGTTACTCCAGACAAAAACATAGTTTTTGAATTAATGTCTATCAATGACTCCATTTCGTTGTTACTACACTCCGGAATGTCTGCTGCCAGATCCGGTCCAACATTTACAAAAAAACTATTAAAACTTTCCACAATATCATTCATATTATGGTTGTCATTGATCCCATCAGTGAAATAGTTTGGATATGAATTATTTTTTGCATTACCCTTGATTATAGTGTTTAGTATTCCCCATACACCTTTCATGTTGTTCTTGTTTGTATATAATAGGATTAAAAGACAATGACTGTAGTTTGGGTAAAAGTTTATCTCTCTGGGCCTCAGGACCGATGACTAAAACTTCAGTTTTGTCCTGGTTAAGCTGGAGAAAGTTTTCTGCCATCCAGGATTTGATATCTAAAATGCAGTTAAAAAGTGCATCCATTGGCCTGGTGTAGTGCTGGGCGATATGACGATACATATCGTGGGGACGATAGAAAAGTGCCTATCGTGCCATTTCTCTTCTATCGTTTCTATCGTTTCTAACCTAATTTAATCAATTATTAAAGCAAATATGTCATTAAATAGGCCACAAGAATGCATTAGTGTCGTCTTGTCACTATGCATCCTCTAAGTTTATATTAAGTGATTATAAACAAGAATAAAAAAGAACTTTTTCGCAAAGAAACTCTGCCTTGTGGTTTTGCGACACAACCCTGCTTTACGATATCTCTGTCCGCCTCCACACCTGCTGTAGCAACGGCGACATCTAATGGACGTACACGCGGGGCTCTCTCTCCCTGTTAAACACCGCGTGGTTTCACCCTGCTTTACGCACGGCAACTAAACAGCTTTTTAGTGATGGATCTTTTAGCGCGTGGATCTGGATTAAACACACGAGAGAGAAGAGAGGAGAGGCGTGGTGCAGGAGGTAAGAGACGGATCGGGCAGCGCGTAGAGCAGCTAAAGACGTACAATACAAACTGCTCGCCCACTGTTTCTTAAACATTACATTAAAGTTGAGAAAATGGCGGTAATAAGCTCCAATTTACATTTGTTTTAGTGTAATATGAGCCTTGATATTGAGGAGCAGATGATGCTCTGAGTAAGTCGTTCTCTACGCACGAGTTTACACATTTCTGTTGTTAAATTCGTGTTGACTCTGGTCAGATCATGTTTAGCCCATTTATCCTGCAGTCTCACATTTTTCCTGACATTGACAATATATGCTATATAAATTATCCATAGCAAACCCACTGCTTCAAAATAAAGTTGAAAAAAAGTAAGCAATGATATTTTTGTCAAACTTTTCAAAGAATAACTGAAAACTGACTTTATTGTGGTATATCGTGATATGTATCGTTATCGTGATATAAAATAATCCATATCGTGATATAAGTTTTTTCCATATCGCCCAGCACTAGCCTGGTGTCATCAGGAGACATGGAGATGTACAACTGTGTATCATCAGCATAACTATGAAAGTTGACTCCATGTCTCCTGATGACATCACCAAGAGGGAGCATATACAGGTTAAAAAGCACTGGGCCTAAAATCGAACCCTGGGGCACGCCACATGTAATTCTATGGACCTTAGAGGAGCAGGTATCCACACTCACCATGAAGGTCCTGTCTGTGAGGTAGGATGTAAACCATTTGTGGACAACACCAGAGAGGCCGATGTGTTTTAAACGAGTTAAAAGAATAGTGTGGTCGACTGTATCAAAGGCAGCGCTCAGATCCAGTAGAACCAACACTGTGACCTTCTGTGAGTCATAATTTAATCTAAGATCATTTAAAATCTTTAAAAGGGCCGTCTCGGTGCTGTGGTTTACCCTAAAGCCAGACTGAAATTTCTCAAGGACGTTATCTGCAGTAATAAAATCATTAAGTTGGATGAAGACAAGTTTTTCTAAGATTTTGCTTAAGAATGGTAAGTTGGATACCGGTCTAAAATTGTTAAAATCATTACAGTCCAAATTGCTCTTCTTCAGTAGAGGCCTCACCACCGCCCCCTTAAAGGCAGCAGGGAAGACCCCAGTCTGAAGAGAGCAATTCATCATGTTTAAAAGTTCGTCTTTAAAGGATCCATAGAATGTTTTAAAAAACGGCGTTGAGACCGGGTCTAAAAGACATGTGGTGGGCCTCACTGAGGAGAAAACTTTATCAAGCATCTCAGCATTAACCTGGACAAAACTGTGCAGTGTTTCCTCTGGAACAAATAGACAACCAGATGTATTTAAAGCTGTGTTACTTTGGGTAGATAAAATATTACATCTGATGGTGTCTATCTTTCCCCTGAAGTGGTCTGCAAACGCCTCACAGAGAGCGTCTGTGGGATTTAAAGGAGGTTTGTTAAAATCAGGATTTAAAACATTTCCTATTGTTGAGAATAGGACTTTTGGGTTGTTTTTGTGGTTGGTGATTATTGTGGAAAATAATTTATTTCTTGCATTTCTTATTGCTGTATTGTAGGTCTTTTGTTGATAAGGCGTAGGAAAGTGGGGTTCTGAGGTCTACTTCTCTTCAATCGAGAGATCCACACGGAAAGCAGAGCAAGTATGCATGCATAGGTTTATTCTCAGAAGTGTACAAAAGAATAGCCCCAACGAATACTACGGATAACTAAGGTTTATTTCGAGTCGTAAGTTTGCGCTTGGCAGCTCATAGAGGCGAGACCACGTACAGTGTAGACACTGAAACAACACTGTGAAGTTGGGTAATTTGCATAGCGCTGGTCACCAGAGATGCACGAGTCGGTGCAGGTGCTTTACCAAAGAAACTGTATTAAATAATTACTTTGGGCTTTCTCATAGATGCTGGAAAAAGGCATAGTAGGAGGCTTGTTGTTGAACCGGTAGATGCCGTTAATGTGAGAGTAGAGAGACACGTGTTGACGTCAGGCCACCGTAAAGAGCCAGAGCAGGGGGAGTTTTTAGTATATTAGGCTAGTATATTATTTAATTCATTCTCTGCACATTTTACTTTTACTGAATATTTATAGGAATATTATTATTTGTTTATTTGATATGGACATAACAACTGCATTGGACAAACCAGATACATTGTACATATGTACCTTTATACCATACGAAAATAAAATGGTATCAGGTTGTTTTTTTTGGCTACAGTAGGCTACTAAAAGCTTACAAATGTTTGGCATATTTGAATAGTTGCAAGTCTCTTTGGACAGGTTCGGTTTTATAAGACTTTAACGTTAAAGTGCATATGACACATTAGATTACATGTTCACAAATACGTAGTTAACACAATTACATTCAAGATTCATGTTAAAATTTTCCCTAAATCTGGCAAAAAAAGACCTTTTTATTTTGGAAAAGAAAAACACTTCCGCATTAGCCATGGAGCACCGGAAGTGACGTAGAACAAAACTGAAAATTGTTAACAGTCACTGAAAGCCATAGAAGTCAATGGGATAATTTATCCAAATAAACTGCAAACGTCTCTCTCCCACAAACATTTAGCGAACCACAACTATATCACCATAAACCTGGGACAAAATGTGACAGGCTATGGACCAACGATAAGAACAAATGTTGAGCTCTGACATTTAAAAAGGTCTTGATGCAATGAATGGAGATCAGCGCTGATAACGCAAAGAAGCTAGCAGGCTAAAGCTAACTAGCCCGCCGCTGCAAGCAGATTCATTCAGGATTACTTTGTTTACGTTCACACCACTTTTATGTTGTGCTTTGCATTAACAGGAGAGCAATTCGCTCACGGTACAGATGTAAAATGACAGTTGCTGAAGATAAACTTAGCCTCTACACTGTAGCACACAGTAGCCAAAGCTAACACCAGGAGACGACACCTTCACGGCTTACAAATGCAGAACAAAGGCTCACAAACACAAACCGATCCATCAGATCAAGTCTGCAGAATGAAATCACACGTGGATCTGTACCGTGACCCTACCATAAACAGCAGGATTTTACTCTGGAAATAAAAACTGCGCTAGCATCGTTAGCATGCGGCCACACGTCTGTAGCCTGATATTGACAAACATCGGCCGTAGCCACAATTCTCTCTTCGAACCATCGCACACTGGAGACAGAGCAGCTCACGATTTTACAAACCCCATGTTGTGGCAAGTGACATCTAAACATCTTAGACAAAAGTAAATCGCGCAGTGAACGCCAGCCCTAAGAAGCTAAGAAGCTAACCACCACAAAGCAGCTGTTGATTCACTAAACATGCAGAAAAACAAAAAGTTACAGTACTCACCAAACGGAGACATCGCTCTTCCATTGTGTGAAAGCCTTCAGTCCTCAAAGTATCCCATAAATAATGTCCACGTTTTGGAAAACATCGGTTCCTTAGCCACCAGTGTTGGGGTAGTTACTCAAAAAAAGTAATCCATTACATATTACTCATTACTTCTCAAAAAGTAATCCCTTACATTACTTAGTTACTTTTTTGGAAAGTAACTTAGTTACATTACTAGTTACACTACTTTTGCATTATTCTAAAACATCATACCTGAAATTCAGGGTCATGTAAATTCTAGGTTTGAAGTCAAACATCAAGTTACCCTACGCTATGTAACAGGTCAGGGGTAGCATATCCTCCACAACGAAAGATGCCACAAGTCTATTTAATTCGGCCTTTGTTGTTACCTTGGGTTCCTGGAAATCGAGCCGCGGTAGGTTATCAGTCAATTAAATTAAGTAACGACATCATATTTTCGAAAGTAATTGTAATGTCATTACAGTGTTCGCCGCAGTAACGCGTTACACTACTATGTTACAAAAATAGTAATGTCATTTCAGTACTTTGTAACGCGTTACACCCAACACTGTTAGCCACTGGGTAGGCCAGCCACTGCGCCACACGCAGCTAAAAAATATCCATCCTGGTATGGATATGGAAAAGCGTAATCGTCCCGCGTGCGAAATAAAGTCCTTGTGCGCACAGATAAACTCCTGTTATTCCGCTGTTCTTCCGATGCACGTGTGTCCTGTCAGCATTGTGGCTGTTTTTGTTTTGATGCAGGCGGCGCAAAGTGAAGGAGGAGCTTATTTCCTGCGTGGAACCAACTTGTTATAAATATATTAAAAAGAAACTAAATAAGCTGCATTTCTAAATAAGCACATTTTTAATGACTGCAAAGAATTGTATAAACATTATAAAATAAAACGAGCTACACCTGAGCTGAAGAAAACTGCACCAGAAGTGCATTTAACAAATGGCTGACTCCATACACACAATAACTTATTTATTGAAGTAAATTTCCAATTCAGTTTAATATAAATATAGCTAATCATAAAATCTGATCAAGAATATAAGAAAAAAGACTGTCAAATACCTACAAAAAAGAGCGCCATCTGCTGTATTTTTATTGCACCTACTAGTGCTGGGCGATATGACGATACATATCGTGGGGACGATAGAAAAGTGTCTATCGTGCCATTTCTCTTCTATCGTTTCTATCGTTTCTAACCTAATTTAATCAATTATTAAAGCAAATATGTCATTAAATAGGCCACAAGAATGTATTAGTGTTGTCTTGTCACTATGCATCCTCTAAGTTTATATTAAGTGATTATAAACAAGAATAAAAAAGAACTTTTTCGCAAAGAAACTCTGCCTTGTGGTTTTGCGACACCACCCTGCTTTACGATATCTACCACACCTGCTGTAGCAACAGCGACATCTAATGGACGTACACGCGGGGCTCCCTGTTAAACACCGCGTGGTTTCACTCTGCTTTACGCACGGCAACTAAACAGCTTTTTAGTGATGGATCTTTTTAGCGCGAGGATCTGGATTAAACACACGAGAGAGAAGAGAGGCGAGGTGCAGGAGGTAAGAGACGGATCGGGCAGCGCGTAGAGCAGCTAAAGACGTACAATACAAACTGCTCGCCCACTGTTTCTTAAACATTACATTAAAGTTGAGAAAACGGCGATAATAAGCTCCAATTTACATTTGTTTTAGTGTAATATGAGCCTTGATATTGAGGAGCAGATGATGCTCTGAGTAAGTCGTTCTCTACGCACGAGTTTACACATTTCTGTTGTTAAATTCGTGTTGACTCTGGTCAGATCATGTTTAGCCCATTTATCCTGCAGTCTCACATTTTTCCCTGACATTAACAATACAGGCTATATAAATTATCCATAGCAAAACCACTGCTTCAAAATAAAGTTGAAAAAAAGTAAGCAATGATATTGTTGTCAAACTTTTCAAAGAATAACTGAAAACTGACTTTATTGTGGTATATCGTGATATGTATCGTTATCGTGATATAAAATAATCCATATCGTGATATACGTTTTTTCCATATCGCCCAGCACTAGCACCTACCTTCCTCTACGTCAGCACTGAAGAGCGTTCTACTGTTGCTAAGGAGTTGCTAAGGACATTCCCTGTTAGATTAACTACAGTTTTGACTTTTTAATCATATTTTCTCCACAAGCTGATATTTTATCGGTGTAAAACTGTGATATTTTCCTTAACACAGGTATTATCCCACCAAATCAAGAAGAATTATAGAAACTTGATAACCTGTCATATGCACTTTAAAGGAATAGGCCACAGTTTTTACATACTGAGATATGTTCTTACCTGAGCTTAGACGAGTTCATTTGTACCTGTCTGGTCTCCACGTGTGCCTTCAGTCACATAAACACAGCACAGACGGCGTTAGCATTTAGCCTCTCTCTTCTCCTCTATAGCTCCAAACGAGGTGAAGATAGAAGCTACCAAACTCTTCCACGTTTTCCCTATTTAAATACGGTTACATGAAGTGTCTGTGTAAGTTCTCAGTCGTACAGGAGTTGTCCATCTTCAAAGAAGGTACTTGAGTCATCTTCTGTACTTGGTAGTTGAGGTCTCCAAACGTTTCGCCTCTCATCCAAAAGGCTTCGTCAGTGAACAAGGTTACACTCTGGCACGCAGTGTATATAAAGACCAGTTGGGAGGAGTTGGGGTAGACCCGGCTCCTCCCCTCTAATCACAGCTACTCTCACCTGTGGGTAAACACCTTTGAAGTAGAGCGTCTGTAACGACCTGCTCCCCCCGATACTGGGGAGGAGCCGGGTCTACCCCACCTCCTCCCAACTGGTCTTTATATACACTGCGTGCCAGAGTGTAACCTTGTTCACTGACGAAGCCTTTTGGATGAGAGGCGAAACGTTTGGAGACCTCAACTACCAAGTACAGAAGATGACTCAAGTACCTTCTTTGAAGTTACATATAGTGTTACACCATAAAGTATAATTACACAAAAATAAACAATGTGGATTTTCTAAGCGGATAAAAAGGGGAACTATATTGTAAGGCGTAATAATACCAGGAGTAATTCGGCATCCGCACAGTAAAGTGAAGATATCTTCAATATATCTTCAATATAGTTCAATATACAATATATTCAATATACAATATAGTTCAATATACAATATAGTTCCCCTTTTTATCCGCTTCGAAAATCCACATTGTTTAATTTTGTGTAATTATACTTTGTAGTCTAACACTTCACGTAACCATAATTTTAAATAGGGAAAACGTGGAAGAGTTTGGTAGCTTCTATCTTCACCTCGTTTGGAGCTATAGAGGAGAAGAGAGAGGCTAAATGCTAACGCCGTCTGTGCTGTGTTTACGTTACAGAAGGCACATGTGGTAAGAACATATCTCAGTATGTAAAAACGGTGGCCTATTCCTTTAACATCTCTGATCAACAGAAACCACATCAAAACCGCTCTCATCCGTGAGCGCCCAATGACCACACACGGTCCACATGGAGAGGTCAGCCCTCTCCCTCTGACCACAATCACAGTCACAGTCGCGCATCACACGAGTGCAGAGCGCACATGGAGCCACGGGCACCTGTCTGGTCAATTTTAGCCTCACAGTAATGATAGCTATCCGTTAGCTTTGTAGGTTAGCTTGTAGATCCGCTCACGTTTCACGTGGCTATTGTCAAATGTGACCATTTCACAGGAATGAGGGACACAAGTCGATTTTGGGCATTTTGAGATTTTCACAGATTATGAAAGTGTAGTCTCCAAGCTTTCCAACGATGTGTAACACATGGAAATCTGATAATATTTGTAGGCGTAGCGGTGATTTGAAGTTAACAACTCCAAAAAGCCCAAAGGGCTGAAAAACCTCTCCAAAGTTTTGGGCCATTCTCACCTCTCTGCTGTTGGGAGTGACAATAGGGCTCATTTACAACCCCCCCCCCCCCCCCCCCCCCCCCCCCCCCCCAAAGCAGTAAAGCACAGGGAGGGAGCAAACAACAAACCATTGTTTACCAGTTTCATTATGTGTATCAGTCTTATTTTGGTTCCATGTATTGATCTCACCTCACAGCAGAAGGTTGTTATTGTTCTTTGTATTTTTTTATATCCATTGATAAACTGTCACTGGCTTGAGAATGTGTTAAAAATAATTTTAATGTTCAAATCAAAAACTGTGATAAATACAGTAGGAGTATGAATCCAAGTATGAATCAGAATCAGAATAGATTTTATTGCCATTGTAATTTTTTGCTAATGATAAATAATAAGCAATAAACTATGGAAAATAAAAAGAATATATCAATCAATAAAGCAAATCACTCAAACATTGCTTAGAGAGCGCTTTTCATACCAGAATGATAAGATAAGTTTACAATATAAAAACAAGAGAAGAGATCTTTGGGAATTTTAATGTTATTGCGGTGCTCTGATTCATGAAACCTCACACAGTAGACTGTTTGTACACTTCAACCCCCCAAAAAAATCAGTCTCTAGATGTGCAAACCTTGTAGTCATACTCCAAAAGATTTGCTGGTGTTATTGCAGCAAAAGAGGGTTCCACAAAGTATTAAGTCATGCTGTATGAATACTTGTGCAATCCCCACTTTTCAAAAATAACAGAAGCATGTATCATTTTGCTTTCACTTCACAGTTGTCTGTTACTTGTGTGTGAACATTCAGTAAAAAATTCAAAATAAAAATCTTTGTTTATGGTTGTAAACATGACAATGTACACTGAAAATGCTGCTGCTGCCCCCCAGTCCCTCCCTGAGTTCCCAATTCCAACACTTGCCTCTGAGAACACTCGCTGAGTTCCCTCCACAGTAAAGTGCCCTCAGTGAGGGAAGTGCAAGTGAAGATTCTCCCCTAAGCAATGGGACAACACTAGTATGCAAATTGCGGCGAAGAACGTGTACCTTACGTCACGCGCAACATCGACGTGTCTGATTTCACCCCCGTCTACTAGATAGCGGTAATACAGAGTTTATACACATAAACTACAATAACAAGAAATACGTAGCTCCTGCCTGTTGTGTGTGCCATGTTGATTTATCTACGTTTGATAAATCAACGGAGAGGAAATATACGAAACAGCAGACGCGTTCGCCGTATGCTTGTGATGGTCGGGATGTTTCAGGTATGTTTCGTTTAATTTTGGCACTTGGCTCAACTTAGCTGCCAACTACCATTGTGTCTAAAAACCAGACGACCTACACATTCAGATCGTTTACATCCAGTCTATTGTTAAATTACATTTAACATGATGCATTACTGTTTTCGATAATCAATAATCATCTGTGTAAGTAGAACGTAAACAAGCAACAGTCCTCACAGGAGAAAGGGTTCAGCTTGAGACCATTTTTATTTACTGAAAGCTTGAATCAGAGTCAGTAGATTGAGAACCTGAATAAGCGCGAAACATCCACATGTGCACCGGGGCACACCGGGGCACACACCCGGCCGTCAGTGTCTATTGACGGGCAGACTCTGGCGAAGCACTCGGCATTTTTACGAACGTCGTCAAATAGCGACTTTCAAACTATAACTTAGAGGTCCATTGCATATACATCTAACTAACATATTCCAACACATTTCATAATTTTTACAGGCTTATTTGCGTATATATTCTTACATTAGTAATTGTTGCTTCCATTCCTGTACTACTTTAGTAATGCACATACAGGAGAAAAAGGCCGACATCGCGACGTATCGCCGCGCGTGGTCGTATTGTGTTTGTTTCACAGCACATTTTATGGCCAGTAAGTGTATCTGGGCATAAAACCAAAAATATGAAGCGGATCTCTCTCAAATAAGAAGTGGCCGAAAGCTAGGGATGCGCTGACTACATTTATGGAGTAGTTTAAGTTTGTAGAGATCTTGATTTTGTGTAAATAGCAGGTTAATTCCTCGTGACTAGATCACTGTATCCCATGCTAACACTGGCATGTTAGCTAACAGTAGCACAGCACGTTGGCACGGCGGCCACCAGCAATAAAAAAACAGTCTTTCACTCACCCGTCTGAAGTAACCTTTGCCTTTTGCTCAGAAAAAAAATCCAGTTTAAAGCGTAAGTAGCGCCAGCCTCTGATATTATAGTAGATCCATGTCTGAGTCTGAGAGCCACACAGGGGAAGCTTAGAGTCCTGAAGCCGCACACACACACGCCCCCACGGCGTGCGCTATTTCTCTGACAAAACAAGACTTTGTCAACCTGAAAACTGATGGACAATAGGCGTATGTATAAAACAGCCTTTTTTGTGTGGCATTTGTTTGCTAAAGCATGTGTCAACAACACAACTGAAAGCAGCTCTGCTTCTCCTCCTCCTCCGCGGTGTTTACTCAGTATGTAAATAAACACAGACAAAGTCACGCCCCTACTGCACGCTCCGAAACCCACCTCAAACTAGTCATTTTGAACCTAAAAGTTTACGCTTTTAAATATACTAATACTGCTAGCTTAACCATGGAGAGGCTACTTCGTGACTTCAACTGAACGAATCTGCACAAAAGTGAAAATCACCAATTTCCCCCCAAAAAACTGTTTGCGTTTTTCTCGAGACACGGGCTGCCGACATGTGTCCCTGGTTCCCACGGCGGGTCACAAATATGAAAGCTGCAGTCATCGCAAAGCTTAGATTAGTTTGGTGCTCAGTCTCATGTACAGCTGCGGCGTAACTTTGTTGTGCAGACTGATGCATTAGCGCGCTGCCGCTAGCTACTAAAAGCAGTAAAGGTTCACATGTCGTAAAATACAGCGGTATAACTTTCACCTCAGCATCAGCGCGATGTCTCATACGGTTCATCCCCTCAGTGGTGCGTCTGTTGGTGCAGGGTTAGCGAGTAGACAGACAGCCGGCGGATGCGGGCGGCTGTTACGCTGCCCAGGTGAAGTGAGTGAGCGAGTGCGGGGCAGTGGGGCTCACTCAGCCTGGAGCTGGAGGCTCCTATGGCTGCAGCCACGAGGAAATTGCTTATTTGGCGTAACAGCACCCGTGAATTTTTACAAACCTCAGTTTAACATTTTTCCATCAGAATAAAATGGAATGTTCTGGTAATCACTACGGCAACACCGTATAAAATATAGCATGGGTGTGATTGACTTTTCTGATCAGAACGGCCAAATAGAATTTTGTGCCAAATTATTTTAATTTTTGTAAAACTACAATTTGTACTCTCCTATATATAATTCCTATAGGAGGCGCTATCGTGCCCAATTTTGCCAAATGAAAGTGTTTAGGACTGTGACTTTAACAACTGATAACAAAATGATCGAAATCAGGCTTCATATAGTGCGAATGGGAGCCATTTTGATTTGCGAAAAATCACAAAATACTTCGTACAGTTTGCAGCTTCATCGCATAAAAAAACGTAAAACTTAGAAAGTTCTACTTAAGATTATTTTTCACCCAAAATTAGCTTGTTCCGATAAACGCTCTAGGAGGAGCTAGATTTTGTACGAAGTGAAAAAATAAAGACGCATTCCCGCTTTGCGGGCTGTCATCCAAAATGGCCGACACCCAATATGGCGGACGCCGTTGCTGTAATAATATTTTTTGCTCAACTTGTCATGATGCACGTCTGTACCGATTTTTATGCTTCTACGACAAACTTCATTTTTGCCCGAGTCCTATCTTGCAATGTTAAAAAAAACGGATTGGCTTTGAATTTTGGACCAAAATCTGTGACTTTTCGTCAATGTTCACTGGGTAAAAATTGCGACGGTGCGAAAGAAAGAATATAATATTCCCATATGAAAACAATGTTCCCGCTTAGGCGGGAACCATAAACTATATACAGTGCCTCTCGAAAGTACTAAAACACCTTGAACTTTTGCACATTTTGTCATGTTTACAACCATAAACATAAAGATTTTATTTTGAATTTTTTTTACTGAAAATTCACACACAAGTAACAGACAACTGTGAAGTGAAAGCAAAATGATACATGATTCTGTTATTTTATAAAAAATAGAAAAGTGAAAAGTGGGGCGTGCATAAGTATTCATACAGCATGACTTAATACTTTGTGGAACCCCCTTTTGCTGCAATAACAGCAGCAAGTCTTCTGGGTATGACTACAAGGTTTGCACATGTAGAGACTGACATTTTAGCCCATTCCTCTTTACAAAACAACTCAAGCTCTGTCACATTAGAAGGAGAGCGTTTGTGAACAGCAGTTTTCAGGTCTTTCCACAGATTTTCAATAGGATTTATGTCAGGACTTTGACTGGGCCATTCGAACACATTAATATGTTTGTTTTTAAACCATTCCATTGTAGATTTAGCTTTGTGTTTAGGGTCATTGTCCTGCCTGAAGGTGAATCTCCGCCCCAGCCTCAATTCTCTTGCTGACTCCAGCAGGTTTTCCTCCAAAATGTCTCTGTATTTGGCTCCATCCATCTTCCCAACTATTCTTACAATCTTCCCAGTCCCCGCTGAGGAAAAGCAGCCCCATAGCATGATGCTCCCCCCACCATATTTGACACTGAGGATGGTGCACTCAGGACGATGAGCAGTGTTAGGTTTGCTCCATACATAACGTTTTGCATCTGGGCCAAAAAGTTCAATTTTTATCTCATCTGACCAAAGCACCTTCTTCCACATGGTAGCTGTGTCCTCCATATGACTTCTAGAAAACTTCAAACGGGATTTCTTATGGCCTCCTTTCAATAATGGCTTTCTTCTTGCCACTCGTCCATTGTTGAAAAGGCCCTGCATTAGCCAAGTGCTGCCTAGCGACTAATGACTCTTTTTACAGAAACCAATCAGAGCTCTAGCTCCGCCCCCAATGACTTTGCAGGAACTCAGTGCAGGGCCGAGTCCAGGTGGCGCGACTCAGAGTGAGACAGACCGCTGAGCGGAGAGGTTGCATTTAGTAGCGAAGTTTTAGCTTTATCCTGTTCTGGACCCAATTGTGTGCCTTTTCTTGTTGTGTGCGTGCATATATAACGCGAGTACCTGTACCTGTGTATTAACAGTTCACTGTGTGCATATCAATCGAATTTCTGCAGTTAATTGACTAATACTGCCTGCGTGCCTTGTGACTTGCGATAGACCAGAATAGAGTATAGGCCTACGGCGGTCCTTTCCTGCAAGTTACCATTAATGAGTCGCATGTTATACTTGTTTATAGTTAATTTGGTGAGGATTACAGATTTTCAGTGTGCAATTATAAGGTGCTCTGTAGCAGAGCTAAGTTTAAGGCAGCCTGCTAGTAAGAAGGCAGCGTGGCTCGGGTGACGTCACCACCTCAGCTCTCTTAAAGGGCCCATAGTGGGCCAACCCCACAGTTCTTAGTGTTATATGCAAGGGCAATACAGTTATTCCTGTGTCTTTTCCTATTCATTTATACAGTCCTTAATTTACCTCGTGTTTAGTAGAATTTCAATAGAGTGTTAAGTAATTGATGTTATTATGTACATTATTATTGTCATCTTTATATTCATGTATATTTTCCTTTGTGTTTCCCATTATAGAACCACACACACCCATATGTAGGTTACACACCCTGGTTCAATAAACCTTCTCTAAAGACACCTGGCTCGTTCTTGGGAAGACACCCTGCTGCGGGTCAATACAGACAGCGCCCCCTAGTGTTTTACATCCATGAAGGCCAGATTTGTGTAGAGTACGACTTATAGTTGTCCCATGTACAGATTCCCCCAGCTCAGCGGCAGTACGTCGCAGCTCCTCCAGAGTTATCTTGGGGCACTTGGTTGCATTTCTGACCAGTGCTCTCCTTGTTCGGTCTGTTAGTTTAGGTGGACGGCCGTGTCTTGGTAAGTTCGCAGTGGTGCTATACTCTTTCCATTTCAGAATGATGGATTGAACAGTGCTCTGTGAGATGCTCAAATCTTGGGAAATCTTTGCATAACTTAACACTTCTTTAAACTTCTCCACAGCTTTATCCCTGACCAGCGGCGGCGCCAGACATGTGTCCCAGGGGGTGCTGAGGTCTTTCTTGGGGGTGCTCACAAAACATGACATTTTTGGGGCAATTAGACAACATAACACACATTATAAACACGCGTGCACCCGCAAATGCGAAATTTTCTGTTACAACTGCATCCTAGAGAACTGAACAGCAGTCTTTGTTCTGCAAAGGCGTCGTGAGCGGTTAAAGTGCTGTGTGGAGGAGGAGGACGCTCTGGACCTGCCTTTAACTCCAGCGGCACCGAGGAGCCTCCGTGAGACGGTTTTATGTTGACCCCGGGAGGACGTGAGGCCAGAGGAGCAGGTCCTCATGAATGTGTGGCTCTGCTCTCACGTCGTAATCTCCCCTCACACTCTGCATCCTAGAGCCGCTTCTACCTCGAACGCTATTACACAGTTAATATTAAAGTTGAGCTGATTATCAGACGGATGCCCACGCCGTGAGAGAAGGGCAACGCGCTCATGACTTGAGTGAACTTTTTTTCCGCTGTTGTGCGTAATTTCCTCGTCCAGACTTTGTCTCTCTGCTGGAGGACTCGCTCTGTTCTTGTGCTTTAGGTTCAGCCGCGCTCACGTCGCTGTATCAAAAGTAATAACCTCTGATTTGTGTTCAGAGCCAGAGGAGCAGAGTCTGACTTTATAACATCAGTCTAACTTCAGCTCATTGATCAAATTTAGTGAATGACTGTAATAATGACCCTGCAGTCAGGCTCAGCCCGACTCTTGCCGTTACCAAGCGTGCGCTTTGACGCACGGCCGCATTAACATCACACTGGGCCTCGGACAAAACCCCGTCCTTTAGTTGGAATTAAACCTGTCCTACTCACTCCTTTTCATGTTAAACTTCCAAGGGATGTTTCTAGCGATAACTAGTGCTCCTTTAATTTAGTGGCAAAACTCTTTGGAGGTGCTTTGGCAATCTCAGGGGGCTCAAGCACCCCCTAGCCCCCCCTGGCGCCGCCCCTGTCCCTGACCTCTCTGGTGTGCTCCTTGGCCTTCATGATGTTGTTTAGTGACCAATATACTCTGACCATAGCTCTGAGGCCCTCACAGAACAGCTGTAATTATACTGAGAGTAGATTACACACAGGTGGCCTCTATTTAATGGTTAGGGCAAGGTGTGAACATTCTGCAGTCATTAGGAATTAGGGATGTAACGATACGTTTTTTTGACCAATACGATACGTATCGATTTGAGGCCAAACGATTCGATGTAAAACGATAAATCATTTTTTTGGACCGATACGATTCAAACGATACAGTGGATTTTCGATACGATATTCAATACTTTTAACATTGGATTTTCAGCAAATTAAGCAATAATTATTACAAGTAACATAAATACAACAGAGGCATTTGCACCGGATTTTATTTAAAAATTCACTTCAGATGTGCTGATTGTTGAATCAAACAGTCACAAAAATACACTCACTAAAAGTGCAATAAACAGCTAAGATAAAGAGCTGCATATATTTTTAGTTACAGCATAAATCTTTTGTCCAGTTTATTTTCAGTTAGAGCCTTAAGACCTCTCCTCTTTCGGCTTTACATCTTCTTGAGTGAAGCCCACAAATACAGCTTATACAGCTTTTCAGTGAGTGGGACAGGAAAAATAAAGGGGCCGCTGTCACATTACAAGTTACCTAACAAAGTTACCTGGGTGTACACTGCACGATTTTGACCATTAGGTCTCACACACAGACACTGTAGTGTCTATATTTTGGACTCTGAACGCAGAGCACCTCATCCTCTCGCTACAACCTCTGTTAACAGCAATGCCAACAAAATACAACACTAGCAGCGCATCACCAGAGCCAAAAGCAACAACACCCAGCTATTAACAGACTGCATTTTACTTTCCACGAGTTTCTCTCATAAATATAGTTAGCGAGCGCCACCAGTTCATCCATAGCCTCAAATGCTACGACAGACTTCAAACTTTGACCCATACGGCCCAGGCCCGTGCAGGCTCGTTAATTTTACAATCACCACGTCTTGTATTTGTAGAGTAATTCGGCTTCCGCACAGTAAAGTGAAGATATCACTGCGCGGATTACTCCTGGTATTATTACGCCTTACAATATAGTTCCCCTTTTTATCCGCTTAGAAAATCCACATTGTTTAATTTTGTGTAATTATACTTTATACTTTATTCACGTAACCATATTTAAAGGTCCTATATCATGCAAAATCGACTTTTTTGAGCTTTTAGCCATGTTGTTATGCTATTTCCTTATCAAAAACACCCCCAGAGCGGTTTTTGGCTTCATTCACGCAGTTCTAAGTAATCCTCCTGAATCCTGCTCTCTGAGCAGCTGCTCCGCCCTCTCCTGGTAAACGACTGAGCTGTTCCGTTGTGTCGTCACAGCGGAACGGAAGTGCTCTACGTCTGTAATGTAATGCCGTACGGCCTGATTTTAATTTATAAAACAGCTTTTTTTTTTTTTTTTTTTTGAAAAAAACAAAAAACAAAAACAAAACAGCAACCCTCCGAAGCGTCTGTGCTGTCCCACGACGCTAATCAAGCGCACCCACGGCTGGAGGAGCCATGGAACCCAGCAGAAGTGTTGTTTTTGAAGACTGAGCTCTTTCTAATCTACTCTGGACACCGCCTGCTCTTTTTCTTACCGATAATGCCACGGATGCGCGTTTGGCTACGAGAGGAACAGGACTATTCAAGCTTCCTAAAGAAGAGTGCACTCGCCAGAAGTTGGAATTTCTTTCTGGGATTCAGCGACTTTATCAACCAACCTGATGGATGCTTGGTGAACCTTGGCCAGAATCAAAGTGGATTAACTTTTATAACTTTTATAACCAACGCGATCTCATGGGAGTCCAAACTGAGCGGTGAGTCAATCAAAACGCATGTTAGCATGTGTGTTAGCGTGTGTGTTAGCATGTGTGTTAGCGTGTGTGTGTTAGCGTGTGTGTTAGCGTGTGTGTTAGCCATTTATGAAACTGCTTTGCACATGTCAACTCCTTATAACTGCATTATGTGAAGTAACTTCACTTTTTGCAGCGATATTTATATTTATAATACTGCAAATGTGGAATGAGCAGAGAGAGGGGCGGAGTTAACTGAATCGAAGCGTCTTATCTTCCGGGTAGGGAAAATACCCCCCAAAAATACTTATATTTCTCTCAAAAATGAGTACTCCATAGTGATAGAGGTACAATATATCATATAAATGCCTATACTTTACTTTGGAATGGCTAAAATAGCATGATACAGATCCTTTAAATAGGGAAAACGTGGAAGAGTTTGGTAGCTTCCATTTTCACCTCGTTTGGAGCTATAGAGGAGAAGAGAGAGGCTACATGCTAACGCCGTCTGTGCTGTGTTTACTTTACAGAAGCCACACGTGGAGACCAGACAGGTACAAATGAACTCCTCAAAGATAAGGTAAGAACATATCTCAGTATGTAAAAACGGTGGCCTATTCCTTTAATAATATTGCATGCAGTTTTCAAACTATCCACCAGGGGGTGCTGCAGCGCCCTCAGCAACCTGGGTTCCCATAGCCTTGTATAAGACAAAAGGATATATTGCTGTGTACACTTTAGTCCCGAAACAGAACTTTATAGCTCACCTGGCTGCTTTAGCTTTTCTCTGCTCTACTTTCCTTCGATGCTGCCGATGTGGAGGCCATTTTAAAAGTATGATTGTCAGGCTGACGTTATATTTCCCTTGGCATTCATACAGTCTACCACCAGCGACCCGTTGTCTGATGATTATCATCTTTCTTGCAAAAATAAACACGTCTTCGATGACCGCGCAAAAGGCGTGCTTCTGTTATTGTTGCTCCTGACGTAATTCCCCGTCGCCCACTGGCCGGGGCAGGGGCCCGATGATGACGCAACGTCACCAAGAAACGGGCTAAAAGTTTAATAAAGTAACATTTAGACCAATATTTTAAGCGAAAATAATGTAATTGTATTTGATTTAATGTTTTTCTCCAATATATCGATACAAATCGATCATTATTTATTAAAAGCGATGTACATCGATGTGTGGCCAGGATCGATGCAAACTAGCCGAGCGCCGATCGATGTAGCGGATTGAAGACATAACATATCGATTAAATAGATTAATCGTTACACCCCTATTAGGAATGTTATAAAGTCAATTTATTATACGGCCCTTCACAATGCAAGTAGAACGCTCCATTGATTTGAATGTGATTTCCCAACGTTCTACCGGTCATTATTTTTTGATAATAGACCTCTGAAAAAAATAATGACTGCTGCCAATGGCAACGGAGTTTGTGCTTGTAATACAGGTTTTTCATATCAGTTTGACAGTAGTAGTAGCGGACAGGCGGACACTATCTCTGTCCCTGTCCCTGCGAGAGAAGTTGAGGGAATCACTCGTGAAGTTAACGGGAGTCCGACGTTCAACTTACCCAGAGATTCACCACCATTCCTCCTCTCCAACTGCACCTTCAACGAAGTAGCACGGCTAGCAATAAGCAGCTAGCCGTGCTGCTACTAGCCTCGCCACACTGCGTGGAATCAACAAACGTTGCCAAGCAACGCGCAAACTTTCGGGAACTATTTGCCGCGGAAATCATTAAATAAACCTTTCTGTCTTCATAAAAGTGTATGAAGTTTATTTGTGTGTGTACAGTTGGCAAACAGCCGTATAATAAGCGGGATAATGCATAGAACGCCGGTAATTATCGGGAAAATAAGTACCGACAGGGCGAAACAAGACCAGTTCGCCCTGTCGGTACTTATTTTCCCGATAATGACCGGCGTTCTATCCCTTACTTAATGCACTCCGAAAATGCTGTATGAATACTTATGAAAGCCCTACTTTTCACTTTTCTATTTTTGAAAAAATCTGAATCATGTATCATTTTACTTTCACTTCACAGTTGTCTGTTGTGTGTGAACTTGAAATAAAATGTGTGTGAAATTCAACATAAAATCTTTGTTTATGGTTGTAAACATGACAAAATGTGCAAAAGTTCAAAGTGTATTAGTACTGTCGAGAGGCACTGTCATTTCTGGGTAAAATCCTCTCTAATACCTTTTAATAGAATTTGCTAAAAAAAACGAATTACTTGCGATTTGTGTTTAAATTGACATTTAAACACATTGACATTTTAACGTTCACAATATTGCACACCAGTATCACTTTTCTTAAATATATATCGTGCAGCCTTACGGAGTAACGTATTTTAACAGGTAATTGAAATCCGATGTGTGTAACAATATTTCTAAAAATGGGGGCCACGTTTAGCCCCGGGCCTGATGTTGCCAACCTCTGCTTTAAGAGGTTTGTCCAAAAAATACTGACTTCTGCCATTGTTTTAAATTTCTGCTGAAAGTAAATTTCACATTGCTGCTTTGAACTAGTGGGGAGGAAGTTGCAAAGTCCAGCCCACTGTAAAAAGAAGCTCAATTGTCCTAAAAGCTTTAGAATAGCACAGACCTCACTGACACAGGCTCTGTCAGTGGTGGTATACGTAGTATTAATCTAACTGGTTTGTATGAAGGATATTTTTAGCAAACCGGATGACACATATTCCAGGGATGCTGCTTTTATATAATTTGGGGCTTTTTGGTTTAGAAGAGGAAACTAAATTCAGACTTTTTCCTCACACTTGGATCTTGTGTTCATGTGCCCCGTCTGTTCATTTTTATGTTTGGTTGCTTGTCAGTAAAAATATGACTTTGTACCTGCGTTGATCCATATCCGCCGCCCACCTTCTGCTGCTTCCTGATCCATCTCACAACTGGTCGAGCGTCCTCTGAAAGCTGTCACAAAAGTCACAAAATCAACTGTCTTGATTATGCATTATTGCCAGAATCTGAATCAGCTGCAGCATGAGGTGAGTAGAATTAACAAAAACTGTGCTCAAATCAGAGAGATAACTTGAAACTAAAAATAAGACTCACTTCACTCTTGACAAGAGCCAAAAGAGCATAAGCCGTTGCCTCCAGTGTGAACGGGGCCCCCCGTGGGGACATCCAGTGATCCATCTCTGTCAACACAAATAAACTCTTAGCATTTATACCAGGGTCTGCAACCTTTAACATCCAAAGAGCCATTTCGGGCCATTTCAAACCAAATGAAAGTCTCAAAGAGCAACAATAGTTTTAACATTCAAACGACCAAACAAACTGATATTATTGTTAATCTGAAAAATAAAAATAAATTCACAATATTTATTAGAATTATTGATTAAGCAATGTTTTATAAAATGCAACTTTCAGCGTTCTGTTGTATTTTAGATGTAATATTTTTAGCGGCTTGCATTGATGCTATCTATAAGCCTCGGATATTCTAACACTGTAAATGGGACATCAGGTTTTGTGCCTCCCCCAACCCCCGACTTTCTCTGCTCCGCCCCTGAGTCACTACACTGCATGGCGTCTCCCACTCTCCTCACTCTGTGCTGTGGGGACAGCTCCATAAATCGCGCTACATTAAACTCCTTTGCCAGAACCGTTGAAGACGTGTTTTACTTTGCGTTTGTGACTTTACTTTGTATTATACATGAGCAGCGGTGATTCGTTTTCAGCGCTGCACGAGGTGGAGAGGTTGGATTGAAGTTTGCGCTTCTGACATTGATTTGAGAGATGCCCCCAGTTCCAATAAGTTAATGAATGATAAATATTTCTTATTTACTCACAAAGACACTAGAGTTGCATGAACAAAAACAAATAAATACATGGGCTCATTCAGGGGCGATTTTAGGGTTCCAACTTTAGGGGTGCTTAGCACCTGGCTGGGTTCTTCCTCAGAAAAGTTTGAACCGAACACGTGTAATTCCCTGTAATTTGCTGCATTTTAAATGAACTAATTACACGGCAACACAACTGTAAAATCACATGTATTCAAATGTGAAATTATTTATTGAAACAATGTATAAGATGCTAGTTAGATTGTGGCATAATTGTCTCTCAAGAGCATATTATAAATATTTGTTTAAAGACAGTTATAACAATTTATTTTGCTGTCCTACTGTGCTAATGCTGCATGCGACTCCAGAGCAGCGGGTGGCCGACCCCTGATTTATACATATTAAGAAATTAAATTCAAGGTACGATTCTTTGCCCTTAAGAAACATCAACATTTTTAAATGAATAGCGCTTTGTTGTTTTGCGAGGTTGACACTTTGCTGTGATCGGCTAAAATGGTGCGTCTGATCCACTCAACAAATATCCCGCTAAATGTCTGTCTATTCCCCGAACGATTGGAACGGACGCCCCTTACAGAGTGATTGTGCTTTGCTAATATTATTTGCAACGTAATATCAATGTAGTTTGTGTCACTTTATTCCTGTCACTTATGGGTTTATTTTACGCATCACTGCTGGGCTGCTCATTTTTGAATAATTATTAATGAAATTATTTAAACAAATGTTCACTTTTTCCCCTTTTTGTACAAAACTATTCAAAATCTTTGGACAAATAAGTGCAAACTATATTCACATTTCTAAACAAGTCTAGTGCCCAGATATTGAACTATGGGCAGGGGAACTAACATTAAACACGTTGCAAAGTTATTATTAACATTTTTTCTCACTTCAGTTACTTTTGTAATTGTTGGGTGTAATAATTACACTTGATTTCAATTTAATTTCAATAAATTACTAATACAGTACTAACTCTGAGCATTATTCCACCAAACTAAACCATGAAAAACCTGCCATATGCGCTTTAACTTGAATGCATAACAACAAACATACAGATAAAACAGAGCTACGAAACCTGGGGCAACAAAATTGTAGAGAATCTGCTTATTCAGCTTGTTTGCATTGGCCAGAGCGTATGACGTGATGGCGACAGCATAAGGGTTGGTGAGACCGGGCAGCCGCGCCTCCAGATACACCACTGACCTGTCTATGGCACCGGGTAAACCCTGCAAAAGAAGTTCATTTACAAACTTGTATCGAAACAGGAGTCTAAGGGAAACAATAAACATGACTAAACGTACGTTCACAAGGGAGGTACATATAGGTTGGGATTCCTGCAGCGCGATGAGACAGAACGCCGTCATAGAGGCATCAGAATCTCTGCCTAGGACATCACCCTAAAGGGACATTCATAGGGCTGAGGAGACAGCACAGAGCATGACAATACTAGCCAAACACTAGTAACAATTTTCCTCCCCCTGAGTGTAATAATAGTACACTGTGTAATGTCATTTAATGTAATAATATAAACAATAGAATACACTTACAATATTGCTGACTGTACTGAAGTGGATTTCATCTTAAACAATTTAAATAATACAGATTTCCAATTACACTGTTCACTTTAATGTTATTTACAGAACAAATGTATTTGAAAAAAGAAAAGAAAAAGCCTTTAGTCTTTCCTAAAGCAGAGCTTCACTGGTGATGATACATACAGTCATCTCTCTATTGTAGACCTCCCCACTCTCTTTGAACACGCCGTCCGGCTGCTGTGTTCTCAGGATCAGAAACTTCACTGCGTTACAGATTACAGTGGCGTCTACTGGAATCAGATTGTTAGCCATGGAAAAGACTTTGACTACATAGGCAGTCAACCTGACAGAAGAGAGGATACCGTAAAGCTAAAGGATCATATTCAGTTTCATATAGGCTTATTATAAGTGTTTTACCATGTACTGCTTTTTGCATGTGCCCACACAGCAAAGGATCCATCATTTTTAGCATAATTCATTTGATTTTGGACACCTGGTGGATACACAACCCTCGGTTAAAATCCATGGTTAAGCGTTGCCTGATGCAGGAGTACATCTCTGTATTATTTATTTTGGTGCTATGTACTGATGGTACTCACCGGTCCTTATGTGGATGAGAGCCTCACTGCGTTTCCCCAGGCCCACTGCTTCCCACTGATTGGTTTTGTCCAAATACGTGGTGGCAATAACAGGGTTAGTCATGTGGATCATGTTCCCCTTCCCGGATCCCGTGGGCTGGTAGATCAGACCCCCCATGGAAGATGCATCAATCAAACTCTCCACGAGGGGACTGACTTGCTCAATGCCTGTGGGTGTAATAAAAGTTTACAGATGTGCTCACTCCAACCCACAATATGCAAAGATACAGAAAATTCAGCCAAATAAAAATAAATAACTAGCCTGTCTAATGTCTGTGTAAGGTCTCAGTCGTACAGGAGTTGTCCATCTTCAAAGAAGGTACTTGAGTCATCTTCTGTACTTGGTAGTTGAGGTCTCCAAACGTTTCGCCTCTCATCCAAAAGGCTTCGTCAGTGAACAAGATTACACTAAGCACGCAGCGTAGATAAACACCAGTTGGGAGGAGTTGGGGTTGGCCCGGCTCCTCCCCTCTAATCAACCCCAACTCCTCCCAACAGGTGTTTATCTACGCTGCGTGCTTAGTGTAATCTTGTTCACTGACGAAGCCTTTTGGATGAGAGGCGAAACGTTTGGAGACCTCAACTACCAAGTACAGAAGATGACTCAAGTACCTTCTTTGAAGATAGCCTGTCTAATATTTGTAAACCTTGTTCACACACATTTATACACTGTTTACTGTAATCAGATTGTTGGCCATGGAAAAGACTTTGACTACATTAATGGTCGGCTCCCATTTTTGTTCCATTTTGACCACATTACTCTACACCTAAAGCACAAAGGCCTCTTTTTTACTCAGTGTGGCTCTGTGGCTGTGTAAAAAAGCCCCTGAGCCAAGCACTGCTGCTGGTCAGCTGGTTTACAAGCGATGTGTTATGCTGTCAAATCTTATATCGCGTATGCTGTGCCTGTTCCAGAGGAACGTATTGTCTCTGATAAATCCAAAGCCACTGCTGCTTCAGTAAAATATTGTATTCTTTATAAAATATACATTTGAAAAAGGACTACAAGTGAAATTTCGGAAAATTAGAATATTGTTATTTCTGTAAGTCAACTTAAAATGTGAAACTAATATGATACAGACAAATTCAAAATCTCAAATTAGAATATTACATGAAATCTATATTTTTTTTAAATTTTAAACAGAGAAATGTCGGTTATCTGAAAACCGTAATCATGCATATGTAGTTAGTATTTGGTTTGGGCCTTTTACTTGAATAACTGCCTTAATGCAGTTGCGTGGCATGGACGCTCTCAGCCTGTGGCACTGCTGAGGTGTTATGGAAGACCAGGATGCTTCAACCAGAGGAATATGACATTTGAAGCCCATTTCCAGGATCCGTCTGTGTGTGTGGTGGTTCTTAGGCCCTGTCCCAATTCAAACCCTACCCCTAGATTTGAGCCCTTCCCCTAGATTTTGCGTGTTCCCGCGGAGGTTCTCAATCTACTGACTCTGATTCAGACTTTCAGTAACAAAATGGTCTCAAGCTGAACCCTTTCTCCTGTGGTGATAGACTGAAAGTGTTGCTTATTTACGTTCTACTTATGTGACGTAGATGAGTATTCATTGACCTATCGAAAACAGTAATACATCATGTTTAATCGTTTAACAATAGACTGGATGTAAACTATACGATCTGAATGTGTAGGCCGTCTTGTTTTTAGACACAATGGTAGTTGGCAGCTGAGTTGAGCAAAGTACCAAAATTAAACAAACAAAAAAACAGAAACATCCCGACCATCACAAACATGCGACGAACACGTCTGCTGTTTCGTATATTTCCTCTCCGTTGATTTAACAAAGATAAATCAACATGGCACCCACAAAAAGGCAGGAGCTACGCCGGAACCGGCATTTTCACACGTGAAAAAAAAAAATTGATGGTTTTTACAAGCCGTGAGCCAAAATCATCATGCAAAGTGAGATATATCAAGCTTTTATTTGTTATAATTTTGATCATTATGGCTCAGCTTGTAAAAACCCCAAATAAAACATTTCAGAAAATTAGAATATTTTGAAATTAAACTGTAAGCCATAATCATCAAAATTATAACAAAAGCTTGACATTGAGTCATGAGTCTATATCATGTACAGTATTAGTTTCACATTTTAAGTTGAATTATAGAAATAGCTTTTTCACGATATTCTAATGTTCCGAGTTTCACCTGTATTGTGTCACTGCTACATTTGGAAGGCGGGTGATTTGCAGAGATACCTGTCAAAAAGACTTTACTGCTTGATGGGGTATTTGGAACCATTTCAGTTTTTGAAACCATGTTGCTGACAGTTTGTTCTTGTGTGCCACCTGTGAGGGAGGAGTCAGAGGAGAATGTAATTTGTTTAGCACATTATTAACCAGTTTTACCAAATCAAATCACCTTTCGGGTCCAATAAGACAACCTTGTTTACTCTTGTCAGAACACCTTTAGGCTGAAAAAGACCATTGGATGATCGTCGTAAAAACAACATGCTGTAAAAGTAAAGATGAATGTTGCTTAGTTCTCTTACCACAACCCGGAGAAGCTTCAAAACCCCATCACTCTGCCACAAGTCTTTAACAGTGGCTTTGACCTCAATTTCTAATTGTCCTTCTTTCATGGGAATAATGACAAAGGGCACAGCGTGGGTCGTGGAGGGCCCAACATTCACCTTTTGCCTGTATTTGTCACGCTTCGACGCTGAGCTGCACACATGTGGGTTTTCAGTAAGCTCAATGCGCACCTGTGGAAGACAGCAAAGTGCAGTAAAGAAGGCATTCAAAACTCAATCATTGATCTCACTTAAGCCTTACAGTGATTGGGTCTCCAATGTAATTGTGAAGAATTGCCCTAACTTCTATCTGCTCTCCCACCACAGCATAATGAGGAAGTCTGAGATCGATGAAAAACTGTTTCAACACAACAACATCCAATGGTTTTCCAACACAGATGCCTAAAGAAATATGAGAAATTAGCATTTATTTAAAATCAATAAAAAAAGATGAACATTGCCATTATACATAAGTCACTCATGGTGTACAGGTGCTCGTCATATAATTAGAATATCATGAAAAAGTGTATTTATTTATTATAAGAGAAAGGGGGAACAACACATTTTAATGAACATTAAAAAAAAGTAAATATGCCAGATTATAGCTGTGGTGTATTAATACTATTATAAGGAGTGTTAAGGTTGACCCTGAAGACTTGCCGTAGTTAGCTATTGTGTCTACTGCGCATGTCATACAAATGTTCAGACTGTAATTCCCTCGTGTCACGTTGTTATGTTGCTCCCAGAGATCTTCTATATAAAGTGGTAAAACGCGTGCATCGCCTCGTTATTTAAAGTACACCGCATAATTGGCGACGAGATAAATTGGTTATGGCGTACTTTTCCCAAAGACCGGACGAGTTCAAGCCGGAGCATGAAACATGGTCTGCCTACGTTGAGCGCATGGAGTTACTGTTTGAGGCCCATGATGTCGACGATGAAAAGAAAGTTCCCGTCTTGTTGAGCTCAGTCGGCGCAGCAACGTATGGTCTTCTACGCAACCTGGTTCAGCCTGACAAGCCAAGGGACAAACTTTTGATCAGATTGTGACCATTCTACGAGACTACTATGAACCAAGACCTTTGGTCATCGCCGAGCGATTTAGATACCGTAAATGTGTCCAGAAGAGCGGCCAGACAGCAACGGAATATGCTGCTGAGCTGCGCCAGCTCGCTGCAAAGTGTGATTTCGGGGACAGGCTGGATGAAGCTCTACGTGACGGATTTGTCAGCGGAGTCAGTTCTGAAGCATGCCAGCGCAAATTGCTCTCAGAGGATAGGCTGACTTTTGCGAGAGCTGTGGAGCTTGCTGTTAACATGGAGACAGCCCACCGGGATGCGCAGCAGTTGCGGAAAGGTGATGACGTCACCGCTGTTCACAAGGTAAAGGGGGACCGGCGCACGCCTTTAAAACAAGAAGGGTGCTATAGATGTAAAGGAATGGATCATATCGCCAGCGATTGCTACTACAAGAATGCAAAGTGTCACAAATGTGGCAAAGTTGGGCATATTCAGAAAGCATGCAGGACTGGAGGGCGGACACGTGAGAAGCAAGAGAAAAAGGGGAAGAGAAATAGTGAGCGAAAAGAAGGAAAAATGACAGGCTACGTACAAGCTGACGAAATAGAAGATGAAATTCTGATGTTTTCTGTGTTCAGTGCAAGTGGTGCTGGCCGGCGGCCATACAGGGCAACTTTTGAAGTAAATGGAAAAAAAGTGCCTATGGAAATTGACACAGGAGCAGGAGTCAGCATTATTTCAGAAAATGTGTATGATCAGTCATTCTCACATGTGCCACTGGAGGGCAGCAGCGTCGCACTGAAGGGCTACTCAGGAGAGACTATTCCAGTGAAAGGACAGTTCATTGCAAAAGTGACGTATGGAAATCAGACTGCTGATCTACCATTGATAGTAGTGGCCGGAGGAGGTCCTTCACTGTGTGGGCGAGAATGGCTGGATCAAATCAGACTGAACTGGAAAATGATTAAAAAAGTCACAGAAAGCACAAACAAGCCCAAGTCAATCCAAGATGTGTTGGATAAATATGCTGATGTTTTCAAAGATGAGTTGGGAACATTAAAGGGCATTAAAGCAACAATTTCTGTGAAGCCTGGCGCAGTCCCAAAGTTCCACAAAGCCCGTGTCCTGCCCTTCGCAATGAAAGAAAGGGTAGATAAAGAACTGGAACGCCTAGAAAAAGATGGTGTCATCAGCCCTGTGAAGCACAGCGAGTGGGCTGCTCCAGTGGTCCCTGTAACCAAGAGGGATGGTGGACTCCGCTTGTGTGGCGACTATAAGGTAACCGTGAACCTGGCTACAAACACTGAAACATACCCACTACCACGCATTGAAGAGGTTCTGGCAGCATTATGTGGGGGAAGATATTTTCCAAAATTGACCTGGCAGCCGCTTACCAACAAGTCCTTCTAGATGACGAGTCAAAAAAGTATACTACTGTGAACACGCATAAAGGACTGTTTGTGTACAATCGGCTTTGCTTTGGCATTAATTCTGCTGTCAGTATTTTCCAAAGGATCATGGAGAACGTGATGAGGGACCTCAACGTCGTGGTCTACTTGGATGACCTGCTGGTGATGGGCAGGGACGAAGCTGAGTATCTGATGAACCTGGACAGAGTTCTACAGCGGCTGCAAGAAAATGGCCTGAGAGTAAAAAAGTCAAAGTGTGACTTCGGGAAAACACAAATCGAGTACCTAGGTCACATGTTGGATGGAAAAGGAGTTTACCCTTCTAAAGACAAGGTCAGAGCCGTGCATGATGCTCCAACGCCCACAAACATCAAAGAGCTCAGGGCTTTCCTGGGGCTAGTGAACTACTACGGTCGCTTTTTGCCGCAGCAAAGTACTGTTTTGGCCCCACTCTACAGACTGTTAAAAGACCAAACAAAATGGAGGTGGAGTAAAGTGGAACAGAGCGCTTTTGATAAGTGCAAAGAAATGTTGACCGGTGACCTGGTGTTAGTTCACTATGATCCGAGCCTGCCGCTTTCTCTCGCATGTGATGCTTCAGCATACGGAATTGGAGCCGTTATTCAGCACACAACGCATGATGGACAAGAGCGTCCAATAGCCTATGCTTCTCGTACACTCTCACCGGCGGAGAAGAACTACTCACAGATAGAAAAGGAGGCGTTGCGCCTGGTGTATGGAGTAAAGAAATTCCATCAATATCTGTGGGGCCGAAAGTTCAACTTGATCACCGACCATAAACCTCTGCTCACGCTGTTTGGAGAACATAAGGGACTTCCAACAATGGCAGCAGCGCGCATACAGAGGTGGGCTATTATACTGTCTGCCTATGATTACCACATAATCTACCGCCAGTCAGACGAACACGGCAACGCAGATGGTCTTTCTCGTGTCCCACTGCCGGAGACTACGGATGTAGGAACAGAGACAATGACAGCATACCTACATGCACTAATCTGTGAACACCTGGAGGATGTGCCACTGAATGCAAAACAGATTTCCAAGGCAACACGCAAGGATGCAGAGCTATCAAGGCTGCACAGATACATCATGGAAGGGTGGCCAAAGGAAGTAGCAGAAGAACTGAAAGTGTTCTACAAAAAGAGAGAGGAACTATCTGTTGAGCAAGGTTGTGTTCTATGGGGTACAAGAGTAGTGGTACCTACAAAGCTAAGAACAGCAGTGCTTAATGAGATCCACAGTGGACACCCTGGCATTGTAAAGATGAAAACCATTGCAAGGCACTATGTCTGGTGGCCACATGTTGACATGGATGTTGAAAAGACCTGTAAGCAGTGTGATAGGTGCCAGTTGGAGCAGCGTATGCCACGCCCAGTCCCTCTACACCCCTGGGAGTTTCCTGGAGAGGTTTGGAAAAGGCTCCACATTGACTTTGCAGGTCCATTTATGGGTCACATGTTTATGATAGTTGTAGACGCATACTCTAAGTGGCTGGAGGTTTCAAGATGGCAAAAATAACATCTTCCGCAACCATTTCAAGGCTTCGGAGACTTTTTGCGTCATATGGAATACCAGAGCAAATTGTCACAGACAACGCTACGACCTTCACGTCAGATGAGTTTCAGCTCTTCATGAAAAGGAACGGTATCCTTCACACAACTGGTGCACCGAGGCATCCAGCTACCAATGGCCTCGCTGAGAGATATGTTGCTACATTCAAAGCAGGCATGAAGAAGCTGGATGGAGAGGATTTGAGTGTTGAGGACAAGGTCTCGCATTTCCTACTGCGGTATCGCACAACTCCCAACAGTGCAACTGGAGAGTCACCTGCAGATTTGCACCTAAAGAGACATGTGCGTTCGCGGTTGGACTTCCTAGGGCCAAACATCGCCATGAGGGTAAGGAGGAGGCAGTATCAGCAGAAGGAGGAACACGACAGTCGGGCTGCCGAGAGACAGTTCGATCGGGATGATCCTGTATATCTACGCAATACTGCAGGTGATAAACCCAAATGGATCCCTGGAGTAGTTACACAGCAGACAGGTCCGGTGTCGTACCGGGTGCAGGGAGAGACAACTGACCAAGTGTACAGACGTCACGGAGACCAGTTGCGACCTCGATATCCTCAGGACGTTTCAGACCCAGAGTCTCAAGGAGCAACTCAGTCAACTGATCAGGAGAGTGGCCTTGCTGGGCCAGTCTCCATAGCACCTGCCCCACAACCGTTTACGTTGGACCAGCCTGAGCCGCCTGATCCAAAGACAGTGGCTTTGAGGCGCTCAGAGCGCACGGCTAGGCGGCCGTCACGTTACAGAGACTAAATATATACTGGGGCTTGTTCAGTTAGTAAAGAGGGTTGAGTTATTTGTAAGATTTAACATACTTGTTTAGAGCGGTCATTTAATTAACCGGAGCAGAAAACGCACTCTGTGTAAGAAGTGTATTTTACGTTAGTGTTCTATTTTAATGCACTATGTGGAGATTACCTTTAATTTAAGGGGGGAGGTAATGTGGTGTATTAATACTATTATAAGGAGTGTTAAGGTTGACCCTGAAGACTTGCCGTAGTTAGCTATTGTGTCTACTGCGCATGTCATACAAATGTTCAGACTGTAATTCCCTCGTGTCACGTTGTTATGTTGCTCCCAGAGATCTTCTATATAAAGTGGTAAAACGCGTGCATCGCCTCGTTATTTAAAGTACACCGCATAATTGGCGACGAGATAAATTGGTTATGGCGTACTTTTCCCAAAGACCGGACGAGTTCAAGCCGGAGCATGAAACATGGTCTGCCTACGTTGAGCGCATGGAGTTACTGTTTGAGGCCCATGATGTCGACGATGAAAAGAAAGTTCCCGTCTTGTTGAGCTCAGTCGGCGCAGCAACGTATGGTCTTCTACGCAACCTGGTTCAGCCTGACAAGCCAAGGGACAAAACTTTTGATCAGATTGTGACCATTCTACGAGACTACTATGAACCAAGACCTTTGGTCATCGCCGAGCGATTTAGATACCGTAAATGTGTCCAGAAGAGCGGCCAGACAGCAACGGAATATGCTGCTGAGCTGCGCCAGCTCGCTGCAAAGTGTGATTTCGGGGACAGGCTGGATGAAGCTCTACGTGACGGATTTGTCAGCGGAGTCAGTTCTGAAGCATGCCAGCGCAAATTGCTCTCAGAGGATAGGCTGACTTTTGCGAGAGCTGTGGAGCTTGCTGTTAACATGGAGACAGCCCACCGGGATGCGCAGCAGTTGCGGAAAGGTGATGACGTCACCGCTGTTCACAAGGTAAAGGGGGACCGGCGCACGCCTTTAAAACAAGAAGGGTGCTATAGATGTAAAGGAATGGATCATATCGCCAGCGATTGCTACTACAAGAATGCAAAGTGTCACAAATGTGGCAAAGTTGGGCATATTCAGAAAGCATGCAGGACTGGAGGGCGGACACGTGAGAAGCAAGAGAAAAAGGGGAAGAGAAATAGTGAGCGAAAAGAAGGAAAAATGACAGGCTACGTACAAGCTGACGAAATAGAAGATGAAATTCTGATGTTTTCTGTGTTCAGTGCAAGTGGTGCTGGCCGGCGGCCATACAGGGCAACTTTTGAAGTAAATGGAAAAAAAGTGCCTATGGAAATTGACACAGGAGCAGGAGTCAGCATTATTTCAGAAAATGTGTATGATCAGTCATTCTCACATGTGCCACTGGAGGGCAGCAGCGTCGCACTGAAGGGCTACTCAGGAGAGACTATTCCAGTGAAAGGACAGTTCATTGCAAAAGTGACGTATGGAAATCAGACTGCTGATCTACCATTGATAGTAGTGGCCGGAGGAGGTCCTTCACTGTGTGGGCGAGAATGGCTGGATCAAATCAGACTGAACTGGAAAATGATTAAAAAAGTCACAGAAAGCACAAACAAGCCCAAGTCAATCCAAGATGTGTTGGATAAATATGCTGATGTTTTCAAAGATGAGTTGGGAACATTAAAGGGCATTAAAGCAACAATTTCTGTGAAGCCTGGCGCAGTCCCAAAGTTCCACAAAGCCCGTGTCCTGCCCTTCGCAATGAAAGAAAGGGTAGATAAAGAACTGGAACGCCTAGAAAAAGATGGTGTCATCAGCCCTGTGAAGCACAGCGAGTGGGCTGCTCCAGTGGTCCCTGTAACCAAGAGGGATGGTGGACTCCGCTTGTGTGGCGACTATAAGGTAACCGTGAACCTGGCTACAAACACTGAAACATACCCACTACCACGCATTGAAGAGGTTCTGGCAGCATTATGTGGGGGGAAGATATTTTCCAAAATTGACCTGGCAGCCGCTTACCAACAAGTCCTTCTAGATGACGAGTCAAAAAAGTATACTACTGTGAACACGCATAAAGGACTGTTTGTGTACAATCGGCTTTGCTTTGGCATTAATTCTGCTGTCAGTATTTTCCAAAGGATCATGGAGAACGTGATGAGGGACCTCAACGTCGTGGTCTACTTGGATGACCTGCTGGTGATGGGCAGGGACGAAGCTGAGTATCTGATGAACCTGGACAGAGTTCTACAGCGGCTGCAAGAAAATGGCCTGAGAGTAAAAAAGTCAAAGTGTGACTTCGGGAAAACACAAATCGAGTACCTAGGTCACATGTTGGATGGAAAAGGAGTTTACCCTTCTAAAGACAAGGTCAGAGCCGTGCATGATGCTCCAACGCCCACAAACATCAAAGAGCTCAGGGCTTTCCTGGGGCTAGTGAACTACTACGGTCGCTTTTTGCCGCAGCAAAGTACTGTTTTGGCCCCACTCTACAGACTGTTAAAAGACCAAACAAAATGGAGGTGGAGTAAAGTGGAACAGAGCGCTTTTGATAAGTGCAAAGAAATGTTGACCGGTGACCTGGTGTTAGTTCACTATGATCCGAGCCTGCCGCTTTCTCTCGCATGTGATGCTTCAGCATACGGAATTGGAGCCGTTATTCAGCACACAACGCATGATGGACAAGAGCGTCCAATAGCCTATGCTTCTCGTACACTCTCACCGGCGGAGAAGAACTACTCACAGATAGAAAAGGAGGCGTTGCGCCTGGTGTATGGAGTAAAGAAATTCCATCAATATCTGTGGGGCCGAAAGTTCAACTTGATCACCGACCATAAACCTCTGCTCACGCTGTTTGGAGAACATAAGGGACTTCCAACAATGGCAGCAGCGCGCATACAGAGGTGGGCTATTATACTGTCTGCCTATGATTACCACATAATCTACCGCCAGTCAGACGAACACGGCAACGCAGATGGTCTTTCTCGTGTCCCACTGCCGGAGACTACGGATGTAGGAACAGAGACAATGACAGCATACCTACATGCACTAATCTGTGAACACCTGGAGGATGTGCCACTGAATGCAAAACAGATTTCCAAGGCAACACGCAAGGATGCAGAGCTATCAAGGCTGCACAGATACATCATGGAAGGGTGGCCAAAGGAAGTAGCAGAAGAACTGAAAGTGTTCTACAAAAAGAGAGAGGAACTATCTGTTGAGCAAGGTTGTGTTCTATGGGGTACAAGAGTAGTGGTACCTACAAAGCTAAGAACAGCAGTGCTTAATGAGATCCACAGTGGACACCCTGGCATTGTAAAGATGAAAACCATTGCAAGGCACTATGTCTGGTGGCCACATGTTGACATGGATGTTGAAAAGACCTGTAAGCAGTGTGATAGGTGCCAGTTGGAGCAGCGTATGCCACGCCCAGTCCCTCTACACCCCTGGGAGTTTCCTGGAGAGGTTTGGAAAAGGCTCCACATTGACTTTGCAGGTCCATTTATGGGTCACATGTTTATGATAGTTGTAGACGCATACTCTAAGTGGCTGGAGGTTTTCAAGATGGCAAAAATAACATCTTCCGCAACCATTTCAAGGCTTCGGAGACTTTTTGCGTCATATGGAATACCAGAGCAAATTGTCACAGACAACGCTACGACCTTCACGTCAGATGAGTTTCAGCTCTTCATGAAAAGGAACGGTATCCTTCACACAACTGGTGCACCGAGGCATCCAGCTACCAATGGCCTCGCTGAGAGATATGTTGCTACATTCAAAGCAGGCATGAAGAAGCTGGATGGAGAGGATTTGAGTGTTGAGGACAAGGTCTCGCATTTCCTACTGCGGTATCGCACAACTCCCAACAGTGCAACTGGAGAGTCACCTGCAGATTTGCACCTAAAGAGACATGTGCGTTCGCGGTTGGACTTCCTAGGGCCAAACATCGCCATGAGGGTAAGGAGGAGGCAGTATCAGCAGAAGGAGGAACACGACAGTCGGGCTGCCGAGAGACAGTTCGATCGGGATGATCCTGTATATCTACGCAATACTGCAGGTGATAAACCCAAATGGATCCCTGGAGTAGTTACACAGCAGACAGGTCCGGTGTCGTACCGGGTGCAGGGAGAGACAACTGACCAAGTGTACAGACGTCACGGAGACCAGTTGCGACCTCGATATCCTCAGGACGTTTCAGACCCAGAGTCTCAAGGAGCAACTCAGTCAACTGATCAGGAGAGTGGCCTTGCTGGGCCAGTCTCCATAGCACCTGCCCCACAACCGTTTACGTTGGACCAGCCTGAGCCGCCTGATCCAAAGACAGTGGCTTTGAGGCGCTCAGAGCGCACGGCTAGGCGGCCGTCACGTTACAGAGACTAAATATATACTGGGGCTTGTTCAGTTAGTAAAGAGGGTTGAGTTATTTGTAAGATTTAACATACTTGTTTAGAGCGGTCATTTAATTAACCGGAGCAGAAAACGCACTCTGTGTAAGAAGTGTATTTTACGTTAGTGTTCTATTTTAATGCACTATGTGGAGATTACCTTTAATTTAAGGGGGAGGTAATGTGGTGTATTAATACTATTATAAGGAGTGTTAAGGTTGACCCTGAAGACTTGCCGTAGTTAGCTATTGTGTCTACTGCGCATGTCATACAAATGTTCAGACTGTAATTCCCTCGTGTCACGTTGTTATGTTGCTCCCAGAGATCTTCTATATAAAGTGGTAAAACGCGTGCATCGCCTCGTTATTTAAAGTACACCGCAATAGCCTTAGGCCAATTTCCATCTGCTACATTTAGTTACTAAATCAGTGTTCAATAGTTACTCAAACAATTTTAATTCAGGGAGAAAGCGACCACTGCAATATTATATAAATTAGCAACGCCATCTTTCATAAATGAGCATTGATTTGACAGCTGCCTGTTCTCCTTTGTGGAGCGGCGCTGCTGGTGTGGCCACTCTTGCGTCATCATCCCACTTTGTTCACGAAAGCAAGCAATGCGTTGCTTCGCTCGCAGGCGGTGTGGCCCCGTGTTAGCCTCCGCTTCGCCTGTCCCCTCCGTTTTGCGCGTTCACTAAAGAGTGTCGTCAATTAAAACAGTCCATTGTTATAAACGTGTCAGTTCTACGTTTGCTGCTGTGAACGCTCTGTTTATTTGCGCTGTATTGCTGTTTCTTTCCAAACTCTCGATACGTCGCTATTGACATGACACACGGGGTTCAGTGCCTTGCTGCTCCGCGCGCTGTCTCCCCGCGCCGCTGTGCTCTGATCCCGGGTCCGAGACTGTCTGTCCCCGCTCTGAGCGCAGCGCACCTCAGCAGCCTCCGCTCAGGCCCGGGGCTCAGAGCGGAGTCTACAGCCGCCTGTCCCCGCCCTGAGCGCACCGTGAGCGGGTATACCTCTGCCTGTCTCCAGCCCGAGCACACCAGCCCCCGCTCAGGCCCGGGGCTCAGAGCGGAGGCTGCGGGTGCCTGTGGTGCCTGTCCCCGCCCTGAGAGGGAAGGAGAATGTGGCGCCGGGTGAAGCAGAAATAGATGAAAATCTGTAGGGCAGCATCAGTCAGTTACAAGTTACAGACACTTGTTGAAAAGTACAAATGTTACCATATATATATTTTAGGCTGAGTGCCAGCAGGAGGCACAGTATATTTGGAAACTTACTTTATTTAATTAATATTTTTCTTGGGAAAACTAACAATGTGTTTTTTTTATAGAGTTTATCGAAAGCACATTCATTCCCTGCTTTTCCCCAACACACAGACAAGCCAGGTATTGATAAGAGAATCGATAGGTAAAATTATTGATTGCATTGATATCAATAAAATCTTATCAAGTCCCATCCCTCCTCATGAAGGTCCTCCACCATCAGCGTAGCCGCCATGTTTCCAAACACTTCAGGCCAAAGCAATGGATTAGACAAGATTTGAGTTACTCAGGCTTTAGCCCCGCCCACAACTTTTGATGGGCGAGTTTGACAGATCAAATTAATTCATGAAACACTGCAACACAGGACCATGAAATAATTAATTAAATAGATAATTATTATTTTTTTACACAGAATCATTGGTAATTTAATTAATTAATTACACATTTATTTAACTAATGACACATTTATTTAATTATTTAATGGTGTATTTATTTATTTAATTGTGGCACTTTCAATCCTCCATACCCATTACACAGAGCCTCTTTTAATTGAATTTGAGAAACACATGACCGCTACCGCCCTGATCCCCCATTGCACCGTTCATTTATTTCTGTAATTCAACTTAAAATGTGAAACTATTATATGATATAGACTCATTACATCTAAAGTGACATATGTCAAGCTTTTGTTTGTTATAATTTGATGATTATGGCTTACAGTCCATTTTCAAAATATTCAAATTTTATGAGATTTTTTATTTGAGTTTTTTACAAGCTGAGCCATAATAATCAAAATAATAACAAATAAAGGCTATACATATCTCACTTTTCATGTAATGAGTCTATCATATAATAGTTTCACAGTTTAAAGAAATAGGCCAGCGTTTTTCCATACTGAGATATGTTCTTACCTGAGCTTAAGGTGCGTTCAGACCGAACGTGCGTCCACGCTCCGTCAGCCTCTAGTTGGACGCCAAACATGGCCGCTTCACACTCGCGAGAAACGCCTGTTTGCGGCGCGTGAAGTTTTGCAGCGTCATAATTAGGAGGCGTGTCATACAACTCAGGCCGAGCGCAAACTGCGATGATCAACTTCTCCTCCATGCTGCAGGTCAGGGGCGCAACTCCCCCCCCTCCCACACACACACACACACACACACACACACACACACACACACACACGGCTCTTTGATGGTTGTTTCATTTTTTTCATTAAAAAGAAAATAAATACCCTCTGAATTGACTTATTTTAACGAAAATGTCACTATTTCACACAATATAACATCGATATTTCCCTCTATTGAGTTTGTTATCACAAAAAAACAATCACACGGCCGATTAAAAGCTTCTGTTGCTTCATTCACGTAACTTTCCCTCCTCTCCCTCTCTCTCCCTCGCGCAAGAGGGGAGAAAACAACGCAAGCTTCAACGCGATCTCCTCTGTAACCGTGTTTATTATTTCATTAGGACTTTTATTTCTCAAACTTGTTGCCTTATGCTCACTTTGAGCTCCTCGTGGGGGTGGAGATGACAGTCCCTCTGCACTCCTCTCTGCCCCACTCCAGCAGTGACTTTTGTTTCGCAAAATAAGCACAACTAAAGTGACGCCCGTCCCCAAAAGAGGAAATAAAAAAAACACGGATCGTTCACGACCGACACATCACTATTGGCGCCCCTATGAAAGGCATAATGCGTATGCCCTTTTTGCTCCACTGCTGCAGGTAACAGGTGACCTCACTATCTGAGCCCAGTCCCTGATTGGTTAACAAGGCGTAAATGAACGCACGTGTAGATTGTGATTACTTGAGTGCATGAAGCAGTGGGCGCGGCATCGCTGCTCTGTATCGCGCTTTTCTCACTGGTGTTGATGCGCGTTTATCCTCATCTGCTCACATTTGCAACGCTTCATACGCGCGGACATCTTTGCTTACATTTCGACGCGCGTCGAAGCGTCTACATAGGGTTAACATGGAAGTTGGTGGCGTGTCAGCGTTTGGTCTGTACGCACCATTAGACGAGTTGATATGTACCTGTCTGGTCTTTGTGTCCGTGGAAGAGCTTGGTCGCTTCTAACTTCACCCCCGTTTGGAGCTACAGGAATATTCTGGGAGAGGCTGAATGTTAACAACATCTTTGGTCTTTTTGCGTGACTGAGCGCACACACAAAGACCAGACATGTACGCATCAACTTGTCTAGGCTCAGGTAAGAACATATCTCAGTATGGAAAAACAGGGGCCTGTTCCTGTTGAACAGAAATGAACAGAAATGAATGCACTTTTTCATTATACTCTAATTATAGGACGAGCACCTGTATTAGACATTTTATGTGTGCATAACAACTTTGTGTAGCGGTGCCATTTATAAACTGTATTTGATTACTTTATATTTACTTATTACTACATTTTTTATTTTTTTATTTACCTGTCTTACTGTAACCTAGTGATTTCCCTTGGATGCTGTAGGGATGTAGTGTTACCTTACCATTATTTTCTGAGAGACTGATGCCTGTGAACACCCAGGTTGTGATTGAGTCTCTGAGGGGAAAGCTCATGTCATACGTGTTGACTTCACTGGGGGAAAAAAAGGGAAAATGATCATTGCTGCTCAGTAAATCTATGTTAAGTTTCTGTCTTTCTACCCGTCTTACCAGTTAGGGTTCCCAGCACAGGCAGGGATTTTGAAGGTAACCCACTGCCAACTTTCTGAAAATCTGGTTCGAGAAGTGATTTCACTGCTGTCCATGTAGCTGTCATCCTCCAGACCTACAGGAGATATTGGTTGATTGAAATATATATTAAAAATATTCAACATCAGTGATGAATTTATAATCCATTAATTTGGAAACATCTACATTTTTTTACATCATTTCATGTATTGTAATATACCAAAGATAAAAGCCTGCTCTGCTCCACACACAGAAGTTGCACGTGACTTACTGTCGGCCAGAAAGAGGTTGTCCTTCTTGAGTTGACTGCGCCGATTCGCCAGTTGGTCACAGCAATGAAAGAAGGCGTCCTCACAGGCCTTCCCGTTAGTGACGTACCGTTTCCTCTGTTCACAAAAGAGAGGTGTGTTCTTCATGCCGTCCTTACAGCACTCACACTCCACCGGGTCCTTGTATGTACTTGCTGTAAATGATAAGAAATGAAATATTGAGATTATTAGGTGGAAATAATAACAGGGTTCATACAGGCATAAGTTATTATTATTTTCTTCATTTTCATTTTATGTCCAAATACTATATTTCAAAGGATAGTTCAGGATTTTTCACATAGGGCCTCATTTCCTCGTTATCCAGAGTGTGGTTGATTTCTGGAGACATATTTTTGGTAATTCATACAGTCCTTATATTTGAAGAGTTTAGTGGTGCTAGGCTAGTGCATGTCCATGGTAACTAGTAGCCTGCATTAAAGGTCCTATATCATTCAAAATCGACTTTTTGGAACTTTTAGCGATGTTGTTATGCTATTTCCTTATCAAAAACACCCCCAGAGCGGTTTTTGGCTTCATTCACGCAGTTCTAAGTAATCCTCCCGAATCCTGCTCTCTGAGCAGCTGCTCCACCCTCTCCTGGTAAACGACTGAGCTGTTCAGTTGTGTCGTCACAAAGGAACGGAAGTGCTCTACGTCTGTAATGTAATGCCTTACGGCCTGGTTTTAATTCATTTTTGTTGTCCTGTCCCAGGAGGGTAAACAAGCGCACCCACGGGCGGAGGATCCGTTTTTGAATATGGAGCTCTTTCTAACCTACTCTGGACACGCCTGTTCTTTTTTCTTACCCAACGATAATGTCACGGGTTCGCGTTTGGCTACGAGAGGAACAGGACTATTCAACCTTCCTAAAGAAGAGTGCACTCGCCACAAGTTGGAATTTCTTTCTGGGATTCAGCGACTTTATCAACCAACCTGATGCTTGGTGAACCTCGGCCAGAATCAAAGTGGATTAACTTTTATAACCAACGCGATCCCATAACCCGATGGGGAGGCCAGGCTGAGCGGTGAGTCAATCAAAACGCGTGTTAGCGTGTGTGTTAGCATGTGTGTTAGCATATGTGTTAGCATGTGTATTAGCCACTTATGAAACTGCTTTGCACATGTCAACTCCTTATAACTGCATTATGTGAAGTAACTTCAGTTTTGCAGCGATATTTATATTTATAATACTGCAAATGTGGAATGAGCGGAGAGAGGGGCGGAGTTAACTGAATCGAAGCGTCTTGTCTTCCGGGTTTGAAAAATACCCCCAGAAAATACTTGTATTTCTCTCAAAAATGAGTACGCCATAGTGATAGAGGTACAATATAACATATAAATGCATATACTTTACTTGGAATGGCTAAAATAGCATGATACAGCTCCTTTTAAAAACAGTCTGACCCACTCCACAGTGCACCTGAGGCAAATCACCAGACAACCGATATAAATGTCTGTGTCAATAGAATATTTTTGAAATATAACTGACCTTGAATGCATGACTGCATTTTGAGGGACTATTTCTAGCAGATCACTCTGCCGCTGCGTTAGCTTACAGCCACGAAGCTGATGCTGCTCAAATATAAGTTATTTTAAATGCAAAATAGTTAAGATAAGATGAGATAAGATGGCCTTTATTGATCTCACAATGGAGAAATTTACCTGTGACATTCAGCTCTTAGAAACACTCAAGGTGTGCAAATAGGCAGGAAATGTGAAAAATTAAATAGTAAATAGTGGTATCTTATATACAATGACTACCAAGGACTTTGTGGGGACAAAAAGTGTAAACAGTAAATAATAATAAAGTAAACAGACTATAGTTTACATCATAGTGCAAATGGTTGATAAAGTGATGCAGATAAGTGATGTAGGGATTATTGCATGTGTTCTGCAAATAGGTTATTGCACATGTTACTTTACAGTAGTGTTGTACAGTCTGACAGCAGTGGGGATGAAGGACCTGCTCCTTCTTGCACTGAGGGTGTCTCAGTCTGCCACTGAACGAGCTGCTCAGCTCCTCTACAGTCCCGTGCAGTGGGTGGGAGGTGTTGTCCATGATGGAGGTGAGCTTAGCTAATACCCTCCTGTCCCTCACCTCCTCCGCAGAGTCTAGGGGGCAGCCCAGGACGGAGCTGGCCCTCCTGACCAGCTTGTTCTTGTCCAGCTCTGTGCTGCCCGTCACTCCGAATGACCTCAGTCTCCTCAGAAGGACCTCAGTCTCCTCAGAAGGTGGAGGTGACTTTGGCCCTTCTTGTACAGGGTGTTGGTGTTGTGGGACCAGTCCAGCGTATTGTTGAGGTGAACACCCAGGTACTTGAAACTGTCCACCTCCTCAATGTCCTCCCCCTGGATTTTCAGCGGTGTGTGCGGTGGTGACTTCCTCCTGAAGTCAATCACCATCTCCTTCGTCTTACTGGTGTTCAAGCACAGGTTGTTGCACTCACACCAGTCCACAAAGTCCATGATTACCGACTGGTACTCCAGGTCATTCCCCTCAGACACACAGCCCACAATGGCAGTCGTCAGAGAACTTCTGCAGATGACAGCTGTCTGTGTTGTATGTGAAGTCCTATGTGTAGATGGTGAAGAGAAACGGTGAGAGGACAGTGCCCTGAGGGGCCCCAGTGCTGCAGACGACCACCTCACTCACAGCTGCGCAGCCGCACGTACTGTGGTCGGTCCGTGAGGTAGTTGATGGTCCATGCAGTGAGTTGTACATCCACTCCAGCTTCCCCCGCAGCAGCGCCGGTCTGACCCTCACACAGTGTTCCCGGCGAGCTCCAGGTGGGTGAGCACTCGTTCCAGCAGGTAGATGACAGCGTCCTCTACTCCGACGTTAGGCCTGTAGGCAAACTGCAGCGGGTCCAGGGTGGAGCTCACCACAGAGCGGAGGTGGGTGAGGATGAGCCGCTCCATGGTCTTCATCAGGTGGGAGGTCAGGGTGACTGGTCTGTAGTGGGCCGGTTCCCTGGCGTGTGTGGTTTTAGGAACCGGGATCACACAGGAGGTCTTCCACAGGACGGGGACCTTCTCCAGCCTGAGGCTCAAGTTGTGGAATGTCTCTGAGGACCTCGGAGAGCTGGTCTGCACAGGTCCTCCTGGGACTGATGCCATCTGGTCCTGCAGCTTTCTTCTGCTTCAGTCGCCTCAGCTCTCTCCTCACCTGGTCCGGTGTGATGGAGAGGGGGGAGTGAGGGGGGGACTGGGGTGGACTGCTGGGGGTGGGGCAGGTGCTGGAGGAAGTCCGTATGGTGTGGGGGCTGAAGACGTGGGTGCAGGGGGGCTTGAGGCAGGTGCAGGTAGTCGGGGAGGGGGGCAGTGTCCACCGGGCTGGAGACGTGTGAAGAGGTGGGAGCAGGAAGGGGGGCAGAGGGGGTGGGGGAGAATCAAAACGATTGAAATGTTCGTTGAATTCATCCGCCCCACGCTGGTCTCCATCAGCTTTCCCTCTGGCACTCTGTCCATGTCCGGAGATGTTCTTTAGACCTCTCCACACGTCCCGCGCATTGCCCTGCGTTGCCCAGCTTCTCCCCATAGTCCTTCTTGGCCTTCCTGATCCTCCACTTTAGATTGTGTTGGACTCTCTTCTGCTCCTCTCTGACCCCTGAGTTGAAAGCCCTTTTCTTCTGGTTCAGGAGGGCTTTAAGCTCAGGGGTCACCCAGGGATGGTTGTTGGAGAAACACCGTACCTTCCGGGTTGGTACAGTGTTTTCCACACAGAAGTTGATGTAGTCTGTGATGCAGTGGGTCAGGGCGTCGATGTCATCCCCATGAGAGCTGCAGACCATGTTCCAGTCTGTGGTTTGGAAACAATCTCTCTGTCGCTCTTCAGCCTCTTCACTCCACACTTTCACAGACCTCTTCCGTGCTGGTTCCCTTCGTACTTGGGTTTGTATTGCGGGCGCAGGTAGACGAGATTGTGGTCTGAGCGTCCGAACGGGGGAGAGGGGCGGAGGTGTAAGCGTCCTTCACATTAGCATAGAGTAAGTCCAGCATCCTATTGTTCCTTGTGTGGCACTTTACGTACTGTGTAAAAGTGGAGTGGGTCAGACTGTTTTTAATGCAGGGTAGCTGGTACCGTAGAAATGCACAAGCACTAGCCTAGCACCACTAAACTATTCAAACATAAGGACTACATGAATTGAAAAAAAAATTAAAAAATCTCCAGAAATCAGAAACACCCTGGATAACTAGGAAATTAAGCCCTATGTCAAAAATCCTGAAATATTTCTTTAAAGCAGTACTAAGTAACTTGTTTACCTTAATAAATCCTTTCCGTAGTCCCTCTGGGGGTAATATAAGTGTTAATGGGATGATTGGCGGGTCTTTCATTTCCCCCTGGTGTCTCTGGCCAGAAAACCACAATTGCAACTTTGCCTGCCTCCGGGTTGGAGTCACAATACACACTAATGGAATCACGAATAAGAAGCTAACAGGCTAATGGGCAAAGCTAACTGCGGGCTAGCGCCACTTAAACAGTATTTACAGCCAGGTTTGAGTGAAAAAAAGGATCTCCATTGTGTAATTGGATGAACAATATCCCTCTGTCCCTTTGTCTTTTCTGTCAGCGTAGTATTTACTCTCACGGACAATTAATAAGTTAAAAAATCGCAACTTGCTACGATACCTGCAGTGGCCCTTATGGCCTCTAGGGCATGAGTTACTTAGTACTGCTTCAATGTCACAAAAGCAGAAGAAAATGTGTGCATATTTCGTTTAAGATTTACATTTTATCAAACAGACAAAATGTGCAAATTTTGAGCAAAAATGTGGTCATTTCAGCCCAAACTGCTGCTGAATGTGCTATAGACTGTAATTTAGTTTTTTTTCCATCCATCCATTTTCTTCCGCTTTATCCGGGGCCGGGTCGCGGAGGCAGCAGTCTCAGCAGAGATGCCCAGACTTCCTGATCCACGCACACCTCCTCCAGCTGTTCTGGGGGGACCCCGAGGCGACACCAGGCCAGCTCGGAGACATAGTCCCACCAGCGTGTCCTGGGCCTTCCACGAGGCCTCCTCCCAATAGGACATGCCTGGAGCACCTCCCAAGGGAAGCGACCAGGAGGCATCCGGAACAGATGCCCTAGCCACCTCAGCTGGCTCCTTTCGACGTGAAGGAGCAGCGGCTCTACTCTGAGCTCCTCCCGGGTAACTGAGCTCCTCACCCCCAGCCACCCTGCGAAGGAAACTCATTTCGGCCGCTTGTATTCGCGATCTTGTCCTTTCGGTCATTACCCAGATCTCATGACCATAGGTGAGGGAGGGAACGTAGATCGATCGGTAAATCGAGAGCTTTGCCCCCTGACTCAGCTCCCTCTTCACCACAACAGTCCGATACAGCGACCGCATCACTGCTGACGCCGCACCGATCCGTCTATAGATCTCACGCTCCATCCGTCCCTCACTCGTGAACAAGACCCCGAGATACTTGAACTCCTCCACTTGAGGTAAGGACTCCCCACCGACCTGAAGAGGGGAAGCCACCTTTTTCCGGTGGAGAACCATGGCCTCAGATTTGGAGGTGCTGATCCTCATCCCGGCCGCTTCACACTCGGCTGCAAACCGCCCCAGAGCGCGCTGGAGGTCCTGATTTGATGAAGCCAACAGAACAACATCGTCTGCAAACAGCAAAGATGAGATCCTGAGGTTCCCAAACCGGAAACCCTCCGGCCCCTGGCTGCGCCTAGAAATTCTGTCCATAAAGGTAATGAACAGAACCGGTGACAAAGGGCAGCCCTGGTGGAGACCAACACGCACTGGGAACAGGTCTGACTTACTGCCGGCCACGAGGGACACGGTCGAACACTTTCTCCAGATCCACAAAGCACATGTGGACTGGTTGGGCGAACTCCCACAAACCCTCGAGCACCCGATGTAGGGTATAGAGCTGGTCCAGTGTGCCGCGACCAGGACGGAAACCGCATTGTTCCTCCTGGATCCGAGGTTCGACTATCGGCCGGATCCTCCTCTCCAGCACCCTGGAGTAGACCTTACCGAGAAGGCTGAGAAGTGTGATCCCTCTGTAGTTGAAGCACACTCTCCGATCCCCCTTCTTAAAGAGAGGGACCACCACCCCGGTCTGCCAATCCAGGGGCACTGTCCCCAACCGCCACGCGATGTTGCAGAGACGTGTCAGCCAAGACAGCCCTACAACATCCAGAGACTTAAGGTACTCGGGACGAATCTCATCCACCCCGGGGCCTTGCCACCGAGGAGCTTTCTAACCACCTCGGTGACTTCAGCCTGGGCGAGCCCCCCTCTGAGTTCCCAGCCTCTGCCTCCTCATCGGAAGACGTGACAGTGGGATTGAGGAGATCCTCGAAGTACTCCTTCCACCGCCCGACCACATCCCCAGTCGAGGTCAACAGCTCCCCAACCGCACTGTAAACAGAGTTGGTGAAACACTGCTTCCCCCTCCTGAGGCGCCGGATGGTTTGCCAGAATCTCTTCGAAGCCGACCGATAGTCCTCCTCCATGGCTTCTCCGAACTCCTCCCAGACCCGAGTTTTTGCCTCTGTGACTGCACGAGCTGCAGCACGCTTGGCCTGCTGGTACCTCTCAGCTGCCTCCGGAGTCCCACAAGCCAACAAGGCCAGATAGGACTCCTTCAGCTTGACGTAGGGCTGGGGGGGGAAATCGAGTTGGTAGGTCAAATCGATTCATATTTTCAAAAAAATCGATTTTTTAGATATATATATATATATATGTTTTAGAATTTAATTTTTTGAGAATATATATATATATTTTTTTAGCTCTCTGCCCCCCTCTCTGAAGAAGGTCCTGCTGTATAAATGTTGCCAAGAAGAACAGAGCCCACCTATTAGCTCAATCGAAATACAGCAATAGCCATGCTGTCTTTGCTCTGGCTAATCCCGTCAGACCTTGAAGCTAAGCAGGAAGGGCCTGATGGGAGACCGTTTGGTAACACCAGGATGCCTGGCGAATGTAGTGTGTGAGTGAGTGCTTGGTGGTGGTCGGAGGGGCCGATTGCACTGACTGGTTGCCTCACTTCCGTCAATCTACCCCAGGGCAGCTGTGGCTACAACAGTAGTGTACGACAGTGACAGTGTAGCACTTTGAGAAACTTGGTAAGCTTGTAAAGCGCATTACAAGTGCAAGACTTTTCAGTTAGAGAAAGGGTTGCCTTTGCTATTTTGTTTATGTTGATGCACTTTCATTAAATACAATAAATATATATATATTTAAAATATATTTACAGTTCGCCATTATTTTGTTTAAAATGGGGGAGAAAAAAAATAAATCGAATTGTAAATCGAGTTTTTTATTTAAAAAATCGCAGATTTTTTTGGGGGGGAAAAAACATCGCCCAGCTCTAGCTTGACGGCATCCCTTGCTTCCGGGCGCCACCACCGGGTCCACTCGGACTCCATGTCCCCAACCTCCCTCGGAATCTGGATGAAGCTCTTCCGGAGGTGGGAGTTGACCTTACTGACAGAGGGATCCACCAGACATTACCAACAGACCCTCACAACACGTTTGGGCCTGCCAGGTCTGACCGGCTTCCTCCCCTGCCAGCGGATCCAGCTCACCACCAGGTGGTGATCGGTTGACAGCTCAGCCCCTCTCTTCACCCGAGTGTCCGAGACACGCGGCCGGAGATCAGATGACACAACTACAAAGTCGATCATCGACCTCCGGCCTATGGTGTCCTGGTGCTACGTGCACTTATGGACACCCTTGTGCTCGAACATTGTGTTCGTTACAAACCGTGACTAGCACAGAAGTCCAATAACAGAACACCACTCGGGTTCAGATTGGGGAGGCCGTTCCCAATCACCCCCATCCAGGTCTCACTGTCGTTACCCACATGGGCGTTGAAGTTCTTCAGTAGAACAATGGAGTCCCCAGTCGGAGCACCATCTAGTACCCCTCCCAGGGACTCCAAGAAGGCCGGGTACTCTGCACCGATGTTGGGCCCGTAGGCCGAGAGAACGGTGAGAGACCTGTCCCCAACACGTGGCAGCTGAGCTGGGGGGCTATAAGCAAACCCACCCCAGCCCGCAGTCTCTCCCCGTGGGCAACTCCAGAAAAATGGAGAGTCCAGCCTCTCTCCAGGAGTTGGGATCTGGAACCCAGGCTGTGCGTGGAGGTGAGCCCGACTATATCTAGCCGGTACCTCTCAACCTCCCGCACAAGCTCAGGCTCCTTCCCCCCAGCGAGGTGACGTTCCATGTCCCAAACGCCAGAAGCTGCGCACGCGGACCAGGTTGTTGAGGCACCCGCCTTCGACTGCCACCTAGTCCTCTCTGCACCCGACCCCTACAGATCCCTCTGTGGGTGGTGGGTCCACAGGAGGGCGGGCCCACGTCGTCCTTTCGGGCTGTGCCCGGCCGGGCCCCGTGGGTAGAGGCCCGACCACCAGACGCTCGCATTCGAGCCCCAACTCCAGGCCTGGCTCCAGGGTGGGGCCCCGGCTGCGCAATACCAGGCGACATCACGGTCCTTGCTGTTGTACTGTCCATAGAGGTCTTCGAACTGCTCTTCGTCTGACCCGTCACCTAAGACCTGTTTGCCATGGGAAACCCTACCAAGGGCATGAAGCCCCAGACAACATAGCTCCTCGGATCATTCGGGCACTCAAACAACCCCACCACGTTAAGGTAGCAGTTTTTCTATGAACCTATTCAGTAAAAATTGCAACGTTATAATTGTTTATGTTTATATGTTTATTTGGTAGGGACAGTGCAAGTTAATGAACAAGCCACACCGGATTGTAGCCTTGGGCTAATTTCCATCCGTCGTCCCCCATGCACACTCTCAAACACACTCTCATTCATCCTGACCTATTGTACATGTTTTTAGTGGTAGGGGAAACCGGAGTACCCGGAGGAAACCTACGCAGACACGGGGAGAACATGCAAACTCCACACAGAAAGGCCCCGGCCTTGGTGGGAATCGAACCCGGGACCTTCTAGCTGTGAAGCACGAGCGCTAACCGCTGTACTACCGTGCCGAAAATTAAGATTTATTGCCAGTTTGAATCCAATTTAATGCTTTTTTTCCAATTCATTTAATGAGTTTGAATGTTTTTTTATGCCCCGCGGAAACCCTGAATCATTAGACATCAGCACTCACCCAGAGTGGTCATGGCATCAAACAAACTGCCTGGGCTGCATTTCACATCTGAAATATAACAAAGTACAACATGAGTCTCAGGTACTTTGAGATATTATTATTTCCAAAATGAATAGTTGCCTTGTCTATAGGGAGTCCCAGCCGCAGTATCAGTTTGAAACATGAGTCCTGCATCAAAGAAAACTCCCATGCTGTCTTTCCCTCCGCCTGGTGTGCAACCAGTGTCTGCCTTCTCCACAATCTCCCACACCTACAGAGATAAGAAAGACTGAAACACTGAAAATACTTTATTTTACGTACTTTAGGACACCACAGCATTATGTTTTCATGTTGTGTCTAAAATAATGTAAATGAGTGGCATACAAAAAAAAAGAAAATCGGCTCTAATTTCTGTGCGCAGACTGGTTGCCTCGCTTCCGTCAGTCTACCCCAGGGCAGCTGTGGCTACAATAGTACCTTACCACCATCAAGTATGGAGTGAATGAATAGTGCAATGTAAAGCGTCTTTGAGTGTCCAGAAAAGACAAAGTGTTATCAGTCACCTTGAGTCTCTTGCTCTAAAACCAAAAAATCAGGTTAGAAATCTAGGAGTAATCATGGACTCAGACCTGAACTTAAACAGCCACATCAAAGCAATAACATCATCAGCTTTTTACCATCTGAAGAACATTGCTAAGATCAGAGAAATAGTGTCAAAACCAGACTTAGAGAGACTCATCCATGCATTTGTCTCTAGCAGGTTAGACTACTGTAACGGCCTGCTCACTGGCCTTTCTAAACGAGCTGTTAGACAGCTGCAGTACATCCAGAACGCTGCTGCTCGAGTCCTGACAAAAACCAGGAAATACGACCACATTAGTCCAGTGCTCCGGTCTCTGCACTGGCTTCCTGTCACTCAGAGAATAGAATTTAAAACAGCTCTGCTTGTGTACAAGTCTTTTCATGGTTTAGCACCAAAGTACATCTCTGACATGTTAGAGCCGTATGAACCATCTCGGGCCCTGAGAACTTCAGGGAGGGGTCTCCTGGTGGTTCCCAGAGTCAATAATAAACACGGTGAGGCTGCGTTTCAGTTTCATGCAGCTAAAATCTGGAACAGTCTTCATGAGGATGTGAGACAGGCCTCAACTCTGACAATGTTCAAATCCAGGCTGAAAACAGCTCTTTTTACCCGTGCATATGAAAACTGAAAGTATTTTATCTGCACTCTTGATTTTTACTGTAATTGATTAACTTTGTGTTGTTGTTTTATTGATTGATTTTAACTGTTTTCTTGTAATTTTTTCTGCAACTGTGAAGCACTTTGAATTGCCTCGTGTATGAATTGTGCTCTACAAATAAACTTGCCTTGCCTTGCCTTGCCTATATAAAACCGATGCATTATTATTATTATTATTATTATTATTAGAGTCTAAAACAGCCATGGACATGAACCCGAGTCCCACCTAAAGAGGCCCGAGTACCATCAGTACTGTGGAACACAGCAGTTTGTGAAGCACTGCGGGTTGCACTGAATTAGAACATTGAGTAAAATCAACTATAAGCTAATAGAGGGTCAGCAGATGTGTTCATATCATTCATCATTCAAGTGTCAAATAAAAACAAAGCAGACTTTGCTGCTATTTTTATTACATTCACATTTAATGGGGAAAAAACTTACCTTTTTCTGTGTGAGGAGGTGCTTATTGTTCAAGACATAAACACCTTTGTCCACTGCCACCAGTCCCACAGTGGCCCCTGGGTCTCCAGTGACCCTCAGATGAAATGTCCTCTGTGACTCATACCACCACTGGTTTTTGGGTTCAAGCTTCAACTAAAAACAAAACATAATGGGATAATGGGGTGCACGTTCGAAGAGGAGTTTACTCTGGGCTACATAGGGCAATCTGTAAACTGTTAAGGGACACTAGGTGGCCAGGGATCCATCTCTAGAGCTCAGGTCTGACCAGAAATGTATCCTATTGTTATGAATGTTTTAGGAAACCTACCCAGATGTGTAGACTTTGTGCTAACATTTAGTGGCAGTTAAAGTCACTTTGGAGCCCTAGGTGAATATGGGGATGGGGACCCTTTTCATTACAATACAAACTAAGATTGCTTTTTTTTTTTTTTAAAGATTGAAACAAAAAAAAAGGTTCTGAACCACTACCTATAATAATTCAACAAGCCCTTTGTGATGAAGTAAGTTTTGAACACAGAATCATTACCGTGCCCATACAGGAGTCGTCAACATCCACCCAAACAGAGTTGGACACCACCTCAGTGGGAGTCGGATGGTAGTACACAACGAGTCGAAAAGATGGCAGCATTTTTTTGGTAACCGGGATTTTTAAAGCAAATATCACTTGACCCTCTGAAAGTTGTCTCCCAAAGTCTACCAGTTGACCCCGGCTCAGGACCTACACACAAACATAAGGTAATTAAGCAAAGCCGTTTTCTCCTGGATATTGGATAATTGAAACACAGAGCAGCGTCACTCACCAGGTATGTAATTTCAGATCGGCTGGATTGGCTGTTCAGGCTTATTTGGACGTTAAGATCATCTCCTAATTTTACATTTGTTGTCATCGCATCTACAACAGAGAGAGCACTGGAGAACTTAAAAGACACACAACAATGAGGCATCTTCTGAGCGCCAGACAATTCTTATATCCCATCACTAGACATGCAAAAGAGAACTATACAAACAACAACCAGAGACCACATTGATACTTCCAGGTCAACATTGTAAATGCATCAATTACATATTAATATACTAAATTTTCTATTTCATATGGGCCAGTGAAAATGTATCTTTCCTTTAGGGGCTGATTCTTCTGCTCCAAGGTTCAGAGGTTCTTGTAGGAACCGATAAAGTAATAACGACCCAAAATGTAATAAACCGATAACGTAATACCGGTGGTGAGCCGATAACTTATTACATTATCAGTCAATCGTTATTACGTTATTGGCTGGTTATTACGTTATCGGCCTTGCAACAAGAAAATCCTTTGATAATGTAATAACTGCAGCTAATAATGTATGAAGAACATTAATATAGTTATTTGATGTATCAACACAATGTGGTTACTTTTTCATGTCTTCTTTTGGGTTTGTGCAATATGCTAACAAGATAAACACAGTTTTCTTTTAAAGCATTTGATTATAACATCATGCTAGGATGGAAAAAAAAAAGGCTATATAGAACTCCCCATTTATGTCAGTGTTATTGGGTGGTTAGGCTGAACAATTTTAAACACACCTCCAGTGAGCAATTATATATATATTAGGGTTGGGACTAGGGCTGCAACTAACGATTATTTTGTAATCAATTAATCTATCGATTATTTTTACGATTAATGGAGTAATCGCTTGGCTGTGAATTGTGTAGAAAATTTTTATTTTTTCATTTTTTAATCACAAAAAGCTAAAGTGGCACCACTTGAGGACGTATTGATGGCATAAACTTAAAGTAAATGTTTGTTGAAGGCTCTTGGCGCTAATTCTGCTTTCTGATTGGATGAGACATAGACATATTCATGAAAATTACAATGTACAAAACACTACAGACCCTAACTATAAAACAAAGTAGGTTTTCATCAAAAATACTTCATTTTCATGTCATTTTTGCTCTATTTGAGTCTGTGTGAACCAGAAATCGATTACTAAAATAGTTGTCGACTATTTTAATAATCGATTAGTCGTCGATTAATCGATTAGTTGTTTCAACCCTAGTTGGGACGATGGACGAGCAACATCATGATGGAGAGCAACCATCGTGATGCCACGCCCCCTCCTGTCAGAAACGTGCGCTGATCTTCTGTGGGCTTTGTAAACCTACAAACTTTGCAGGGATTGCACTGCAAATTAAATCATGAATATAACTAATATGCACGCTAGTTTAAGTAGCCAACAGAAGCCCGAAGATCTGATGTGTTAGTCGTAAATATTAAAATAAAGACGCAGCGCTGCTCTATTTCTGACGCGCGGGGCTCTCTCTCTCGCTCTCTCTCTCTAAAGGTGCGTTCAGACCGAACGTGCGTCCACGCTCCGTCAGCCTCTAGTTGGACGCCAAACATGGCCGCTTCACACTCGCGAGAAACGCCTGTTTGCGGCGCGTGAAGTTTTGCAGCGTCATAATTAGGAGGCGTGTCATACAACTCAGGCCGAGCGCAAACCGCCATGATCAACTTGTCCTCCATGCTGCAGGTCAGGGGCGCAACTACCCCCCCCCCCACACACACACACACACACACACACACACACCACACACACACACACACACCACACACACACACACACACACACACACACACACACACACACACACACACACACACACACACACACACACACACACAACACACACACACACACACACACACACACACACACGGCTCTTTGATGGTTGGTTGTATTTTTTTTTAAAAGAAAATAAATACCCTCTGAATTGACTTTATTTTAACGAAAATGTCACTATTTCACACAATATAACATCGATATTTCCCTCTATTGAGTTTGTTATCACAAAAAAACAATCACACGGCCGATTAAAAGCTTCTGTTGCTTCATTCACGTAACCTTTCCTCCTCTCCCTCTCTCTCCCTCGCGCAAGAGGGGAGAAAACAACGCAAGCTTCAACGCGATCTCCTCTGTAACCGTGTTTATTATTTCATTAGGACTTTTATTTCTCAAACTTGTTGCCTTATGCTCACTTTGAGCTCCTCGTGGGGGGTGGAGATGACAGTCCCTCTGCACTCCTCTCTGCCCCACTCCAGCAGTGACTTTTGTTTCGCAAAATAAGCACAACTAAAGTGACGCCCCTCCCCCAAAGAGGAATAATAAAAAAAATACTTCACCTCCGTGAACCCGTTCATATCGTTCACTGTAAAGACTCGTTCAAAAGAGCCGGATCGTTCGCGACCGACACACACAGACTGTTAAAAAGAACACATCACTATTGGCGCCCCTATGAAAGGCATATATTGCGTATGCCCTTTTTGCTCCACTGCTGCAGGTAACAGGTGACCTCACTATTTGAGCCCAGTCCCTGATTGGTTAACAAGGCGTAAATGAACGCACGTGTAGATTGTGATTACTTGAGTGCATGAAGCAGTGGGCGGGCATCTCTGCTCTGTACTGCGCTGTTCTCACTGGTGTTGACGCGCGTTAATCCTCATCTGCTCACATTTGGAACGCTTCATACGCGCGGACATCTTTGCTTACATTTCGACGCGCGTCGAAGCGTCTACATAGGGTTAACATGGAAGTTGGTGGCGTGTCAGCGTTTGGTCTGTACGCACCATAAAAGCAGCTACTGTTTAACACCGCGTGGTTTCGCTTTGCTTTTCGTACGGAAACTAAACAGTTTTAAAATGCCGCGATGGATCTCACATCGGAGCTGAGAGTGCATGGGTTTGGATGTTTTCACGAAGGACGGAGAGAGGAGAGAGAGGAGAGAAAGACGCGGAGGTACAAGGCTACGAGCACACGGACCGAGCGGTGCGTGGAGCAGCTTCAATAACGTAGGCTACGATGCAAACTTCTAAATATTGTCCCGTTCACCCACTGTTTCTTAAACATTACATTAAAATTGAGCAAATGCAAATAATAAGCTCCGAATTACAGCTGTATTAGTGTGATAAGAGCCTTGTTATTGAGCAGATGACGCTCTGAATAAGTTGAGTTTTAACGCATTTCTGTTGCAAAATTCGTGTTCCATGACTCTGTTCAGATCATGTTTAGTTTAGATACATTTATCCTGCAATCTCACATTTTTCCTAACATAAATAATATGCAGCCTATATACAGGCTATGTAAATGTCTTTAAAAATAGAGCGAGTGCATGAAATCAAATTCCTTGGAGTTATTATAGATGACAGAATTACTTGGAAAGCTCATATTAAATATATATCTACGAAAATTTCTAGAAGCATTTCAGTAATAGCAAAAGCAAAGCACATTTTAAACATCAAAGCTCTACATAATAATCATAAAAATAATAAAACAAATAGCAACCCTGCCACCAGCTAGACACCTTGAGCTGACACATTTCACTCCTGTTACTGACAAAACAATCGAAGAGATTATCTCCGGTCTGAGTTCATGTACATGCTGCCTTGATGAATTACCCACTAGATTTCTGAAGTCTGTGCTGACCAGCTTGTTACCACAACTTGTTCAGTTAGTTAACATCTCATTTAAGACTGGAGCATTTCCAAAGGCCTTGAAAACCACGGTCATTAATTAATACCTTGATCCCAAGGTACTGAACAACTACCGGCCCACATCAAACCTACCATTCTTAGGAAAAGTTCTAGAGAAAGTAATATATCAACAGCTCACTTACTTTCTCCTATCTAACAATGTGTTTGATACTTTCCAGTCAGGATTTAGGCCCCACCACAGCACTGAGACAGCTCTGATCAAGGTGACAAATGATATCCGTATGAACACCAATGCAGGTAAGGTCTCAGTTTTAGTTCTGCTGGACCTGAGCGCTGCCTTTGACACAGTGGACCACGGGATCTTACTTCACAGGTTAGAAAACTGGGTGGGAATCTCTGGTACTGCTCTAAACTGGTTCAAGTCCTATCTCGAGGATAGGACGTACTTTGTCGAAATTGGCAACTGTGTCTCAGACAAAATTTCCATGACCTGTGGAGTCCCCCAGGGGTCAATCTTGGGACCCCTCTTATTCAACCTGTACATGCTTCCATTGGGTCAGCTAATAAACAGCAACAATGTGTCGTATCACAACTACGCAGATGACACTCAGATCTACGTGTCACTGACGGCAGGTGAACATGGGCCTGTAGATACACTCTGTCACTGCATCGAACAGATCAGTTTGTGGATGCAAAACAACTTTCTCCAACTAAATTCAGACAAAACTGAGATCATTGTCTTTTGGCCCACAGACACAAAGACAAAGTGTTATCAGTCACCTTGAGTCTCTCGCTCTGAAACCAAAAAATCAGGTTAGAAATCTAGGAGTAATCATGGACTCAGACCTGAACTTAAACAGCCACATCAAAGCAATAACGTCATCAGCTTTTTACCATCTGAAAAACATTGCTAAGATCAGAGGAATAGTGTCAAAACCAGACTTAGAGAGACTCATCCATGCATTTGTCTCCAGCAGGTTAGACTACTGTAACGGCTGCTCACTGGCCTTTCTAAACCAGCTGTTAGACAGCTGCAGTACATCCAGAACGCTGCTGCTCGAGTCCTGACAAGAACAAGGAAATACGACCACATTAGTCCAGTGCTCCGGTCTCTGCACTGGCTTCCTGTCACTCAGAGAATAGAATTTAAAACAGCTCTGCTTGTGTACAAGTCTTTTCATGGTTTAGCACCAAAGTCCATCTCTGACATGTTAGAGCCGTATGAACCATCTCGGGCCCTGAGAACTTCAGGGAGGGGTCTCCTGGTGGTTCCCAGAGTCAATAATAAACACGGTGAGGCTGCGTTTCAGCTTCATGCAGCTAAAATCTGGAACAGTCTTCATGAGGATGTGAGACAGGCCTCAACTCTGACAATGTTCAAATCCAGGCTGAAAACAGCTCTTTTTACCCGTGCATATGAAAACTGAAAGTATTTTATCTGCACTCTTGCCTTTTACTGTCATTGATTAACTTTATGTTGATGTTTTATTGATTGATTTTATCTGTTTTCTTGTAATTTCTCTTTCTGCAACTGTGAAGCACTTTGAATTGCCTTGTGTATGAATTGTGCTCTACAAATAAACTTGCCTTGCCTTGCCTTGCCTTACATATCTTATACTGTTCTCTGATTTTGCCATATTTATATTATTGTACTATGGTTTGGGGTAGTACTTATAAAAACACATTAAAACCAATAGTATTGTTGCAAAAAAGAGCTATCCGAGTAATTCATAAAGTTGGGTTTTTGGACCACACAAACTCATTATTTTTAAAATCAAAGATCATGAAGTTCTGTGACATTGTTGAGTTCCAAACCGTACAGATGTTATACAAAGCAAGATACAAACTGTTACCAGGCCAAATACAAAGAAGGTTCCAAGAACGTACTGGTTGTTATGAATTACGTGATGAATTAAACTTTAGGACTCAGAAACATAGCTCAACTTTGAAAAGTTTTAGCCCAACAGTTAATGGTGTACAATTATGGAATAAACTGGAAATGGAGTTGAAACGAAGTCCAAATATCAACCTGTTCAAATATAAATACAAACAAAAGACTTTTGAAATATACAAAGAACAAGAAATGTGTTGTCAGTAGGAGGCGCAGTAGGATCAATTATGTGTATTTCCTCTATAATCAAGGAAGAGTGTTGCTGCTTGGAACGGTTGTCATTCTATTGCTCAAATTTACAAATTGAGAATTAGGGTAGGAAAGTTATGAATCTGTTGAGAGGGACCCTCCCAACGGGCTCAAAACCTTGTCTTTTAATGCACCACTCAGCATAGGAACATCATCTACAAAATCAGCTGTTAGGGCAGCTGGGTGGGGGTTTGTTGAGGGGGAGTTACTGCCCTCTTCAACTGGCCCGCTCTACACCCTGGCTTTTTAATGCACCACACTTACATACATCACACTTCACAAATAACTCAATTAAACAAATATAATAATAATAATGATAATTAAACCCAAATTAAATTATAATGAGGATGGTAATGACAACTGGGAAGTAGCAAGATCTCAGAATATAATATGTATTAATGCACCTTTATAACATAAAAGTAGCACATTCTTTTGTTCTTTATTTTGCTGTTTTATTTTATTCTTGTTCATCATTTATTGTTACTTTGCCCTATGTTCCTTTGTTTATGATTTGCTACCTTGTAAATATTAAATGTAATGTTATTATTTTTATTTTGGGGTGGGCGCTTATAAGCCTTTGGCTTCAGCCCACTCCCTTTGAGCAGGTTAACTGCTCAAACAAATAAACTAAAAAAACTAAACTAAACTAAAAATGAGAGATGGACGATATCATCGTCCATCACGATGGTTCACTGTAAACATCGTCAACTGCCAATTAAGGGGACATCGTCCAACCCTAATATATATATATATATATATATATATATATATATATATATATATATATATATATCATAAATCCTCTAATACTGGCCTGTGTTCCATTACCGGCCGGGTCTCTAACAGTGGCCGGGTTCGTAGCTGGCGGAGGCAAATTATTAGAAATTATTATATATTATTATTATATATTATTAGAAACTATAGCGGTAGAAATATTTACCATGTTCGGAATTTGTCTCATACTAGTGTAAACGATAACTCACGTGCAGGAAGTAAACAAACGGGAACCCAGGCCGAGAGAGGGAACGTTGCGGAGTGGAGCTGATCAACGCGGAAATTTGACACAGATTTAGCCACTTTTCAAACCTTCTGTGACTATTTTGGGAAACAGGGCAAGCAACAAATGTTGTGTGACCCTCCAGGGTTTTAACAAAGTCACCATCGCGTCCTCAAAGCACATCCAGCGGCTCAGTCCCACGCCTCAAAGTAACTCCTCCGATCGGCGCGAGCGTCTCGTCTTCTCTCGGGTCTGTTTTATGATCGATCACAAACACAAACGCTCCGTCTAAACTCGCCTTTACACCAGATAACAACAAATAATCCCCAGTCCGCGGTAAAAAAAAAAGAAAAGAGAAACCTGCAGTGACATTGATGTCAAAGTTCCGCTAACAGCAGCGAAACGTTTTCTTTTGTCCCTACAAAATAAAAAGCGTCAATGTTCCAGCCACTGGCAGAGTGTTTGCAATGTTAATTAATAAATTAACCTAATATTTTTAGTTAAAATGGACACAAATCTAGTTTTTCTTCATTTTACTGGTCGTCCGTTTTGCTCAAATAGAAATAAAGGCCTGTCTCTAATTTTATTTCTGTTTTTCTTTTCTTCTTTAGCTCGAAATAAAATATTCAAATCAAAAATCTAATTTTGGCTTGGTTCCAATAAAGGCCTGGTCCTCGATGTGCTTGAGTAAATAAAGGCCAAGGCCTATATTAGAGGATTTACGGTATATAAACAAAAACTCTTCCTCACCCTCCGCGGGCGGGCTCTTTTTCCTCCAAGCTCGGGTCCTCTACCAGAGGCCTGGGAGCTTGAGGGTTCTGCGCAGTATCTTTGCTGTTCCTAGAACTGCACTTTTCTGGACCGAGATGTCTGATGTTTTGCCCGGGATCTGCTGAAGCCACTCCTCCAGTTTGGAGGTCACTGCCCTGAGAGCCCCAATGACCACAGGCACCACTGATGCCTTCACCCTCCAGACTTTTTCCACCTCTTCTCTGAGCCCCTGGTATTTCTCTAGTTTCTCGTGTTCTTTTTCGTGATGTTTTCCTGACCTCCCACCTGATGAAGCTCACACACCTCCGCTCTGTGGTGAGCTCCACCCTGGACCCACTGCAGTTTGTCTAGAGGCCCAACGTCGGAGTAGAGTATGCTGTCATCTACCTGATGGAGCGGGTGCTCACCCACCTGGAGCTCGCCGGGAACACTGTGAGGGTCATGTTCTTTGACTTCTCCAGCGACTTCAACACCATCAGACCGGCGCTGCTGCGGGGGAAGCTGGAGGACGCAGGAGTGGATGAACATCTCACTGCATGGACCATGGACTACCTCACGGACCGACCACAGTATGTGCGGCTGTGAGTCTCAGGTGGTCGTCTGCAGCACTGGGGTCCCTCAGGGCACCGTCCTCTCGCCGTTTCGCTTCACTATCTGCACGTCAGACTTCACATACAACACAGACAGCTGTCATCTGCAGAAGTTCTCCGACGACTCCGCCATCGTGGGCTGTGTGTCTGAGGGGAACGAACTGGAGTACCGGTTGGTTATCATGGACTTTGTGGACTGGTGTGGGCACAACCGAAGACGAAGGAGATGGTGATCGACTTCAGGAGGAAGTCACTACCGCACACACCGCTGAACATCCAAGGGGAGGACATTGAGGAGGTGGACAGTTTCAAGTACCTGGGTGTTCACCTCAACAATAAAGTGGACTGGTCCCACAACACCAACACCCTGTACAAGAAGGGCCAAAGTCGCCTCCACCTTCTGAGGAGACTGAGGTCCTTCAGAGTGAACAGGCCTCTGCTCAGGACTTGTTATGACTCTGTGGTAGCCTCTGCTCTCCACTACGCTGCCGTGTGCTGGGCCCCGGGCAGCACAGAGCGGGACAAGAACAGACTGAACAAGCTGGTCAGGAGGGCCAGCTACGTCCTGGGCTGCCCCATGGACTCTGTGGAGGAGGTGAGGGACACAAGGGTATTAGCCAAGCTCACCTCCATCATGGACAACACCTCCCACCCACTGCACGGGACTGTAGAGGAGCTGAGCAGCTCTTTCAGTGGAAGACTGAGACACCCTTGGTGCAAGACGGAGCGCTACCACAAGTCCTTTATCCCAACTGCTGTCAGACGGTACAACAAGACTCTAAAGTAACATGTGCAATAACCCCCTTTTGCAAAAAATCATGCAATATCTGTATCCACGTCACTTTAGCCGCATCATTTATCAACCACTTGCACTATGACTGTTAACCTGCACTGCTAATACTGACCAGACTACATTTTTATTATAGTCTGTTTATCTTATTTTTTTTTACTGTTTATATTTTTTGCCCTTTAAAGTTTTTTGGTAGTCATTGTATATAATCTACCTCTATTTTTACTATTTAATTGTTTGCACATTTCCCGTCTATCCTGCACTCCATGAGTGTTTCTGAGAGCTGAATGTAACAAGTGAATTTCTCCATTGTGAGATCAATAACAGCTTATCTTAAATCATTTAGTATTGCTATGTCAACCACCACGGCTTTCCTCTGCTCTTTGTCCACCACCACAATGTCCGGTTGGTTCATTACCATTCTGTCCGTCTGTATCTGGAAGTCCCACAGGATCTTGGCTCGGTCATTCTCTACCACCTTTGGAGGTGTTTCCCACTTTGACCTTGGGGTTTCCAGCCCATACTCTGCACAGATGTTCCTGTACACTATGCCAGCCACTTGGTTATGACGCTCCATGTAAGCTTTCCCTGCCAGCATCTTACACCCTGCAGTTATGTGCTGGATTGTCTCATTGGCCTCTTTGCACAGTCTACACCTGGGGTCTTGTCTGGTGTGATAGATCTGGGCCTCTATTGCTCTGGTGCTCAAGGCCTGCTCCTGTGCAGCCATGATGAGCCTCTGTGCTGTCCTTCAGGCCAGCTCTGTCTAGCCATTGGTAGGATTTCTTGATATCCACCACTTCAGTTATGTTTCGGTGGTACATGCCGTGTAGGGGCTTGTCCTCCCATGACGGGACCTCCAGCACCTCATCTTCTGTTCCCCATTGTCTGAGACATTCACTGAGCACGTCATCTGTTGGAGCCTTGTCCTTGATGTACTTGTGGATCTTGGATGTTTCATCCTGGATAGTGGCTCTCACGCTCACTGGTCCTCTGCCTCCTTCCTTACGGCTAGTGTACAGTCTCAGGGTGCTGGATTTGGGGTGGAACCCTCCATGCATGGTTAGGAGCTTCCGTGTCTTAACATCTGTGGTCTGTATCTCATCCTTTGGCCAGCTTATTATTCCTGCAGGGTATCTGATTACTGGCAAGGCGTAGCAGTTCATTGCCATTGAGCTGGCTTCTTAGGACCTGCCTTACTCGTTGGAGGTATTTGGCCGTAGCCGCTCTCCTTGTCACCTCTTCGAGGTTGCCATTTGCTTGTGGGATTCCGAGGTACCTGTAACCGTCCTCAATGTCTGCTATTGTTCCTTCTGGGAGTGAGACCCCTTCTGTGTGGACTACCTTCCCTCTCTTAGTCACCATCCGACCACACTTCTCTAGTCCGAGTGACATCCCAATGTCTGCACTGTATATCCGGGTGGTATGGATCAGTGAGTCGATGTCTCGCTCATTCTTAGCGTACAGCTTGATGTCATCCATGTAGAGGAGGTGACTGATGGTGGCCCCGTTCCTGAGTCGGTATCCATAGCCAGTCTTGTTAATTATTTGGCTGAGGGGGTTCAGACCTATGCAGAACAGCAGTGGGAACAGGGCGTCTCCTTGGTATATGCCACATTTGCCTCGAAAGGAAGGAAGGGAGGAAGGAAGGAAGGAAGGAAGGAAAGACGTACGTCAAATCACTTGATTAATGTTATTACATTATTGGCTGCAGTTATTACATTATCAAAGGATTTTCTTGTTGCAATGCCGATAACGTAATAACTTATATTATCAGTCAATCATTATTACGTTATCGGCTCCTACAGTTCTGAAGCGCTTTCCCAGCTGATGGACACTCTCTCACCCAGCGATCATCAGGTCACTCACCATTAATACATTCTTAATCGTACCTTAACTGTGGCGTCGTCTTTGCTCGTGTAAGCAAATGTTTTGGGTAAAATACTTAGTTGCTTGTATAGATTATTTTATTCTCTCTGACTCCGGTGGCCATTACGACAACAGTGGTGGTGTGTGGCGTCTTGTGTTAGAAGCTAACACTGTAAGGTACTCACAAATGTAGACGTAGTTCTGGTTACTTGACTGATGAGGTTTAGCCACCATTGACTTTGAGGTCTGTCTCTCCGCAGGAAGCCGGGCATCATTGGTCCTTGCCTTCAATCAGATACAAATGATAATGCTTGAAGATGGAAATGCATAAACCAAAAATAATTATTTTGCTTCCACATCTTGCTACTCACAGTAATAGTCAGGCTTGAATCAGTGGGCCTGGTGAAGACTATCAAATGGGCCCTGCCGTTTGCTCGAGTGGTGCCTTGGATCTTGGGGTGTCACAATTTAAATATTTTGAGTCACGATTATTTTGAGAGAAAATATTGCGATTTTACGATTATTCACGATTATCGACCGAATGAAAAGAAAAAACAGGTATTTTTAGTTTTTGTCTTTGAAAAGCTTTTTAATACTTGTAAACTTGTAAACATTCACTGTTTCTAAAAATGAAAAATGCTTTAAGATTGTTTTGCATTAAAATAAATAGGCCTACATTGAATAATACAAACAATGTCAACTTTACTACTTTATAATGACCATAATTATTTTACTATACATTATTAGGCCACAGTCTAGGCTAGATTTCCTGTTCTCAAAAGTTCTGCTGTTCCTTAATTATTTGTCAGATGTTTTGATGAACAGAGAATGAAACGTGTTTACAAAATGACTAAGGAGACTCTTTTGAACAGCTGATTTCCACATGTGCGCGGTTTCACTTTCCTCGCTGAAGCAGAGCGGAGCGCGTTAGCTTTTTGTTCACATCCTGAGCCAGTTGTGGCTATTTCCCAACATTTGGACAACTTTTTGGGAATTATGCAGCTCGTTACCTTGACCTGGACATTCACAGCGAAGGATTATCTCCAAGATGTTGTTTATATTCGACGTAGCCGATATCAGGGTTTGCATAACGGATGTTCCATCGACAACAACAACGCCTTGGTCATGTTTTGGATCCTAAAGACGTCCCACTCTGCTGACTTCAATCGTTTTTGTGTGGATACAACACTGGAGAAGAGCGTCCTTCTGCCTCGCTCAACTACTGGTGAGTTTACGCTGTTTATGGCGTGCAGCGGCTCGTGCGTCAGCGTGAAAAATGTCCGCGGTAAACCGTGGCTTCTGAAATTCTTACGGATAACCTACCGCGTCCTTTTATAATCGTGGTAATCGTAAAACCGGTTAATCTTGACATCCCTACTTGGATCTCACTAGGCTCCATCACAACGGGCACGCCCTCTGCAGGAGTCCCATCAGGGTTTGTAACAGTAACCTGCACAAAGCTCAAAGTTAAACATTTTCCTGGGATTATGAAAGTGCATTATAAAGTATTTTTATGGACGTTGACATACCGTGACATCAAATGGCATTCCTGCTAGGAAATATTTAGGTGTTTTAGCAAAGCTGATGAAGTAAGGAGATTTAACAATTTGCATATTTCCTAACTCTCCTTCAACCATTTCACTTCCTGTAAAAATATAAATATAATGAATAAACATACAAATAAGTCAGTGTTAAAGGAACAGGCCAGAGGGTTTGAATACAGAGATCTGTTCTTACCTGAGCTTAGACGAGTTGATGTGTACCTGTCTGGTCTTTGTGCGCGCCCTCTGTCACGCAAAGCGACCAAAGATGTTGTTAGCATTTGACCTCTCCAAGTATATTCCTATAGCTCCAAACGGGGTGAAGTTAGAAGTGACCAAGCTCTTCCACGGGCACAAAGACCAGACAGGTACGAATCCACTCGTCTAAGCTAAACAATAATTAAACAATATAATAGGATTTCAGTTTTTTACTTGGACTTACCACTTTCTGTGTACACCGTGGCTGTCACAAAGAGAGATCCTCCGACCAGATCTTCGATATTCGGGTAAGTCTCGAGGATGTGATCTTTCTGTAGTGTGGCTTGACCATTACCACAAACAATCTAAACGGTAACACCGGTTTGGTTTGAACATTAATGTTGCATCATGTAAAGGCCAAATGCAAATGCAAATGTGTTTGTTGTGTGTGGGTTATATAGGGCTCAGTCATGTGACATAAACTTACTAGTGTTAACACATCGAGTGCCAAAAACGTAAAAACCCGTTTTTGCGGGTTTTTTTAAATTACGAAACTAGACGCTCTAATGTGTGATTTTGGGAGCTCTGTGATGAACAGAACTGAAATAAATGACGAACAAAAACTTGTGAAAAATCACGATCTGGACATTTCATATATATTATTGCGTTTCTTTCTTTTTTTAGTCCGAGGGGGTGTGGTGTTGGTGAAAATCGGTCCAAGGACGGCTCGTTCCGAGAACCAGGCTGTTTAAATGCACACGCGAAAAAAAGCGATCGATAACACACGGTGTTTCAAAACGTGTCAACAATGTTGTCCTTGAAAATGGACTTGAAACTGAGATATTTAGGCATTTTGACTCTTCCCATAATGTTAGTGTCTGTCCAGAAAGGAGAGTTTCATAAAACACGCAATATCTAAGTTTCTAGAAAAAAAAACTCTGATTTTGATCACAACTATCCTCTGTTTAGCTTAGGATTTCTTAGGAACCGAGGCGTGTAGAATTAAACGGGTTTCACCTACGGAGAGCTTAGTGTCCATAGCTGTAACATAGAATACGCTGTGGTGCTACAAATATCATGAAAAATTGTCTTGATTGTTGGCGCAGCTAAATCCCCAAAACAGCACGGCACTCAATGTGTTAATATAGAAGTGGAGAAATGAACTTTTTCCCCCAAAAGCGGTGGCATTGCTCGACTTCAAGTCGCAAGAATCTTATGGCTTGAGAACCAGATCACAACCAATAATGATATGGTCACAGTTTGAGGAATTGCAGTTTGGTTTTTGTCTTTCACAAACGGTCAATCGCCCATAGAGTGATACAAACAGCAGCCCACCATCTAAATTTAAGACCTTGGCAGGATAGATCATATTCTTTTTGCACCCATGTGGTGATCTTCATGCACAGCCCAGACAGACAAAGCAAGTGGAGTAAAGTATGAGGGACTTACTGGGATTTTTTGCAGTGATGCAGGAAAGACCTTTCTGAGGTTATCTTTCCAGACCCCAAACACAACATAGGCCATGCCATCCACTTCTTTTCCAAACAAATATCTGAAACCATGAATGGGTTTAGCTCTATACAGTGCTTTAAGTGGACAAAAAGAAGTGCTGGTACTCTATTTTTTGCCGAGACACTATCCATATCCCTTTGCTTCGTTTTTAACGCATCTACGAGGCCAAACGGGGCACAAGTGCTGCTTGCTTGCGTCTGACCTGCAGCGATGTCATTATGGCTTGGCGTGGTGTCAGCCAGCGAGTCCTCTGATTCTGACCTTGTTCTTTTACTACTCTGAAGTCAAGTGTTCATTGTATTTTAACCGAGCAGCGATGGTTGCGTTTCACACACCCTCTCCGGGATCCGCTTGTTTGTGTGGACGAGCATCACGTTGACTTGTTTACAGCGGCTACAGTGACGCATGTGCTTTTCTCTAATAAAACTCAAGGGTGTATGGGTAATGTAGTCACTGCTCACGGTAGCTCTGAAAAGCGGCGCAGCAACCAAAAAACAGGTGTGCAGATGAGCGTACCGGTACGCTAAAAGCACGTTCTTGGCGCACGGAGAGGTGGCGGTACGCTTGAGCTATTTTTGGAAGTGGCAGTACTGAGTACCGGTGCGTACTGGCCCACTTAAAGCACTGGCTCTATAGATGTTATTACCGTTACATCAAGATAATATGCTTAAAATATGAGTTACTCACGTTGATTTGACTGTGATATTAAAGGACGGGGTGTCGTAATAGTAGAAAGAACTATCAGCTGTCAGCTTCACCTCATAACTAGGCAGCACTGAAAATGCATCAGAAATTACCTTTTTATTATTATGTATGTTTATTATTATTATACATATTTACAAGTTGAGTTTTGTAAAATGTGACATTCCAGAAGCAATCTTTAGCTCATAAACTGTGAAGCACTTTGAATTGCCTTGTGTATGAATTGTGCTCTACAAATAAACTTGCCTTGCCTAAACAGGAGCCAAGGCATAAAAATACAAGCTTTAATAATAACCACCTCCAACACTGGCTTTTTTAGTAGAAACTTACCATATTTTTTTACTTCAAACTCTGCAGAGTATGACTGCTGTGGGTTGCTTTGAAATCGTGATACAACTTTCCACTGGCCAACACTGGACACACATGGACGGATTAGAAAAAGTGTCATTTCCCAAAAGTAAATGCAAAACTAACCTGACAAATTCACCAAGCTGGTATCTTCCAGAGTACATCCCTGAATTAAGTGAGACAGTGTCCAGCGGGATGACAAGGCCGTCAGGGGTCTGCAAGTGGCCGGGAACATTCAGTTAACAGAAGGTTTGTAATGTAGGTTGCAGTGGTTCTCAAACTTGTGGCACAACGTACCACCTCAAACAATATTTGACCTTTCACTTACCACCAGACCTAAAGACCAAGATCAATTTAGATGGAGGTAATTTAGATAGGTTTATTTGAAAAGGGACAGTGCAATTTCATATAGAACATGAAAAAACATGGTTTAAAAAAAAGCAGCCAGAATTAGGCTATTTTTCATCTGTAGTTAATCAATCAAACTCCATTTATAAAGCGCTTTTCATACCGAAAGGTATCACAAAGTGCTTTACAGATTACACCATTTAAAACAATACGCCCCGCATCACACACACACACACACACACACACACACACACACACACACACACACACACACACACACACACACACACACTCACTCACCTAAAGGATTATTAGGAACACCATACTAATACTGTGTTTGACCCCCTTTCGCCTTCAGAACTGCCTTAATTCTACATGACATTGATGCATTCTTTAGAAATGTTGGTCCATATTGATAGGATAGCATCTTGCAGTTGTTGGAGATTTGTGGGATGCACATCCAGGGCACGAAGCTCCCGTTCCACCACATCCCAAAGATGCTCTATTGGGTTGAGATCTGGTGACTGTGGGGGCCATTGTAGTACAGTGAACTCATTGTCATGTTCAAGAAACCAATTTGAAATGATTGGAGCTTTGTGACATGGTGCATTATCCTGCTGGAAGTAGCCATCAGAGGATGGGTACATGGTGGTCATAAAGGGATGGACATGGTCAGAAACAATGCTCAGGTAGTCCGTGGCATTTAAACGATGCCCAATTGGCACTAAGGGGCCTAACGTGTGCCAAGAAAACATCCCCCACACCATTACACCACCACCACCAGCCTGCACAGTGGTAACAAGGCATGATGGATCCATGTTCTCATTCTGTTTACGCCAAATTCTGACTCTACCATCTGAATGTCTCAACAGAAATCGAGACTCATCAGACCAGGCAACATTTTTCCAGTCTTCAACTGTCCAATTTTGGTGAGCTCGTGCAAATTGTAGCCTCTTTTTCCTATTTGTAGTGGAGATGAGTGGTACCCGGTGGGGTCTTCTGCTGTTGTAGCCCATCCGCCTCAAGGTTGTGCGTGTGGTGGCTTCACAAATGCTTTGCTCCATACCTCGGTTGTAACGAGTGGTTATTTCAGTCAAAGTTGCTCTTCTATCAGCTTGAATCAGTCGGCCCATTCTCCTCTGACCTCTAGCATCAACAAGGCATTTTCGCCCACAGGACTGCCGCATACTGGATGTTTTTCCCTTTTCACACCATTCTTTGTAAACCCTAGAAATGGTTGTGCGTGAAAATCCCAGTAACTGAGCAGATTGTGAAATACTCAGACCGGCCCATCTGGCACCAACAACCATGCCACGCTCAAAATGGCTTAAATCACCTTTCTTTCCCATTCTGACATTCAGTTTGGAGTTCAGGAGATTGTCTTGACCAGGACCACACCCCTAAATGCATTGAAGCAACTGCCATGTGAATGATTGTTTAGATAATTGGATTAATGTGAAATTGAACAGGCGTTCCTAATAATCCTTTAGGTGAGTGTATATATATATACATATACACACATATATATATATATATATATATATATATATATACACACACACACAGCCGCTCTCCTTGTCGACAAGGAGAGCGGCTATATACATATATATATATATATATATATATATATATATATATATATATATATACACAGTGCATGCCATTTGGATTTGTCGCGTTTCACGCGTGATTCGCACAAGACCCTACGCATGAATCACGCGTCTTTTATTTATTTTTCCCCAGTGACGCTGCAATGACCCAAACAACCACCAGGTGGCACTTGTGAGCAGGGTTCGGAACATTGGCCTCTCACCGCTCTTTCTTCTCTCTTCACCGCCTTGTACGCGCGGATAATGGCGCAACAAGCGGCTTGGTTTCACTCATAACTAGCCTACTGATACCTTTATAACATATTATAAGCCTTGTATATCTCGCATTGTAATAGCCTACAACATGTGTGTACAACCTCAGAAGAAGAACGTGTTGCATTTCAGACAAGAAAAGTAAAATTAGCTACACCAAACTCAGCCGCTTTTCTTTTTAAGAAACAGATTCCCTCCGTTTATCCACGCAACCCATTTGAGTAGTTCGTTGTTGTAGCTCGATCGTGCTTAAATCCATGTTTTTCTCTTGTGATTGTCCGTGCAGCCCCAGCATACTCATCATCGCGGTGTGCGGAGAGCCAAGTGCAGCGGCTCGTGCCATAGCCGCTCCTAACTCTAAGTTTTATCTGATGGCTGCACAGCCTTATGCACATTAAATTAGGGATCTTTTTACGAATGGGGCAACACATTCACTTCTCTCCCAGTGCCGCACGCCTGTCATGCGCTCATTACACACTGTGCTACAGCCATCAGATGCTCCGAGAGGCACCACTGAGGTCACTGATTGAATAACGTTGAACAGTATTTGCGCTGCTGTTTTATTAATGCAGTTGACAAAAAACACGATCCATAGCCTATATTAAATGAGAACGATGAGGAAGAGCAGCAAAGGAAAATGCTAATATGGCAATTACGCGGCACCGCGGGTGGACCTGTGAACACCCACTTTTGTCCTTAGCCCACCCGACGGTCCTTATCATTCACTTCACTGCCTCTCCCAGGACAGAGACATCTGCGCTCGGTTCCTAAAACTCGTGTCCCCGACCCGTCATCCCTTCTTGCACCCTCCGCTGTGACCGGCCCCAGAGAACACTGCAGGCGCCTAACGTTGTGTTGGGGCATCAGGGCTTATATTTGCTGATGATTGTTTTATGTTTTGCCGGATGAATGAAGAGACCTGCACAATGCCTGTGCGCAAGTCTCCCCTGATCGCAGGCAGCATTGTCACGTGTTTCTTTTAGTCTTCTCGTCTTCCTCATGGTTCTCATAACTGCAATAATAAAACAGTTACACAAACACTGTTTAATTATTTAAAAAAGCTCTTCTTAATTCCATTCAGTCACGGTCGCCACAGTGTGGGGGCATTTTAAGGCAGACGCACAATGCGTAATGGGCAGCGGCATTGAGAGAGGAGTGAGGACGCAATATGGAATGTAAATAAACTAAATAATAACAAAATGTGCTGCGCAGGACGTAGATGTTGAACACCGGACACTGAGGCCACGTTAACCGGTAGCTTATCAGAACAAAGTAAACACAATAATGGACGTTGTTTTAACAGTATTGCACATTCACACCTCTGGAGGGAGGCTTGGGTTGCTGTCTAAAGTAAAGCCAATTTGCATCTATTCATGTAGGGCCGTCACCTGAGAAATCTGGCCACTTCACTTCTGTTTCAAAACACACTTTACCTGTTACTATCATGGCCGTAGCTACCATTGAGGTTACCGAGGTGCGGACCTCGGTAAAATGTTAGCTTTTTAAAATTTATTTTATAGACACATTGAATCCTTTACTGCGCAAATGAATGTTGTGAACACGCGCTTATACAGGCGGAAGAGCCTCTAATTCAGATGTGGACGAGCTTGTTCTGGACCTAAATGTGTCCACTCTAAAACCGAACCTCATGAGCCGCTTTGGACCCGAGTGTAAAACTCGGCGAGGCCGAGAGCGCGGCTGAGGCCGAGCGTCCGCCCTCACTACAACAGCTGCGCCTTTAGCATGAACCGCGCCAAAATTTGATCGAGTTGCAATTTCTTTCCTATCTGTCATAAAGAGAGAGGAGCCAGTGCGTGCACCGTCAGACTGATCAGAAACTTCGATTTACAACAGGAGTTTTCCTCTCATTCTGCTACGAGGAGCGAGAGGAAGGAGAAGTGTCTGTGTCTCCTCCTCCGCCTCTAAACCCGTGGCTTTGTATCTGTCACATGCAAAGACTGTAATGTCCTGCATATGAATGATCTTCGCTTTAATGAGAGCTTAAAGGAACAGGCCACCGTTTTTACATACTGAGATATGTTCTTACCTGAGCTTAGACGAGTTCATTTGTACCTGTCTGGTCTCCACGTGTGTCTTCAGTCACGTAAACACAGCACAGACGGCGTTAGCATTTAGCCTCTCTCTTCTCCTCTATAGCTCCAAACGAGGTGAAGATAGAAGCTACCAAACTCTTCCACGTTTTCCATATTTAAATATGGTTACGTGAAGTGTTACACTACAAATTACACAAAATTAAACAATGTGGATTTTCTAAGCGGATAAAAAGGGGAACTATATTGTAAGGCGTAATAATACCAGGAGTAATTCGGCATCCGCGCAGTGATATCTTCACTTTACTGTGCGGATGCCGAATTACTCCTGGTTTAATGCTAACGCCGTCTGTGCTGTGTTTACGTGACTGAAGGCACACGTGGAGACCAGACAGGTACAAATGAACTTGTCTAAGCTAAAGTAAGAACATATCTCAGTATGTAAAAACGGTGGCCTATTCCTTTAAACCAGCGCATTCACATTTGTAGATACCGGTGGTTTGACAGTACGAGGGGGCGGGGCCAGAGCGCAGAGTCCAAACGTCTGATGTTCAGAATGAACTGGTCACTGGAACAAAGCAAAACACTCGGCTTTACCCGTTCACACCATCAGTCTCGTTTTCAAAACAATTAAAAACTGACATTTTCATTTAATATTTTTATAGACTATTTCAAAGTCTATCTGGTCCTAACATTTCCTCCTCACTCAAACAGAGAAAGAGATGAAGAGGTTCAAGCAAAGCAAGTTAGTCTTTGGGGTCACAGGGGAAAGAGATGCAGATGCCCCGCCTCAGGTTCAGCAAAAAAGAGAGACAGAATCACAAAGAAGACAGGGAGAGAGAGAGTGCAGCTGACATCCATGGCGTCTCACTAAAGTTTCTTTCAAAGTTTGACACACTGGGTTTTGACATTAATCCTGTCTAGTCTCATTCAGTCCAAGTCCAGTCCAGGTCCAGTCCTTAATAGTCCTGGTTTAGTCCTGTAGTCTCACTCAGTCCAGTCCTGTGTAGTCCTGGTATAGTCCGAGTAAAATTCCTAGTTGTGAATCTGCTCATAACAATGGCAATAAAACTTATTCTGATCCGGATTTAGTCCTAGTGTCAATCAGTCCAGGTCTAGACAAGAATTGTCTGTTTTGAAATAGCTGTCTAAATAAAGCTTAATATTAAAGTTGCATTTTTTTAAGAGTGAGTGAGTGAGCTTGAGAGGTGAGGGTTGATGAAGCTGTTAGAGTAAAGAATTGTGTTGAGTTTTGCTAAGGTTTGTTGTAATAAATAAATTAAACACAAATAAAAAAACACAATTTATGGTTGTTTAATTGTGTTTCCCGTTTTTAAATACAATTGGAATCAACAGAACACAATGAAATGTTTATTGGCTATTACATTGGGGAAACAATACTGTTAAAACAACATCCATTATTGTGTTTACTTTGTTCTGATAAGCTACCGGTTAACGTGGCCTCAGTGTCCGGTGTTCAACATCTACGTCCTGCGTCCCGCAGCACATTTTGTTATTTAGTTTATTTACATTCCATATTGCGTCCTCACTCCTCTCTCAATGCCGCTGCCCATTACGCATTGTGCGTCTGCCTTAAAATGTCCCCACACTGTGGCGACCGTGACTGAATGGAATTAAGAAGAGCTTTTTTAAATAATTAAACAGTGTTTGTGTAACTGTTTTATTATTGCAGTTATGAGAACCATGAGGAAGACGAGAAGACTGAAAGAAACACGTGACAATGCTGCCTGCGATCAGGGGAGACCTACGCACAGGCATTGTGCAGGTCTCTTCATTCATCCGGCAAAACGTAAAACAATCAGCAAATATAAGCCCTGATGCCCAAACACAACGTTAGGCGCCTGCAGTGTTCTCTGGGGCCGGTGTTCTGTCGAAATCGCCTCCCCTGTCGAGAAGTGCCTCCCTCAGCGAATTCGACACCTCTACCTACATTGAAATGATTGAAACTATGATTGAAATGATGTAAACACAATTTTTATGACATTTTCACATCCGTAAAATGTAACAATGCACTGGCTTTTTTACAGTATGTATAAGATAAAGTTATTGAGCTTATACATTTATACATCTCGATAAATGATATACCTCATTCTTTATCAATTAAATCAGTAATGCTGTGGAGAAGTGCAAATCATAACAAAATGTATGTACCCACGTTTGGCGTAAATAAACTACTCACGCGAAACTGGAGGTGAGTCGTTTATTTACGCTAAACGTGGGAACTATCACCGATCTAATAGAACTCAAATGCAACACAGGAAGGAGTAGACAGGAACAGAAATATCTGAATTAGCCAGAAAAAGCAGGCACCAAACAAAACAAAGAAGGATAACCAAAATATTCCCAAAAGGACTTAGTTGTTTATTCAGACGGGAACAGAAAACAGATCTCTGGACAACCAGAATCAGAATCTCTCAGGATAACCAAAATATCCCCCAATAGGACTAGTATTTATTTATTCAGACGGGAACAGAAAACTGAATCTCTCAGAACTATCACAGGGCTTGAAAGTCTCTCTTCGGAGGTTGACAATCTAGCAAGAGACTGACTGAACTGAGGGAGTATATATACCCTCCTGAATGAGGTGCAGCTGTGCAGAGCAGGAAAGCGGGGCAAGCAGGAAAACATGAACCGGAACAGGCCAAATCAAGGAGCAGGGAGTGAACCAGGACGTAAACAATAACAAACTCAGCAGAATCATGACAGGTACATTCATTTATTTATTTGTTTGAGCAGTTAACCTGTTTAAAGGGAGTGGGCTGAAGCCAAAGGCTTATAAGCGCCCACCCCATTCATTTATTTTGTTATGATTTGCACTTCTCCACAGCATTACTGATTTAATTGATAAAGAATGAGTTTATTATATTTACGTGAGGATGCCGAAAATGTGCATATCATTTATCGAGATCATGGACGTCTACATGATTTTCTTAAAAACAAATAACTTGATCTTATACATAAAAAAGCCAGTGCATTGTTACATTTTACGGATGTGAAAATGTCATACAAATTATGTTTACATCATTTCAATCATAGTTTCAATCATTTCAATGTAGGTAGAGGTGTCGAATTCGCTGAGGGAGGCACTTCTGGACAGGGGGGGCGATTTTGACAGAACACCGGTCACAGCGGAGGGTGCAAGAAGGGATGACAGGTCGGGGACACGAGTTTTAGGAACAGAGCGCACGATGCAACAATCTGCACAGAGACAGCCAGATGTGCGCGTCCTGCAGACAGAGGTGCAGACCGAGCAGATGTCTCTGTCCTGGGAGAGGCAGTGAAGTGAATGATAAGGACCGTCGGGTGGGCTAAGGACAAAAGTGGGTGTTCACAGGTCCACCCGCGGTGCCGCGTAATTGCTATGTTAGCATTTTCCCTTTGCTGCTCTTCCTCATCGTTCTCATTTAATATCGGCTATGGATCATGTTTTTTGTCAACTGCATTAATAAAACAGCAGCGCAAATACTGTTCAATGTCATTCAATCACAGTGACCTCAGTGGTGCCTCTCGGAGCATCTGATGGCCGAAGCACAGTGCGTAATGAGCGCATGACAGGTGGCGGCACTGGGAGAGAAGTGAGGACGCAGTGTGTTGCCCCATTCGTAAAAAGATCCCTAATTTAATGTGCATAAGGCTGTGCAGCCATCAGATAAAACTTAGAGTTAGGAGCGGCTATGGCACGAGCCGCTGCACTTGGCTCTCCGCACACCGCGATGATGAGTATGCTGGGGCTGCACGGACAATCACAAGAGAAAAACATGGATTTAAGCACGATCGAGCTACAACAACGAACTACTCAAACGGGTTGCGTGGATAAACGGAGGGAATTTGTTTCTAAAAAGAAAAGCGGCTGAGTTTGCTGTAGCTAATTTTACTTTTCTTATCTGAACTGCGACACGTTCTTATTCTGAGGTTGTACACACATGTTGTAGGCTATTACAATGCGAGATATACAAGGCTTAAAATATGTTATAAAGGTATCAGTAGACTAGTTATGAGTGAAACCAAGCCGCTTGTTGCTCCATTATCCGCGCGTACAGGGCGGTGAAGAGAGAAGAAAGAGCGGTGAGAGACGAGTGTTTACTGCCTATAGGCCTATGGGGTTAGTAGAGTTTACAGTTAATTGTTCGCCAAAGGCCATCATCTCCTCTGGCCCCAGCTTGATAAAAACAAAAGTAGGCTCTGGTTTAGCCTAGTGTTCTGTAGCTAACAGTACGTCGCTGAATGCAGTCTGCTGCCGGCAGTGCTACAGCGGACTTAACCTGCCACCTAGTGGCGATAAGTTGTAATATATTTCACGCACTGCGGTGAATCACGGAAAGGGCAAATGAAAACGACACTTCTAAGTGGGAACCACTGTATATATATATATATATATTTCTGTGTGTGTATGGATGTATATAGATAGATAGATAAATATATGATGCGCTATAAAACTCTATAAAGGGTCTATAATAGAATGAAATTGGGTGTAACCAGGTCTAAACCAGAAAAACCCAATTTAAATGGGTAAATAAAAAATTAATTTTAATTAAAATTAGGGCTGTTCCGATTAATTAATTACATAAGGTTTATTGCGATTAAATATCTGAATCGAAATGAATCACATTTTACTTTAGCGGCACAAGCACTTTTTCAGTTTCCTTTTTCCTGCAAGACGTTGCTTACGGACTAACATCATGTAAAGTTTTTTACTGTCAAACTTGTTTATTCACACAATTAAGCCGACATGAACTTATTTAAAAAGATCATACTCCAAAAATAAATCAAACTGCCATTGAAGTGTTTGAAATTATTTTGGGGTGGGCGCTTATAAGCCTTTGGCTTCAGCCCACTCCCTTTGAGCAGGTTAACTGCTCAAACAAACAAATAAACATAAACATAAACATAAACAAATGATTACCCAGGCCTCACATCGCCACCAAAATTGATTGATTGAGTTTTTATTTCGAGCTACACACAAGGCACAAAAGCCAAAAAAAGAAAGAAAAAAATATATATAAAAGAAAAAATAATTAACATTCTGGCTCGAAAAGGAGTGGGAAGAAGACAAGCTTATTGACTCCCACCCCTGTTTATAAACTTAAATAACAATATATAACAATAACACTGTTTAGTTCCTATCTTACAAAACGATTAACAATTGAGTTGGTTACATATTAACAGATGCAACAATGCATTATATAAGGTCAACATTCACAGTATCTTACACGTTATAACAAGTGTATAATTTTGTTCCCTATACCGAATTTATTACCATGTTGGTATTGCTGTTATTCACCATCACCATTACAGCCCATATAAGATTACTCTGTATCAAAGTGTTTGAATGATACATAACATACTCCAATTTTATTCATGAAAAGCACAATGATCGCAGACGGATTGATGCTCATGATAAGATTAGTCTTAAAATGAGTTCAAATGGAGGAAAATACAAAGATGCATCTAAAATATGCTTCTAAAAATAAATACACCCCATAAATAAATGATGCTTAAATGTGATTAATTCTAATTCATTCATTACAAAAAACATGATTAACATGATTGAAATTTTTAATTGAGTCCCACCACTAATTAAAATGAATAAACTTTAAAAATAGACGATCCAGGAAACACCTGAAGAAGCTAAAGTTCCTCCTGTGGTACTTACTGTTTAAGAAGAATCACTGTAGCGCAGATTAATGAATAAAGTTGACATGAGTTGTATTAACATGGTAATAGCATAGAAATAGCATTGTAAAGAGGAAAAATTAGGGATTTATTGATCTATTTAACTGTCTATCATTACACTGGGTTTGTGTTATAATTAGTAATATTATCATACACACCATCTTATTACACTTTTAGGTACCATGCTATTTTAATCCTATTACCATATTGCTGTGCTATGGTTACACGTATTGAACTGTACATACCACAATCTCCACTTCGATAGATGCCAGGTATCTTGTTGCCTCATCCCTCTTGATCGGCCTCATGCCCGGCGTCAGACCAAAAATCCTATAATTAACTGAGACAAACATGTTTTAGATTTTTAGAACGGAAATACTAGACAATATAAGCTAAATACGGCGCATTTAGAAAGTTTTCTGACGTCTTAACATTTATATTTTATCATGTTTCCGTCTGAAACAAACGTTTTCCGTTGAGGAAAAGCTAAAGATTACGTCGGCGGCACGGTAGTAGCGGTTAGAGCTCGTGCTTCACAGCTAGAAGGTCCGGGGTTTGATTCCCACCAGGGACGGGGCCTTTCTGTGTGGAGTTTGCATGTTCTCCCCGTGTCTGGGTAGGTTTCCTCCGGGTACTCCGGTTTCCCCTATCACTAAAAACATGTACAATAGACCAGGATGTATGAGAGTGTGTTTGAGAGTGCACATGGGGGACGACGGATGGAAATTAGCCCAAGGCTACAATCCGGTGTGGCTTGTTCATTAACTTGCACTGTCCCTACCAAATAAACCAATAAGTAAATAAATAAAACTAGAAATTTAAAAGGTTAAAGAACAGCTGCTCATCCAATATCTGAGAGGATGGCAGTTAAAAAGCTTCACAACTGTAAGCCATTATTATTAATAGTAGGGCTGCAAAATCACAAAATTCAGAGATGCAATTTCCATGTCACCAAAAGCCACAGTAAATCGGGGTCGGCCCGTCATTCCGACACACCGCCAATCCGACACTTTTTGACACCGCTATTCCAACAATAGGTCCTTAAGGTTAGGGCTAAGGTAAGGTTAGCCTGTAAACTTCACTATCCTTAAGGTTAGGGCTAAGCTAAGGTTAGGGTTAGCTTGTAAACTCCACTATCCTTAAGGTTAGGGCTAAGCTAAGGTTAGGGTTAGCTTGTAAACTCCACTATCCTTAAGGTTAGGGCTAAGGTAAGGTTAGGGTTAGTTTGTAAACTCCACTATCCTTAAGGTTAGGGCTAAGCTAAGGTTAGGGTTAGCTTGTAAACTCCACTATCCTTAAGGTTAGGCTAAGCTAAGGTTAGGGTTAGCTTGTAAACTCCACTATCCTTAAGGTTAGGGCTAAGGTAAGGTTAGGGTTAGCTTGTAAACTCCACTATCCTTAAGGTTAGGGCTAAGCTAAGGTTAGGGTTAGCTTGTAAACTCCACTATCCTTAAGGTTAGGGCTAAGCTAAGGTTAGGGTTAGCTTGTAAACTCCACTATCCTTAAGGTTAGGGCTAAGCTAAGGTTAGGGTTAGCTTGTAAACTCCACTATCCTTAAGGTTAGGGCTAAGGTAAGGTTAGGGTTAGTTTGTAAACTCCACTATCCTTAAGGTTAGGGCTAAGGTAAGGTTAACGTTAGCTTGTAAACTCCACTATCCTTAAGGTCAGTGGCGTAGCAAGGGTACCAAGGGGCCCCAAGCAAGAATGTCAGTTGGGGGCCCTCTAGTGGCCGATCGGTGTACTGCGCACTGGAAGAGAGGACGTCATTTGGGCAGGAACGGGTCACCTGAAAACTCCCATAATGCAGTTCTCTGCAGAAGTTTTCCTCAGAACAGAAGGCTGAGGTTCTTTAGGTCATGAAGAGAGTTACAATAAACTGGTTTCACTATTAGAAATATAATCTGATGGAGCCATGAGTAAAAAAGTATGTCCACTGCTCATTAGAAGTTAACATTAGGGATCCATGACTCACTAAAGCAGCAGCAGGATGGGGATAAACAGCGCCACAGGGCCTTGGTGGAGAGATGATATTACTGCATCATCAAAATCACTAGGAAGGCTGTATATATCAAGCGTTTACTGCAGGTATCTGAAAAACGGGTTGGTGCATGGGGGCCCTTCACAGTTGGGGGCCCCAGGCAGCTGCCTGCCTTGCCTTATGGCAAGCTACGCCTCTGCTTAAGGTTAGGGCTAAGGTAAGGTTAACGTTAGCTTGTAAACTCCACTATCCTTAAGGTTAGGGCTAAGGTAAGGTTAACGTTAGCTTGTAAACTCCACTATCCTTAAGGTTTAGGGTTAGGGTAAAAAATGTCGGAGTGAGGGGGTGTAACCCAGTAAATCACACAATCATGTGATTGATACGTTTTTGTACCGTATTTTCCAGACTATAAGTCGCACTTTTTTTCGTAGTTTGGCTGGGTTGTCTTACACTCCGGAGCGACTTATATGTGATTTTTTTTTTCATTTTTTAATCCAAATATATAATTTCACATGCCACTAGAGGGCACTGCAGGCTAATCGAGCAGCAGAAAGAAAGTTTGGAGTGAGTGAGAAGCGGAGGTTACTGCAATGAAGTAAACAAAAAAAAGCTAATCACGGGTTAAAAGCTCGAGCTACAGCTAGAGGAACGAGTTTACAAATGGGAGCTTTAACAACGTGCTGCCGGGAGAGGCTTGTCAACGGTGCAGTTACGCCTCCGTGTCACAGCGATTGTTCAGAAGTGACACAGAGGATGAAGATTTCAATGGATTTAGTGATTTGGAGTGAGATGGAGAGTTTGGTCTGTTCTTTATGCTATAGTTATCTGAACTGTTTATGTGACGTTAACAAACCAGACTCCTATTTAGTTTGTTGTTTATGCTTCATGTAGCTAACCGTGTGTTACGTTAGCATACCTCGTACGCCTATTCAGCCGGTTGTTTTTTTCATTAGGCAATGTTTGACTAGTGTGTCTCATACTCCGGAGCGACGTATAGCCCGGAAAATACGGTAACTTTACAATGTGCAAAAGTTTTGTTTCAGTTTTGATTTTCCGCATCTGGTTCCATTTTACACTTGTTTTGGTCTTGCTTAGTATTTAGATTGCAGTAAATATTTAGTCTTGCTTTGACACAGTTTGATTGAAAGTGAACTGATTACTTTCAATCAATCATCATCAAATAGGTTTTTCATACCATGCCTCTAATGCCACAATTACCTTCATCGTCAGGGGTGTAAAGGGGCTTGTCTGTTTGGATGAAAAGATATCCCGATTGAGACGAGACTAAGACCACCTTTTCCAAGGTGTATCCTGGGAACGCCGCCAGCAGGTACACGTACTGTTTCACTGTGGGATCCTTGTCAAAACTATCAGGGGGGATCTGTCATTGGCAATAAATTCAATACATTAAAAGCCATCCAGAAATAGTTTTTAAATAATGAAATCAAGATGAGCGATTCTTTACCACAAGTTCTCCAAGCGCTTGGTACTTGTTGGCTGCATTCAGCTCAACAGTTGTATGGATCAATTCTTCGCTCTTTGTTGGATGGTTAAAGGCGGAGATTTTGACATTCATCGGGGGCTGTCCGGCACAGTCTTGACACTCCACAAAGATGTTCTCTGCTACTCCCACACGCAGCAGGTTGGGAGCAGACATCACCTTTCTGTTGAAGATAGGGTAAAGCATTACATTGATCCAATGTTGAATGGACTACGCTGTTGGAATCTGTTCCTTTTGTTGATAGTTTAGTATTTTTAAATCCCTGGGGTGGCTTTTATTTATAACTAAGCATTGTCGTTTTGTCGGGACCAAACATTTTACTCATGGATTTTTACTACGGATATAATTGTTACGACTAATGTTTCCAAATGATTTTGACAAACCTCCAGAGGAGATCAATAAAATGTTTCACCATTGCTGTGAAGTCTGATGTTTACTTGCTCTGAAAACCAGACTCATATCAGGGCCAAAATCCATAATACTTGGAACTGTGACACAACCTGGATGTGGCAAGAGGCTGTAGATCGTGCAAAGTGTAAATTCAACCCTAAATTACTTTTTTTTCCTCTTTTGTGTAAAGCGACAATCACAATATTTAAAATGCATTAATTTAAATATTTATTTCAAATAAAAAAAATGTATCTATATGAAATTCTTCATTTACAATGCATTTGTTTCATTACTTGTAATTCTATGCAGTTGACCAGTGGTCCTCAAAAGCTTCACACCTTTTTCACACAGTACCATCTCTTAAAATATTAGACCTTCCAAGTACCACCAAGTCTAGATCAAGATCAAATCAGGACTAATCTGGGTCTGAAAATGGTCTTACATGTACCTATACTGGACTCAATTACGTCTAAACTGAGTGTAAACCATGTTTAAACCATAAAATTAAAACACTAACTTAAATAGATTCCTGAAGCTCAAATGAAATTCTGCCTAAATTTAAATGTTTTGCCTAAAAACGCAGATGACCCTAAGAACCACCTGAAGAAGCCCAAAACCCACAACTTGAGAGCCACTGGTTGGTCGTCTATTGACAATTAAAATTTCAGTCGATTATTGGTGAGGTTATAAGGATCCCTCTTGCTGTGCTGCCATCAAGACATTTGCATTGGCCAATATGTTCAGTATTTTTTCCAGCTAAAACTGAGATGCAAATAAGTAATGCTTAAATAATGTGGACTTACAATGGAGCGGCTTCAGTGACAGAAGAGATCCAGGCCAAGCCCAGAGGGGCCAAGAGCCACAGCAGGGTCCTCCTCATCTTTCAGCTCTGTGCAGTGCAGACCCCACTTGGGACGGGCTTTTTATCTGTGTCCCATGTGTAAACACCAACGGGAATACACAGCATTTCCCGACAGTGCATGTCCCTAAAATCAATGAGGGTTATTTGGGACTGATTAAAGTCTGCTCTTACCTTAACCGTTCTCCTTAACCTTTCTCCAGGTCGGCTTTACCCAAATTTAAAAGCTTCTTCTATAGGCCAGAGTAACGCCTCATTTGAAAGCTAAGACCTACAAACTGATCAACGGATCCTTGGCGTGTTTTGTCACATTTTTTGCAGCTTTTTCCATGAGTTTTTGTCAAATTTTTGTTGCTCTTTTGTGGCTTTTTGTCACACTTCCATCAGTTCATTGTGATGCTTTTTTGTTGCGTTTTCATCCTCGTTAGGCCCGAGCAGCCTGCCGTCACAAGAGCCCACTGTAGCCTCTCAAGGGTCATTGAGAGTTTTCCAAAAATGTATGTAGTTTTTGCAAAAACATATTATTGGGCCTGAGCGTTAAACATGGCGTTGTGCACATTGCAAACGCAGTGCAGTGACCGCTTCCATTGGTTCAATGAACTCCCGCTTCTTGGTCCGTGACTGATCCAATAGTGGTAAAGTCGGGAAAGTATTGGCTGACGATTCCACTTTTGAACAGAAAGGTGGCCCGTCTGGCTGGGAATGAGGCCAGGGCGAGAGTGGGTCGGGGTGATAGTGGGCCCGGACGAACGTGAAGCCAGGCTGGTCGCGAGCAGGGGCGGTCGAATCTAGCCTGGAAAAAAAGTCACCGATGCGTCAATTCCTTTTCCCACAGCGGTACATAGATAAGCAAACAGGACACGGAGTAAACCAATCAGTTAAAGTGCATCTGACACATTAGACACAATTATATTTAAGATTTTGCTAAAGATTATTCCCAGTTTTCTTTAGTTTGACCATTTTTGTGATGTTTATGTTTTCACTTCCTTATTGGACACCGACAGGAAGTGACATCGAAGAAGGTAAACAATTTTAAACTGTTGCCGTGCCAACCATGTTAAGTCAATGGGAAATGAATGAGTCAAACTGCTATGGAATGTTTCCTTCTTTTATGTCACTTCCTGTCAGCAGCTTAAAAATTCAAATAAAAATAACTTTTCTGCCCAACATTTCTTCATTAAAATTGCTGCTTCACTGAAAAAAATGATAACTGTGCAACTGATGTAATCCATCTAAATAAGTCATATTTTCAAGAGCATTAAAATCTGTCACATGCACTTTAAGGGTGGGCGTCTGCCGTTAGCAGTTTTGCGCTAATATTCACGCAGGGTTATGAATCACGACACTCACCGCACACTCGTCTGTCCAGCTCCGGCTCCGGCGGCCGCGTGTCCTCTCCTGCGCCTTTCTTTCCTCCTTCCTCGCTCTCTGTTTCCGTCTGTGTCTCTCCAGCTCCGGCTCCGGCGGCCGCAGCGGCCCCGCGGCCGCGTGTCCTCTCCTCCTTCCTCGCTCTCTGTCTCTTCTGCCTCTGACCTGTCCAGCCCCGGCTTCGGCGGCCGCGTGTGCTTCCTCTGCCTCTGTCCTCGTCTCCTCTGCCTCTGACCCTCCTGTCGTGGCTCCTGCGCTCCCTTTTGTTTGCTCCAACTCCCGCCAGACACAGGTGCTTTGATTGTCCCGCAGCAGGGATTGGGGTAAAAGCCATGTGATAAAACATGTGACTTTAGCAAGTCCTTAAAACTATAAATAGGGTTAAAATGCACTGCAAGATAAAACCAATATAAAAACACACTAAAACCACAGCACACGATAAAAACAAAAATAAAATGCCAAGTCACTTGTTCTTATTCACATCCTGACGTGATATTTTAGCTGATTTAGTCTGAGTGCCATGATGAGACTACGTAAGGAGTCTTATCATCATTGTATTTGCAGCAATAACAAAGTAAAGGAGAATTTAAAAGGTCAAATACTGGAGTTACTGTCTTAGTATTTCACAAATCAAAAAACAGTATCGCACACGCATAAGCCGATGTCCAAATTTTAATTATAGTAATTACGTTTCAGCATTAGCCTTCATCAGATCTTTCTTTTTCTTCTTTGAACCAAAGTGTATGCGGCGTGGACCAGCCCAGGTGGCTTAGATCTTCTCCAAAGTGTGGGTGGTATTCTATTCCATTCTATTGTGGTTTGTTGTTTGAGTTTTTATTTCGAGCTACAACGAGTCACAAAGCCAAGAAAAGAAAACAGAGGAATATATATACATAATAAAAGAAAAAAAGAAAGAAAAATTATTTATATTCTGGCTCGAAAAGGAGTGGGAAGAAGACAAGCTTATTGACTCCCACCCCTGTTCATAAACTTTCTGTCATCACTTTTCAATGGCTATCCATCATAGATCCTTTTTATTGACCTACTCATGGGTGTTTTGCCCTTATTTGTTTGTTCCTTGATGTGTGTGCACACATACCATGTATGCAAACTTTCATTCTAAGGACACGTGATGTATGTCATGTGATCACCCATGTAATCCTGTGTGTCATGTGATCTACTAATTATGGACTATATAAAGGTGTGTAGCCAACATTTTATTGTCTGACGAAGGGCCAAGCGACGCCTGAAACGTTACTTTGTGGTGCCTATAAATACATTTTTTGGGAGCGCGACAGCGGTGCAGAGTTTTTATTCTTTGATTTCATGTACTGTTGAACTCTTGCACGCCACTTAACTGACCTGGGATGTGAGTGTCTGTCTAAACCCTTTTATTGTAATGTCACCAAAGCAAACCACTCTTTATTTGCGTCACACATATGCATTGCATGTATTACATTCGTTTGTCCACACGATGGCGTAGGAGAGCAAACTCAGTGACTCAGTTGGCTGAACACTTCAAGGCCTCATGGGACCTCATCACTAATTGTGAATAGTAGTGATGTGCTGGTCGAGCCGAAACTGTTTTTTTAAACTTACTTTGTTAACATGAAGTGCATTCTTACACATAACTTTCACTCAACGTTGGCAATGTTTCGTTGATTGTCTAGTATTATGGGGTTAACGTATCATTAGCAGATTTAGTTTTCTCATTGTACAGAGTTTGGATGTAGCCTATAGCTTTACTCTGACTTTAATCGACCTTATAGTTTTAGAGACACTTTTTTATCTCGTTATAGAGTGAATATGGATTAAAATTTTAACAATTGTCAAAGAATGAAAACAACAATCTTTGAATTGAAATGTTTGTACAGTGCTTCATAAATGATTTATGACTAATGAGAGCAACACTCGGGCCTATGAGGGAGGGGTAAATGTTATCCATTTGAGGAGGGTAAAAAATCCCCAGGAGAGTTTTCTTGTCTATTTCAATGAATTCCAAAGGTTGGAGTTGATATTTGCAGGATTTCATTATTAAGGACCACCCTACTGCACATGTGGTTTTGAAAATATCAGTTCTGATCTGAGAAATGAGCCAAAGCGACTGGAAAAACTGTTTTAAAAAAATGACGGCACAGCACTCTTTGCTTTGTTCAGTTTTATTGTTTTTTTTTTATTTGTCAAATACATAAACACATAAAAGTAATGATATAAAATGGGCAGAATCAGCCAAACCATTGATTTTTTTTTTTTATCGTTTATCCATCTTCTCCTGTATTATATCAAATACATCATCATCATTAAAACATAAAATCTAAACTAATAAACTATTAAAAGTAACATAATGACTGTTTCACTCTGACGTCTCCAAACTGATGGAACAGTCGCTCTAAACAAATGACACCTTTATAATAAACACATCAAATAAACTCTTCATCAAACCTTATTTACAAAATCCATCCGTCTATCGCACTTTCACCTCCTGTATTTGATCTGTCGGGGAGACCGGGGCTGGTTGTCACAGTGTTTTTCACAGCCACACTAGGGGGCGCTGTGACTGGATATTGATCTGGAACATTCAGTTTAACACCTGCTTCTCCTGCTGTAATGATTTCACTCACTTTAGTTTGTGATGTTTTCGTTTTAAAGCCTTGAGGTGATGACAGTTTTCAATGGGTCATTATTTGGAAGTGATCAGATTCACAAACCTGTCACATTCATCTTATGCTCGAAGTCCTTTCATCATTCTGAATATCGTGTCCACTTTTGGACACCTTTAGGAGACAGTCATGTGTGTCCAACCGTTAGACATATTAACCTCTTAACCCCCGCCTTCACCAAGTGCATTTTCTCTCTGATCTTATCAGCTTTACCCAAATCTAAAAGGTTACTGCCTATAGGCCAGTGTAATGCCTCATTTGAAAGCTAAGACCTATAAGACATGCGTTTTCGGCACATATTTTGCTATAATTTACATCGCTTTTTGTTGCGTTTTCTTCTTATATTTTCATCACGTTTTTGTCATTCATTTGTTGCATTTTTATCCTTGTTTCTGTCTCATTTTTGTTGCTATTTTGACACTTTTTTTTTTTGGGTAAAGCCAAACTGGAGAAAATGTTCTTGGTTAAGAGGTTAACCACAATCAGAGTCCGAAATTGATCATTTTGACCGTTGCCATAGTTACCGCAATAGAATTCTTTGCTGCACCAACTTCATTTTAAACTTAAAGGCCTATTTCATACTCCAGCTGCGAGAAGAAAATGAGGTCATTTTGTTCTCGCAGCTCCTGTTCGGCAGCTCTTGCTGACACTTCGGTTCAGCAGAACTTTGTTCAGCAGGGCTGCGAGAACTCTCGTTGTGATTGGCTGGATGTTTAGTGGGCGGGGTTAATTTGGCGGAACCGGGAAGCGAGAATCCAATGTTTACTTCCTAACACCGGTGCGGATAACGGGGACAACATGGATAGTTTTGAGGCACCGCTCACGACAGTAAAACACTTCACCGAAGGATTACAAGGACACGCAAATGGCAAAGAAATCCTGGTGAGAAACACGTGGACGTTTTGGGCAAAGACGAAGAGGAAGCAGAAGAGCCTGGCGCTACCTGCGTGAAAGAAGCGAGTGATAAAAAAAGTGGTCAGGCTGGTGGACAGAGGGATACCAAGCTTGTAAACCTTAGAGCCAATCATCAAACACCGGGAAACGTCAACCAACATGTTCAATGAAGGTTATTGGATGGACAACGCCTGTACTGAGGCTACACAAACAACATGATTTTACTGAGTGAAACGGAGGAAAGCTTTTAACGTTAACGTTTTCTAACGTAATATACCAGCGGGAGATGTGTGCTAAACATGAAGTCAAGCTTCAAAATGTTTGCAATACCGTGACTGATACATTTTATAATAGTTTGAACTCAAATGGTTTGTTTTATTTCTGTAATTCCTTGATTGTTTTGGCTGCTTAAAAGGGGGTGTGGCAGTTCGGCAGCAGCACGTCTTGTGGAGTATGAAATGTCAGAGTCCAGACGAACTTTGTTCTTGTTCTTGAGGCAAAAAGAACAAGAACAAAGTTCTCGCGTCTTGTGGAGTATGAATAGGCCTTAAGGCTGTTAACGATGTTGTGACGTCACATGAACGCGGCCGATTGATCAGTTATTGAGTTTTAGAGCTGCTCAAACTGTTTGCCAGGAGGGTCAGGGGTTGGTCGTCACATCAGGTAATAATGGAGTCAATTTTAACGTTAGCGTTTGTTGAGCACATGTGTCAGAGCATTGGGTGGATTCCTACATTTTCAGCTCATTGTGGAGAGTTACGCTAATGTAATATCAGATTGAGACAGTGAAGGAACATCAGGCTTTGATCGGCGAGTACTTTAAACTTATTGTCTTTTTATCTCGAGAAACAAAAAAGTTACAATCAGTTATTTATTTTTTTCCAAATTCACGTTAGTCCTAAATCCCATTAATAACAATAAGGACGACCAACCCCCACACTGTGATCCGTCCCGCACATGAGGCACATCGTCCATATTCTAAACTCTTTCCTGCAATAAGCCGTACCAAAGGAAGGTAGATGGCGACTTTAAGCCGAGGGTTTATGCTTCATGTAACGTCTGACTCTTGTGGGACGTTCTGTGGATGAGAAATGGATTCCGGCCCCGGTCTCCCCTAACGCACATTTCAATCTGCCACAAAAGTTGCACCAAAGCGTTTTACAGCAGAAAATACACCACCATCTTCAACATCAGCATCGTCATCAGTAACACAAGAGTAAAACTATTAAAGCTGTAAAACAATTAGGATTACTATAATGACGACTGGAATCTGTCTCTAAACAGATTTATTTTATTTATTGGTTTATTTGGTCGGGACAGTGCATGTTAATGAACATACATGGGTCTCATGCATGTAAACAAGCCACACCGGATTGTAGCCTTGGGCTAATTCAACGATGCAGCAGTCGCCGAAAACAAATCACATCAAAGCTCAATGAAAAAATAATAATAATGCAACTTATTTACAATATTCCTCCATCTATCTCTCTATCGTCTCATCTTGAATTCCATTTTATTTGTTTCCATAATCAGCCATAAAAGTAGCTCCAAAAAACGTTTTAAAATCCCCATCGTCCCAGAACAATACCAGTAAAATACGCAATAATAAAACTATATAACCATGTCTGTGTGAGCTCTCAGTCGTACAGGAGTTGTCCTCTAGACGAAGGATCGTGAGTCTTCATCTGTACTCTGCAGCTGAAGTGTTGGATGGTTAGTTTTTCTATAGGTGAGAGTACAGCCTTAGAATAAAGAGGTGGGACCAGGACAAGTTAACCCCTCCCAGTGGTGTTTATAACATACGCCTGTGGTCACAGATCTTTACTGTTGCTGACGAAGCTTCTTAGATGAAGAGGCAAAACATCCAACACTTCAACTGCAGAGTACAGACGACAAGTCAAGAACCTTTGTCATTTAAAAAGCAGGGATTCAGATAATTAAAAGTGTTTGGTAATGATCTCAAACACATCTTTATCATGAGCTTACACAATAGATCTAAAACAGATAAAACATAAATATCCTGTAATTTCACTTCCTGATTCTCCAAGGGAACTCACCCTAAGCCCCTCCCACTCCCCTCCTCTTAAATAAAGAGGGAACAAAAAAAGGAACATAAACAGCACGACTTGTGTGGCTGTAAAGGGGCAGCTATGGCTTCCTGGACCTGTTTTAACTGAGCGTTCTATCCTCATACAAATAAATGATGAAGCCAGGCCCATATTAAAGTATGGGGAGGAATGACATGTCCGTTTGATGACATTTATATCATTTGTGTGATTTGTTTTTCTTTTTTCTAATATATAATAAAATGTTTAATTACCACTAGATGTGCATCAACCCCACAAATAGCAGAAACTTGCCTCTAATTCCTAACTTAAGTAAAATCTTATTTCTGATTTCCAACAAGGCTTTGACATCATCTAAATGTAGTTGATGGTTGATACCAGCAGAAAACATCTGGATTGTTCATAATTTGGTTTGATGGTTAAATGCAAATAGCATTGAGCAGGCTAACGGACTAGCCGGCTTGCTAACTGTCCACATACGTTCAGATCGAATGCTGCTTCTTTTTATTTGTGAGCTTAAAATAACTACTGGGGAAGATTCGAAGATTAGTCAGAGTTGCGCGATTAAATCAAAACACATTTAGATCACAGAAAAAAGCTCAATACCTCCCCTTTTATCATTATATTAAAAAGCATAATGCTGTGATAATGCGAGCAGTAGAAGTATATGAATCACATCTGGTCGAAAACTACGTCAGTGCGTTCTTCTTCAGAATGGGCTCTCTGTCTCCTGGCCCTCTGTGTCCTCTCGCTCCCCCTGGTGGCCTGAAACAACATCGCACAGAAGAATTAGGCTTTCCCAACTCACGGTGCACGGCCCAGTGTGTAACCATGGTAACAAGGACACGGGTTTAGGAAGTGAGGAGTGGCGTTAGGACGTGTGTTAGTACCTGGCGGTAGTGGAAGTAGGGGATGAAGTACAGCAGCATCAGCAGGAGAAGGACCAGCGCTCGGATGAGGAACTCGGAGTCAGACTCTGGAACAGATCAAACAGACGTCACTGAACCGGGAAAAACTGGGACAAACTTGGTTACAAATTTTCACGAGCGTTCTCTCTTCTCATCACACACAGGCCATTCGCTCATGCAGGCCTACGTCTACTAACCTGAGGTGGTCGACAACAAAGTAAATTTACTACAGTACCGTACATAAGTAGCAGCGAGAGGCGGGTTGTTTGAGAAACACCGGGTTCGTGGTGAAGACCTTAATCCTCCTGTGGCCTTTGTCTTGTTTAGTTCTGAGTAAACCTGTTTTTGGCCTGGTTTATACCTGATATGGCTAAATATTTACAGATTATTATAGTTCTACTGAATACCAGTACCATCTATTCTAAATACATAATTTAGTGAAACATACTTTAGGATAAACTTGAGCAGAATGAGTTGGAGTGATTGTTGGTGTGGCCCCCTGACTCAATTCAAGCTTCTCATGTGGCCCCTTGTGAATATGAATTGCCCACTCCTGCCTTACCTCCTGGATGGATGTGGAGGGAGCTGTTGGAGGAGAAGCTGTGGTTCAACATCTGCAGGAGGTAAACACAGGTGTAGTTCCCTCTGTGGGCGTGGCCTATGTCAGTAAACGGGAAGTGGGCGGAGTGATTGACAGCTGGCAGGGTGAGGTTGAGAGTGGGAGACAGCAGCTGGAAGGAGCCTCCCGGGTACTGAGGCTCCACGGAGCATTTGACCTGGAAATCTTCCCTCATCTGCACCCAGACTCCGCCCTCTCCCGGCGACGCCCAGTCACCCTCCTGTGCCCGCGGCGCCCAGAGCTGGCCCTCTGCCCGCGGCGCCCACACCCCCTCAGACACAGACACCTCCGGGACGTTCAGCAGCCCTGTGGAGACAAAGGGTGATGTGGAAATGTTCAGACCTTATGGTGCCACGCAGATGTATCCCACTCATCTGCATAACTCAGACAGAAGGATCTATGACCCTAACGCTGTCCTTATCCAGATCTGATCAAAATAATGATTAAGTCTCTCACCGCTGAAATATTATGGAGGGACAAATCGTCAGCACTAAAGTCATAAAAAGTCAGTCTTGAGTGATTCAACACGGACCCAGCTCTGCCACGCTCTGAGCGGCTCCAACACCGCTAAATAAGCCGAGGCGTCAGCGCAGACTGACCGAGGGAAGCGCCTCTAAACCCGGCCTGTGAGACAGCGCGTCAGTCTGACTGAACACACGCGCATTTAAAGAATATCCTAATCAAAAGTATTAGCTGCTGAGTTCTTTTTATTGCTGGGTTGCAGGTTCCAGAATGTGATGATGTCACCGGTTCCAGTGGGGGCGGAGCCAGTTTTTCCTATTAACAGCATTACACTTTCACCAGTCGTATCTAAAAAGAAAATGTATGAATTAGAAAAATGATCATTAATATCAGTCACTGGGTCCATAATCTCTCTGTACAAGACCAACAATTTCCTCAAAAACAAAATAATCTTTAACTCTATATAATATTATCGGCCTTTAGAACGCTGTGATGTGACACCCAGCAATACACACTTTTATAAAAGTAAATGTACCTGTAGTTGGGCGTTTTCTTGGAAAATGTGACGAAGCACAAAGAGAAAAGCCTTTAATTTCCATAGAAACTTTTTTTTTATATTTAGGCCGTCTCAAAAACACTTTCTTAGTCACTGACTTAGGTGACATGTTGTATTTAATATATTTTTCTTTATTCTCTCCATATTTTTATTTACGGTCAGCCAATTTGGCTTTGGCCGACAGTAATGTGGCCCCTTGTGAATATGAATTGCCCACTCCTGCCTTATGGTGCGTACAGACCAAACGCTGACACGCCACCAACTTCCATGTTAACCCTATGTAGACGCTTCGACGCGCGTCGAAATGTAAGCAAAGCCGTCCGCGCGTATGAAGCGTTCCAAATGCGAGCAGATGAGGATAAACGCGAGTCAAAACCAGTGAGAACAGCGCGGTACAGAGCAGCGATGCCCCGCCCACTGCTTCATGCACTCAAGTAATCACAATCTACACGTGTGTTCATTTACGCCTTGTTAACCAATCAGGGACTGGGCTCAAACAGTGAGCACAAGCGTCACCTGTTACCTGCAGCAGTGGCGCAAAAAGGACAAACGCAATATATGCCTTTCATAGGGCCGCCAATAGTGATGTGTTCTTTTTAACAGTCTATGTGTGTCGGTCGTGATCCGGCTCTTTTGAACGAGTCTTTACAGTGAACGATATGAACAGGTTCGCGGTAGTGAAGTGTTTTTTTTATTTCCTCTTTGGGGGACGGGCGTCACTTTAGTTGTGCTTATTTTGCGAAACAAAAGTCACTGCTGGAGTGGGGCAGAGAGGAGTGCAGAGGGACTGTCATCTCCACCCCCCACGAGGAGCTCAAAGTGAGCATAAGGCAACAAGTTTGAGAAATAAAAGTCCTAATGAAATAATAAACACGGTTACAGAGGAGATCGCGTTGAAGCAAAACACCTCTTTCACTGGCGTTGTTTTCTACCCTCTTGCGCGAGGGAGAGAGAGGGAGAGGAGGAAAAGTTACATGAATGAAGCAAAAGCAGCTTTTAATCGGGCCGTGTGATTGTTTTTTGTTATAACAAACTCCATAGAGGGAAATATCGATGTTATATTGTGTGAAATAGTGACATTTTCGTTAAAATAAAGTCAATTCAGAGGGTATTTACTTTCTTTAAAAAAAAAAGAAACAACCATCAAAGAGCCATGTGTGTATTTGTGTGTGTGTGTGTGTGTGTGTGTGTGTGTGTGGGGGAGGGGGGGTAGTTGCGGTAGTTGCGCCCCTGACCTGCAGCATGGAGGACAAGTTGATCATGGCGGTTTGCGCTCGGCCTGAGTTGTATGACACGCCTCCTAATTATGACGCTTGCAAAACTTCACGCGCCAGCAAACGGGCGTTTCTCGCGAGTGTGAAGCGGCAATGTTTGGCGTCCAACTAGAGGCTGATGGAGCGTGGACGCACGTTCGGTCTGAACGCACCTTTACCTCCTGGATAGATGTGGAGGGAGCTGTTGGAGGAGAAGCTGTGGTTGAACATCTGCAGGAGGTAAACACAGGTGTAGTTCCCTCTGTGGGCGGGGCCAGCATCATTAAACAGGAAGTGGGCGGAGTGATTGACAGCTGGCAGGGTGAGGTTGAGAGTGGGAGACAGCAGCTGGAAGGAGCCTCCCAGGTACTGAGGCTCCACAGAACATTTGACCCAGAAATCTGCCCTCATCTCTACCCAGACCCCGCTCTCTCCCGGCGACGCCCAGATCATGTTTAGTTTAGAAACATTTATCCTGCAATCTCACATTTTTCCTAACATAAATACAATTCAGCCTATATGTAGCCTATGTAAATGTCTTTAAAAAATGCTTATGAGAGATCACGATGGTTAACTGTAAACATCGTCAACTGCCAATTAAGGGGACATCGCCCAACCCTAATACACTACATGCAGTTAGTTGAAACAGTTAAATAAAAGTACTGGAGTAAAAGTAACTGAGTACTCCCTTCCTCAGCCAATGGGAGCAGAGGATTATTGTGGTCATGCCACCTTTGCTCTGCCCAATCCCGTCAGATCTTGGAAGCTAAGCAGGGAAGGGCCTGGTCGGTACTTGGATGGGAGACCGTTTGGTAACACCAAGAAGCCTGACGAATGGAGTGAGTGAGTGAGTGGTGGTGGTGGGAGGGGTCGATGGGGCAGACTGGTTGCCTCTCTCCATCAGTCTACCCCAGGGCAGCTGTGGCTACAATAGTAAATTACCACCACCAAGTATGGAGAGAATGAATAATGCAATGTAAAGCGTCTGAGTGTCCATAAATTCGCCAATATAAAACCGATGCATTATTATTAATATTATCTGTGTTAGTTGTGCACACTCTGTCTCCTCCTCTAGGGGGCACCCCGACATTCAATGAACTGACACTGAGCAGAGATTCTGAGCAGCTCTGGAGAAGAAGAGATTCAGATTTAAATGTGCAGTACCTGAACAAACCAGTAGGAGGGAATCATCCGAGGAACCACCGAGGATACAGTCTCTCACAGCAGAGTTCTTCTTCACACAGTGAGTGCTGATGCTCCACACATCACTCCCGTCAGAGCCGTCTCTCTTTTCTGTATAAACAGGAGATCCACAGTCCAGGCTCTGACACACGACGGCCGCCGCCCTCAGGTCCCAGTGGTCATAGGGGTTATAGGTCACCACTCGTCTCCACTCTCCTCCGAGCTCCGCCTCCACCGTCCCCTCACAGCGACTAGCCCCTCCCACCAGCCTCAGCGGCTCTGGACACAAGATACAGGTGAGCCCCGCCCCCTTACAGGCTCCGCCCCTGGCCCCGCCCCTTTACCTGTGCAGGTGAGGTTGAGAGTGGGGCAGGTCTCTGGGCCGGTCCTGGTCCGGTTACAGTCCATCAGCTTAGACTCGTTTCCCTCACAGTGGAACGTCTGCCCCAGAGGAGAGAGCGCCCCCTGGAGGAGAGGAGCCCCACAGCCCAGCTCCCTGCACAGCACCTCTGCCCCACGACGGTCCAAGGCCCCCTCACAGACCCCGGCCCAGGACTGGGCCAAGGACTGGTCCTGGATCTGCAGAGATCCTGAACACAGGCTCCGACCCCCGACCAGCCGCACTGAGTCTGTGTATGAAGATGAGATCACAGTCTGAGCTGCTCTGCAGTAAGTCTCTCCTTTATGTAGAAAAGGTCATTAATAATGTTTCCTAGAGTTTCAGTGTCTCTGATGTGGGTCGCCGTCAATGGGAAATAAAGTCAAAAGTACTAGTAAAAACTCTTACTTTCAGTTGTCGTAGAAAAGGTTAAATAATTGACTGAACTGGGTTTTGGTAAAGTTGAGGACGTTTCGCTTCTAGTTACAGAAGCTTATTCTTAGCTCTTTGGGTCAGAAAAAACACTTTTCCCAAAACTGGAGCGGTCTAAATAAGACCCAGGCTTCTCCTAAAAGGAAGGAACCAAAAACTGCTGGTTTTGGCGGATTTTGATTTGCTGCTTTCCGTGAAGACCTATCCAGCTGTGGATCAAGTATCAAATTATAATCTCCTCCAATAATAAGCGTGTGTGTGTCCATATATTAGGTATAGATGAAACAACATGAACTGGTTATCATTTATATTGGGAGCATATATATTATTTACTGTAATTGGGTCGTTATAAATGTTCCTGTTACAATAATGTATCTGCCCCTACTGTCTGGAATTGCTTTATTCATAAACGGTACTGTCTTTTTAATTATAACAGCCACTCGTCTGCTTTTAGTATTAAAATTAAAATGGTAAAGCTGCCCTATCCATTTTTTTCTTAGTCTACAATGGTCTTTATCTTTGAGGTGGGTCCCCGGTACAAAACGTTTATTTTTTTATTTTATTTTATCCTTTACCAATAAAGTCAATTAAGAACCAATTCTCATTCACAATGACGACATGGCCAAAATGCATCAGAAAGCAGTACAGTCAAGGCATAAAACAAACACATTTAATAAAACAAACAAAATGAGGTTACAGTAAAAAACATTAAAAACTTGTGCACTCATCCTGGAATAGTGTAGAAACTGAGTTTTTGAAAGATGTAATTCACACAAATAAAGTGAGTTTTAGAGTGTGCTGTAAATGATTCCAGTCGTTAGAAGCAGAGAAATCAAATGAGAATTGACCAAAGGATGTGTGAACTTTGGGAACAGAGAGGTTTATGTAACTACTGGAACAAAGCTGGGCTTATGGATGTTTAACTGAGAGGGGAAGTATAGGGGAGTTTGCCAATTAAAGATTGGTAAATAAACAACAACCAATGAGTTTGCCCTACTTTTCCAGCTGGGTTGTAAATTGTCGGCCATTCACAAGAATTACATTAAAAATAGATACATAATGAATGTGGCTTATTATCAATAACAACCTCCATTTAGACAGAGCCACACGAATGCTTTAATGGGTTCAAAAACACGGCTATTTCTAATGAAAGAATGACGAGAGAAAAATGCAACAACAGCTCAAATCCAAACATAAAGTTGTGCGCGTGGAGACAATGGAGAGTGGCAGGTGTCACGCGGACGTATCCCACTCATCTGTACTATAACTCCAACAGAAGGAATCTATGACCCTGCTGTCCAGATCTGACCACATCAGCTGCACAGCGAGGGTTGGGCTGTAAATGCCCTCTGCGCTTTAACGTGGCTTCAGGTGTAAAATAATGATTAGGTCTCTCAATATATTATAATAAATATTATGGAGGGACAAATCGTCAGCACTAAAGTCATCATAAGTCAGTCTTGAGTGATTCAACATGGACCCAGCTCTGCCACGCTCTGAGCGGCTCCGACACCGCTAAATAAGCCGAGGCGCTCTGCGCAGACTGACCCAGGGAATCACCTCTAAACCCGGCCACTCTCCCAGAAAGAGCCGCTGCCCGAATTTTCTGGCTATGATTTTCCGTCAGTAACCGGGATATAACTTCATGTAAACGCTATTTCCAGTTTTAAGAAACTTCCCATTTCTTGCGCATGCGTAGTTAATCGTAAACAAACATGGCCGCGGTGCAGCAGGGGCTGGCGCTGAAAACAGCTCCGACCTATATCCGGTGACTCGCGCAACCCACAAACAGTGGGTCGTGGCTCGCCGGCTGTGAGTCGTGTCTTATTATTGCTCCTATGCTATAGATTGAGTTTATATGAGATATTTGGCATTATGAATCGATTGTGTACTGCTGTATCTCTTAATAAAGTATGTTTAAAAAGTTTGTTTTTACTGATAATGAGAGTGGATCTGTGCTAGGAATGGGTATCGGTAAGGATTTATCGATACTACCACTCTTATCGATACTCCTTATCGATCCGGTACTTTAACGGTACTCTTATCGGTACTTTAAAAAGGGAAAAAAAGTTAGATAGAGGCATTAATCCTTGGCCTATATTTATTTTTGATTACTCTACATTTTATTTCCAATTTGCGGTACAGTTAAAATAGGCTACTTCACTTACTTTACTTTTTTTTTTTTTAATCATTATTATTATCTAGTAAATCAAGGCTGTTGGTTAGATTTGGCTTTAGCTCTGAGGACTGAGTCCAAATGAAAACTTAGTGAAGTAAAATAATGAACTAGACTCGAGTCACTTCCTGTCATCTGACTCTCAGCTTGTGTCCAGTGGGGTCGACACCGCCTCGCGCTGACGTGCACGTGTGAGCGCGCACGTGTGAGCACGTACACGCTGCTGTGTGCGCAGTTTGTGGAAAAACGGACTCCACACGAAACTGTTTAGTTGGAGTATTTGTGAAAGAAGAAAAGTGCGCGTGGCTCGTCTGTCTGTTCAGTACGAAGTACTGAACCCCCCGAACCGCCGCGGGTTAGCGGCGGCAGCTCGGGGGGTTTCTGAGTAGATTAAGCACGTTTTGAATGTCTAACACAGCGTGTCTTTCCCGCGCGCACCTGTCTCGCTGCACACGGCTGCAGAGGGGAGACAGGGCAGTGGCAGAGCATGAGGATGGGCTGAGCGGGGATGAATAGATCCGATGCAACGAACACACCCATGAGAGCGGAGAGAGACTTTTTTTAGTTATTATTTGAGCGCGTGTGATTAGCGCAGCAATGCAGCGGCCCCGTTAAGAAGACTGTTAAGGTTGGAGCTTATCGGTCCGGGTGGACCGGCACACGTTATGATACCGGGGTTCAATACCCATCCCTAATCTGTGCCATGCGTCGTTCTCAGCAGTGACTCTGGCCGTGGGTCGTGACTCTCAGCCCGTGGTCGTGACTCTCAGCCCGTGGGTCGTGACTCTCAGCCCGTGGGTCGTGACTCTCAGCCCGTGGGTCGTGACTCTCAGCCCGTGGGTCGTGACTCTCAGCCCGTGGGTTGTGACTCTCAGCCCGTGGGTTGTGACTCACAGCCCGTGGGTTGTGCCTCATCGTTGCTCCTATGCTATAGATTGAGCTTATATGAGAGATCTGGCATTATGAATCGATTGTGAACTGCTGTATCTCTTAATAAATTATGTTATGTGTTTTAATGATACTTTTTAATGTTTTAATGACTCTGGCCAGATGAACCATTCATTGTGAGGGTGACGTGTCCCCCCCACTTTTGAAAAGTGGTTGTTTGGTCCCCTCCACTTTCACAAAGTGAATTTTCATTGACTTTACATTTACTTAAAGTTTAGACTGGACCTTTTCAATAGGCGGCCCGAAGGCAAACAATTAAATATGACCCGCACCTTATTTTCCATAAAAAACAATATTTTTTGACATTATCCGCGCCAGTATCACGTCGCTCCGCGGCGCATCCGCTCCGCTTTGCGTAGCTGTGTTTATGCAGCTACGCCTCCTTATGGCACAAAATACATTTTAAAGCAAGTATTCAGTATACACAATGTCATTAGTATTCTCCCCAACACTGCATATGACTAGTCATGATTTGGCAACCTGTCTGTCTCTTGTATACAATTTTTAGCCTATTCATATTACTTTAATGTTGCGTGAAGATTCATCTTTAAACCCAAGCAAGTTTCTGTTTATGTCTTTCCTGTGCAGCGGCAGGTAAAAGATAAAAAATTGGTCAGACATGACTTTACTGCGCTCAACTTATCGCATGTGTATTGAACGTTGGTACCTTAAGATAGCGCCGTTGTGATCTTGCGCTCAAAATACGTCACTTATGACGTAACTGTAGACAGCTCTATACCAGGATGGATATTTTAGCTGCGTGTGGAGCAGTGGCTAAGGAGTCGACGTTTTCCAAAACTTGGACATTATTTATGGGATACTTTGAGGACTACGGAAGAGTAATTGGTGCATTTGGTGAGTACTGTAACTTTTTGTTTTTCTGCATGTTTAGTGAATAAGCTACAGCTGCTTTGTGGTGGTTAGCTTCTTAGCTTCTTAGGGCTGGTGTTCACTGTGCGATTTACTTTTGTCTAAGATGTTTAGATGTCACTTGACACAAGTGGGGTTTGTAAAATCGTGAGCTGCTCTGTCTCCAGTGTGCGATGGTTCAAAGAGAGAATTGTGGCTATGACCGATGTTTGTCAATATCAGGCTACAGACGTGTGGCCGCATGCTAATGGAGGCTAGCGGTGTTTTTATTCAATGTTTATTCATGCCAAATCCTGTTGTTTATGGTAGGGTCACGGTACAGATCCATGTGTGATTTCATTTCTGCAGACTTGATCTGATGGATCAGTTTGTGTTTGTGAGCCTTTGTTCTGCGTTTGTAAGCCGTGAAGATGTCATCTCCTGGTGTTAGCTTTGGCTACTGTGTGCTACAGTGTAGAGGCCAAGTTTATCATCAGCAACTGTCATTTTACATCTGTACCGTGAGCGAATTGCTCTCCTGTTGTATATGTAAAGCACAACATAAAAGTGGTGTGACACAAACAAACAAATCCTGAATTAATCTGCTTGCAGTCGGCGGGCTAGTTAGCTTTAGCCTGCTAGCTTCTTTGCGTTATCAGTGCTGATCTCCATTCATTGCATCAAGACCTTTTTAAATGTCAGAGCTCAACATTTGTTCTTATCGTTGGTCCTTAGCCTGTCACATTTTGTCCCAGGTTTATGGTGATATAGTTGTGGTTCGCTAAATGTTTGTGGGAGAGAGACAGTTTGCAGTTTATTTGGACAAATGATCACATTGACTTCTATGGCTTTCAGCGACCGTTAACAAGTTTCAGTTTCGTTCTACGTCACTTCCGGGGCTCCATGGCTAATGCGGAAGTGTTTTTCTTTTCCAAAATAAAAAGGTCTTTTTTGCCAGATTTAGCGAAAATTTTAACATGAATCTTGAATGTAATTGTGTTAACTACGTATTTGTGAACATGTAGTCTAATGTGTCATATGCACTTTAAGTGTGAGAATGTGTTCAGTGCTACTCAACTTTTGGAGTGCACTGATTAAACAAAATCCTGGATGTCCACTAACTTTCTGCATTTCAATGATAAAAAGACAGAGGTTCTACTAGTTGGACCTAGCAATGGTAGAGCTGCCTCTGCAAACTTGGGACGCTTGACACAGTTTAAGTCCACTGTGTCAAACCTTGGTGTTAAAATGGATCAAGATTTTAAATTTGACAAGCAGGTTAGTGCTGTGGTGAAGGCCAGTTTGTTCTATCTGAAGCAACTTGCAAAAATAAAGTCCTCACTTTATAGTCATCATTTTAAAATATTGATTCATGCTTTTGTTATGACGCGGCTGGACTACTGTAACTCTCTGTACACCGGCATCAGCCAGTCCTCGCTCACACGCCTGCAGCTGGTTCTGTCCGACCTGCTTGAGTCATACTCCCCGGCACGCTCGCTGCGATCGGCGGATAAAGCACTGCTTGGGGTTCCTCTGACTGAGCGTTTTCTGTTGTTGGTCCCAAACTGTGGAATGAGCTGCCTCTGTACTCTGTGTATTAGACAGGCTGACTCCCTTCCTGTATTTAAATCACACATTAAGACGTGTATGTTCTCTTTGGCATTTAGCAGGTTTGGAAGTTAACTTTTACTGTTCATATTGTCTTACGTGTATATATGATTGTATTTTTATATTGTCGAGTGAAGCCTTGTAACACTTTGAGGCTTTCCTAGCAAAAAAAGTGTTGTATGCTTCGAAGTCTCTGAGCTGTTTCATTCTGTTTGAACACTGACCTCTTGTGGACAAACTTTCTTATCGCAACTTCTCATAAACACGACTGAAGCACCAACATCATTGTGTGTGCAAGAAAAGTTTCAAACAAACGTGTAGCAGTTTTATTATTTGCAGCCTGATATTGATGTTTGAATGATTAAATCAATCATAGACCGATAAATAAGAGTCATTTTCTTTGTAACATGGGTCTGAGCTTCACGGAGCTCCAGTGGGCGGGGCCTCAGTCACCTGTGACTCTGCTGCTAAAGGCAGGACATCAATGCGCGATCTTTTTACTTCATTCAGTCAGAGCTAATTTAGCCACTATTTGCTGTAGATGGTGCTCCTTACGTTTCCTTCACCTGGTCAGCCATCCACGCCTGCTTTAGTATCTCTTCAAAAGCAGGACTTTGTAAAGAATAAGAAAATATATAGGCCTAGATATAAAACATATTCTGGCTGGCCCACAGCCACTTTCACCACATGAATGCGCTTAAAGTGCATATGACACATTAAACTACATTTTCACAAATACGTAGTTAACACAATTACATTCAAGATTCATGTTAAAATTTTCCCTAAATCTGGCAAAAAAAGACCTTTTTATTTTGGAAAAGAAAAACCCTTCCGCATTAGCCATGGAGCCCCGGAAGTGACGTAGAACAAAACTGAAATATGTTAACGGTCGCTGAAAGCCATAGAAGTCAATGGGATAATGTGTCCAAATAAACTGCAAACTGTCTCTCTCCCACAAACATTTAGCGAACCACAACTATATCACCATAAACCTGGGACAAAATGTGACAGGCTAAGGACCAACGATAAGAACAAATGTTGAGCTATGATATTTAAAAAGGTTTTGATGCAATGAATGGAGATCAGCGCTGATAACGCAAAGAAGCTAGCAGGCTAAAGCTAACTAGCCCGCCGGCTGCAAGCAGATTAATTCAGGATTAGTTTGTTTACGTTCACACCACTTTTATGTTGTGCTTTGCATTAACGGGAGAGCAATTGGCTCACGGTAGAGATGTAAAATGACAGTTGCTGATGATAAACTTGGCCTCTACACTGTAGCACACAGTAGCCAAAGCTAACATCAGGAGACATCTTCAAGGGTTACAAACGCGGAACGAAGGCTCACAAACACAAACCGATCCATCAGATCAAGTCTGCAGAATGAAATCACACGTGGATCTGTACCGTGACCCTGGCATAAACAGCAGGATTTTACTCTGGAAATAAAAACTGCGCTAGCATCGTTAGCATGCGACCACACGTCTGTAGCCTGATATTGACAAACATCGGTTGTAGCCACAATTCTCTCTTTGAACCATCGCATACTGGAGACAGAGCAGCTCACGATTTTACAAACCCCATGTTGTGTTAAGTGACATCTAAACATCTTAGACAAAAGTAAATTGCACAGTGAACGCCAGCCCTAAGAAGCTAAGAAGCTAACCACCACAAAGCAGTCAACTGTTGATTCACTAAACATGCAGAAAAACAAAAAGTTACAGTACTCACCAAACGCAGACATCGCTCTTCCATTGTGTGAAAGCCTTCAGTCCTCAAAGTATCCCATAAATAATGTCCAAGTTATGGAAAACATCGACTCCTTAGCCACTGGGTAGGCCAGCCACTGCTCCACACGCAGCTAAAAAATATCCATCCTGGTATGGATATGGAAAAGCGTAATCGTCCCACGGGCAAAATAAAGTCCTTGTGCGCACAGATAAACTCCTGTAATTCCGCTGTTCCTCAAAATGCCGATGCACGTGTGTCCTGTCAGCATGATGGCTGTTTTAGTTTTGATGCAGGCGGCGCAAAGTGAAGGAGGAGCTTATTTCCTGCGTGGAACCAACTTCTTATAAATATATTAAAAAGAAATGAAATAAGCTGCATTTCTAAATAAGCAAACTTTTAATGACTGCAAAGAATTGTATAAACATTATAAAATAAAACGAGCTACACCTTAGCTGAAGAAAACTGCACCAGAAGTGCATTTAACAAATGGCTGACTCCACACACACAATAACTTATTTATTAAGTAAATTACCAATTCAGTTTAATATAAATAGAGCTAATCATAAAATCTGATCAAGAATATAAGAAAAAAGACTGTCAAATACCTACAAAAAAGAGCGCCATCTGCTGTATTTTTATTGCACCTGCCTTCCTCTACGTCAGCACTGAAGAGCGTTCTACTGTTGCTAAGGAGTTGCTAAGGACATTTCCCTGTTAGATTAAGTACAGTTTTGACTTTTTAATCATATTTTCTCCACAAGCTGATATTTTATGGGTGTAAAACTGTGATATTTTCCTTAACACAGGTATTATCCCACCAAATCAAGAAGAATTATAAAAACTTGATAACCTGTCATATGCACTTTAAATGGGAAATGGGGGCAACACTCTGAGCCGATGACCCGCTTTAAGACACGATACGCAACTCACAGAATGAAGCCGTTTTCGAGACAGTCAGACAGAAAGGATTCTGATAATGAGATACTTGGTGAAATACTTGGGTTTTGAAGTTAAAGTCTGATTTATATTTCAATTTCATGTAAAAAGGACAAAACACACAATGTGAAAATTCCAGATATGTCCAAAGAATAATCCATAAATAATAGACAACAGTAAGTAATGATACAAAGTTAAAAAAAAAGATTAAATTAGATTAATACTTTTTACTGGTTTACTTAAATAAGAGTACTGTTACTTCTAAATTAATAACTGCAGTAGATGAACGTACTGTGTGATTCTCTGTGTTGAAACAGCTGAATAAAAGTACTTGAGTAAAAGTAACTGAGTACTTCCCACCTCGGCCAATGGGAGCAGAGGATTATCTGTGTTAGTTCTGCAAGCTCTGTGTCCTCCTCTAGGGGGCACCACCACATTCAATGAACTGACACTAAGCAGAGATTCTGAGCAGCTCTGGAGATGAAGAGATTAAAGTGCATATGACACATTAGACTACATTTTCACAAATACGTAGTTAACACAATTACATTCAAGATTCATGTTAACATTTTCCCTAAATCTGGCAAAAAAAGACCTTTTTATTTTGGAAAAGAAAAACACTTCCGCATTAGCCATGGAGCACCGGAAGTGACGTAGAACAAAACTGAAAATTGTTAACGGTCGCTGAAAGCCATAGAAGTCAATGGGATAATTTGTCCAAATAAACTGCAAACTGTCTCTCTCCCACAAACATTTAGCGAACCACAACTATATCACCATAAACCTGGGACAAAATGTGACAGGCTAAGGACCAACGTTAAGAACAAATGTTGAGCTCTGACATTTAAAAAGGTCTTGATGCAATGAATGGAGATCAGCGCTGATAACGCAAAGAAGCTAGCAGGCTAAAGCAAACTAGCCCGCCGGCTGCAAGCAGATTAATTCAGGATTAGTTTGTTTACGTTCACACCACTTTTATGTTGTGCTTTGCATTAACAGGAGAGCAATTCGCTCACGGTACAGATGTAAAATGACAGTTGCTGATGATAAACTTGGCCTCTACACTGTAGCACACAGTAGCCAAAGCTAACACCAGGAGACGACACCTTCACGGCTTACAAACGCGGAACAAAGGCTCACAAACACAAACTGATCCATCAGATCAAGTCTGCAGAATGAAATCACACGTGGATCTGTACCGTGACCCTGCCATAAACAGCAGGATTTTACTCTGGAAATAAAAACTGCGCTAGCATCGTTAGCATGCGGCCACACGTCTGTAGCCTGATATTGACAAACATCGGTCGTAGCCACAATTCTCTCTTTGAACCATCGCACACTGGAGACAGAGCAGCTCACGATTTTACAAACCCCACTTGTGTCAAGTGACATCTAAACATCTTAGACAAAAGTAAATCGCGCAGTGAACGCCAGCCCTAAGAAGCTAAGAAGCTAACCACCACAAAGCAGCTGTTGATTCACTAAACATGCAGAAAAACAAAAAGTTACAGTACTCACCAAACGCAGACATCGCTCTTCCATTGTGTGAAAGCCTTCAGTCCTCAAAGTATCCCATAAATAATGTCCAAGTTTTGGAAAACATCGGCTCCTTAGCCACTGGGTAGGCCAGCCACTGCGCCACACGCAGCTAAAATATCCATCCTGGTATGGATATGGAAAAGTGTAATCGTCCCGCGAGCAAAATAAAGTCCTTGTGCGCAGATAAACTCCTGTAATTCCGCTGTTCCTCAAAATGCCGATGCACGTGTGTCCTGTCAGCATGATGGCTGTTTTAGTTTTGATGCAGGCGGCGCAAAGTGAAGGAGGAGCTTATTTCCTGCGTGGAACCAACTTCTTATAAATATATTAAAAAGAAATGAAATAAGCTGCATTTCTAAATAAGCAAACTTTTAATGACTGCAAAGAATTGTATAAACATTATAAAATAAAACGAGCTACACCTGAGCTGAAGAAAACTGCACCAGAAGTGCATTTAACAAATGGCTGACTACACACACACAATAACTTATTTATTGAAGTAAATTACCAATTCAGTTTAATATAAATATAGCTAATAATGAAATCTGATCAAGAATATAAGAAAAAAGACTGTCAAATACCTACAAAAAAGAGCGACATCTGCTGTATTTTTATTGCACCTGCCTTCCTCTACCAGCACTGAAGAGCGTTCTACTGTTGCTAAGGAGTTGCTAAGGACAATTCCCTGTTAGATTAAGTACAGTTTTGACTTTTTAATCATATTTTCTCCACAAGCTGATATTTTATGGGTGTAAAACTGTGATATTTTCCTTAACACAGGTATTATCCCACCAAATCAAGAAGAATTATAAAAACATGATAACCTGTCATATGCACTTTAAGGATTTAAATGTGCAGTACCTGAACAAACCAGGAAGAGGGAAACATCTGAGAAACTATCGTAGACACAGTCTCTCACAACAGAGTTCTCCTTCATACAGTCAGTGTCAACGCCCCACACATCACTCCAGTCAGAGTCTCTCTCTTCTGTAGAAACAGCAGAGCCACAGTCCAGGCTCTGACACACGACGGCCGCCGCCCTCAGGTCCCAGTGGTAGGTAGCGGTCACTCGTCTCCACTCTCCTCCGAGCTCCGCCTCCAGCGTCCCCTCACAGCGACTGGCCCCTCCCACCAGCCTCAGCGGCTCTGGACACAAGATACAGGTGAGCCCCGCCCCCTTACAGGCCCCGCCCCTGGCCCCGCCCCTTTACCTGTGCAGGTGAGGTTGAGAGTGGGGCAGGTCTCTGGGCCGGTCCTGGTCCGGTTACAGTCCATCAGCTTAGACTCGTGGCCCTCACAGTGGAACGTCTGCCCCAGAGGAGAGAGCGCCCCCTGGAGGAGAGGAGCCCCACAGCCCAGCTCCCTGCACAGCACCTCTGCCCCACGACGGTCCAAGGCCCCCTCACAGACCCCGGCCCAGGACTGGTCCAAGGACTGGTCCTGGATCAGCAGAGATCCTGAACACAGGCTCCGCCCCCCGACCAGCCGCACCGAGTCTGTGTATGAAGATGAGATCACAGTCTGAGCTGCTCTGCAGTAAGTCTCTCCTTTATGTAGGAAAGGTCAATAATGTTTCCTAGAGTTTCAGTGTCTCTGATGTGGGTCTGTGCAGAGCGTCACCGTCAGTGGGAAATAAAGTCAAAAGTACTAGTTAAAACTATTACTTTCAGTTACTTTTACTTTACTTCAAAACTATTTGAAAACTCTTTACTTTAACATTATGAAAAGAGTCAGGGCTAAGTCTGTCCACACTGTTACTATAGCGACGATATCGAGGTCATTTTGTCCTGAGTCTGAATGTCCAGAGAGAGAAGAAACTAATGCACTCAAAATGTTCCACAATGAATTCTGAAAAGGGTCTAGCTGCGATGGTCACAGACGGGTCGATATAGACCACAATGCACTGGGAGAGTGGGCAGAGTCAGACAGAGACAGGTCTTTGAACCAAACACAACAGAATGAGTCAAAAACACTTAGGTCGGATAGTCTAGTTCGTTTGAGGTGTTGTGAACACGCAAAGGGGGCCAAAGAAGCAAACCCTCAGTGGCGCAAAAAGGGCATATGCAATATATGCCTTGCATAGGGGCGCCGAAAGGACGGGCGCTATACGATAGTGATGGGTCGCTCGCGAACGAGTTGGTACAAAGAGCCGGCTCTTTTAAGTGAACGATGAGAGCCGAGTCGGTTTTTTTTAAAAGTTTGAAGTTTGATGAAGGTCAGAGTGACCTATACGTTGCTGCAAAAAGCAAGTAAAAGAGTGAGACAGTGTGCGGGAGCCTTTTTTCCAAGTTAAATTTACATGTTTATCAAGCTCCACGTGCAGCGGTCTGTGCTCACCTCAGAGAGAAGAGAGAGAGAGAGAGAGAGAGAGAGAAAGGGAAAGATAATGGGGTCGGGGAGAGAGAGGGAAAGGTGTTGAAAAACTTGAAGCCTTAGCCCGTGTGCGAAGAACAAACCTGCTGTTTACACAAAACTAAGAACTCTACAAACTTATTCTCATCCATGAATATAATCAGCGCATCTCTAGCTTTAAGTCATTTTTTATTTGAGAACAATCCGACTCATATTTTCGGTTTTATGTTTAGATAGAGTTAAGCTGGGTTTGTGGAGTAAAAAGTAAACGATGCATCACACGCGCGGGGCGGCGATACGTCGCCTTTTGTTGGCCTTTTCCTCATGTGTACGAGCTCATTAAAACAGCAACAAAAGCAGTACAAGAGAAGTCCTGCTAAAGTTCAGTGATGTCTGGAGTCTGAATCCCTCTCTCAGTGTGAGGCTGCAGCAGCTGGAGCAGGAACAGGGGCGGAGCTACAGGCAGCTGAGGGACTGGGGAGAAACACTAAGGATTTTAACAGTAAATAAAAAAGTATGTGTGTGAAACTAATACCACCAGCTTTAAAAGTGTGGACACAGATTAATATAAGCCATATAATAGCAATGAAAAAAAAATCTAATGTTCCTTTTCATTTCTTTCTTATATATTATAGTTGTTGTTTTGTGCAGGGAGTACTCAAAAGGCTCATTTAACGAGCCATGAATGAAAATTTCTGATAATTTTGTCTGAAATTTAAAGTGTATATGTTGCCATTGGGGAGCCAAAAGAGCCGGCTCTTTTTAGTAAGCCGATCCAAATGATCTGGTTCACCACATCACCTCCCTCATGCTCCCTCATGCGTGTTGTCATGGCGTCGTGAAAACAGGAAGTGACCTCCCTCTCTCCTTGTGCATCTTGAGTTTTTTGCCTTTTTCTGCGAACTGCATTTGTGGTTTATGTGTTCCACATTGTTTTTCTGGATACTTTTGTACGTCTTTGCCGTGTTTTTGTGGAGCTTTGGTAGATTTGTTTACTTTGAGAGTCTAAAATGGTCCTGAAGAAAGCAGCTTTTTAAAGGTAAACAAAATGCTAGCTTATCAGCTAAACCCATTTGAGACCTACACATTTCTACACTGAAGAGTCACCAAGAGTCCCCACAGCTGCAGCGCAGAGGAGGCGTAACAAGAGGCGCTACAGGAAACAAAAAGGGACAAACGAGAGATGGTAAAAGACTGTTGTGGAGCGGAGGGAGAAAGAGGAAGGAGGAGGTGGAGCTGACCAGTCCAGGACACCACGCTCTGAAACAGGGACAAACCCAGGAGGCGCTGACCCGTTTCAGAGGAGACAGAGGGCAGCCAGGTTTCCTCCGAGTGCTACAGTTTCCCCGACCTCCAAGATCATGCGGGTCAGGTTGACACAGTGGCAGCGCGGCTCAGCCGCAGCAGCTCAGGACTAACACCTGAACACTATTTCGTTGTACGCTTGTACAATGACAATAAAGCACTTACTTACTTACTTACTTCCTTACCAAAAAGAGCCGAAAATCCCATTACTACGAATACGAGAGAAAAAAATATTGAAATATAGTCGGACTCGGCGCGCAAGGGATAGCGGCGCCTCATAGGCCATTTCCCCGATTTTTTTCCAGGGGGGGGGGCACCGGCTTTGTGTCTGCATACCCCCCAGAAAGTGGGTAGTTGCGCCCCTGTAAACCCTGGACGGGCTGAAAACGTGGGTCTCAGCCCGGTTCAAACAAACTCTGAAGCGGATCATTTGGTTTATGAACGCAAATGATCCAGAGAGCAGAACAAAACCAGGAAGAGAAAGTTGTAGGGGAAGCTGGGCGGTGACAAGGGGCACACGGTTAGCGTACCTGTGTTGCCATTCAATAATATTGACAATATTTTTCCATTTGCAAAATACACAAATACATTAAAAATAATATAAAGTTACATACACACTCATTCCCCTTTCCACATTCCAACTCCATATGACTGTGGTAGCCAGGACTGTCGCAGGGGGTGTGCGAGGCCCTGTGCGAACTTGAAATGCGAGGCCCTGCTCTGACACTTGTCATTCATTACCAGAGGTTCCACTACACTTTTATCCGCTGATCTTCTGTGGGCTTTGTAAACCTACAAACTTTGCTGGGATTGCACTGTAAATTAAATCGCGAATATAGCTAATATGCACGCTAGTTTAAGTAGCCTACCAGAAGCCCGAAGACATGATTGTTTTACCTTGAGTGTGTGTGTTGTGCTTGTGTGGTGTGTCTCTGGGAAGGTGGATGGGGAGTGTGTGAGTGCGACAATGTGTTTGTATTTGTGGGGGGAGGTGGGTGTGAGAGAATGTTTTTAAATCTGTAAAGCACTTTGTGTTACATGACATGTATGAAAAGCGCTATATAAATAAAGATTGATTGATTGATTGATTGATTGATTGATTGATTGATGTATTAGCCGTAATTATTAAAATAAAGACGCAGCGCTGCTCTATTTCTGACGAGCGGGGCTCTCTCTCTAAAAGCAGCTACTGTTTAACACCGCGTGGTTTCGCTTTGCTTTTCGTACGGAAACTAAACCGTTTTAAAATGCTGCGATGGATATCACATCGAAGCTGAGACCATGGGTTTGGATGTTTTCACGAAGGACGGAGAGAGAGGAGAGAGAGAAGAGAAAGACGCGGAGGTACAAGGCTATGAGCACACGGACCGGGCGGTGCGTGGAGCAGCTTCAATAACGTAGGCTACGACGCAAACTTCTAAATATTGTCCCGTTCACCCACTGTTTCTTAAACATTACATTAAAATTGAGCAAATAATATATTAATTTTTTTTTTTTAATAAATTTTATATTATTGTCATAATATAAAATGTACACCAAAAGCCATGACTTGTAAATATGAGGCAGAAACCTTTGACATAAGCAGCGCCAGAGGCCAGAGAGCAAACCCCTGATCAGATAATTTTTACTACCTTGCTCTGCGTCTCTTTCCCTCGGACAGTCGTCATAAGTAGTTTTCGATGTCTCTGCCCGGAGCCTTCGTAGTTGTCATGTGAAGAAAGAATATCTCCAGGGTCCACTAGTCCTGCTTTAGTCCCGCTTTAGTTCTGGTTTAGTCCCGGTTTTGCTTCGTCTGGCACCATCTCATCTCATGATGAGTATCAGCTCATTTATCTCCCATTTCGTTCGTAAAAATATCTGTGCGTTCTGAGCGTAGTTTCTGTCACTGTCAGATTAAAAAGTGCATAAAGAAAAACCAACACATTCACAGTCTGATACCGCTACATTTTGTAAACAAAAGACGGAACAAGGGGTCTTGTCTGGTGTGATAGGTCTGGGCCTCTATTGCTCTGGTGCTCAAGGCCTGCTCCTGTGTAGCCATTGGTAGGATTTCTTGATATCCGCCACTTCAGTTATGTTTCGGTGGTACATCCCGTGTAGGGGCTTGTCCTCCGATGACGGGGCCTCCAGCACCTCATCTTCTGTTCCCCATTGTCTGAGACATTCACTGAGCACGTCATCTGTTGTAGCTTTGTCCTTGATGTTTGTGGATCTTGGACGTTTCATCCTGGATAGTGGCTCTCACTAGTCCTCGGCCTCCTTCCTTGCTAGTGTACAGTCTCAGGGTGCAGGATTTCGGTGGAACCCTCCATGCAAGGTTAGGAGCTTTCGTGTCTTAACATCTGTGGTCTGTATCTCATCCTTTGGCCAGCTTATTATTCCTGCAGGGTATCTGATTACTGGCAGGGCGTAGCTGTTTATTGCCCGGGATTTGTTCTTGCCATTGAGCTGGCTTCTTAGGACCTGCCTTACTCGTTGGAGGTATTTGGCGTCCACGTTGTGGAGAGGCAGGTTATTGGCCAATAGTTGGATGGGACTGTACCCTTTGAGGGATCCTTCAGGATCAGGATTGTGCGCCCTTCGGTTAACCATTCAGGGTGATTCCCATCTCTCAGCATCTGGTTCATTTGTGCTGCCAAGCACAGAGAGTCAGAGACTCTCAGAGACACGAGCACAGAGTCGGAGCACAGAGTTAGAGAGTCAAGAGCACAGAGTCAAGAGCACAGAGTTAGAGAGTCAAGAGCACAGAGTTAGAGCAGAGTCAGAGCACAGAGTCAGAGCACAGAGAGTCAGAGCACAGAGAGTTAGAACAGAGTCAAGAGCACAGAGTTAGAGCAGAGTCAGAGCACAGAGTCAGAGCACAGAGAGTCAGAGCACAGAGAGTTAGAACAGAGTCAAGAGCACAGAGTTAGAGAGTCAAGAGCACAGAGTTAGAGAGTCAAGAGCACAGAGTCAAGAGCACAGAGTTAGAGAGTCAAGAGCACAGAGTTAGAGAGTCAAGAGCACAGAGTCAAGAGCATAGAGTCAAGAGCATAGAGTCAAGAGCACAGAGTCAAGAGCACAGAGTCAAGTGCACAGAGTTAGAGAGTCAAGTGCACAGAGTTAGAGAGTCAAGTGCACAGAGTTAGAGAGTCAAGTGCACAGAGTTAGAGAGTCAAGAGCACAGAGTCAAGAGCACAGAGTCAAGAGCATAGAGTCAGAGCACAGAGTCACAAGCACAGAGTCACAAGCACAGAGTCACAAGCACAGAGTCACAAGCACAGAATCAAGAGCATAGAGTCAGAGGCTGTTTGCCAAAGCCTAGGTACCTTGCCTTGCCTTGGTATTGAAGGCAGTGCCTCCAAACCCACTTCCTTCCAGTCTAAGGCAAGTGTCCTGCCTTGGTCCAAAAAGAGCTGCTAATGGAACACACTTCAGAGCTAAAGGAAGTGACATCACAAAATAAAACAGGAAGTTGTTTTTCATCCAGGGGGAGGGGGGGGGTGCTCACGAGGCTATTTGACCAAATCTTGACAAAAGCTTTTGCTTTTTTGCAATTAAAATTTACACGGGCTGCAGAGACAATAAACAAGCTTGTATTTTTTTTTCTTAAAAAGTGGAATTTAAGTGCTTTAACAAGTCACATAAGCCAGCACCACCTTTCTTCTTTTTTTTGTCATAAGAGCCATGGTGCATTATGGGTGATTTTGGCTGGAGCAAGGCAGTGAAGGCTACACTGATGTATCCTTGGTATATTAGCCACATGCTAAGCAAAGGGAGGACACAGGCCTCCAGACGACTTGAACATTGGAACAGCACTTGGGCGGTGAGTGATGATGTGGATGCCTGACCACGCCCACTTCAGACCAAGGCGAGGGACCGAGGCTTTGGGAAACAGCCAGAGAGTCAAGAGCACAGAGTCAAGAGCACAGAGTCAGAGCACAGAGTCACGAGCACAGAGTCACGAGCACAGAGTCACGAGCACAGAGTCACGAGCACAGAGTCAGAGCACAGAGTCACGAGCACAGAGTCAGAGCACAGAGAGTTAGAGCAGAGTCAGAGCACAGAGTCAGAGCACAGAGAGTTAGAGCAGTCAGAGTCAGAGAACAGAGTCAGAGCACAGAGAGTCAGAGCACAGAGAGTCAGAGCACAGAGTCACGAGCACAGAGTCAGAGAACAGAGTCAGAGCACAGAGTCAAGAGCACAGAGTCAAGAGCATAGAGTCAAGAGCATAGAGTCAAGAGCACAGAGTCAAGAGCACAGAGTCAAGTGCACAGAGTTAGAGAGTCAAGTGCACAGAGTTAGAGAGTCAAGTGCACAGAGTTAGAGAGTCAAGTGCACAGAGTTAGAGAGTCAAGAGCACAGAGTCAAGAGCACAGAGTCAAGAGCATAGAGTCAGAGCACAGAGTCACAAGCACAGAGTCACAAGCACAGAGTCACAAGCACAGAGTCACAAGCACAGAATCAAGAGCATAGAGTCAGAGGCTGTTTGCCAAAGCCTAGGTACCTTGCCTTGCCTTGGTATTGAAGGCAGTGCCTCCAAACCCACTTCCTTCCAGTCTAAGGCAAGTGTCCTGCCTTGGTCCAAAAAGAGCTGCTAATGGAACACACTTCAGAGCTAAAGGAAGTGACATCACAAAATAAAACAGGAAGTTGTTTTTCATCCAGGGGGAGGGGGGGGTGCTCACGAGGCTATTTGACCAAATCTTGACAAAAGCTTTTGCTTTTTTGCAATTAAAATTTACACGGGCTGCAGAGACAATAAACAAGCTTGTATTTTTTTTCTTAAAAAGTGGAATTTAAGTGCTTTAACAAGTCACATAAGCCAGCACCACCTTTCTTCTTTTTTTGTCATAAGAGCCATGGTGCATTATGGGTGATTTTGGCTGGAGCAAGGCAGTGAAGGCTACACTGATGTATCCTTGGTATATTAGCCACATGCTAAGCAAAGGGAGGACACAGGCCTCCAGACGACTTGAACATTGGAACAGCACTTGGGCGGTGAGTGATGATGTGGATGCCTGACCACGCCCACTTCAGACCAAGGCGAGGGACCGAGGCTTTGGGAAACAGCCAGAGAGTCAAGAGCACAGAGTCAAGAGCACAGAGTCAGAGCACAGAGTCACGAGCACAGAGTCACGAGCACAGAGTCACGAGCACAGAGTCACGAGCACAGAGTCAGAGCACAGAGTCACGAGCACAGAGTCAGAGCACAGAGAGTTAGAGCAGAGTCAGAGCACAGAGTCAGAGCACAGAGAGTTAGAGCAGTCAGAGTCAGAGAACAGAGTCAGAGCACAGAGAGTCAGAGCACAGAGAGTCAGAGCACAGAGAGTCAGAGCACAGAGAGTTAGAGCAGTCAGAGTCAGAGAACAGAGTCAGAGCACAGAGAGTCAGAGCACAGAGAGTCAGAGCACAGAGTCACGAGCACAGAGTCAGAGAACAGAGTCAGAGCACAGAGTCAAGAGCACAGAGTCAGAGAACAGAGTCAGAGCACAGAGAGTTAGAGCACAGAGTCAGAGCACAGAGTCACGAGCACAGAGTCAGAGCACAGAGTCAGAGCACAGAGAGTTAGAGCAGAGTCAGAGCACAGAGAGTTAGAGCAGAGTCAGAGCACAGAGTCAGAGAACAGAGAGTTAGAACAGAGTCAGAGCACAGAGAGTTAGAGAACAGAGTCAGAGCACAGAGAGTTAGAGCAGAGTCAGAGCACAGAGTCAGAGCACAGAGAGTCAGAGCACAGAGAGTTAGAGCAGAGTCAGAGAACAGAGAGTTAGACAGAGTCAGAGCACAGAGAGTTAGAGAACAGAGTCAGAGCACAGAGAGTTAGAACAGAGTCAGAGCACAGAGAGTTAGAGCACAGAGAGTTAGAACAGAGTCAGAGCACAGAGAGTCAGAGCACAGAGTCAGAGCACAGAGTCAGAGCACAGAGTCAGAGCACAGAGTCAAGAGCACAGAGAGTTAGAGCAGAGTCAGAGCACAGAGAGTTAGAACAGAGTCAGAGCACAGAGAGTTAGAGCACAGAGAGTTAGAACAGAGTCAGAGCACAGAGAGTTAGAGCACAGAGAGTCAGAGCACAGAGAGTTAGAGCACAGAGAGTCAGAGCACAGAGTCAAGAGCACAGAGTCAGAGCACAGAGAGTTAGAGCAGAGTCAGAGCACAGAGTCAGAGCACAGAGTCAAGAGCACAGAGAGTCAGAGAACAGAGTCAGAGCACAGAGTCAGAGCACAGAGAGTTAGAACAGAGTCAGAGCACAGAGTCAGAGCACAGAGTCAAGAGCACAGAGAGTTAGAGCACAGAGTCAGAGCACAGAGAGTCAGAGCACAGAGTCAGAGCACAGAGAGTCAGAACAGAGTCAGAGCACAGAGAGTCAGAGCACAGAGAGTCAGAACAGAGTCAGAGCACAGAGTCAGAGCACAGAGTCACGAGCACAGAGTCAGAGAACAGAGTCAGAGCACAGAGAGTTAGAGCACAGAGAGTTAGAGCACAGAGAGTCAGAGCACAGAGAGTTAGAGCAGAGTCAGAGCACAGAGAGTTAGAGCAGAGTCAGAGCACAGAGAGTCAGAGCAGAGTCAGAGCACAGAGAGTCAGAGAACAGAGTCAGAGCACAGAGAGTCAGAGCACAGAGAGTTAGAGCACAGAGAGTCAGAGCACAGAGAGTTAGAGCAGAGTCAGAGCACAGAGTCAGAGCACAGAGTCACGAGCACAGAGTCAGAGAACAGAGTCAGAGCACAGAGAGTTAGAGCAGAGTCAGAGCACAGAGAGTCAGAGCAGAGTCAGAGCACAGAGAGTCAGAGCAGAGTCAGAGCACAGAGAGTTAGAGCAGAGTCAGAGCACAGAGAGTCAGAGCAGAGTCAGAGCACAGAGTCAGAGCACAGAGAGTTAGAGCAGAGTCAGAGCACAGAGTCAGAGCACAGAGAGTTAGAGCAGTCAGAGTCAGAGAACAGAGTCAGAGCACAGAGAGTCAGAGCACAGAGAGTTAGAGCAGAGTCAGAGCACAGAGAGTTAGAACAGAGTCAGAGCACAGAGAGTCAGAGCACAGAGAGTTAGAGCACAGAGAGTTAGAAACAGAAAAAAAAAAAAAAAAAAAAGTCAGAGCACAGAGAGTTAGAACAGAGTCAGAGCACAGAGAGTCAGAGCACAGAGTCAGAGCACAGAGTCAAGAGCACAGAGTCAAGAGCACAGAGAGTTAGAACAGAGTCAGAGCACAGAGAGTCAGAGCACAGAGTCAGAGCACAGAGTCAGAGCACAGAGTCAAGAGCACAGAGAGTTAGAGCAGAGTCAGAGAACAGAGTCAAGAGCACAGAGTCAGAGCACAGAGTCAGAGCACAGAGAGTCAGAGAACAGAGTCAAGAGCACAGAGTCAGAGCACAGAGAGTTAGAGCACAGAGTCAGAGCACAGAGAGTCAGAGCACAGAGTCAGAGCACAGAGAGTCAGAGAACAGAGTCAAGAGCACAGAGAGTTAGAACAGAGTCAGAGCACAGAGTCAGAGCACAGAGTCAGAGCACAGAGAGTCAGAACAGAGTCAGAGCACAGAGAGTCAGAGCACAGAGAGTTAGAACAGAGTCAGAGCACAGAGAGTTAGAACAGAGTCAGAGCACAGAGTCAGAGCACAGAGAGTCAGAGCACAGAGAGTCAGAACAGAGTCAGAGCACAGAGTCAAGAGCACAGAGAGTTAGAGCACAGAGAGTTAGAGCACAGAGTCAGAGCACAGAGAGTCAGAGCACAGAGAGTCAGAGCACAGAGTCAGAGCACAGAGTCAGAGCACAGAGAGTCAGAACAGAGTCAGAGCACAGAGTCAGAGCACAGAGAGTCAGAACAGAGTCAGAGCACAGAGAGTTAGAACAGAGTCAGAGCACAGAGAGTTAGAACAGAGTCAGAGCACAGAGAGTCAGAGAACAGAGTCAGAGAACAGAGAGTTAGAGCACAGAGAGTTAGAACAGAGTCAGAGCACAGAGAGTTAGAACAGAGTCAGAGCACAGAGTCAGAGCACAGAGTCAAGAGCACAGAGAGTCAGAGCACAGAGAGTCAGAGCACAGAGTCAAGAGCACAGAGTCAAGAGCACAGAGAGTTAGAGCAGAGTCAGAGCACAGAGAGTCAGAGAACAGAGTCAGAGAACAGAGTCAAGAGCACAGAGTCAGAGCACAGAGAGTCAGAGCAGAGTCAGAGCACAGAGAGTCAGAGTCAGAGAGTCAGAGCACAGAGAGTTAGAGCAGAGTCAGAGTCAGAGCACAGAGAGTTAGAGCAGAGTCAGAGCACAGAGAGTTAGAGCAGAGTCAGAGCACAGAGAGTCAGAGCACAGAGAGTTAGAGCACAGAGAGTTAGAACAGAGTCAGAGCACAGAGAGTTAGAGCAGAGTCAGAGCACAGAGAGTTAGAACAGAGTCAGAGCACAGAGAGTCAGAGCACAGAGAGTTAGAACAGAGTCAGAGCACAGAGAGTTAGAACAGGTCAGAGCACAGAGAGTCAGAGCACAGAGAGTTAGAGCACAGAGAGTTAGAGCACAGAGAGTTAGAACAGAGTCAGAGCACAGAGAGTTAGAGCACAGAGAGTCAGAGCACAGAGAGTCAGAGCAGAGTCAGAGCACAGAGTCAGAGCACAGAGAGTTAGAGCACAGAGAGTCAGAGCACACAGAGTCAGAGCACAGAGAGTCAGAGCACAGAGAGTTAGAGCACAGAGAGTCAGAGCACAGAGTCAGAGCACAGAGAGTTAGAGCACAGAGAGTTAGAACAGAGTCAGAGCACAGAGAGTTACGAGCAGAGTCAGAGCACAGAGATCAGAGCACAGAGATAGAACAGAGTCAGAGCACAGAGAGTCAGAGCACAGAGAGTCAGAGCACAGAGAGTTAGAGCCAGAGTCAGAGCACAGAGAGTTACGAGCAGAGTCAGAGCACAGAGAGTCAGAGCACAGAGAGTTAGAACAGAGTCAGAGCACAGAGAGTCAGAGCACAGAGAGTCAGAGCACAGAGTCAGAGCACAGAGAGTCAGAGCACAGAGAGTCAGAGCACAGAGTCAGAGCACAGAGAGTTAGAGCACAGAGAGTTAGAGCACAGAGAGTTAGAGCACAGAGAGTCAGAGCACAGAGAGTTAGAGCACAGAGAGTTAGAGCAGAGTCAGAGCACAGAGAGTCAGAGCACAGAGAGTCAGAGCACAGAGAGTTAGGCAGAGCACAGAGAGTAGAGCACAGGAGAGTCAGAGCACAGAGAGTCAGAGCACAGAGAGTTAGAACAGAGTCAGAGCACAGAGAGTTAGAGCACAGAGAGTCAGAGCACAGAGAGTCAGAGCACAGAGAGTTAGAGCAGAGTCAGAGCACAGAGAGTCAGAGCACAGAGAGTCAAGAGCACAGAGAGTTAGAACAGAGTCAGAGCACAGAGTCAGAGCACAGAGTCAGAGCACAGAGAGTCAGAACAGAGTCAGAGCACAGAGAGTCAGAGCACAGAGAGTTAGAACAGAGTCAGAGCACAGAGAGTCAGAACAGAGTCAGAGCACAGAGTCAAGAGCACAGAGAGTTAGGCACAGAGAGTTAGAGCACAGAGTCAGAGCACAGAGAGTCAGAGCACAGAGAGTCAGAGCACAGAGTCAGAGCACAGAGAGTCAGAACAGAGTCAGAGCACAGAGAGTCAGAGCACAGAGTCAGAGCACAGAGGAGAACAGAGTCAGAGCACAGAGAGTTAGAACAGAGTCAGAGCACAGAGAGTCAGAGAACAGAGAGTTAGAGCACAGAGAGTTAGAACAGAGTCAGAGCACAGAGAGTTAGAACAGAGTCAGAGCACAGAGAGTCAGAGCACAGAGTCAGAGCACAGAGTCAGAGCACAGAGTCAAGAGCACAGAGAGTCAGAGCACAGAGAGTCAGAGCACAGAGTCAAGAGCACAGAGTCAAGAGCACAGAGAGTCAGAGCACAGAGAGTTAGAGCAGAGTCAGAGCACAGAGAGTCAGAGAACAGAGTCAGAGAACAGAGTCAAGAGCACAGAGAGTTAGAACAGAGTCAGAGCACAGAGAGTCAGAGCACAGAGTCAGAGCACAAGTCAGAGCACAGAGAGTTAGAACAGAGTCAGAGCACAGAGAGTCAGAGCACAGAGAGTCAGAGCACAGAGTCAGAGCACAGAGAGTCAGAGCACAAGAGTCAGAGCACAGAGAGTCAGAGCACAGAGAGTTAGACACAGAGTCAGAGCACAGAGAGTCAGAACAGAGTAGAAAATCAGAGCACAGAGAGTCAGAGCACAGAGAGTCAGAGCACAGAGAGTCAAAGATAGAACAGAGTCAGGCACAGAAGTCAGAGAGAGTCAGAGAGTCAGAGCACAGAGAGTTAGAGCACAGAGAGTTAGAGCAGAGTCAGAGCACAGAGAGTCAGAGCACAGAGAGTCAGAGCACAGAGAGTTAGAGCACAGAGAGTCAGAGCACAGAGAGTCAGAGCACAGAGAGTCAGAGCACAGGAGAGTCAGAGCACAGAGAGTTAGAGCAGAGTCAGAGCACAGAGAGTCAGAGCACAGAGAGTCAGAGCACAGAGAGTTAGAGCAGAGTCAGAGTCAGAGCACAGAGAGTTAGAGCAGAGTCAGAGCACAGAGAGTTAGAGCACAGAGAGTTAGAACAGGAGTCAGAGCACAGAGAGTCAGAGCAGAGTCAGAGCACAGAGAGTTAGAGCAGAGTCAGAGCACAGAGAGTTAGAGCAGAGTCAGAGCACAGAGAGTAGAGCAGAGAAGCACAGAGAGTTAGAGCACAGAGAGTCAGAGCAGAGTCAGAGCACAGAGAGTTAGAGACAGAGTCAGAGCACAGAGAGTCAGAGCAGAGTCAGAGCAAGCAAGAGAGTCAGAGCACAGAGAAGTCAGAGCACAGAGAGTTAAGACAGAGTCAGAGCACAGAGAGTTAGACAGAGTAGAGCACAGAGAGTTAGAGCACAGAGAGTTAGAGACAGAGTCAGAGCACAGAGAGTTAGAACAGAGTCAGAGCACAGAGGAGTCAGAGACAGAGAGTAAGCAGAGAGGCACAGAGAGTTAGAGCAGAGTCAGAGCACAGAGAGTCAGAGCACAGAGAGTAGAGCGGAGTCAGAGCACAGAGAGTTAGAGCAGAGTCAACACAGAGAGTTCAGAGCACAGAGAGTTAGACAAGAGTCAGAGCACAGAGAGTTAGAGCACGAGAGTCAGAGCACAGAGAGTTAGAGCACAGAGAGTTAGAGCACAGAGAGTAGAGCACAGAGAGTTAGAGCACAGAGAGTTCAGAGCACAGAGAGTTAGAGCAGAGTCAGAGCACAGAGAGTAGGCAGAGATCAGAGCACAGAGAGTTAGAGCACAGAGAGTTAGAGCAGGAGTCAGAGCACAGAGAGTTAGAGACAGGAGAGTCAGAGCACAGAGAGAAGAAGCACAGAGAGTTAGACACAGAGAGTTAGAGCACAGAGAGTTAGACAGGTCAGGCACGAGAGTCAGAGCAGAGAGAGCACAGAGAGTTAGAGCAGAGTCAGAGCACAGAGAGTTAGAGCACAGAGATAGAGACAGAGTCAGAGCACAGAGAGTTAGAACAGAGCACAGAGAGTCAGAGCACAGAGAGTTTAGAACAGGAGTCAGAGCACAGAGAGTCAGAGCACAGAGAGTTCAGAGTCAGAGCACAGAGAGTTAGAGCAGAGTCAGACACAGAGTCAGAGCACAGAGAGTCAGAGCACAGAGAGTCAGAGACAGAGAGTCAGAGCAGAGTCAGGAGTCAGACAGAGAGTCAGAGCACAGAGAGTTAGAGCAGAGTCAGAGTCAGGAGCACAGAGAGTCAGAGCACAGAGAGTCAGAGCACAGAGAGTTAGAGCAGAGTCAGAGTCAGAGCACAGAGAGTCAGAGCACAGAGAGTAGAGCAGAGTCAGAGTCAGAGCACAGAGTCAGAGCACAGAGAGTCAGAGCCAGAGTCAGAGGCAAAGAGAGTCAGAGCACAGAGAGTCAGAGCACAGAGAGTCAGAGCACAGAGAGTCAGGAGCAGAGACAGAGTCAAGAGCACAGAGAGTTAGAGCACAGAGAGTCAGAGCACAGAGAGTAGAGCAGAGTCAGAGCACAGAGAGTCAGAGCACAGAGTCAGAGCACAGAGAGTTAGAGCACAGAGAGTCAGAGCACAGAGAGTTCAGAGCAGAGTCAGAGCACAGAGAGTTAGAGCCACAGAGAGAGTCAGAGCACAGAGAGTTAGAGCACAGAGTCAGGAGCACAGAGAGTTTAGAGCACAGGTCAGAGCACGAGAGGAGGAGTCAGAGCACAGGAGTCAGGAGGCACGAGAGAGTTAGAGCAGAGTCAGAGCACAGAGAGTTGCAGAGTCAGAGCACGAGAGTCAGAGCACAGAGAGTCAGAGCACAGAGAGTTAGAGCACAGAGTCAGAGCACAGAAGAGTAGAGCACAAGAGTCAGAGCACAGGAGTAGAGCCAGAGTCAGAGCACAGAGAGTCAGAGCACAGAGAGTAGAGCAAGTCAGAGCAAGAGAGAAAAGAGTCAGAGCACAGAGAGTCAGAGCACAGAGAGTCAGAGCACAGAGAGTTAGAGCACAGAGTCAGAGCACAGAGAGCAGACAGAGAGTCAGAGCACAGAGAGTCAGAGCACAGAGAGTCAGAGCACAGAGAGTTAGAGCACAGAGTCAGAGCACAGAGAGTAAGCACAGGAGTCAGAGCACAGAGAGTTAGAGCACAGAGTCAGAGCACAGAGAGTTAGAGCACAGAGTCAGGACAGAGAGTCAGCACAGAGTCAGAGCACAGAGAGTCAGAGCACAGAGTCAGAGCACAGAGGTCAGAGCACAGAGAGTTAGAGCAGAGATCAGAGCACAGGGTAGAGCACAGAGTTAGAGCACAGAGAGTCAGGCACAGAGAGTTAGAGCACAGAGAGTCAGAGCACAGAGAGTCAGCACAGAGAGTCAGAGCACAGAGAGTCAGAGGCACAGAGAGTCAGAGCACAGAGAGTCAGAGCACAGGAAGAGTCAAGAAGCACAGAGAGTCAGAGCAGAGACAGAGAGTCAGAGCACAGAGAGTCAGAGCACAGAGAGTAGAGCACAGAAGAACAGAGTCACACAGAGAGAGCACAGAGAGTCAGAGCACAGAGAGTCAGAGCACAGAGTCAAGAGCACAGAGAGTCAGAGCACAGAGAGTTAGAGCACAGGAGTCAGAGCACAGAGAGTCAGAGCACAGAGAGTTAGAGCACAGAGGTCAGAGCACAGAGAGTTAGAGCACAGAGAGTCAGAGCACAGAGAGTTAGAGCACAGAGTCAGAGCACAGAGAGTCAGAGCACAGAGAGTCAGAGCACAGAGAGTTAGAGCACAGAGTCAGAGCACAGAGAGTTAGAGCACAGGTCAGACAGGAGTCAGAGCACAGAGAGTCAGAGCACAGAGAGTCAGAGCACAGAGAGTCAGAGCACAGAGAGTCAGAGCACAGAGAGTCAGAGCACAGAGAGTCAGAGCACAGAGAGTCAGACAAGATCAGAGCACAGAGAGTCAGAGCACAGAGTCAGAGCACAGAGAGTCAGAGCACAGAGAGTCAGAGCACAGAGAGTCAGAGCACAGAGAGTCAGAGCACAGAGAGTCAGAGCACAGAGAGTCAGAGCACAGAGAGTTAGAGCACAGAGTCAGAGCACAGAGAGTTAGAGCACAGAGTCAGAGCACAGAGAGTTAGAGCACAGAGTCAGAGCACAGAGTCAGAGCACAGAGAGTCAGAGCACAGAGAGTCAGAGCACAGAGAGTAGAGCACAGAGTCAGAGCACAGAGTCAGAGCACAGAGTCAAGAGCACAGAGGTCAGAGCACAGAGCAGACAAAGTCAGAGCACAGAGTCAAGAGCACAGAGAGTCAGAGCACAGAGTCAGAGCACAGAGTCAGAGCACAGAGTCAAGAGCACAGAGAGTAGAGCACAGAGTCAGAGCACAGAGAGTCAGAGCACAGAGTCAGAGCACAGAGTCAGAGCACAGAGTCAAGAGCACAGAGAGTCAGAGCACAGAGTCAGAGCACAGAGTCAGAGCACAGAGAGTCAGAGCACAGAGAGTCAGAGCACAGAGAGTCAGAGAGTCAGAGCACAGAGCACAGAGTCAGAGCACAGAGTCAGACCACAGAGTCAGAGCACAGAGTCAAGAGCACAGAGAGTCAGAGCACAGAGTCAAGAGCACAGAGAGTTAGAGCACAGAGAGTTAGAGCACAGAGAGTTAGAGCACAGAGTCAGAGCACAGAGTCAGAGCACAGAGTCAGAGCACAGAGAGTCAGAGCACAGAGTCAAGAGCACAGAGAGTTAGAGCACAGAGTCAGAGCACAGAGTCAGAGCACAGAGTCAGAGCACAGAGAGTCAGAGCACAGAGTCAAGAGCACAGAGAGTTAGAGCACAGAGAGTTAGAGCACAGAGAGTTAGAACAGAGTCAGAGCAAGAGAGAGTCAGAACAGAGTCAGAGCACAGAGTCAGAGGAGTCAGAGCACAGAGTCAGAGCACAGAGAGTCAGAGCACAGAGAGTCAGAGCACAGAGTCAGAGCACAGAGTCAAGAGCACACAGTCAGAGAGTCAGAGCACAGAGTCAGAAAGTTGTGTGTCACAACAAGAAGGTTATGGTAGTAGGGTTGGGCGATGTCCCCTTAATTGGCAGTTGATGATGTTTACAGTGAACCATTGTGATGGATGATGATATCGTCCATCTCTCATTATAAACATTTTTAAAGACATTTGTATATAGGCTGAATTTTATTTATGATAGGAAACATGTGAGATTGCAGGATAAATGTATTTTAACTAAACATGATCTGAACAGAGTCATGGAACACACATTTGCAATAGAAATATTATTGAATATTATTCAGAGCGTCATCTGCTCCTCAATAACAAGGCTCTTATCACATAATATAGCTGTAATTCTGAGCTTATTATTTGCATTTGCTCAGTTTTAACGTAATGTTTAAGAAAGAGTGAATGGGACAATATTAGAGTTTGCGTCGTAGCCTACGTTATTGAAGCTGCTGCATGCACCACCTGGTTCATGTGCTTATAGCCTCGTACCTCCTGCACGGCCTCTTTCTCTCCTCTCTCTCCTCTCTCCGTCCTCCGTGAAAACATCCAAACCCATGCGCTCTTAGCTCCGATGTGAGATCCATCGCAGCATTTTAAAACTGTTTAGTTTCCGTACGAAAAGCAAAGCGAAACCACGCGGTGTTAAACAGTAGCTGCTTTTAGAGAGATCCCCGCTCGTCAGAAACAGAGCAGCGCTGAGTCTTTAGTTTAATAATTACGGCTAATACATCATGTCTTCGGGCTTCTGGCAGGCTACTTAAACTAGCGTGCATATTAGCTATATTTGAGATTTATTTACAGTGCAATCCCAGCAAAGTTTGTAGGTTTACAAAGCCCACAGAAGATCAGCACATGTTTCTGACAGGAGGGGCGTGGCATCACGATGGTTGCTCTCCATCGTGATGTTCATCCCAACCCTAGATGGTAGGACAAAGGCAGGTCAAGATGGTGACCTGTCACCAAGACAAAATGGAGTGTGTTGACGTGTGGCAGAGGGGACACAAGGGAAAGGTTGCTCAGTTGAAGCCAGAGTGTGTCGTCGCGTATAACTTGTCAATGAATGGGGTGGATAAGTTGGACCAGAACGTTGCATATTACCCCTTCATCTGGAAGTCGCTGAACTGGTGAAGAGTTATATTTTAGTGATGTTTTGATGTATTGGCTATTTAGCAATTTAACCAGAAGTTACAGACTCGAGGGGGTGTCCGAGCTAAACCCGCTACCCAAATAACACACAAACTCATAAAATGGCCGCGAAGGCGGAGCCAAACGTCACATGACGGCTGGGAACCAATGGAAACAACGACACGTAGTCTTAGGCATGATGGGAAAAAATGTGACGTTTACTCTGCTGCCCCGAGGAAAAAAAGTCAGTCTCTCCCTGGGGACGGAGGGCTGGCAGACTTTTTGTTAGGAAAATGCTGTGCTTAGATTCAAATGTCAGGAATAAATCTTCGTAATTTAATCTCCTGAATCTTGGTCATCTTTATAACTGGTATGTGTTAATTATCTGATCGCTTAGTGTTGACGATGCATCTAAATTCCTCTTCCAGTCATGGATGCGCATGCTGTCCGGATACGGTAAAACTTACAGGCAAACAGACCAACAACAGGCATTAAGATGTATTTGTATTTAAATGTATCCGTGTACAGCACAAGAAGAAAAATATATTCTTCATTATGGTGACCCTTTTCGACGTGCTGAAGGGGGAAATTTGGAGTCGTCAATTTTAAAAAACTTGCGGCGGGCATACCAGATCTGATTCCACGACCACTCAAAAGCGGTTTCACGGACGTCCAGCTAGTTTAAGGTAAGACGACTTTTGATCACTACCATTGTGTGAGTCTCAAAGTACGTCTATTGGGCATATTTTCCAAATTTTAGCTTACTTTTAACGAAGTTGACTGTTGAATGGTGGAAATCTGTGAATTGATGGTCTGTGCATATTGGCTATGTTCAAATGTTAGTCAGGCCTTGTGGTTAGCTGTTAGCTGCGTTAGCTCGGCGATCGCTAGCATCTCATAGTTGATAAAAAGCATTTAAAAACCGGGTGTTAAGCACATGTGTAAGCACAGCCTAGTGTGTGACCATCGTGATGGCTGCTTTGTGTGGTTAAAGGCTTTATTGATTGTTCGAGGTGCTTATCTGGTCAAAGCATGTTGTTGTTGGGGTGCTGGGCTGCTAAGCTAGCTGAGAACAAAAGGCTAACATTAGCATTAGCTTTCGCTCTAAGCTCTTAGCGTTAATAGGTAGCTGGACATCAAAACATCTCAGCGGAGATCTAGTCATTGTACAGTGTTTGTCATAGCTTTGGATACTGGGTGTGGAGAATTAAAGAAGCATCGTTTGTTTCTCTTTGTTGCTGCGGGTTATACAGTAATACCGGAGGTGGCCATTTTTGTAGTAACTATGAGCGGCCACTAAACCAGGTCCGTTCCGTAGGTCCATTTCGGGGTTTGAGTTACCACCATAGAGAGTCTGTGTAATCCAGTCCGAGTCCGTGTTTTTTACGGATCCAGTCCGTTTTTTGATTTGGCTTTTCTGTTGTGAGCAGTGATTTCACTGGGGATAATTTCTCTCCTTCATTTTATCCTTAGTGAATTAATCTCACATTATAAGCAAATTTAAAGACATAGGCTATATATAAGCTGCATATTGTGTATGTTAGGAAAAATGTGAGATCGCTGGATAAATGAACTTTAACTAAACATTTGAACAATCGTGGAACACAAGTTTTGCTGCGGGGGTGTGTGTGGGCTCGTGCGTAAAATTCTCAGAGGCTTATTCAGAGCGTCATCTGCTCCTCATATCAGGGCTCATATTACACTAATACAAATGTAAGTGGAGCTTATTATGTGCACTTTCTCTTTTAACGTTAATGTAACGTTAAGAAACAGTGGACAATATTTACCAGTTCGCTGCGCAGCGCGTCGCACACAGGGACCTGCTTAGCCGGAAGTGCGCAGACGAGGTGCGCAACGATAAATTAAGAATGTTTAATTGATTTACTTGAAAATGTGTGGTCTAAAAGTCAACCATACGCAATTAAAGGTGTGACTTCAGTAAAAATTAAAGGCCTATTTCATGGCATAGGATTAAGGAAATCCTTTTATGCCAAAGTCTGTATAGTAACAGTAATTGGAGATTTGAAAAAGGCACCACCTTCAGTAGCTTGGAGGAGGGTATAAAATTAAGAGCAAACGATAATGTTGTGTAACAGAAAGCCAATGTTTCAAATTCACAGACATTGCTTAAACGCTATGAATTCTACTGAAAAGTATTTTTTGTGTCATAGGCTTCAGCAATGCAAGTCAACATTGGATTGCACTTACATTAGAAATGTAAGAAAAAATGTATCATTTTGAACATAGTTGCCTGGTGCCAAACCCAGGGAAAAGTGCTGAAAAATGTGTGTTCACATGAAACTAAGTGTATAAAACGATACACTATTTACGAAAATTGTGTAGCTTATGCAGTTATGAGGAAAATTACTTGAAATTTATCTGCATAAGCAAAGAAAATAGTTGCACTAAAATGGTGTAAATTATTTGCTGGGAAAAGTAATGATCTACAGATGTAGAAAATATGCCTATAAGTTGCTTGAAATTTGCAAAAGGCATTGAGAAAATTATTTTGATAATAATAGAAGCTAAGTGGTTTTAGAGCTTCTACAGGCAAATTGGTAACCCACGATTAATAATAATAATTAAAGGCTATAAAGTTAGTGAAACTCCTTGTTGTGGGCAAAAACGAGTCTCACACAAGCGGAGAAGTACTGTCTTGATTGGCAATAAGACAGATAGGATATTTAACCGCGTTTGGATCGTGGTTTTCTTCCCCGTGTTGTTGTTAGTGCCTAGAAAGTTACTGTAGCTAGCTAGGCACTGATACAAGTGAATCAGTGAAGCTGCGTTAGAGGGAGAGAGAGCCCAGCGCGCTCTGGAAAAAAGCAGCAGGGCTCTTCTTCCATCTGGGTACTTTCAGTGCGCCGCAGATGTGGGGTGAAACAATGGCGGTATAAACAGCGTTTTTGCCTGTGAGTGACCGTTTGTGTTCGATAAATTTAGTTTTTCTCAGTAAATCCTGCCTAAACGCTGTTGTGCGGTCGGATGTTCCATTTTGTCGGAACTACAGCTTCAATCTTGTAAACTGAGTAAGTTTTATGATTAGAATCGACGTCTGCAGATCTAAACACATTGTGGGGATTATGTTTTAAAGTTTAACGTAACTGTGCCGGACACATCAGGCTCTAAAATTCTACCATTTACTTTGCTTTGCTTTAAACATAAAATAAATTGTTAATCAAATGTTTAATGTCATGACATGCGTTAGCTACGTCATGCTTTAGCTAAATCTAAAGCCGAATAAACTAGACAGAACGTCACCTAAAAGCTTCTAAAACATTTTCTCGTCAGCATTACGTTTAACTTAGATCATGATTATTTCCTGTAAAGCGAAACATAAATGCGTGAAATTCAACACAGTTACGAAGGATTAGCGACGCGTCCTAGGCGACCTCTTGGCAGTTTGTACAAACATTAATCGAGACCAATTAAGTCAAATTTCTGTTTATATCAGACTTTTGCCTCAATAGGCAGGTTATCATGGTAATCAAATCACATTTCATCACAATCCAACAATTATTCACCTTAATAAGTCCTCTTAAACAACGACCAAATATCAGCGATCTCCCATTGTTTCAATGAAGCGAGAGCGTTGTATTCACCTCCGCTTGATTTGTGACGTAACACCGTAGAGCCCAGCTCTGCGTTTTTATTTTAATCACGGCTTGATTTTCAATCTGTCAAAATGACAGACGGCTTTTGAAATGTTCCGTCAAAGCTTAAAATATTCCGGAAAAGACGGAGAATTGAAGTCATCTTGGCGGCCAGCAGGGAGGGTGAGAAGTGTCTTGTTTTGTGTTGTTTCTGTCTTGTTTTTGTGTTTATTGTGTCTTGTTTTGTCTTGTGGTGTGTGTGTGTTGTAGGGATGAGCGATGTGACAAAATAGAATATAACACACTGTGTCTTTTATTGTGTAAAAGGTTAATCGGAGCAGATGGCTTTGGAGATCTTACGATGGTCTGATGTCACATTGCTCAGCCCTAGATTGTTGGTGAATATAAAAAGATACCGAACGGGAAAAAAAAGAAAAGAAAAAGAAGAAGTTAAATTCTAAAGTTAAATTAAAGGTGGTGGGTTGAAGGCCTAGGATTTGGAATCCTTAAAGATAAAGCGCGCTGGGGTTAGAGTCCCCAAGGTTCTGGGTTAAAGTCCCAAGGTTCTGGGTTAGAGTCCCAAGGTTCTGGGTTAAAGTCCCAAGGTTCTGGGTTAAAGTCCCAAGGTTCTGGGTTAACGTCCCAAGGTTTTCTGGAGGGTTTGAGGCCCAAGGATCGAAATAAGGTCCTTAAATTCTAATAATTGACACTGGGTTTAAGGCCCCAAATTAAGTAAAGGACTACTGTGTTGGGTTTATCCCTTTAAAAGCTGAAAAGTACGCGGTAGGACCTCCCAAGGACACGGACGCGTGGACTGAAAATAAGCGTTGAAATAGTCGTGGACAGACTTGGGGGCTGTCTAAAACTCTGGTTTGAGGCCCAAGGATCGAATAAGATCTTTAAATTCTACTAATTGGTGACTAATTGGTGAAATATAAGAGTGGGTTGGAGTCCCTAAGATCTAAGGTCCTTAAATTCTACTAATTGGCGAAATACATAGATAAATTGGTGAATTAATGTTCGGTTTTTTGAAATTATAAAGAATTAAGTGTTAAAGTACTGGCCAGATTATGTTATTATGTTATGATATCTGTGAATATTCTACTGGTCAAATGCAAATGAGCTCTTGTATGGTCAGGTTAGATATTTGTACATGTGGTGATGGGATTAGTGGGAAATTCTGGTGTCTTGTCTTGTCTTGTTGTCGTTATGTGTATGGTGGAGTGACGAGTGTGTGACGAGTGTGGAGTTTGTGTGAACAAACGAGGTTGAATGAAATTTTGTATAACTGGAAGCAGATTGTGAGTGGCGTAAAGGACAGGTATGAATGTTGTGTGGATGGAGCAAAGAAAGAAAATTGAGAAATGATTAAAACAGGAGGTCTTGATACATTGAGGAGTGGCCAATCCATCTGTATCCAGGCCTCTGAGGAAAGGAGGTGTGGAGGAAATAGCTCCCCCTACTGAAGAAAAAAAACATTCTGAATGTATAATAACGAAGTTATTATGTTTTTAGACATTTCTGCTGAAGGCAGTCTTAATAGCATAACATTGCTATTTTGAAATATCAAAAAATTAACTAATGTGTGATAGATGCTATTTTTTTTTTTTGTGTGTCTGTGGTGAATAGAACATTTTAGGCCCCTGAAAGAGAGGTTTCTGAAAAATTAGAATCTCTCTCTCCACTGTGGTGACATGGAATGAGAGCAAAAGTGTTTATAGGTTATAACTTTGGATGCATTGATTTGGAGTACAGACCGTTATCCATTTGAAGTTTATGTTTATGCACCATCCTGGATGCATTACTAAAAGTTATGAAGAAGCAATATGCAAAATTTTGAATTATTATTTTTAGGAGACCAAATAAACAAATTTAATAAATTAATGAATACATTTATGGTACATAATATGGTGTACGCCATTGACCAGAAGTGAGAGCAAGCTGAAAAAATATTAAGAAATTAAGTGTACATTTTAAAGATGCAGCTTAAAGAAGTAAGCAACAAAATTTAATAAAGAAAAATCTAAAAAGTTTACCTAAATGTGGAGCGATTTATGGTTGTGGTGGTTTTGATGATAATTGTGGTTAAGGTGTTTTCAGACGGCGATCCAGAACCAAAATTGGACCAGCAACGTTCGAGAACGAGGCGGTTGCAACAACGCTCCTGGCGGTGGGTGTATAGCCATGGTAGAACTGTTACCAGTGAACAGACATCTCTCTTGGCATGTTGGTGCAGACAGGTGAAACACATCTGAACTATAAGATTGTTACCTGACACCACATTAGTGGGCTTCTTGGAAGAACCACAGAGTCTGTGAGCTGCCACCTAACCAGTGCCTATGATCTCGCAGGACAGACTCTAGCATACATATGCACTAGAGCCCTTAGAACTCCTGTTCCTGTCCTCAGATATGATGGACATGGCTGTCTTGAGTCATCCGTAAGACAGTGGTTGCTGACGCTTGAACTGGACCCACCATAAATTATCTCTGCATACCGCCTAATCACCCGTAAACTGCTACACAAAAGTTTATTATGACAAATTAAGATTTGGTATATGGAGAAGCTTTTAAGGCTAACTTTAAGGGACATAAATGTTCCCTTAAACCAACAAAATTGCAAATGGTAAACACGGTGTGACTGCAAATTGTTTACACCTGCATTGACAATAATATGAAATGTCTTGTTTTGACTCATTTTCTCTCTCTCCTGGACAACAGGCTGAAATTAAGCCCCATGATCAAAGCGCTGAGTGAAACAACAGTTTTGTAACATTTTTTGAATTTTTCTAATCTCCTGTACTCTTAATCTGTGTCTTATTTTTTTAGATGTTAATGCTAGACTTGTATCAATTTTTTTAAAACATTCCAATTCATTCCATGACATAATGGTGGAGAATAATTTTCACTTTACTGGAAAATATTTTTAAAGGAACCAAATATATAGTGGTCCTTGAGACCTGATGATGCTGGCTTATTTACTAATAATGAATCAATTATCTTTAAAAATTACAACTAAATTCAAAGATTAGAATACCTCAATACAAAATTTAAATGTGAAGCCTTAGAGGGCATTGTTATGTTGGAGTAATAGAACTCTATAATTATAAACTGCCTCAATGGTCTTAGACTGAAATGAATTGGGCTTTGGCCCTTCCTCTTGCTCTGCTCTCGGTGCTCAATCCGTGAGCAGACCAACAGGTTACTCTTATGAGCTTTTACTGGCCGATTGAAGCCTGGATCCGGCTCCTCTTGCTCATGGGACTAAAGAGGACCCTGATTTTGACAAGATTGTATGTTATATCGGAACTATGTTTACTGATTTAGTTTTTAAGTTTATTCACGCAGAATCTGAAGTCCTGGGAGCTGCGGAGAATGCTCCTTGCCAACCTTGCCTGATTCTGGGCCGCAATTGGACTGAACAGAGTTGGTCTGATCGTTTTTGGAGTTATGGACTGATCCCATACGCTGTTGCCAAGGTCCCAGAGAAACCAGACGAGTGGTCTTACACCTATCACTCGCCCTGTTGAACCAAAATGACTCACTAAAACCGAATAGGGTCTCCAAGGCCTAGCCCTGACATTTATTAATTTTTGTTCATTTTTCTTTTGTGTTGATATATGTATTGTGTTGGTTTTTGCAGATGCTGGAAGTATTAATCTCCAGTGAACTTTTGAGCTGGTTTGCTGTGTTTCCTGTTCAAGGATAGAGGTTTCATATATGGAAGGTTGTTTTTACACGTTTACAATGATTTGTTGGTTGGACTGAGTTTTTCTCAGTCCAAAAAGGAGGTGTTAATTATGGGACGATTATAATTTGGCTTATCTAAAATGAAAAAAATAATAAATAAAAATAAAGTGACAAATTGATAAATTTTATTGCAAACTATGATATAAGACATACGTTTCAGATATAGATACATTTTATAATGCTCTGTTTGCAGCATTTGTTACAATTCTGTTGTGTGCACACAGAATTGTGCAAGTGTGGAGGACAAGAGGCTGAAAGGAGTTTATTCTCTACAAATTTAGGATTAATGAAACCTGTGTGCTTATGTCCCTGAATTTTCCAGATAAAATTGACAACAACATTCCAATAGATAAATCAAGTTAAATAGTTAAATTTGAGTACAGCCATATTTTATAATTAGCTGGCATGGTCGTTCTCCGGCTCACGGTGAGCGATCTTGATGAGAATTTTTTTGTAACTTTTTTAATGTCTGTTCTTTGTGTTTCTGTTACAGAACTCGGTTTTGGTTCCTTGCCTCTGTGGGTGCAAGTAAGTGGTTGTAATTATGAGAATAGTTGACCCAAATGATTAAAAATGATTAAAGGTGCAAAACAAACACACCAAATAAAAAACACCCCAGTGATGAGTATATGATTCTATAGCACAGACGCTGAACCTGCACGGACGGAGGCAACAACCAGACGACTAGTTGAACATTTCATCTGTAACTGTAATTTCATAATAAAAATTGATTGTAATCTGCTTTTGGTTGATGTATTGTTGTCCTTACTCTTGGGTTCCACTGGGGGCATCTATACGTTGGGTGGTGCGCCCCAGGGGGACACGGAGTTCGGGACAAGGGAAACGCCAGAAGGGGTGGTCCCAGCCTGTACTTGAAAGGAGTACAGCAAGCCTTGAACTATGAATGGAACGACCCCGAATAAGGCTGTGATGGAAAAAGGGGACGGTCCCAGAGGGACGGAAAAGTTGAAATGTATCGTTGACATGGACTACAAATCACCCAAGTTCCCGCCTGGAAAGACTAATAAGCGGAAGTTATACCTGGGAAGAGAGAGAAGATTTTGAAACCACCGAGCGGCTGGTTGAGCTGTACTTTTGTGAACTAAAAATATTATGGTAAATGATCTCCTCGGAGATCAGAAGGGGGTATGAAGAGTTATATTTTTAGTGATGTTTTGATGTTTTGGCTATTTAGCAATTTTAACCAGAAGTTACAGACTCGAGGGGGTGTCCGAGCTAAACCCGCTACCCAAATAACACACGAACTCATAAAATGGCCGCGAAGGGCGGAGCCAAACGTCACATGACGGCTTGGGAACCAATGGAAACAACGACACGTAGTCTTAGGCATGATGGGAAAAAATGTGACGTTTACTCTGCTGCCCCGAGGAGAAAAAGTCAGTCTCTCCCTGGGGGAAGGAGGGCTGGCAGACTTTTTGTTGGGAGAATGCTGTGCTTAGATTCAAATGTCAGGGAATAAATCTTCGTAATTTAATCTCCTGAATCTTGGTCATCTTTATAACTGGTATGTGTTAATTATCTGATCGCTTAGTGTTGACGATGCATCTAAATTCCTCTTCCAGTCATGGATGCGCAGTGCTGTCCGGATACGGTAAAACTTACAGGCAAACAGACCAACAACAGGCATTAAGATGTATTTGTTATTTAAATGTATCCGTGTACAGCACAAGAAGAAAAAGTATATTCTTCACTGGTCAAAAAAGTTTCTCACCTATCTATTCCAAGTGTCCATGTTCAATCCCTACATCCTGTACAGAGCCAGGAACTGGGAGTGTAAAACACTGTTGGAATTCATACGGCTGGTCGTAAGTCCTGGATCGCAAAGCCACATGTGCCAAAGGAGGAGGAAGTTGCATGTGTGGGGGATGGCGACTTGGAAAAAGGCCTTGGGGTACGTCCGTACCACAAGGGCTCCATACAACACCAACCCAGACAGCAGGCTCGATGGAAAGATTGCTAGGCACAAGCTTTAACACCTGATGCCCTCCAGCAGCAAGTCCAGACCAGCAAGGAGGTGTAGGGTCTGCACACGCAGGGGGCAGGGCAGTGAGACCGAGATCTGGTGCAAGTCTTGTTGTGTCCCCTTACATGCAGGAGAGTACTTTACTGCTTACCACACTAAGCACACTTACACTGTCTAGAGCAGGGGGGTGGCAACTCCGGTTATTCTGTGACTTTACTTTGTCATTGTCTAATAAATTTTGAGTAAAGTGCCACCTATGGATGAATCCTGGTCATTCTTTCTGGCATAGTTTCTCATGGTCTCTGCTTGCTGTATGTAAATTTAGAAACATTTTAATCGAGGGCTTTTTGAATTAATCAAGCAAAGCTTTGTGGACCGACAGAGCTGCTGGTTGTGGGTAAAAAATATAATTTTGCCATCAAAAGCCCTTTCTCAGTGTTGTTTTTGCTGTTTTATAGAAGGAAACACTGTTCAGATGTTTGAGGTGTCACTAAAGCAAAAAATATTAGCGTCAAAGTCACTGTTCTGCTTGATGCGTTTCTTTTTACAAAAAGCTCTTTTTCTTAACTTTTTGGTCAGAAAGTGGCGTTTTCAGTGAAACTAACCTATATTCAACTGATGATTATGGAAGAACAAAACAAGCTAGAAACACTTTTTTATTGATCAAAGTAGAAAGTGGCTCATGCACTTCAGATGCGTTTCAAACCCCACCTCCATGTGCTCCTGCACAAGGGGGGCTGGTGAAGGAAGTAGAACAAGCTGAGCAACGTTTTTTTCCGCTATGTGTGAGCGCAGTGTTAAACGGGCGGAGCAAGTTCTTATCCGAGGATTTCCAGCGAACTTTGAATTGGAAAAGGACTTGGGCCACGCGTGTTCACGAGTCCGCACAAGTACACAAATTGAGAAACGGCCTTGCCTCCAGACAACTTGAACATTGGAACAGCACTTGGGTGGCGAGTGATGATGTAGATGCCTGACCACGCCCACTTCAGACCAAGGCGAGGCAAGGTACTTAGGCTTTGGGAAACAGCCCAGGATAGCGTGACCAGATGTCCCACATTGTGCTGGACTGCACAGCATTTTCAACTCAAATCCCGCATCACGCAAACTGGAGCCATGTCCCGCATTCAACTCTGCTGCTGAACAAACCTTATTTTATTCTTCAGACGTGGAGAGAGCGCTTGGCAGGATCCTTTGTCTCTCTGTGTCTCTGTCTCGCTCTCTCTCTCTTCGTGGAACAAGACGTAACCACGAAGGGGAAAACAGTTCAATCTGGCGTTAGAGACAATTGTGTAGAGACAATGACAGGTCGTAGTGGCCAGCTTAAATGCCACTGAGCTGTGTGACCAATGGCTATGGCTGACGCGCCTTGGCTATTGTGTCTACATCCCAGTTCTCCAAATGAGTGCATAAAGGCTTCTTCGTTATATAAAAAAATGTCACTTTATTTCCACAGATGGCAAGTAAACAACAAAACTCCATATAAAAATAAGCGGTCAAAAAACCATTGGCCCCTACCGGGTCGCACACCTGAGGGCGTCATAAAAAGGGGCACCTTTTAAAGCCTGAATGAATGCCCTGCAACATAAGAACGCCACCCGCAGGCCAATAACTGTACTCTGCTCCAACACAGGTCTAAACAGTTTGATGTCTCTGTTGCAATTAAATAAAATTCAATATTTTATATTTACCTGCAGAGTGTTAAGGCCTGTTCATACTCCACAAGACGCGAGAACTTTCTTCTCGCACCCAGAGCTGCGAGAACAAAATGACGTCATTTTGTTCTCGCAGCTCCTGTTCGGCAACTCTTGCTGACACTTCGGTTCAGCAGAACTTTGTTCGGCAGGGCTGCGAGAACTCTCGCTGTGATTGGCTGGATGTTTAGTGGGCGGGGTTAATTTGGCAGAACCGGGAAGCGAGAATCCAATGTTTACTTCCTAACATCGGTGTGGATAACGGGAGACAACATGGATAAGTTTGAGGCACCGCTCGCGGCAGTAAAACACTTCGCTGAAGGATTACAAGGACACACAAATGGCAAACAATTCCTGACGAGAAACACGCGGACGTTTTGGGCAAGGACGAAGAAGAGCAAAGCAGAAGAGCCTGGCGCTACCTGCGTGAAAGAAGCGAGTGATAAAAAAAAAGTGGTCAGTCTCGTGGACAGAGGGATACCAAGCTTGTAAACCTTAGAGCCTTCATCAAACACCAGGAAACGTCAACCAACATGTTTAATGGAATGGATGGATGGATTGGATGGACAACGCTTGTACTGAGGCTACACAGACGTCAAACAACATGATTTTACTGAATGAAACGGAGGTAAGCTTTTAACGTTAACTAACGTAATATATCAGCGGGAGATATGTGCTAAACATAAAGTCAATCTTCAAAATGTTTGCAATACCGTGACTGATACATTTTATAATAGTTTGAACTCAAATGGTTCGTTTTATTTCTGTAATTCCTTGATTGTTTTGGCTGCTGAAAAAGGGGGCGTGGCAGTTCGGCAGCAACACGTCTTGTGGAGTATGAAGTGTCAGAGCCCAGACGAACTTTGTTCTTGTTCTTTTTGCCTCAAGAACAAGAACAAAGTTCTCGCGTCTTGTGGAGTATGAACAGGCCTGTATACATTGTTTTGCCTGCACTGAATGATAGGCTATTATTATTGCTCTGCTAATGTTTGCACAGTGGGTATTTATTATTGTGAATTTTCACCATTTATGCACCTTCATAACAAATGAAAGTGATCGATTTGACTGATATTGCCTATGTGATTAAAATAGGCTAATGTAAAATAATAATGTTTCGATGGAATGGAATTCTACGTCTTTAAAAAGGTCCCTCATTCTCCTGCTTTGTCCCTCTTACAAACACTTCATGTCCCACATTACGTTCTGGTCACCCTAGCCCCGGAGTTAGGGACGTCATAATGACCTCACTATGACCTCAGCGACAGTGGCTCAGATGGTAGAGCGGGTCGTCTTATGATCGGAAGCTCGGGGGTTCGAATCCCGTCTCCTGAAGGTGAACTGCACACTGTCGTTGTGTCCTTGGGCAAGACACTTGACCCTCTTTCCCTCCAGAGTCTGCGTACATTGTCTGAATGAGAGAGTGAATGGGTGACTTGTTCCTGGCTGTAGAGCAGGAGTGTCTTTTTTCACCAAGGGCTGCATATTGCATGTGTACAGCATGGAGGGTCAGTGCATTAAAATAATCAACTGGGTGTATTTAAGTGAGGTTTAATTTTTTATTTATTGGTTTATTGGTAGGGACCAGTGTTAATTTTGACAAAATATTTTAATTTAGTTTTAGTCTTAGTCTTTTGACGAAAATTTAATTTAATTTTAGTCGAGATTTAGTTAAAAAAATATCTTCAATTTTTGTCTAGTTTTAGTCGACTAAAATTGCAAGTCAATTTAGTCGACTAAATTTAAGACAAATTTAGTCGCCCTTTCATTTATAATATTCATTATAATCATATTTAATCAGGTCCTCTGCTTCATGGAGCTGCTCCACATGAACAAAGCTCAGAGCTGCTCCTTTGGCAGTGGATTTAAAATGATCTGAGGCTCTTTCAGACGGTCAATAGAAGTTAGGATGATTTTAGTCTCTCCTTTTCATTTTTATTTCGTCTTATTTTAGTCGACTAAAACATCTGGACATTTTAGTCATAGTTTCAGTCTCATGAAAAACTTTTAATTTAGTTTTAATCCAATTTTAGTCACAAAAATATCACTTTGACTAAAATTAAGACTAAATATTTTAGTCGACGAAATTAACACTGGTAGGGACAGTGCAAGTTAATGAACAAGCCACACCGGATTGTAGCCTTGGGCTAATTTTCATCCGTCGTCCCCCATTCGCACTCTCAAACACACTCTCATTCATCCTGGTCTATTGTACATGTTTTTAGTGGTAGGGGAAACCGGAGTACCCGGAGGAAACCTACGCAGACACGGGGAGAACATGCAAACTCCACACAGAAAGGCCTGGTCCCTGGTGGGAATCGAACCCTGGACCTTCTAGCTGTGAAGCACGAGCGCTAACCGCTGTGCCACCGTGCCGCCTATATTGCCCACACCTATATTGTGACTTGGAATAATGCCAGCACTGTCTCACAATAAATGCTACTTTCTGAGATTTTAATTGTGTGAAATTTAAAAATTTGCAGGAAAAAGTACAATCTCCGGCAATCCGTGCTATCAAAACAAGAGCAGCCACCAAAACTTGGTTTGAGCCTGAGGATTCACTTACTGCTGTTACGATACATTTATTTCTGACCCTTTTTGTAATGGGGGTGGGCTCAATGCCCATTGGCTGGAGTGACAGGATGTTACGTCAACACTATAGGCTGAAAAACACACACTACAGACTCTCGGACAAAAAGGCAATAATCAAGGCTGTTTTCTTCATTCATGTAAAGTCCATGTGTAATAAAAAAGTATCTGATACGTATGAATCCATGATTATTCCACTGTCTCTTGAGTTTGGTTGGTCTTTATCGCAGAAATAAACTTTTCCTGGAGTTTTGCTAAACCCTGGGACTTATAGCAGCGTAGTGCACTCTGCTGGCGTTCGGACACCAGGCTGATCGACTTTCTGCTTTTGTAACTAACGCCAGAGTTTCAGCTGCTCCTGATCCTTTTGTGATGATAGTTTTAATGTCAAATAAAACATCTGTAAAAGTGCCTAAACTTTTGATCTGTCTCATAAAATAAACGTTTGTAGCAATAAATGAATTCTGAAGAGAAAAAAAAAACTTTCTACACGCTACAAGTTTTACGTTTAAAATTCTATTTACAATACTTTCTGTTAGTCTCCATAGAGATGGCTGTCGATCACAGCAGAGCTCGAGGTCGATAAAAGTAAAAGGCTTTTGGAAACTTCTTGGCTTATTGTGAAGTTTTACTTTTAAGAGCAGACAAGGCATATTTAAAACAAATAACAATTTAAAATAATTGTATATTTTGAATATAAATATAAATGAGCTGGACAGTTTTCTTCATATGAAAGATCAGGAGACAAAAAATAATAATGAAAAAGAATTTGTTTTGGCCTTATCGCCCAGCCCTAACTCACAGTGACCTCACAGTAAAGTGGTTAAAGTCTGAAGGTTCTTCACAGAAAGAACTATTTTTGAATCTGTCTCAAATACTACTTTTTACAGTAAGTACTTTTGAAAGTAGATACTTTTACTTTTACTAGTAAAGTCTTTGCAAAAATATTTGTACTTTTATTAAAACATTTTGAGTCCTTCGCTGGTCGCCATGGTTACTGCCCTTTAAGTGACGTCACTGAAAACTATGAGTAGGATTATTTATTATTGTTGTATTTCAGACTCACCTGAACAGTTCAGCTCCAGACTCCTGTCAGAGCGACGTGTGTCAGACTCAAAACAGTCGATCAGTGAAGAGTCAACACACAGGAAAGAAAAGAGACGAACTACATCTCTGTGTGAAATTGTTGTCTGCTTCACGCTCAGAGCAGAGCCACAGTCCAGCTCTGCACAGGCTCTGTTTCCAAACCACACAGGGATCAAAAATGGTTCCACTTCAGTCCAGTTCTGTCCCGCCCTCTGCACCTGCAGCCGCCCCTGACACCGACTGTGACCATCGACCAACCTCAGACTGTACGGCTCTGAAACAACAGTGTGGCAGAGTGGTTAGTGTGTCAGTGACAGAGTGGTTAGTGTGTCAGTGGCAGAGTGGTTAGCTGTGTCAGTGACAGAGCGGTTAGTGTGTCAGTGACAGAGCGGTTAGTGTGTCAGTGACAGAGTGGTTAGCGTGTCAGTGGCAGAGTGGTTAGTGTGTCAGTGGCAGAGGTAGTGGAGGGCGAGTGGTAGTGTGTCATGACAGAGCGTGGGCAGTGACAGAGTGGTTAGTGTGTCAGTGACAGAGCGGTTAGTGCAGTGGGGGGTCAGTGACAGAGTGGTTAGTGGTGTCAGGTGACAGAGCGGTTAGTGGTCAGTGGCAGAGTGGTAGTGTGTCAGTGGCAGAGGGTAGTGTGTCAGTGGCAGAGGGTTAGTGTGTCAGTGGCAGAGTGGTTAGTGTGTCAGTGGCAGAGCGGTTAGTGTGTCAGTGGTGGTCAGTGCAGAGTGGTTAGTGTGTCAGTGACAGAGTGGTTAGTGTGTCAGTGGCAGAGTGGTTAGTGTGTCAGTGACAGAGTGGTTAGTGTGTCAGTGGCAGAGTGGTTAGTGTGTCAGTGACAGAGTGGTTAGTGTGTCAGTGGCAGAGTGGTTAGTGTGTCAGTGGCAGAGTGGTTAGTGTGTCAGTGGCAGAGTGGTTAGTGTGTCAGTGGCAGAGTGGTTAGTGTGTCAGTGGCAGAGTGGTTAGTGTGTCAGTGACAGAGTGGTTAGTGTGTCAGTGGCAGAGTGGTTAGTGTGTCAGTGACAGAGTGGTTAGTGTGTCAGTGGCAGAGTGGTTAGTGTGTCAGTGACAGAGTGGTTAGTGTGTCAGTGCAGAGTGGTTAGTGTGTCAGTGGCAGAGTGGTTAGTGTGTCAGTGGCAGAGTGGTTGTTTCAGTGCAGGGTTAGTGTGTCAGTGGCAGAGTGGTTAGTGTGTCAGTGGCAGAGTGGTTAGTGTGTCAGTGACAGAGTGGTTAGTGTGTCAGTGGCAGAGTGGTTAGTGTGTCAGTGACAGAGTGGTTAGTGTGTCAGTGGCAGAGTGGTTAGTGTGTCAGTGACAGAGTGGTTAGCTGTGTCAGTGGCAGAGTGGTTAGTGTGTCAGTGACAGAGTGGTTAGTGTGTCAGTGGCAGAGCGGTTAGTGTGTCAGTGCAGAGTGGTTAGTGTGTCAGTGGCAGAGTGGTTAGTGTGTCAGTGACAGAGTGGTTAGTGTGTCAGTGGCAGAGTGGTTAGTGTGTCAGTGACAGAGTGGTTAGTGTGTCAGTGCAGAGTGGTTAGTGTGTCAGTGACAGAGTGGTTAGTGTGTCAGTGACAGAGTGGTTAGTGTGTCAGTGGCAGAGCGGTTAGTGTGTCAGTGACAGAGTGGTTAGTGTGTCAGTGGCAGAGTGGTTAGTGTGTCAGTGACAGAGTGGTTAGTGTGTCAGTGACAGAGCGGTTAGTGTGTCAGTGGCAGAGCGGTTAGTGTGTCAGTGCAGAGTGGTTAGTGTGTCAGTGGCAGAGTGGTTAGTGTGTCAGTGCAGAGGGGGGTGAGAGTGGTTAGTGTGTCAGTGACAGAGTGGTTAGTGTGTCAGTGGCAGGGAGTGGGTGAGGGTGGGTCAGTGCAGAGTGGTTAGTGTGTCAGTGACAGAGTGGTTAGTGTGTCAGTGGCAGAGGGTTAGTGTGTCAGTGACAGAGTGGTTAGTGTGTCAGTGGCAGAGCGGTTAGTGTGTCAGTGACAGAGTGGTTAGTGTGTCAGTGGCAGAGCGGTTAGTGTGTCAGTGACAGAGTGGTTAGTGTGTCAGTGGCAGAGCGGTTAGTGTGTCAGTGACAGAGTGGTTAGTGTGTCAGTGGCAGAGCGGTTAGTGTGTCAGTGACAGAGTGGTTAGTGTGTCAGTGGCAGAGGGTTAGTGTGTCAGTGCAGAGGGTGTGTCAGTGCAGAGTGGTTAGTGTGTCAGTGACAGAGGGTTAGTGTGTCAGTGCAGAGGGAGTGGCAGGCAGTGGTTAGTGTGTCAGTGCAGAGTGGTTAGTGTGTCAGTGACAGAGTGGTTAGTGTGTCAGTGACAGAGTGGTTAGTGTGTCAGTGACAGAGTGGTTAGTGTGTCAGTGACAGAGTGGTTAGTGTGTCAGTGGCAGAGTGGTTAGTGTGTCAGTGACAGAGTGGTTAGTGTGTCAGTGACAGAGCGGTTAGTGTGTCAGTGACAGAGTGGTTAGTGTGTCAGTGACAGAGTGGTTAGTGTGTCAGTGACAGAGCGGTTAGTGTGTCAGTGACAGAGTGGTTAGTGTGTCAGTGGCAGAGTGGTTAGTGTGTCAGTGACAGAGTGGTTAGTGTGTCAGTGGCAGAGTGGTTAGTGTGTCAGTGACAGAGTGGTTAGTGTGTCAGTGACAGAGTGGTTAGTGTGTCAGTGACAGAGTGGTTAGTGTGTCAGTGACAGAGTGGTTAGTGTGTCAGTGACAGAGTGGTTAGTGTGTCAGTGACAGAGTGGTTAGTGTGTCAGTGGCAGAGTGGTTAGTGTGTCAGTGACAGAGTGGTTAGTGTGTCAGTGCAGAGTGGTTAGTGTGTCAGTGACAGAGTGGTTAGTGTGTCAGTGACAGAGCGGTTAGTGTGTCAGTGACAGAGTGGTTAGTGTGTCAGTGCAGAGGGTTAGTGTGTCAGTGACAGAGTGGTTAGTGTGTCAGTGGCAGAGTGGTTAGTGTGTCAGTGACAGAGTGGTTAGTGTGTCAGTGGCAGAGTGGTTAGTGTGTCAGTGACAGAGTGGTTAGTGTGTCAGTGCAGAGTGGTTAGTGTGTCAGTGACAGAGTGGTTAGTGTGTCAGTGGACAGAGTGGTTAGTGTGTCAGTGACAGAGTGGTTAGTGTGTCAGTGGCAGAGGGTTAGTGTGTCAGTGACAGAGTGGTTAGTGTGTCAGTGACAGAGTGGTTAGTGTGTCAGTGACAGAGTGGTTAGTGTGTCAGTGCAGAGTGGTTAGTGTGTCAGTGACAGAGTGGTTAGTGTGTCAGTGGCAGAGTGGTTAGTGTGTCAGTGGCAGAGTGGTTAGTGTGTCAGTGACAGAGTGGTTAGTGTGTCAGTGGCAGAGTGGTTAGTGTGTCAGTGACAGAGTGGTTAGTGTGTCAGTGACAGAGTGGTTAGTGTGTCAGTGGCAGAGTGGTTAGTGTGTCAGTGGCAGAGTGGTTAGTGTGTCAGTGACAGAGTGGTTAGTGTGTCAGTGGCAGAGTGGTTAGTAGTGTGTCAGTGACAGAGTGGTTAGTGTGTCAGTGACAGAGTGGTTAGTGTGTCAGTGACAGAGTGGTTAGTGTGTCAGTGCAGAGTGGTTAGTGTGTCAGTGGCAGAGTGGTTAGTGTGTCAGTGCAGAGTGGTTAGTGTGTCAGTGACAGAGTGGTTAGTGTGTCAGTGACAGAGTGGTTAGTGTGTCAGTGACAGAGTGGTTAGTGTGTCAGTGACAGAGTGGTTAGTGTGTCAGTGGCAGAGTGGTTAGTGTGTCAGTGACAGAGTGGTTAGTGTGTCAGTGACAGAGTGGTTAGTGTGTCAGTGACAGAGTGGTTAGTGTGTCAGTGACAGAGTGGTTAGTGTGTCAGTGGCAGAGTGGTTAGTGTGTCAGTGGCAGAGTGGTTAGTGTGTCAGTGGCAGAGTGGTTAGTGTGTCAGTGACAGAGTGGTTAGTGTGTCAGTGACAGAGTGGTTAGTGTGTCAGTGGCAGAGTGGTTAGTGTGTCAGTGACAGAGTGGTTAGTGTGTCAGTGACAGAGTGGTTAGTGTGTCAGTGGCAGAGTGGTTAGTGTGTCAGTGGCAGAGTGGTTAGTGTGTCAGGGGTGGACAGAGTGGTTAGTGTGTCAGTGCAGAGCGGTTAGTGTGTCAGTGGCAGAGCGGTTAGTGTGTCAGTGCAGAGGGTTAGTGTGTCAGTGACAGAGTGGTTAGTGTGTCAGTGGCAGAGTGGTTAGTGTGTCAGTGGCAGAGTGGTTAGTGTGTCAGTGGCAGAGTGGTTAGTGTGTCAGTGGCAGAGTGGTTAGTGTGTCAGTGGCAGAGTGGTTAGTGTGTCAGTGGCAGAGTGGTTAGTGTGTCAGTGGCAGAGTGGTTAGTGTGTCAGTGGACAGGAGTGGTTAGTGTGTCAGTGGCAGAGTGGTTAGTGTGTCAGTGGCAGAGTGGTTAGTGTGTCAGTGGCAGAGTGGTTAGTGTGTCAGTGGCAGAGTGGTTAGTGTGTCAGTGGCAGAGTGGTTAGTGTGTCAGTGGCAGAGTGGTTAGTGTGTCAGTGCAGGTGTGGTCAGCAAGTGGTTAGTGTGTCAGTGGCAGAGTGGTTAGTGTGTCAGTGGCAGAGTGGTTAGTGTGTCAGTGGCAGATGTGTCAGTGGCAGAGTGGTTAGTGTGTCAGTGACAGAGTGGTTAGTGTGTCAGTGGCACAGTGGTTAGTGTGTCAGTGGCAGAGTGGTTAGTGTGTCAGTGGCAGAGTGGTTAGTGTGTCAGTGGCAGAGTGGTTAGTGTGTCAGTGACAGAGTGGTTAGTGTGTCAGTGGCACAGTGGTTAGTGTGTCAGTGGCACAGTGGTTAGTGTGTCAGTGGCACAGTGGTTAGTGTGTCAGTGGCAGAGTGGTTAGGTGTCAGTGGCACAGTGGTTAGTGTGTCAGTGGCACAGTGGTTAGTGTGTCAGTGGCAGAGTGGTTAGTGTGTCAGTGGCACAGTGGTTAGTGTGTCAGTGGCAGAGTGGTTAGTGTGTCAGTGGCAGAGTGGTTAGTGTCAGACTCTAAAAGCTGCTTTTTCAATAAGGGGGAGAAAGAGGCGTTTTCTCATAATCGCGGGAGCACATGGGCTCTGTTAACTTGTAAAACATATTGAAAATTCCAGTATGTCCGCGGGTTTTTCAAATATTTTGGGATGGGTTTGGCTTAGACGGAGCGTTTGGGTTTGTGATCAGTCATAAAACAGACCCGAGATAAACCAAGACTCTCGCGCGGATCGAATTAGTTACTTTGAGGCGCGGTCTTACCTGCACACAGACAGCAGCTGGATAGTCCAACCCTAATTTAAATCAGGTATTACCTGTATTACGAAAAAAACTACAGAAAATCCCCCCTACGTTGGTTGAAACACAGCGTAGGTGGTGAAATCGCAGCGTTGGGGAAGACATTTACGCTCAATGGCGCTGGCGAGAACACTGCATCAGCATCTCAATCTGCAAATCTTAGTGTCGACATTCGCTTTCTCTAGTGTGAGTTCCTGACCGAGCTGCCCAAATATTTACTCAGAAACAAATAATGTTACTTTAAAACAACTTTAATCGAGTATTTATTAGGGTAATTACTTTTTACTTCTACTTAAATAGGAGTAGAAAAGTACTTGGAGAGAATGTAACTTGAGTACTGTGAGGCTTAAAGTGTCAATCACTTTGTAAAATTTATCTGAGTTTTTTATTTGTCTAAAATCGACCCATGAACGGCCGAGAAACATCGTAGTCATCCTGTTTACATTTACGAGATTATTTTTTCATTTGATGACCATTTTGTCAGTGTTGCAGCTTGAGATGTGGATTTCTGCAGAAAATGTTCTTTTGAGCCAGATTTTCCAAATTCAGTGTTTTTTTCCTCATGTCTTTTATATTGGAGATCTGCATTTTCCATACGTTCACCACCCTAGTGTACAAAAATGTACACACTTTTCAAACTGCAAAACACATACTTTCATCGTTTTTCAGTTTTTTTCCCCTAAATCTGAAGAATCACTTCTCACATTCTCAAAACTACCAAACGTGATTTATTTGGGGGTTTTAACCCTTTGTTTGCCTGTTTCAAAACAAAAACGTGTTACAAAACAATATAAAAACCTCATTATTTTTATAATAATGAATAGTAGAGAGCTGGGGCTTTGGTGGATTTTAGGGCCTTGGATGTGTCAAAGATGAGCCAAAAATTGATTTGAAGCATTTGTAGTTTTTCTGTAGTGAGAGATTTACAACTTTCCATACGTTCGTTATCCTAGTGTACAAAAATGTACACTCCTAAAAACAGCCATAAAATCTGCATTTTCAATGATTTTTTCCACTTTTTGCATAAATCACATGAACTACTGGAGACTTTTCCAAAACTACCAAACATGTCATAATTTTCTGACAGTTTCAAAACTTAAAACTGAAAAACCTTGTTACACAAAAACACAAAAGTGTGATTATATTTTGAATAATAAAATGTAGAGAGCTGAGGCTTTGTCTGTTTCCAGAGCCTTGTTTGTGTCACAGATGAGAAGTGAAATGAATTTGATGCATTTATAGTTTTTCTGTAGTGGACAATTCTTTATTTGAAAACAGCCCCATTGACTTCCATTATAAACACATGTTTTTCTTTGCTCTTCCAGAGCTGTTTAAAACTTCACTTTTTACAATGTCAGCATTTCATTTGGAAGAAAAAGAATGAATTTGAACATTTTTACTGATTTTCATCAGATTGGACCTCATTCCCATTGTTGGCACATGAATAAAATCACTGTATTTTTTCCTATTGAATATAATGGAAATAAGGCATTTCCATTGAACTTTACCCTGAAAACTTCCATTTTTAAATCTCTCTGAAATACGGCATAAAATCACTCAATCTGTGACATCAGGGTTTCATTTGGAAGAAAATTAGTGAAATTTGACATTTTTACTGTATTTCATAAATTTCAACTTTTTTTGACAGTTGGCCAGTGTTGTTTCATATTCGACAGTTTGTAAACTCTGTGTTTATGTGATAACAGGAGCCCGGTGGGCGGAGCCTAAACTAATTTTTGAGTTTTTTGTGCAAAAATAATAATTAGCAGCTCAATGTGACCTCCACACAAGAAAACCTGGACAAAGACCTGCAGTCTGGATTTATTCATGTGTTTCCCTCAGGTTTACAAACATGGGCCTCGTGTTCAACAGACTTTTCTGCTTCAAAAGTAGGGATGGGAATTGATAAGATTATATCGATATCAATACCATCAATAATTTTACCTATCGATGCGATTCTTTATCGATTCTCTTATCGATACCTGACTTGTCTGTGTTGGGGAAAAGCAAGGAATGAATGTGCTTTTGATAAACTCTATCAAAAAAGACAAATTGTTAGTTTTCCCAAGAAAAAATATTAATTAAATAAAGCAAGTTTCCAAATATACTGTGGCTCCTGCTGGCTCTCAGCCTGCCTGGCATCCTCTCATTTGTACTTTTTCACCAAGTGTCTGTAACTTGTAACAGACTGATGCAGTTTTGTAACACCTAAACAACAGGACTCTACTGGATAGTAATATTGTTTTTATTTTATTTTTTTTATTTATCTTTTTTCTCTATATGAAATGTATTACATCTGAAGATAAAAGTGTATGACAATTTAAAAATTTAATTTTCTGTTATTATTATTACAGAAATAATAATAACATATTCGTCTAACATATTTCAAAATGTAGTCTGAATGTTTTTTTTGCTCTTTTTTTAATTATTATTATTTTTTTCTCCTATTTCTGTAAAATGTATTCATTCATATTTTCTAGTTTGTATTGTTTAGTCATTTTTCAATATTTGCTTATTGCATTCCCCTGATTTGAGTTTTGAGGAACATGTACATTCCATAGAATGTGGTATGGATGTGTATGTGTGTGTGTGTGTGTTTGTTTGTTTGAAGGTGTATTTGTTTTTGTTTTGGTTTTTGTGCCTTGTTGATGTCTGTTGTCCTGTCCTTTTATGTATGGTTTTAAGTTGAAATAAAAAAAAAAAAAAAACAACAGGACTCGGTCTCAGCCCAAACCCTACAGATCTATTTTTGCTTCATCCTGCGCTACATTCTCCTTCCCCCTGTCCGTGTGTTGCTGCTTCTACCGCGGGTCGCTGTGGCTGCAGCCCGTTAGCCAGAGCTGCGAGAGATCAGCCGTTCCCCTCATATAGCGCACTCATAGCGGGGACGGGCAGAGGTAGTCCCGCTCACAGTGCGCTCAGGGCGGGGACAGGCAGCCGCAGGCTCCGCTCTGAGCCCCGGGCCTGTGTGGAGGCTGCAGAGGTGCGCTCAGACCGGGGACAGACCGCCTCGGACCCGCCCTCAGAGCACAGTGGCAGCAGGCGCAGCAGCGAGGCACTGAACCCCGTGTGTCATGACAATAGCGACGTATGGCAAGTTTGGAAAGAACCTCCAAGCCAATACAGCGGAGCGTTCGCAGCAGCAAAGAGTAAACGTAGAACTGACACGTTTATAACAATGGACTGTTTTAATTGACGACTCGTCTCTCGTGAACGCGTAAAACGGAGGGGAAAGGCGAAGCGGAGGCTAAGGGGTAGAATTGAGATTGGGCCGATGTTTCCCTGCTTACTTCGAAGCAGCGTCAATAGACTAGAGAACATCATCATTACGCACGTGCGTCTAGCTCCGCGGCGCTATGGTGTCCGAAAAGGGGGAAAAACATGTTTTCAGAGCGGGAGCATCGATAAGAGGGATCGATAATGAAGTAGACGTACGGTTCCGATGCTTTGCTCAAACAGAACCGGGTCTACTTGTAGAACCGGTTCTCGATTCCCATCCCTATTCAAAAGTAACCACTGATTGTGACACTCCCACTGAGCTTTTCTGGCGTCTAAGATTTCTAAACTGTAAAAATCTTCACACTAAACATTGTCGATAAATCACTTGTTAATTTGAAAAATATACATATATTTTATAGGAAACACAAAGGCAAACAAATCCTATAGTTTCCCCCTCGGCCACAGCTTCAGTATAAGCTGACTGTAGACACATGCATCTGTGTACAATGTTAGAAAAGTGGAACATTCTGAAATACAGTGGAAATGTCAAATTCAACTCCTTTTCTTCAAAATGAAATGCTGACATCACAGATATGTTACTTTTTTCCTGTATTGCAGTGAGATTTAAAATCTGAAGTTTTATGGCAGAAAAGTCCCAGGTTCTGCCAAGGCCCCATTTAGGGATGTCAAGATTAACCGGTTTTACGATTACCACGATTATAAAAGGACGCGGTAGGTTTTCCGTAAGAATTTCAGAAGCCACGGTTTACCACGGACATTTTTCACGCTGACGCACGAGCCGCTGCACGCCATAAACAGCATAAACTCACCGGTAATGAGCGAGGCAGAAGGACGCTCTCCTCCAGTGTTGTATCCACCTAAAAACTATTGAAGTCAGCAGAGTGGGACCTCTTTAGGATCCAAAACATGACCAAGGCGTTGTTGTTGTCGATGGAACATCCGTTATGCAAACCCTGTCGTCAGGAAGTTGCAGCAAAAGGCGCTGATATCGGCTACGTCGAATATAAACATCTTGGAGATAATCCTTCACTGTGAATGTCCAGGTCAAGGTAACGAACTGCATAATTCCCAAAAAAGTTGTCCAGATGTTGGGAAATAGCCACAACTGGCCCAGGATGTAAACACAAAGCTAACGCGCTCCGCTCTGCTTCAGTGTAACAGAAAGGAAAGTGAAACCGCGCACATGTGGAAATCAGCTGTTCAGAAGAGTCTCCTTAGTCATTTTGTAAACATGTTTCATTCTCTGTTCATCAAAACATCTGACAAATAATGAAGCAGCAGCAGAACTTTAGAGAACAGGAAACCCAGCCTAGACTGTGGCCTAATGATATAGAGTAAAATAATTATGATAATAAAGAAGTAAAGCTGACATTGTTTTGTATTATTCAATGTAGGCCTATTTAGTTTAATGCAACACAATCTTAAAGCATTTTTCATTTTTAGAAACAGTGAATGTTTACAAGTATTAAAAGGTTTTTAAAGACAAAACCTAAAAATATCAGTTCTATCCTTTCATGCGGTCAATAATCGTGAATAATCGTAAAATCGCAATATTTTCTCTCACAATAATCGTGACTCAAAAAATTGAAATCGTGACACCCCTAGCCCCATTATATTCTAATGGGAAAATACCACAATTTCATTCACCTGCCGACAATAGGAACAAAGTCCAAACTGAAAAAATACAGTCAAAATGTCAAATCTGACTCTTGTTCTTCAAAATGAAATGCTGACATTATAAAATATATGACTTTTATATGGTGATAGGAGAGCAAAGAAGACTGGAAGTCATGAATGTGTTTATAATGGAAGTCAATTTACACAAGAACATTTTGACATAAAGAATCGTCCACTACAGAAAAACTACAAATGCTTCAAATCAATATTAGTCCTAACTTTGACACATTCAAGGCCCTAAACACCACCAAAGCCTCAGCTCTCTAATGTGTATTATTCAGAAAATATTCAAGTTTTTCTGTTTTTTAGTTAGACATTTTTCAAAGTTTACATAATAAAACTGTCATTTAAAGGGTTAAATCCATAAAATTATTATATGATTGGTTGTTTTGGAAAGACATCACGTGGTTCAAGGGATTTATGCGAAAAAAATGTAGAAAAAATATGACTGTATGGTGATTTTATGGCTGTTTTTAGGCGTGTACATTTTTGTACACTAATAATAATAATAATGCATCGGTTTTATATAGCGCTTTTCTGGACACTCAAAGATGCTTTACATTGCATTATTCATTCACTCCATACTTGGTGGTGGTAAGCTACTATTGTCGCCACAGCTGCCCTGGGGTAGCCTGGTGAAAGCGAGGCAACCAGTCTGCACCATGGGCCCCTCCGACCACCACCAACCACTCACTCACTACATTTGCCAGGGGGCGAATGTTAGAAAATTGAAGGATGACACAAGGGTTAAAGTTAAAGTCTTCAATCTGAAATGGGTTATTTAAATGTGAAATTAGCGATAGCGATTAATCAGCACCAACGCACGCGGTGTTTCAAAACAAAGTCAACAATGTTTTCCTTGAAATTTCTTTAGTTTGGCCATTTTTGTGATGTTTATAGTTTCACGTCGTTATGGTAGGGATAGGAATCGAGGACCGGTTCTACAAGTAGACCCGGTTCTGTTTGAGCAAAGCATCGGAACCAGACGTCTACTTCATTATCGATCCCTCTTATCGATGCTCCTGCTCTGAAAACACTCTTTTTGTGCCGCGGAGCTCGACATACGTGCGTAATGACATAGCTCTCCGGTCTGTTGACGCTGCTTCGAAGTAAGCTGGGAAACATCGGCCCAATCTCAATTCTACCCCTTAGCCTCCGCTTAGCCTTTCCCCTCCGTTTTACATGTTCACGAGAAACGAGTCGTCAATTAAAACAGTCCATTGTTATAAACGCGTCAGTTCTACGTTTTCGCTTTGCTGCTGCGAACGCTCTGTTTATTTGCGCTGTATTGCTGTTTCTTTCCAAACTTTCGATACGTCGCTATTGACATGACACACAGGGTTCAGTGCCTCACTGTCTCCCCATGCCGCTGTGCTCTGAGCCCGGGTCCGAGGCTGTCCGTGCCGAGTGCAGGCTGCGGCCGCCTGTCCCCGCCCTGAGTGCGCTATGAGCGGATCGGCTGATCTCTCGCAGCTCTGGCTAACGGGCTGCAACAGAAGTATTTCACATGGACAGGGGAAGGAGAATGTAGCGCCGGATGAAGCAGAAATAGATGAAAGTCTGTAGGGTTTGGGCTGAGACCGAGTCCTGTTGTTGTTACAAAACAGCATCAGTCTGTTACAAGTTACAGACACTTGTTGAAAAGTACAAATGTTACCGTTATATTTGAGGATGCCAGGCAGGCTGAGTGCCAGCAGGAGCCACAGTATATTTGGAAACTTGCTTTATTTAATGAATATTTTTTCTCGTGAAAACTAACAATGTGTCTTTCTTGATAGAGTTTATCTAAAGCACATTCATTCCTTGCTTTTCCCAACACACAGACAAGTCAGGAATCGATAAGAGAATCGATAAAGAATGGAATCGATAGGTAAAATTATTGATGGCATTGATCAATAAAATCTTATCAATTCCCATCCCTAGTTATTGGACACAATCAAGAAGCGACATAGAAGAAGGGAAACAATTTTAAACTGTTGTCATGCCGACCATGTTAAGTCAATTAGAAATGAGTCAAACCATAGAAATAAAAAGGAGAAGCATCATTCGATCCTTACGCATGCGGACAGTTAGCAAAGAAGCTACTCCGGTATACTTTTCACATTCCACTAGCCTGTTCAATGTATTTTCCCTATAGCCGTTAGCATTAGCCACCAAACATCTCAAATTATGAACGATTCAGATGTTTTCAGCTGTTGTCAACCCATCGACCACATTTAGGGGAGGCCAAAGCCTAGTTAGAAATGTCTGGAAATGTTTTCGTTTCGAGTTTAGTTTTGAGTTTGTCCGTTCCGTTAGTGGCCAATGTTTTTTTGTTTACGTGTCTTTGATCACTTCCCTGTACTCTGTTGCTTATCGACGTGCTACATAGAACATTAACGAAACCTGATCTGTGTGGATTGAATTGCGGTGTTGTTTGAAATAACCAAAGCTTGCGGTGAAGTTTGTGTTTGGTTTTGCAGGTTTGCCCGCCGTATACCCGTGTCACTAATTCAGGTTTTTTATGTCCTACACCGGTTGATAGAGTGAACGTTGCAGGCAAATAACCTGCTAGGTTCAATAAGTAACGTCTATGTCTTCAAATTTGCTTTGCCTGTTTCTACCTCAGCTTAGTAACGACATTAAATAAAAACATTTTTCCTCATTTACAGGTGCTCGTCATATAATTAGAATATCATGAAAAAGTTCATTTATTTCTGTAATTCAACTTAAAATGTGAAACTAATATATGATATAGACACATGATGATCATTTTCAAAATATGCTAATTTTATGAGATTTTTATTTGGGGTTTTTACAAGCTGAGCCAAAATCATCAAAATGATAACAAATAAAGGCTATGTCACTTTGCATGTAATGAGTCTGTCATATATTAGTTTCACAGTTTAAGTTGAATAACAGAAGTGAATGCACTTTTTCATGATATTCTAATTATAGGACGAGCACCTGTCTGTCAGTAATCTACAGCAAAAGTTCCTGAATTACATTTTTCTCCCTGTTCACCTTAAGCCGCGTTTGGCAAATATAGCTCAAAGTGTATTAAAATTACATTTTACAGTAAATTTGGGAACTTCGCATTTGCTGGTATTTTTCAATGATAAAAATATGTAATAAAATGAAAAAAAACGACTTGGATTTTATTTCTTGCGTGTGGCTTTAAATTCGTAATGCTTTAATAAACACTTCATCGTAAAGGCAAAGGGTTTGAAGGGTTCTTTTGTAGCTTCTGAACATATTCATGAAGGCAATTGCTGTTTATAAAGATTAACAAACTCTGGAACTTTGCTCTGATAGTGCACAGTCATCAGTGTGACTTTTTATCACATTAGAGTGAGTTATGGCAAAAGGAGAAAATCATTACTAAATGTGGTTTTATTTTACAAAGACAAGAATGTTTAATGTTTAATTCATTTTGAACTGCTATTAAAGAACATGGCACTTACCGCATTTGCAGAGACAAAAGGTCAAGGCGATGATTAGGAGCAACATGTTTCAGTGGCGTCTTAAGAGCGAATGAGCAGCATCGGTCTGAGCTTCCTGTTTTGAACACTGTGGCTTAACTTCTGTGTTTTTTCAGACTGAAAAAAAGAACTGCATTTGCTTTGACTTGAAGTGGAGGCACACTTAATCATTATTTTAATATTGTCAAAATTAAGGAATGACATTTAATTCGAGGCGAGACGCTGCTGTACAGATTTCAATTTGAACTTTTTGCTGTAGATTATTGACATAGATAAGGAATAAAAGTGATTGCTGTTTTCAGTCATTTTATGCTTTCATCTAAAAACAATCCATAAATATCTCCCTGTGTCTGTGTAAGTATCTTCCGTGTACTCCAGTCTCCCCTATTACTGAAAACATACTCTGACACTAAAACCCCGAGCTATAATCATCTCAACACTGACCACTGCGTGAAAGACGTTTGTCCCTGTAGCAAGAAGAAATGACAGAGAGGCAGAAAATGTGAATAAACCTTTTATTGAAAACGACAAACTGAAATAGGCCCTGAAGCCTTTTGGCTGTGCTGTGAGTACACGAGAGGGGAAAAATACTCTACAATTTCCTCTGTGCCACCTTTGGCAAAAGGATTAGTCCAAACTATGTAAAGTATGACATTTGAAACACTTGGGGGGTCATTTATCAAGCGTTTGGTCATGTGGTGGTAGCACATGTAAAAGTGGATCAGCAGCATCAGAGTCATTTATGCATTTTTTACTCAAGCATCATTGTCACGTTTACGTATCAGATTTCACTAACAAGGACCACGCCACAACAAAGTGCTATTAAAGAGTTTAATTAGTCAAGATAGTGTGAACTGGTGAGACTGTGGGTGGGGGCTCCATCTGGATTATCCCAGCTCTTCAGGACCCCCCCTCCAAGCAGGAGAATCGGTGCTGAAAGATAAGACGTAAATGGAGGGAGGGCGGGGTCGGTGAGGTGAATGCAGGATTGGTTAGTATGCAGAGGTTAATTGATTGAGGCGTGGTCCTGCTCCTGAACCTAGTTAATTATATTAACTCCATTTAGGACTCCAGTACTGTAATACAAGCAACATAACATGTTTTTTTTCCTTCTGAAACACTGAAGAGGCACCAAGAGCCCCCACACTTGCAGCACACTGGAGGCGTCACAGGAGCAGCTACAGGAAACAAGGACGGCACAAACGAGGAGGTATCCGGGCGAGACTCACAGCTAAGCCACACAAGCCTTCTATCCTTAGTGTTCCTACTAGTATACGTTCACTGGAGAATACATTTTTTTTTACTGCTAAGCAGAAGATGATGAAAGACTGTTGTGAAGCGGAGGGAGCTGCACAGGACGAAGGGGAAGGAAGAGGAGCTGACCAGTGCAGGACACCACGCTCTGAAACAGGAGGCGCTGCACTGTTTCAGAGGATCAGAGGAGACAGAGGGCAGCCAGGTTTCCTCTGGGTGCAACGGTTTCCACGACCTCCGAAAACATGCTGCTCAGGTCGGCCCACAGCGGCCGGGTGGCTCAGTCGAAGCGGCTCAGGACTAACACCTGAACACAATTCCGTTGTACGGTTGTACAATAACAAATAAAGCACTTACTTAAATTAAGTGCAAAATGCTAACAAAATAGCATACTTTATTTTTCAGCTTGCACTCGCTCTTTAGCACCTGCCTTCATAAATGACCCCCAGGTGCACAGGTTTTCCTTCGTGTTGTAACGATGGAAGAAAAAACACTTTCTCTGACACGTCACACAACACATAGTTCTTTCTGAGGACAGTTTCAAAGTTCAGATGCAGCAGCTTCAGCCCAAACAGCGCCTCACAGTTACACCTCTTATAAAGCTCTGTCTCCTTTATTTATTCCACACTTGATTCCAACCATAGACTGTAAAATTAAGAATGGACTTATTGCGGCCTACTTCCTGTAACCTTAAGGAAATGGCTTCGGAAGTTCCTGGCTCCTTTGGACTTTCCATTGAAACTTTTTGTGAAGGTTAGAAAAGTCTGTATAACGAGCACTTTCACACCGGCAGAGCGGCTGCACAACAAGAATGCTTAGAGGAGCCGTTTGTTGATTTCATTTGTGTAATAAGATTTGTAAATATGTGAATAAAATTATAATAAAATCATAATTATGTGAATGATGCAACAGCCAAGTATTTGAATTTATCTTCAAGGTTAGCATATTTTTCACAATGTTCCAGTAGTATCTAAGAAGATACTGTTTGGTATCAAAAGTACGTAAGAAAGCAGCCTGGTATCAGGTTGACCATGTGTAGTAAGACAACAGAGTGAACTGGACGAACGTAAATCAAGGTTGGCCCCGGACTGTCCAGGTCAGACTGGGTATTATTGACATCAGGTATCCTTGTACAGGCCGGGCCTTCCGATTAGATAAGTATAGTGTGATTCATGTTTTAAGATATGATGTGATACATGTGTTTGAGAGGTGACGAGCAATATCTGTAACTCCACCTCTGTATGTGTAATATACTGTGGAAAAACCAAATAAAAGGCTGTACCAGAAAACAACTCTTTGAGAATGGGTGCACCACTCCGCGTGGCTGTGATGTACTGCGATTCTCCCTTGCAAGCCAAACAAAGTATTGATCTCTGTGTCGTTTTCTTCTAGTTGAAGCGTTCTCCAGAATTGGAAAACAAAGGTATTAACCCTAAATTTTCTGACAATTTGCTACCAAGGTAATTCCACAGATTGTAATTATTATCATTGTGGGTCACATGGTACAGCCTATAATATAGATTATGATTTTGCCGTGGGCAGTGCTGTAAGTTGTTAAAGTCTATTGAATCGAGGGGTTTATAAGTTATTATTAACTTCCTCCTTCTCCCTTTGAGCAGCACTGCACTAATGCTTCTGGTGTTTTGAATATTTCTGTAAATTATGTGTATATTATACCTGTGTGCACCTTCATATGTTGCTCAAATAAACTAAAGTAAACTGTTTCTGCAGCAGGAAACAGCCTCTAAATAAAGAACAAGCCTCAGCCCTAAACATGCTCTGCCTCTTTCCCCACAGTCTGTGTTCCTCAGTTCAGGCATGAATCGTTTTGTTGAACATGCTACTGTTTTATGACATTTTGAATGTTGTTCTGTTATAATGACTTTTATACATGCAGTACAATATTTGCAAATAAGAAAATGTCCTAAAAGCTGCTGACGTTGTTTAAAGCTCCACATGTTCTGATAGTTCATATTTCAGCCTCGTCCTGACCAAACGAGAGGTGAATGTTTAAATTATTCTTGAAATACACTTTATTTTCTAAATATTCACTGCACTCTTTGAGACAGCAGGTTATTTGTGTCATTTATTTATTCCACAGCATGGTGAGGTATAAATAAGAATAGTAAATATAGAGAAGTTGGGGAAATGTGCATCTGTAAGTTCACACTTCAGTTCAGAGAAATGGGAAGCTCTTCATTGCTGCATCAGCACGAGAAATGATGTGAAATATTAGTTTTCTCTGAAGCGTTTTCTCGGATCAGAAATGCAATTAAAAGTTCTATTACCAGAATTGTCAGTAAAGCAACAGAAAGTTATTGGGAAAGTAATTGGTTTAGGTTTGGAGTTCATTTACAGTAGTGCTGTCCACCTTGGCGCTTATACTTCTGGCCTCACTCCTGCTTTTATTACTTGTCACTGAGATTATTGTAACTCTGTCCTGTGAGCTCGATCAAACCTCCATCCACCGCCTGCAGTGAGTTTAAAACACTCGGAAATGGCACAGTGTTTAGCGCTGGTGCTTCACAGCTAGAGGGTCCCGGGTTTGATTCCCAAATGGACGGGGCATTTCTGTGTGGAGTTTGCATGTTCTCCCTGTGTCTTCGTAGGTTTCCTTTAGGTACTCCGGTATCCCCTACCACTAAAAACATGTACAATAGGTTAATCCTTCAGCCAGGTGTTTCTGACCATTAGCCTGGCTCCACATCTGGTGATGGTCCCCGAGCGCCGGCCTACGCTGGAGCTCACTGCTCCTACAGGCCCCAGCAGCTTTGAGGACGGGTCAAATGCAGAGAAAGAATTTCTCTACGGGGATTATTAAAGTATAGCTTAATCTTTATGTACATGGTGGCTTTATTGACTTAATTAGTGCATATTTCTTGTCTTTACCTGATCGATCGGCGCTGTAGCTAATGCTGTAGCTCGTAGCATTAGCTTTGGGAATGATCTGTGTATCATCAAGGTCCAAACACAGATTCAGCCACTGAAATAAGTGTTCTTGTCACCGCTTTTAATCCTGGGTGTTTAGGTAAAAGAAACACTGATGTGTCTTTGTCCCTGAGCTGCTGGAGCTCCAGTTCACAACACGATGAAGCTAATCCTCCATGACTGTTTACGTCTGTGGCTGCTCCTGGTGGTCGACGTGCTGTCTAGACCAGTGTTTTTCAACTTTTTTTGAGCCAAGGCAAACATTTTTTCATTGAAAAAATCACGAGGCACACCACCAGCAGAAAATGTTCAAAAATGTAACTCTGTAGCCTGTATTCACAATATAAAGTGGTTCTCATTAAAGTGTTTGCAATAGGAACAGCATATAGTCTCACCATAATGCCTCTGTCACACCTGTCGGATCCATGCACCTTATTCTCTTGTCTCAAAGAAATGAGCAACCTGCACTTACTGATATGGAAGAGTTTTATGTGGTTACTCTGCCGATCACAGCAGAGATTCGACATTATTTGTGGATAATAATTAATTTGTTTTCAAACAAATATTTTTTAGACCCACAAAGTGAAATTGGATAATTTCCCAAGGCACACCAGACAGTATCTCACAGCACACTAGTGCCACGGCACAGTGGTTGTAAAACACTGGTCTAGACGCTCCTAGAATCGTGTCCACCATAGACTTTGCATGTAAACCAGACACGTATGACGCTATTGACACGTTCGGTCTGAACATACCATAAATCTTTAAGCGGCAAAAGCTTGACGCATAAAACAGTTTTTATGTTTCATGGACTTTATTCTTTAGAAAATGTGTTTTTGTATAAACTTCTGGCATTTCTTTTGGAAAAACAGGATTTTTACATAATTACATATTTTGTTTCTCATCATTTGAATCACGACTGAATTATAAATCAGACTTTTACTCTAAAAGTCAGTTTTAGTTGACTGAATATTTAGTCTCAGCTTTTTACTTCTTGTGTAAAATGAGTTCATTCCACTTCTTGTAAACAGTAAGAGAAGTTGGGGGAAGTTTCTGTTCTATAATAGTGCATGAGTTCACACCTCAGTTTACAGAAAGGGAAGCTTCCATCGCTGCACCAACACCCTAAAGAGCACAAGAAAGGAAGAAAGGGTACAAAATGTTACTTTTCTCTGTCACTTTGATGCATTTCTCTGATCAGAAATTATATTCTCAAGAGAGGGGAACAAAGTTATTTTTATTTTATTTCCTTGTATATTATTGATACAGGATCGAACCAGGATTTATTTTTGTTAATATACTAGTTTCAAAGATTACTTGTATTTTTTTTTAATAAACTAGATAATAGTGAAAAATCTGTAAAAATTGTAATTCCGCTTTATTTTTTGGTCTAATGAACAAACTATAGTCCGTTTACACGCCTGACCAAACAGTGGTTGTTGTCGCAGAAACCATGAGTGTGATATAAATGGTGCAGATAGTTTCCTGAAGTGTAACAGGTTTTAAGATGTGAGTGAAATCATAATCGCTTGTCTATATATGAATTTGTGTACATAACTTTAACTAAACACCCACAGTTTACACCAGGGTTTCCCCCCAGTGATTAAGCTCAAATCTACTTAAAACACTGAGAAAGAGGCCGATTAGCACTCGGCGGCTAATGGCTAAAAACAGGTAGAAGATATTTACTTATTTGGGCTCTTGATAACAGGGTACCTGCTTATTGGATTAGGCCCTGGATTATCGGAAATTTGGAAAGAATTTGAAATTAATGAGCGCTTTGGAGCAGGGAGTGACTGAGTGATGGAATTACACCGGAAAGTGTTGGTATTGGACCTGGCAGCTCGCTGTGGAGACGAACAAAAGTTGGACTACATTTTGGGAGGAAAAGGGATGAGCTGCTCTGGAGAACTGAACTAATGCTGAGACCAAGTAAAAGCTAATTAATTATATATTCATGAACTATTCTGGTTTTATTTCTCCTATGCCGTCAACACTTCCCTCCAAGGCCGAGCCATGGAGCTAAACCTGATATGAACTGACCTCCTTGGCTCATATGTTGCATAACACTGACTCTCAGGATTGTAAACAACTGCACACACAAACCCCCTCTAACCACGCCCCCATCGTTCTACATCCCTCGGTCAATGGCCTGGTCATCTTTCCTCTCCCAAGAAAAAATCTGCACGTGACCTTGTGTGCTGTGTATTTCCCATGTCTTGATGTTTTTATCTATGTGCTTTGCCTTTAACCTGATTGTAATTTTGCATATCTTATTTTGTAAGGCGCATTGTGTTGCCTCGTGTACGAAATGCGCGGTATAAATAAACATGCCTTGCCTAGAGTACGGCATTGAGATGGAGAATGTGTGACTAGGTGGTGTAGGACAGTCTGAACAGGTGGGTTTTGAGTCTGGATTTAAAGAGTGGCAGGGATCTTCCTCAGAAGCGTCACCTGGTGGTGAAAGTGACACTTCGTAGGGAGAGCTTACGCCCCCTACTGACTGACGCCTTCTCCAGGACGGCATTCCAGGTGTGGGATAACGTTCTGTCTTACTAAAAGAACAATCTTCAACTGTTTAAACTAAGGACAGTATGAACCTTTTTCAAAGGCCTCCAAATGTAGTAGTGTGAGCCTGTGAAGTGTGGAGTCTGTCGGAGCGACTAAAGTGCAGATGTTAAAGTTTAGTCCCTTTGTCTGCACATGTGTCCTGTGTATATTTCTCCCGTCTTTAGCCGCTGCTGTCTCCCACAAAGGAAATGACCATATTTGGATTACAGTGTCATCTTGGTCACAGCCTTTCCTGCTACACATGGGCTGCATCCGAAACCAGTAAATTGTAGCCTCTAAGTACTAACACTAGCAACTAATCCTTAACCTTTCATGGGGTCAACTGTTAGATCTCTATGCAGTTAGTGAACTTCTGCTTCAGCAGCATTTGCCCAATTCGACCGTCCTTACCCAGGGGAAGGGGAAGTGACATCACCAACAGCTGTTTTCCTTCAGTGCAGGCCAAACAAAAGCGCATACCGCCACCTACTGTATATTGTCCAACAACGACATAGTGTCCAAATAAAGACATTTAAGGGGGGAAAAAAAGAGAAACATCCAAATGATCCTTCACATTTCCCTTTATGTTATCTCAACAGCAGTTTCATAAAGCTACAGTATGCAAATTAGCCATGTGGCTTAAGTTTCTACTAAATGAAGCAAAAGCACAAACTGCTTCATTTAGGTCATTTACTGAGGAGGCTCTTTAAAACCCTGTGAATGTGCTGTGGGGACGACAAAATGTATTTTGTCACTTTTATAAAGTTTCGCTTGTGCAGAATCGTTTTTTTGTTAATTATTAAATGTGCACCTGTCAATCAACAGTGGTTGCGCATGAATCACTCGAGGGTGGGGGCGAGGGGGTGGGGAGATTGGCGCAGTGGCTTATGGGATGGCACATAGCTCCTAATCGCCAGTAAGTTAGCATCAGAGGTCCCTATGCTAAAGTGGCTATGATAGTTAGCATACAGGCCACTTTCCCTAACTCCTTCCTAACTGAAAGCCCAATTCGGACGCTTCTTATCATGGCGGACGCTGACGCACATCCGGTTTGGCGTAAGACCTCTTACCAATTTAGTGGTTTCGGATGGAGCAATGGACACACAATAACCTGAAAACTAAAAAGAAATCTAAGAGTTTTGCTGCAGTGTCTCCCCCTGGAGGTGAAACAGCGGTGGAGCAGAGTTCACATAAAACACACATCGAACCGAAATAGATTTGAATGTAAAAACAGTCAAATGTAACAGCACATTTTCAAGACAAGGGGAAAAATATAAGGTTTTTATTTTAATTTTTCTCAAAGAATCCAGAGCTTTCCCAAAGTCTCAGCAGCAGCAGCAGGCGCTTGAACAGCAGAGGGCGACGTAGAGCTGCACCGTACCACGGAGGGACCGTTGGTGCAGATGTGAGCAGCCTCGCTTCTGTCAGTCTGCCCCAGGGGAAACTGTGGCTACTGTAGCTCACCACCATCATGTGTGAAGCGCTTTGGGTGTGACGTGTGTCATATGAACAGCTCTATACAAATAAGATTCCCTTCCCGAGTATAGAGTTATTAGTTCACATAAAAACACCCAAAACACATTGAACAGAAATAGATTTTAATGTAAAAACAGTCAAATGGAATCATCCGGAAATGATCCAAACGGGATTTCGACTTAACATGAGCCGCTAACATGATTGTAGTGCTTTAAACTACAACGTTAGCAGCTTTTACACACAATAATGATTATGAACTGATCTCATTCATCTCTCAGGAAAGTAAACAAAGCATATTTACTCCAAACTTTGTGCTTTTGACCAGTGGTGGAAGAAGTACTCGATATTCTTACTTAAGTAAAAGTGCAGATACAGGACCAAAAATGTACTTAAGTAAAAGGAAAAGTATCTGATTTTTTTTTTACTTAAGTAAAAGTACAAAAGTATACACTGAAAAATGTTATTAATAAGTAAAAAGTAAAAGTATTTAAGAGTTTAATATGCAGGATTTTTCTAAATCATTTGAGTCAAACCAGGTCTAAACGAGTAAACCACTAAACCAGGTCAAAAACAGGAAGTTAACCAGGTCTAAACCAGGACTGAACTAGGTCAGGTCTAACCAGATCTAAACTAGGTCTAAAGGAGTAAACCACTAAACGACTAAAGAGGTCACTTTGAAAATAAAATACTTTTAACCCAATTTGAATAATGTAGTGGAGTAGAAAGTACAGATACTGGTTCTAAAATGTAGTGAAGTAAAAGTAAAATGTTTTCATCATAAAATGTACTTAAGTAAAAGTACCTATAATTTGTACTTGTAACTTTGTTACTTTCCACCACTGCTCTTGTACGACCTGATTTTCCGTACCGTGCAGCTCTACGGAACAACTTTACATTCCAATCAAAAAGGGACAAACCACAAACCAGTCCACCACAAAACGAGGAGGAAGTCATTTTAAATAAAAACACAAAAATAAACCCACAAACCGACGACAAACGACAGTGCAGGAGCGTTTTTTTTACAATCTGTAATCTCTGTGACAACGGAGTTCATCTGCAAAGTTTAAGGAGAGACGCTGCAGGGGAAGTGTTGAAATCTCACTTTGAAACCGACTGTAGATCAGTTTACTGGAATAATAAAAATGAGGCCTTAAAGGGTTTCTGCAGGAACTCAGATGTAATGCTTCATTTTAACGTAGGAGCGACTAAAGTGCAGATGTATTTAGTATTTAATAGTGACATTTCTCAAATAAATCTATGGAGAAAGAGCGATTCTAGAGATGCACCGATCCAGCTATTTGCTTCCGTCCGATACCAACAGGAGTGACAAAGTAAATGTTCCTCTTTTTCCAATTTAAGATCAATAAAGTCGTATCTTTTCTTGCAATGAGTTACAGATCAATTATCAGTTATATATATTAATAAACTAATGAGGAAAACACATTTAAAGTGCATATGACAGGTTTTAATACTTTTGCAAATATGACTTATTTAGAAGGGTAACATCAGTTGCATAATTATTTTATTTCAGTGAAGTAGCAACTTAATAAAGAAATGTTGGGCAGAAAAGTTATTTGAATTTTCTGCTGACAGGAAGTGACATAGAAGAAGGTAAAGTTCAGAGCAGTTTGACTCATTTCCCACTGACTTAACATGGTCGGCACGGCAACAGTTTAAAAATCACCTTCTTCGATGTCACTTCCTGTCGGTGTCCAATAAGGAAGTGAAATGATAAACATCACAAAAATGGCCAAACTAAAGAAAGCTGGGCACAATCTTTAGCAAAACCTTAACTATAATTGTGTTAGCTATGTTTTAGCAAAAAGTCTATCTAATGTGTCAAATGCACTTTAACAAGGATCACTGGACCTTTTTATATGCTTGGCTACATGACAGGTTAGTTAATAGTTAGTTAGTTACTAACCTAAAATAACTAAAATACAAACACTTGGCTCCAGCAGTGACTAATGTATTTAATTAGGCTACTTTAGGTATTTCCATCTTAGTTTCTGACCCTGCCTTGATTAGTTCTTGTTAGCTTTAGCATGCCACTGCTAGCTTTAGCATGCTATTGCTAGCCGGCGATCAAAAATAGATTCGCGGAGGTTAAAACTAACTCCGCGGTTGATTTCTCCACGTTTGTACCTTCAAAATGACATAAAGCATGTCCATATTCACTTAGATTTAGTCGGTGAAAGTTGTGTTTTTAAAGCGGTGAGAGCCAATAGCCTACTGGTATCGGTTCAGTATCGGATATTTGTAGCCGATACTCGATATTGTATTTTTTTCCAGTATCGGATCAGTGCATCCCTAATCGAATCAGTGCAATATTTGAGCGTCTTATTGTGAAGATGAGGGAATTTAATGTTATGAGCAAACCGGGCCAAAACCTGCAGCGTCTCCTCTTAAAACCACACATACAGAAGATTTGGACAAATGATGGCTCATTTTTAGCCGATACAGTAAGAAAGTCACACGGTATTTGCATAACAGACAATCGTTACCGAACTGGCAGAAAAAGGCTGTGTGCGTACGACAAGTTAGTAAAATAAAACAGCTGAGAAGAATCCTCCTGCTCAAATTCTCATAAATATTCTAATCCATGGGAGTGTCATTTTTGCAGATTCGTCTCGGACAGAGCTTCCAGTGTCGCCATTTCCACGGTAACAGTCTCCAACACATCAACAACACGCTTTTCTAAAATACCTATAAGAATAAAACACTTCTACTTTACAGTTTTGTTCGAACGACAAGGAGTGGATGAGCGAACGCGGTTAAAGGAGTCACTGGGTCGAAGTCAGTCGGACATTTGACGAAAAGAGTGAGAAGCTCAGCCCGGTCCAGTCGACATCTAAACTTCTCTGCTCCGGTGGATAGTGTTTAGAAACTCTCTTTGACGTGCGCAGTAACAAGTAACAGAGTAACAAAGAGTAACAAAGAGTAACAAAGAGTAACAAAGCAGCTCGAGGCTGAACACCAACGAACCTCTCATGATTTGGAGGATCTGGATTTAAACCAGAGCGCCTCAACACCGAGAAAAGTCCGTCTGAAAGAAACTCTGCCATTTAACCTCTTACCCCCAACGACCTAATTTTCTCCAGTTCAGCTTTACCCAAATCTAAAAGCTTCTTGACTGGAGCTCACAGCCTATAGGAAATGTGCTCGGTTCAGGCGGGGGTTAATTAAGGCGAGGCGCTACAGGTAAATAGGGACAGATAATATATACATTTAGAGATTTATAATGTACATTTCAAACTCTTCCTGAACATTACTGATATAAATACAGTATGAGGAATTTGTTGGAATTTTTCTGTCATTTTATGTTTCCATATAAAAATATAAAAGATATTTTCAGCGACAAAATCTAAATAATAGTTAGACTCGCGCTTTGTATTATTTTGTGACATATTAGTTACAAAGATTTGCTCAGAGGGATTACGGTTCTTCCATTTTCTTTAGGAATAGTTTTCTTCAAAATAACTTCCATGTTAGATACAGCTCCAGTGTGTGATAAACACTTCAGCACAAAACGGCTCAGAGTCGATAAAGTTGGATTATGGGCTTTAAAATGTGGGCGTGAACAATGAGTGTAATAAGGAAGTGCAGAACGAGGCGCTGACGCCGTAGAAGAAGAAACAGCTACATTTAGCTTTGCCTGAGGATTAACTCCAAACTGTGTGAATGTTGTGAAAACTCCAGGTGTCTTTGATGAGGAACGACGCCAAAACATGGTTTAAACCTCAAGAAAGTCATGATATGTCCACTTTAAAAAGGTCGTAAGGAAGAAAACGAGCTAAAAACCTAAACATTGACCACTGCCTGAAAAGTCAATGTTTTCACCTGCAGTGTCTCGCCTTAAAGGGATACTTCAGGATTTTTGACATTGGGCCTCATTTCCTAGTTATCCAAAGTGTTGTTGATGTCTGGAGATATTTTTTCTTACATTCATGCAGTTCTTATATTTGAAGAGTCTAGTGGCGCTAGGCTAGGGCAAGGCTAAAGCATTTCTATGGTATCAGTTAGCCTGCATTAAAAACAGTCTGACCCACTCCACAGTGCACCTGAGGTAAATCACTTATAACACCAGACTAACCATATAAATGTCTGTGTTAATAGAATAATGTTTGAAATATAACTGACCTTGCATCACATGAATTACCGCATTTTGAGGGACTATTTTCTCGCAGATCACTCCTCTGCTGCGTTAGCTTACAGCCACGGCGCTGATGCTGCTCAAATATAAGTTATTTTAAATGATTCTATTAACACAGACATTTATATGGTTAGTCTGGTGTTATAAGTGATTTGCCTCAGGTGCACTGTGGAGTGGGTCAGACTGTTTTTAATGCAGGCTAACTAATACCATAGAAATGCTTTAGCCTTGCCCTAGCCTAGCGCCACTAGACTCTTCAAATATAAGAACTGCATGAATTTAAGAAAAAAATATCTCCAGACATCAACAACACTCTGGATAACTAGGAAATGAGGCCCAATGTCAAAAATCCTGAAATATCCCTTTAAACTGTCATTCTCCTCATTTCTTGGCTGGAGCGCCCTCCTGTGGCCACATGGGGAGTAACCATGGTTAAAAAATAAACTACACGCTGCAACATTTAGCCAATGACGTGTTAAGACGTCACAACATCGTAAACGGCCGATAGTTGAAAATGGAGTTGGAGCAGCTGAGAATCCTACTGTGGTAACTACGGTAACGGTCAAAAAGCTGGATTTCGGACTCGGTTTATGGTAATATCTCTGTAACGGCTGGACCGATCCACATGAAACAAAAACTGTCACAAAGTCCAGCGTCTCCTCTGTCAGCGCAAACGAACTGAGGTCACATGACTCATGACTCATGTCTCGTAAAAGGTGTCTGAAAGTGGAAACAATGTTGAAAACGATGGAAGGACTTTGACGTTTGAATATTGGCGGTTGGTGATTGATTACGGGCGTTACAACTGTTCGGGAAACACAGATCGACGCTTCAGCTGAGGAAGAAACATCATAAGTGTTTTTGTAAATCCCAGCTCAAACAAATGATTAAAAACTTCTCAGACGGACTTTGCTCTTTGTAGAACACAATGTGAGACGCTCGGGACCGTTTAGACACGAGAGAATGACCTAAAACTGACTTTACAGAAATACTTGCTTCTTTTTGCAGTAACATTTATCTGGAGTGTTGGTTAAAAACATCTGGACTTATTGCTTTCCTTCCAGAGTGCAGAGATGGAGTGATGAGGTGGAGGATGAGGAGGAGGAGTCCAGTGGAATAACAGGAGGAAGCAGTTTGTGTAAAAAAAAAAAAATCCTAGTCTTTTGTTTAGTTTGTTCAAACGACCAGCGGCGCCCACTCACTCTCTGTGCGTCCGTACTGAGGAGAGACAAGACAGAGGGAACACGTTATTTTATCACTAAACACTAAAACACCCCTTTCCGGGCGATAACAGGAGCTCTCGTCCACTGAAATCAATAATTATTTATCGAATGGGAAAGGGAAGCCATGGACATGACCGGTTGCTTTAGATGATTCACAGAGGAGACGGTTAACGTTTTTAACCTGAGCAGCTAAACCCACGGTGATCATGACGTCAGTGACATTTGCTTGTGTAACTTTTTCACTGATTGCTTTATATCATTACATTCATTAACACATTGAGTGCCGCGCTGTTTTAAGGATTAAGCTGTAGAGCACCAACAATCCAGACCATTTTCATGATATTTGTAGCACCACAGCGTATTCTATGTTATAGCTCGTTTGAAAGGTGAGACTCTAAGCTCTCAGTAGGGGAAAACAGTTTAATTCTACGTGCCTCGGTTCCTGAGAAATCCTAGGCTAAACAGAAGCTAGTTTTGATCAGAATCACAGTTCAGAATCTTACAGCCTACGATGTAGTTTTGTAGCTTTAGAGCCAATGGTTCATTCAGCAGCTAACCTACTGCTGCTAATGCTAACGCTAATGTGCGTTTAAAACCCAGAGAATCCTTAATTAGGCCAAACACTTAAACATCTTTAATAAGTCTGAATATTTACAGCTTAAAGACGTCACAAAGAGCATAAGACATGCACTTTGTGACGTCATAATCACATTCTGTAATCTGCAGAATATAAAAAGGAACATGATGTTCTGTCTGGGGGCATTTGTGTTCAGAGTAGCAGATCCTGGTACATAAGCCTAGAGCGCCCTCTAGCACAGGGGTTCCCAAACTTTTTTGTCTGGGACCTCAAAAATTAACACGTTAACAACTCGGGACTCCCATTGTATAAAGTTATTGCCTCTTACGCAACTTTAGGCCAGGAAGACATTTTAAAATCAAGTTGTATTTATGTATTTAAACAGTTTATTTTGAATAATTGAATCACAACTTATAGGCTGTTTTACAGTTAAAATATACTAAAAACAGTAGCATTTTTCTTTTTGTTTCATCTTGAAATCATCTGGGGAACCCGCCCAAGGCCTCGCGACCCCCACTGTGGGAACCACTGCTCTAACAAACCTGTGACATTATATATTTTGCGAAATCTCCCCAGCAACAGTGTGCTATAATTAAGAATAGTTGACCTGGGGCCTTGTGTACTGCAACTGTGGACAGAGACTGGGAGTTTTAACGGCAATTTTAATGTGGAGACGGACTGAGAGGTGTTATGAGGGGTAAAAACTGCTGAAGTGCTAACAAAAGCCGAAAAGCTCAAGAAAAAGAGGAACTTGAAAACCACAAAACACCTAAAGACGGCTCCACATTGCAACTGCCACCGTCTCAAAGGGAGGCCCAGCCAGGGGGGGCGCAGAATGGCAGACATCACATGACATTTGTGTGACGCATGTACCTACGCATGGACGGTGTATGAAATTGAATTTCGCTCAGTGTCCCCCAGATCTCACCCCGGGGAGCCTAAAGAGGTTACTTGCGGGCACTGAGAGTCTTTTCTTTCCGTCTAAATTGGGGAATTGTAAGCGTGTACTGATTCATGATTAAGCCCATGTGAGTGGTAATGAGGTAATGAGGTGTACTGGACATTTCTTATCGGTAACATAGGTGCACTGAGGTTAGGGAAAGTAGAATTTTGGTGCTCATATCCGGGCCGGACATTCTTCTCAGATATATAAGTCGCGCCTGAGTATAAGGCGCAAACCGAGCCAGACTATGAAAAAAGTGCGAGAGCCCGGAGAATACGGTGAGTCAAGTCTTTTTGGAGCACTGGTCAGTAAGTCTCAAGTCCCGCCACTTAAGTCTGACTCGAGGTCATGTGACTCGAGTCTCAATCTCACATGTTGCAGAGTAACCCGTGTAGGAGTTTTCACCTGAATGTCCGTGAGCTCTTTGTAAAAACGCTCGGCCAGTTTCGTGCCGTTCTTCTCGATGGGGATCTGGAACGTCTGAAAGGAAAACACAGTTTATAAAGCGGCAGGTCAGATCTTTATATTATATTATTAACATTCCAAATGCAGAGGAATGAGGTCACTATTCAAAACCACTGTGCCCTGAATGTTCTAATGAAATAGTTGTGCTGTGTCATTATCATCCAGGAAATGTTAATTAAATATGGGCGTGTTCAGCCCGTCCCACAGGGTCACAGGAGACTCTCACCTGTCCCTTGTACAGCAGACTCCCCACCGGACACACCACACACGCCGTCCCGGCCCCGAACACCTCGAGGACCCGGCCCGACTCCAGAGCGGACAGCATCTCCTTCATCCCCAACGTGCGCTCCGTCACCGTGAACTCGCCCTGGGGCAGAAAAGAGCAAACGTCACCACAGACGAAACTGGAAAGACCGGAACAAAACAATTTGGAGACGCACCGCTCCAGACACCGGGGGTTTAACCTTTTACCCCCCACTTTAAAGCAGGACTAAGTGACTTGTTTACCTTAATAAATCCTCTCTTTAGTCCCTCTGGGGTAATACAAGTGTTAATGGCATGATTGGGGGGTCTTTCATCTCCCCCTGGTGTCTCTGGCCAGAAAACTACATTTGCAACTTTCCTGCCACCGGGTCGGAGTCACCAATACACACTAATGGAATCACCAAGAAGAAGCTAACAGGCTAACGGGCAAAGCTAACTGCGGGCTAGCGCCACTTAAACAGTATTTACAGCCAAGTTGTAGGGACGGACATTGCAAATTAGCCTTGGCTATAAATGTTGTAGTGTGGTACATGTTTATTGTTCACACGTGTCCCTATCAAATAAATGAATAAAAAAAAATAAAGTTTGAGTGAAAAGAATGATCTCCATTGTGTAATTGGATGAACAATATCCCTCTGTCCCTTTGTCTTTTCTGTCAGCGTAGTATTTCTCTCACAGACAATTAATGAGTAAAAAAACACAACATGCTACGACACCTGCAGTGGCGCTTATGGCCTCTAGGGGCATGAGTTACTTAGTACTTGCCTGGCTCTGTCCGTTCCACACAGGGAGGTTAGTCTGGTCACGGAGCAATTGGAGCAGTTTGAATGGGCGGGCCTAACGCGCACAGATTGTCAGTGAAATAAACCAATCAGCAATTAGCGGACGTGACGACAGCTGTAGTCCAACTCACACAATATGAACTGAATATAAACTCACGAGAACGCAGAGGCAAAATCCTCAACTACTTCATCCATGATTAGTTTTGGCTAATGTTAATGTTGTTAATTGAACTAAAAACATAGTGTTGCAGCGAGTGACGTAACTTACCCAGGACCGGGCCAGGTCCAGCAGAGACTGTCGCGTCACTCCGGGCAGAATGAGCCCGTCCTCCAGCGGCGGAGTCAGCAGCTCCTTCTCTGTTGGACACAAACACACCGACACGTCAGGAGCCACTCAGGTCCAAAGTGAACCCTCGTTCACCTTATGATGCGTTTAGCCACGACCTTTATCCCACGCTTTGAACCACGATGGCCCTCATTCATTTAACGCTCATACTCTGTCATGTCAATAACGATGCGCCGGAGTCCAAAATCACTCTGTGTTTCTAATGAAAGAACTCAGACGTGAGAAAGACGCAGTAACGGATTCAAATCCACACATGTGGAGACGACAAAGAGCTCACGCGGTTCCTTTGGGACGTTCCCCACTCATCTGCAATAACTGGGACAGGTCCAAACCCTGTCGTGTCCTTATCCAGCTCTGTCTGCGATGTTTACTGCTCACCGGGGCGGGGACAGTAGGATGCCCTCCCGCGCTGTCACGTGGCTTCAGGAGCAAAATAAATATGTTTAATTCTCTCACCGCTGAAACGTTATGGAAGGACAGAGCGAAGCGCAGCTAAACCTAAAGTCAGGCTGGAGCGACCATGAGCAACAATGAGGAAACTCCATGGAATCTCTTGAGGCTGAACGACTGAGGAGATAGATGGGCTTTATTTGTCAAACGAAATTACATTTGATGAGAGAGAATCAGGCGCTGCAGACTGCACACCAGTCAGGAGGGCGGCTCTGAACACGGCCACGCTTAAACGTTCTTAAGTGTGTTAAGAACTTTTAATAATAATAATAATAATAATACATTTCATTTGTAACACACACATTTTGGACAAAATCCCAAAGTGCTACAGAGTTAAAAACAAAGCATAAAATCAACATGAAGGCATTTTAAGGACCCAGAGAAAAGGCCTTTCTAATGGTCTGTGGCGCCCTCAGGTGTTTGGGCAGGGCATTCCACAGGAGGGGAGCCGCAGCCTGAAAAGACCTGTCCCCCGTTGTGCTCAGCTCTGTCCTGGGTGGGCCTAAGGGTGTTGGAGTCGGTAGACCGGAGGCAGCGAGTGGTGGTATGTGGGCTCAGTAGTTCTGACAGGTAGTCCGGGGCGTGGCCATGGAGGCATTGGAAGGTGAGCAGACAAATCTTGTACTGAATCCTCCACTGGACAGGGAACCAGTGGAGGAACTGCAGTGTGAGGTAATGTGGTTGTATTTACGCCTCCCAGTCACTTTTAAGTTCTTAACACACTTTTATAAAAGTAGGTCACTTCTATTGGAAAATTTGAGAGAAAAGTCCTGTATTTCCAGCGCTGGTGGTGCGTTAACTGCGCTGTGTAACAATAACACCTGCAGCTGATAGACAAGTGCAGCCTACACGTGTATGTTTAAAAAAAAAAAACATTTTGATTTGGTTGGTGCGGCTTATATTCAGGTGCGAACAGTCCGAACATTGCGGACATTTATTTTACTGGGTGGTTTATTTACTAAATGGTAAATACATGTATGTTTCCTTTAAAAATCTAAATGTTTTCAATGTACTTGTTTTATGGACAGGCTTTGGGGGCCCCATAGGGCTTCTGAGGACAGAAGGGCCACAGACCCCATTTTGGGAACCTCAGCAGACACAACACTGGTGCTGTGACATCAAGTTGGGGAATACCTACAGGAGCTGTCATGTCTTTTTCCTCCTTATGTTTACAAAGGCTGCACGGGGAGGCTGTGAGGCGTTCGAGGGTGAAAAAACCTGCACTGTAAAATCAGTTCTAAATGGTAGTATTATGTTCAAACTGCAAAAAAAAACAAAAAAGTAAAGTTCTCTTACTGAGACAGTTGCAGTTTGTTACAAGGACAAAATGCAGATATTAAAACAAAAGAAACATTGGTATGAATGAGTCATATTCTTTTCTTTAAAAAAAGGTAAAAAAAAAAAAAAGTTAAACAAAATATATATATATATATATATATATATACACACACATAGGGAAAAAAATCGAAATCGGGAACTTAAAATTGGAAATCGAATCGGGGCTTGAGTGAATCGTTACATCCCTATAAACAATGGTTTGAGATGTTTCCACTCTGGGGCCGAGTTTGAAAATCGTTCATTTACAAACCCCCAAAAGGCCAGGTTGGTGTGGACGATACACTGGACTGATCAAATGTTTTTGCGTTTAGTCCTGAGCTTGGCTTTATGTGGACAGGGTTTAAACAACCAACTATTCAATGATCTAAAAAACGTAAAAAGTTAGGATGAAATGACAGGGAAGAATAACCAAAGGTGCACATCCCCGGCGGGTAAAGCCCCGTTAGAGCCATAAAGAAGCCGCTCTGGCTCTGACCTCCGTTGGGTTTGGTCCAGTAGATGAAGAGGTTCATGGTGCCCACTTCAGTGATCTCCTCTTCGGGGCCGTAGAGCCACAGCACCTGCTGACAGCCGCGCTTCACTGCCTCGCTCTGCACCGCGATGGTCGGACCGTAGTTTCTGAGGAACATCACAGGCAGAAGTCAGTCAACAGTGAGAGATTATGTCAGGAAGAAAACATCATTACTGTCAGACCAGTGTATCTCTGACTTTGAAGAGCACATTGTAAAACTGTATATAATATTAAGTCTTTGAATAAACTGGTTATTACTGAGAGTTACGAGAGTTCTGCCTCTTGGACATGACGTGAATGCAGTATAAACTACAGTGGCTCAGTTTTCCTGATCTAAAGCTTTTAATCTCTTCCTCTTCAGCAGATTTACACAGATTTATACTCAGCCAGAGCTCCGCGATACAACATTCTGTCAGATCCGTTGGCCTCCTGGATCTGGGCCGGACTCTTTTGTTCTTGGTCTTATGTAACGGCAGCTTCGGTCCTTCATGTGGGACAGGCCTGAGATTTACAACATACAAACACACGGACTATAGCGCTGCACTGTAGGAGGAGCGGGGCAGACTCTGACGATAACGTGATAACGAGCTAAAAATGTCTCTGACTTAAACATGACGAGACGTTAACGAGTTTTCCTTGAATAAAAGGTAAAATGTTCAATCAGGGTTGTGTGTGGAGCAGAACAGAGCAGCTGTCTGAAAGTCACATGACTCCAGTCTGAGCAGGGACTGACAGCGATGTCACTGGGACTTCAGTGCGTAGAGTATGCAGGGCTCGAAACTGCGACCATTTTAGTCGCATATGCTCCCAAAATTATGCCTTTGCGATCTAAAAATAGAATCACTCACGTTTGCGACTGCAAACAAATGATCCGGTCCACCTTAAAAGAAAACCTTCTCGTGCTACCTTAAAAAAGCTTGTGTCATTGTTTTCACAAACGCTGCCTGTCAGCAACAGCAAACTTTCTGTTCCAAAAATGGTTCAAGAGCTTATAGTACATTACGATCTGTTCTCTCTTTTGGCTCAGCGCCGCTGTCATTCCTCCCAGTCACACGCGCTGTCTGGGCCGTCCCGCACCAGCCCAGCCCGTGTTCTCTGCCTGTGCCTGTGCTCCGCTCTCATTCCTCTGCCCGCTTTCATTGAATGAGCCACTGTATTTATGCAACTGCAGTCTCTTTATGAGAAAACGAGGAATATATATTATTCATAAACTCATTGGGACTGGGGACGATCTCTAAAATGTCGCGCGAATCGATGTTGGGCGGAGAAGCAGCGCAAACTTCAAACTTCAGTGTTGGGCAGTTCTGGTTAGGGTTAGTGTCGGGCTGTTCTGGTTAGGGTTAGTGTCGGACAGTTCTGGTTAGGGTAGTGTCGGGCTGTTCTGGTTAGGGTTAGTGTCGGCTGTTCTGGTTAGGGTTAGTGTCGGGCTGTTCTGGTTAGGGTTAGTGTCGGGCTGTTCTGGTTAGGGTTAGTGTCGGACAGTTCTGGTTAGGGTTAGTGTCGGACAGTTCTGGTTAGGGTTAGTGTCGGACAGTTCTGGTTAGGGTTAGTGTCGGACAGTTCTGGTTAGGGTTAGTGTCGGACAGTTCTGGTTAGGGTTAGTGTCGGACAGTTCTGGTTAGGGTTAGTGTCGGACAGTTCTGGTTAGGGTAGTGTCGGCTGTCTGGTTAGGGTTAGTGTCAGACAGTTCTGGTTAGGGTTAGTGTCGGACAGTTCTGGTTAGGGTTAGTGTCGGGCTGTTCTGGTTAGGGTTAGTGTCAGACAGTTCTGGTTAGGGTTAGTGTCGGACAGTTCTGGTTAGGGTTAGTGTCGGACAGTTCTGGTTAGGGTTAGTGTCGGCGTCTGGTTAGGGTTGGTCGGCAGTTCTGGTTAGGGTTAGTGTCGGACAGTTCTGGTTAGGGTTAGTGTCGGGCTGTTCTGGTTAGGGTTAGTGTCGGACAGTTCTGGTTAGGGTTAGTGTCGGACAGTTCTGGTTAGGGTTAGTGTCGGCAGTTCTGGTTAGGGTTAGTGTCGGGCTGTTCTGGTTAGGGTTAGTGTCAGACAGTTCTGGTTAGGGTTAGTGTCGGACAGTTCTGGTTAGGGTTAGTGTCGGACAGTTCTGGTTAGGGTTAGTGTCGGGCTGTTCTGGTTAGGGTTAGTGTCGGACAGTTCTGGTTAGGGTTAGTGTCGGACAGTTCTGGTTAGGGTTAGTGTCGGACAGTTCTGGTTAGGGTTAGTGTCGGACAGTTCTGGTTAGGGTTAGTGTCGGGCTGTTCTGGTTAGGGTTAGTGTCGGGCTGTTCTGGTTAGGGTTAGTGTCGACAGTTCTGGTTAGGGTTAGTGTCGGACAGTTCTGGTTAGGGTTAGTGTCGGACAGTTCTGGTTAGGGTTAGTGTCGGGCTGTTCTGGTTAGGGTTAGTGTCGGACAGTTCTGGTTAGGGTTAGTGTCGGACAGTTCTGGTTAGGGTTAGTGTCGGACAGTTCTGGTTAGGGTTAGTGTCGGCAGTTCTGGTTAGGGTTAGTGTCGGGCTGTTCTGGTTAGGGTTAGTGTCGGGCTGTTCTGGTTAGGGTTAGTGTCGGGCTGTTCTGGTTAGGGTTAGTGTCGGACAGTTCTGGTTAGGGTTAGTGTCGGACAGTTCTGGTTAGGGTTAGTGTCGGGCAGTTCTGGTTAGGGTTAGTGTCGGACAGTTCTGGTTAGGGTTAGTGTCGGACAGTTCTGGTTAGGGTTAGTGTCGGACAGTTCTGGTTAGGGTTAGTGTCGGGCAGTTCTGGTTAGGGTTAGTGTCGGGCTGTTCTGGTTAGGGTTAGTGTCGGGCTGTTCTGGTTAGGGTTAGTGTCGGGCTGTTCTGGTTAGGGTTAGTGTCGGGCAGTTCTGGTTAGGGTTAGTGTGGGCAGTTCTGGTTAGGTTAGTGTCGGGCAGTTCTGGTTAGGGTTAGTGTCGGGCTGTTCTGGTTAGGGTTAGTGTCGGGCTGTTCTGGTTAGGGTTAGTGTCGGGCTGTTCTGGTTAGGGTTAGTGTCGGGCTGTTCTGGTTAGGGTTAGTGTCGGACAGTTCTGGTTAGGGTTAGTGTCGGACAGTTCTGGTTAGGGTTAGTGTCGGGCAGTTCTGGTTAGGGTTAGTGTCGGACAGTTCTGGTTAGGGTTAGTGTCGGGCTGTTCTGGTTAGGGTTAGTGTCGGACAGTTCTGGTTAGGGTTAGTGTCGGCAGTTCTGGTTAGGGTTAGTGTCGGGCTGTTCTGGTTAGGGTTAGTGTCGGACAGTTCTGGTTAGGGTTAGTGTCGGACAGTTCTGGTTAGGGTTAGTGTCGGGCAGTTCTGGTTAGGGTTAGTGTCGGGCTGTTCTGGTTAGGGTTAGTGTCGGGTGTGGCTTCTGTTAGGGTTAGTGTCGGACAGTTCTGGTTAGGGTTAGTGTCGGACAGTTCTGGTTAGGGTTAGTGTCGGGCTGTTCTGGTTAGGTTAGTGTCAGGGACGGCAAACGTCATGCAAGTTGTCTTTTTTTAAATGCAAAAAAAATCTGTAAAGCCAGGTGCTCTTCAAGGAAAAGGCCTATGGACTATGGACCTGGCAAAAAATAAAAGTGTGTGTGGCAAGAAGGATTCCGAGGCACTCTGTTATAGAAAAATGAAAAGTCTTTTAACATGACATGGACCTGCCTACGCGTTTCGACACACAAAGTGTCTTCCTGACCTTATTGCCAGGTTATACAAGATCCCACTATTTAATAGTCATGCAAGTTGTGTTTCACTCACACAGATCTTACACATAGTTTTAGAAACTAGAAGGTCTTGGCTTTTAGGGGGCGACAGTGGCGCAGATGGTAGAGCGAGTCGTCTCATGCAGATGCAGACTGTCGTTGTGTCCTTGGGCAAGACACTTTACCCAATGCCTACGTGTGAGTGGTTGGTGTTGGCGCAGATGTGAGCAGCCTTGCTTACCACCATCAGCATGGAGTGAAGCGCTTTGGGTGTGTCATATAAAAAGCGCTATACAAATAATCCCTTCCCTTCAAAGGGCGCATCACACTGGCATATCGGCTGTAAGCTCTGCTGTCAGTTCGGGATTTGGATATGCATAATAGGAGGAACTTCAATGAAGGTGGGGCGACGGTGGCGCAGGTGGTAGAGCAGGTCGTCTCGTGATCGGAAGGTCATGGGTTCGAATCCAAGCTCCTGCAAATGCACACTGTCGTTGTGTCCTTGGGCAAGACACTTCACCCTACTTGCCTCCAGTGTCTGCGTACACTGGTGTATGAATGAAAGTGTGAATGGGTGAGTGGATCCTTGCTGTAAAGCGCTTTGAGTGCCTAATATAGGTGGAAAAGCGCTATATAAGTTGAGTCCATTTACCATTTACCAAGGTTCCTGAGTCATCTTCTGTACTCAGTAGTTGAAGTCTCGAACGTTTCACCTCTTCATCCAAAAGGCTTCATCAGCAAACTAAAGTTCAGCTCAGCCCGCAGCCCAGATAAAGACCTAAAGGAGGAGTTGAGCTCGGCCCGGCGGGCTGAGCTGAACCTTAGTGCGCTGACGAAACCTTGTGGATGAAGAGGTGAAACGTTCGACACTTCAACTACAGAGCACAGTAGATGACTCGAGAACCTTCACTGAAGATGGACAACTCCTGTACGACTAAAAGCCTACACAAACATAATAGGAGGAAAAAACCCTAAGATGGCAGATAACAGGTTAATAAACGACCTGGACGCCATGATCCGAGGATGAGGAGAGCGGACGCTGAAGCAAAAGCCCTGCTCACAATCAGGACATTCCTCACTATTGTGGAGGAATCTGTCTGTCAAAATATTAGTATAAGCCTAAAGAGGAGACGGGAGAGAATGGAGATTTGTTAAAACTCTAAAACTGACCAACATCAAACCACAGACTCTCTGGAGAACAAGGCCAGTTTGATAAAAGGAGAGAGTGACCCGGCCTCTGGGTCACAGGGCGGCTCCAAAACTCAGCAGGAAAAAGTAACCGTTTCTTTCTGGTCACTCATGCCTGGGTCAGATGTTTGAGGGGAGAGTGTGTCCTCAGGAAACTTCTGAGAGAGAGGAGGAGGAGGAGGAGGAGGAGGAGGAGGAGGAGGAGGAGGAGGAGGAGGGAGGAGGAGGAACGCAGATGGTTCAGGCCAGGACACGTTTGTTATTACACACAGTCTGAGCTGCAAACTGAAAACACGTCTGAATGAAACTAACTCCAGGGATGTTTCGAATGAGGAACGACATTACGACCTGGTGAAGGCGAGACGCTGCAGGTGGATAGAGGAAAATGTTAAACATAGAGACTTTTGCCATAGATCACGGACATAGCAATGAGTTTTTGCCTATATTTTCTACCAAATCTAAATAATGGACAGGGATTTTGGATCTTGTTTCGTTCTTTTAATTAAATATCTGCAGACACACTCACCCTCCCATCTTGTAGGCGCCGACTCCGCCCTTCCACGCCCTCACGAAGGCGGGGTCTGCGAGCAGTGACACCGGGTTGAAGGAGCCGGTGGCGAAGTACGGTCCCACAGGTCCAACGATGACGAAGATCATGGCTTTACTGGGACGGGACACTCCCAGAGACGGCTGCGGGGGGGCGGGACACACACACATAAGGGTTAGTATCAGACTGACGGGCCGCGGGGAACGCAGCCACAGGGCGCACCTCGGTCCCGATGAAGGTCGGCCGGATGTAGAGGCTCGCGCTCTGAGAGAACGGAACCCAGTCCTGATCGAGCTCCACCAGCTTCTTAATGCACTGCAGCAGCTCCGACTTATCGAACGACTGCAAAACACACACAAGTATGGAAGTACTGTTCATGCAAACACACTGACAGTTTAATATCCAACAACTGCAATCAAACACACACTGGGCTCTGACGTTTCCTATTTCAAAAGGCTTGTTGCCGAACTTATTTTAAGCCACGCCCCGTTTCCATGAATGAGACTGATCTTGTCAGCCTGGACAGTGGGGCATGTCGGGGTGAGGTGGTCGCAGCTGTGTAGGGGGTGGAGCTAAAAGCTAAATGCTAATCGCGGTAGCATCTCTGTGCGTCTCTGTGGTGCAGTCACAGGGGCTACGAGCCGCAATCAGCTACTCACGACGAACGTCCAACTGAAAATCAGACGGTCTTAGGGTTTTCCAACACGTTGATATTTTTCTCGAGTCGTGCGGTCCTGGCGCTGTACCAGCGGAAAGCAGCGCAATCAAGGGCAAAAGCAACTGCAGACAGGAGGAGGAGATACAGGACGGACAGAGCAGAGAGGAGAGCGAGGGCTGAACACGCTGATAATGTCCTCCTGAACAGATCACTGCAGACATGAAACTCTGCAAAAGTTTAGAGGATATCGGCTCATTTAAGCAGCTACTTGTCATTAGTTGCTGAACTCATCCTCTCCAATGTTGTTACGGAACAGGACGTAACTATGACACTTTCTCCGTGTTTTACAAATACAACTGATTGAAGTGTGGTTCGCTGATGAGGGTAGAAGAGTTCAGTCTGGCTTTAGAGCCCATTGTTCTGTTGTCACTGCAGTGACAGGAGCTGCTGCACAATTAGAGCTTTGCTAAAAATCAATTCAATGAAATTTAATATTTTATCCATTTCTGTTCTGCCTCTCAAACTGTTACTTATTATTGCTCTGCTAATGTTTGCACAGTGTGTATTTATTAATGAGAATCTGCAGCATATGCCCTTTCATAACACACTATGTACTATTGTAATGGTTCATTGTTGCCTATTTATGACGACTATACAAATGAAAGTGATTGATCGACTGATTTATTTTGCCTATGCGATTAAAATAGGCTAATGTAAATTAATGATAATGTTTCAATTAAATATAATTTTACATCTTTAAAAATGTCCCTCATTGTCCAGCTTTGTCCCTCTTGCTTCATGTCTCACAGTTACGATCTGGTCACTTCATCATGACGTCCTGAATCACGAGGGACATTATTGGAAACGGTTTCATGCACGAAGCACGAAGCTATTTAAAACATTTGATCTAACCCCATGTGCTCAGTTTCCGACACTCTGCATGTGCCTCAGAAACATCACAGCCCCGTTTCTCCAATAGCAAAGTAAAGTAAAAAAGGTTTTGGTACAATCCAAGTTTACATTTGTGTTTCTAATCAGATGCAGGTGAGTTTATTTACAGGTGAACGTGTTTGAGGTGTTGTAACTGTGGTTGTAATGCGTCTCTGAGGTGAAAGAATGAGCAGCGCTTCAAGGACAATGGAAACTAAAGCCGAGGGAGTGAGGGTCATAAACGGTCACAGCTCGACCCGTGAACACAACGCGCTGCTTTCAAGGAACGTCAGGACTGTCACTGATCCGAGACATTCAGGCCACGGCTCAGGTTTATGAGCTCAGGGTTTACACCGGCCAAAGGCAAAGCAATGTTATGTTTCTTAACCTCTTACCCCCTCCACTTTACCCGAGCACATTTACTCCAGTTCAGCTTTACCCAAATCTAAAAGCTTCCTCGACAGGACTCATTTTAAAGCCCTGACTCTCTATCACTTTCAGTCCCGGAGATATCGGCTTTCATCAGCATTAGCTTAGCCGATACTGTAAAATGCAACCTCTAATTTCAATACAAACCATTTAACTGCACTTAAACTGTAATGACTAATATATTCCCAGATTGTGTGTGATAAGTTATATTCCTCACTTATTGAATACAGTAATACATCTCTGTAACTGTAGAGACGGTGGTGGTTACTCACGGGCAAACTGCTGCGTGTGGCGCTGCGATGCATCCTCTCCATGTTCAGCATCGGCCTGAAGAGTCGGATGTGGTTATCGGCCCCTCGGAACGCCTTCATCCCCTCGAACAACTGGGACACACGATGTACACATGAATGTAAGTTACTGCGTACAGAGGTGTATGAATGAGAGAGTGAACCGGTTCCTTTCCTGTAAAGCACTTTAGGCCTGATGAAGGTAGAAAAATGCTGTATAAGTTATGACCATTTATACTTGCGTTTCCAATGACATCACGCAAAGTTCCAACCGCCATTTTGAATACCAAAGTAGAGAGCCAGAGACACACGTTTATGTGATATAAGCAGCAAATGTGGCACAGACGTAGCAGCTCTGTCTGTCGAGCTACAGCAGGATTTACTAAAGATCTGCTTCACTCTGAAGACTAAATGAACACATCAAAGAGGCAACAGAAAACCTTTCTCTTTACAGTTTGTCATGTCAGCAGAGTCTCAGTCTGAGTCAGTGTTTAAGCTGCTCAAGACGTTAGCATGCTACCGGTTAGCAACTGTCAATCAACCGTCAACAGTGATGCCAGTAACTAATTACTTAGTAACGGATTACTGTAATCTGATTACTTTTTTCAGTAACTAGTAATCTAACGCGTTACTATTTCCAAACAAGTAATCAGATTCAAGTTACTTTTCCATATCATTTTGATTATTTTTTATATTTTGTAATTTTCCTTTGAAAAAAAAAAACATTTATCTATGCAACTTGGCGAGTGACATAACATAATGTGACAAGTCATGTTTCAGCGTAAAAACACTCACACTGGTCGGGGAGAGAGATGGAAATGCGTCACTTTTCTGAGTCTGTATCAGCTATGTTGATGTTAAAATGCACTTCCAATAAAGTGAGTGTTGGTAAAAGGGTTTGTCATTAGTGTGTTGTGACAGTGGAGATGTTGTTGGCTGCAGATGAATGTAACTAATAAAGTAACTTAGTTACTTTTAAAATTAAGTAATCAGTAAAGTAACTAAGTTACTTTTCAAAGGAGTAATCAGTAATCAATTACTTTTTCAAGTAATCTGTGGCAACACTGACCGTCAGTGGCTTCAACACGATAAACACATGTGTGTCTCACATCTATGAACACTGAGGAAATACTACAGTAACAGCTCAGCTCTGACCTCTGTCACATGTTGGATCCAAGGCTAGATGTTTGGAGTTAGTTTTCATTCTCTTGAAGAGCTCAGAGTCAGAGCTGAGCTGTTAAAGCTAAATGCTAACCAGTAGCATGCTAACGTCTTGAGCAGCTTAAACACTGACTCACTGGTTTCTTCACATAAACGTGCGTCTCTGGTTCCATGTTTTAACTGTTATCTTCATGAGCAATGATTACGAGGACATAAAAATGCCACTGTCAATCAGTTTCTTTCATTTTCATCCTGAGTAGATATTGTTACATGTTGTAGTACTGCATAATTCTACTTCGGTATTCAAAATGGCCGCATAACAACAAAACTCACATGACTGAAAGGCATGTATATGAGAAAGAGACGCCTTCATCTCCTCGAACAACCGGACACACATAGACGCTAGGGCTGAACGATTTTGGAAAATAATCTAATTGCGATTTTTTTCTTAAATATTGCAATTGCGATTAAATATGCGATTATTGTTGCAAGGTCCTCTTCTCATGTATTTTTCACCTAACACAAGCAATAAATCAGTCTGTTTCATAACAAACAATATTAGATTAATTTGAAGTGAAAATTGCAACAATAAAGCAAACAAAATTGTTGCCTGACCTATTCAAAATGTGTGAACATGTGGACTGCACTTCTTAAAAACTTAACAGTACAGTCTATAAATAAATGATACATTATATAGATATAAAAAAAAAAGATAAAACTCACTGATCCAGTCAGTAACATCACCCATACTAAAGTGCAGGAAAAGTCTGCAAACAAACATCTGCTTTAACTAGTTGGAAAAGTTTTAGGAAATCAAACTCCCAATTAATACAAAATAAACTATTTATTATTTCGGCCAATCAAATCCCGGTCTGAGCTGGACTCGTAGTTGCTTCAGATGCGTGTTATTGATGGACACGAAGAGGCCAGATGGAGCACACGCCAAAACACAGTGGAATTAGGAGCAGCATTTTGGTTTTGGGATGGAACTTTGGACAATATGAAGAAACAGTGACGCAAGGAGACATGAGGTGCCAAACACAGACACGTTTTACTTTCTTTGACTCGCAGCCATTTAGTGACATTTCAGCTTAAACAGCACATTTACTCAGTAAAGACATGACACGGACTCCTGCCTCGGATCGTAGTTTCCAACCCTTTTCATACAGCAGTTTAGTGTTTATATCTAGCGTCTGTACTACCTACGGAGCGCATATGCGGTAGATGCAAAGGTAAATAAAGGCACATCGCCTCCGCGGATACGTTATGGTCATGAACCGTCATTATGATTTTGAGATAAGTTCTTTATCTACAACATTCCCAAACATAAGCCTCCTAAACTGAGCCACAAACGACTCTTTACTCTTTACAAGCAGCACAGGCTCTCCTATATCTCTGTGGAGGCAGAGACGTGTGAATCCGGAGGTGAGGGAGTTTCTGTGATCATCAGAGCGTGTAGTAGCAGCGAGGGGATGGCGTGATTAGCGCTGCAGCTAACCGAGAAGAAAGCAATAGTCCTTCGCGGTGGCTGCATGATAAACGCTGATATTTTCACTGTACATCCACAATCTACCGCGCACCTTAACTAGACTGAGATGTAAACAAAAGCACGCAGCGGAGCGGACTTTGCTGCCATATCTCGCTATTCCATTCACTTCCCAAATCGCGTGCCTGCGATTACGAAATCGCGTTGTGCCATATCGCGATAAAATTGCAAATGCAATTAAAGCCGCTCGCGGCGATAAAGGCCCTCGCCCCTTGCGACCGCCCCCCCTTGCGACCGCCCCCCTTGCGACCGCCCCCCTTGCGACCGCGCCCCCTTGCGAAAGCCCCCCCCCCCCTTGTGACCGCCCCGCTCGCTCTCGCCCAAACCTGCTCTCGCCTCGGCCTTAGACCCAACCCGGTCTCACTCTTGCGCCCGCTAACTCTTGCCCCGTCAAGTTTTTCGCATGTTTTTTTTGAGCGAGAGGAAGCAGGTTTATCATGAGCAAGGAGCCTACAGCAGAGAGAAGGGCAATGGCGTGCTGGGTAATTGGGAGAGTGGAGACGTTTCCCGGTGGGCCCAGCTCAGTTGCGGTGCCTTTGGGCTGAAATAATTAAATAATCAATTAATAACAGATGCACAGTTGCGCCATTCCTGGTGGAAAGGCTTTAACTGGGCTGCAGCAGGAGCCTGGGATGCTGTTCCAGATATACAGTAAGTAACACAAGCGTAACTGTCAGGTAAATCTATAAAAAATAATTATTTATTTTCCCCCAGTGACGCTGCAATGACCCAAACAACCACCAGGTGGCACTTGTGAGCAGGGTTAGGAACGTTGGCATTAAGCACCATAGGCGTAAGCAAACGATTCAGAAGTGAATTAAATCCCGAGGCAAGCTGAAAACCTTCTGCTTTTAATATAGCCTACCCTGCTCCAAACATAGTTTATTGTAAAAACGTGAAACTATCACGCAGTGGTGTGCTGGGACCTCATTTTAGAAAAGACCGGCCAACTCTTCGGTGGGATTATAGCTCAATGATAAGGCGCTAGTCTTTGGTGCAGGAGGACCCAGGTTCAAGTATGGCTTTGACACTTTTGATCCAACTCCACAATCAGCACCAAGTTATGAATATAAAAATATTTATTTGTCCACTTTTTATCTTTGCAGGGTTAGGAACATTGGCATTTAGCACCATAGGCCTAATCAAACGATTTAAAAGTGAATAAAATCCCAAAGCAACTGAAAATCTTCTGCTTTTAACCTCTTAACTTCCACCTGAACCGAGCATATTTTCTCCAGTGTTAAAAGCTTCTACTAAAAGGTACAAGAATTTTGCAAACTGTCCTGTTTAGCTCTGTTGATAGAGTCACTGACTGTGATGCGACGGGTTCCTAGTTCAAATCCTGGTTAGGTCAACATTATTTGTAAGTTTTTATTTTTTACCGTAATGCTAACTTTAATCATTAAATGATTACATGTTGTTGACATTTACATTTTTCTACAAAAATACTTAGTAATTAGGCCAACACATTTAAAATAGTTGCTAGACTCATTTACAAGCTAACAACATATTACATCATCAATAAAGTATTTCTGCTTTTCCAAAGTTCCAAATGTATTAAAAGTCCAGAGATGCAAGTTGCTGAAGCATCTCTGAACTTATAATAAATGTAATAACTTAATGATTAAAGTTAGCATTACGGTAAACAAAATAATAAATACTTTAAAATAATGTTGACCTAACGGGGATTTGAACTAGGAACCCACCGCACCACAGTCAGTGACTCTACCAACAGAGCTAAACAAGGACAAGTTTGCAGGACATTTTACCTATATGAGAGCATATATCAGAGGCGAGTGTGCGCAGAGTCCAAACAAGTGTCTGATGTTCAGAATGAGCTGGTCACTGGGACAAAGCAAAACACTCAGCTGTGTGTTGCTATTGAATGCTTTTTCAAAGTAAGAGAATACCAGAGACAGCAAGTTGCATTTTTTCCTGCAGTTTGGTTTACTTTATATTGGAGTCCATAGGATGTGCATGTCCATAGGATAGGTGAGGGTAGGGCAGAGCTGGGAGAATTTACATACCTATAGGAAAAGCCTATTATCATGCAGCCTTTTGTGCTGTGGCCGGATTTAGTCTCTGGTTGTCCGTGTGGTGACACCAAAGAAGACAAGAATGATATGTTAGATATCTGAAATGTTAATTTTAGATAGGAAGAATTTAGTTTTAGATGTCTCGAAATTCATTTTGACAAGGAAAGAAGATAACAAGCTGATAACGTTACCTAATTGCACACCAGGGCACTGAGGCAAAATTCCTCAGACAGGATTCGAACCCCAGTCTCCCACATGCCAACCTGTAACTCTAACCATCAGGCCAGCGTACCCTCACTAGCCAAACAAAGTTTGCAGGCAGTCTTATACCTCATTGGCCTGAGCGTTTAATTCGCCGGCAGAGCAGTTCAGCCACGATTAATTGAATCATTTTATAATTAGAGGAAAATCGCCTGGTAGACAAATATTTGAGAGGCTGCTTCAGCCATGCAGCAACCTCGATGGGTAAAACAATATTTTGATCAGGCCCATCTAGTAGGAGGAACGAACAGGGAGACGGACAGGAAACAGCCAAACTGAACTTCCTGTGATTGTACAGTCCAAAAATGCTGAAATTGGAGCAAAAAACGTTCAAATTAAAGCTTCTTTCTGTGACAGAGAAGTAGTAAAACTACGTATGAGTCTAAAAGTGTGGCTTTTGTTAATAAAGGCGTAATTTGGGAAAAATGGACGATTTTCAGGAGAAACTCTGACAGAGGCCAACATGCTGGCAGAAGAACAACTCTGGCTATTTTGACGGTGGAAGGGTGGGTCACATGCCACTTAGAAGCCACTTTGAAGCCATCTTGAGCCACAAGGTGGCGCTGTTGTGCTCAGGCATAAGCCAGCAGATGGTGCTGTTGTGCCATTTTGCTTAGGCATAATAAGTGGAGTGGTTGCCTTGACCCCGACATATTATACATTGTCGAAAAGCTCTGACTAAGGCGCATGTGACTGTCGGGGTCATTGGTCACTGCCGAGTATGCAGTGACCAACATGTGTAAATGAGTTAGAAGTGATCAACAGAGTGATGCCTCTTTGATATGTTGATCCCCATGACAGGGAAGGCCTGTATGATTATTTTCACAACTCCATACCATCCCGATTTTTTATTTGAATTTTCAAGAAAAAACCTTTGAGGGGGCGCCAGTGGGTCATTTTTGGCGATAGTGGCTACGTTTGCACATGGTTAGGTGCAGCTCGGGAATGTGCACGCGCGCCGGATTGGGTCCGTTCCAATCCGACAAAGTCTGTGAAAGATATGAGACTTTGAATTTTGTTGAAAATGGCCTCTGAGTTGCGGGCTTGTCATGACCACGCCCAATAATATTTCCAAAATTTAAAGGATGATTTTGAAAGCCACATGGGTCTGGGACATTTTGGGAAAAAATTGAGGCTTTTGATTGTAAACTCGGGGATCAGGGGTCAGAAGTTCAAGAGGTACGATTTAGAAGGTTCGAGGTTCGGGCCAAGATGGCCGACTTCCTGTGGCATTTAGGGCGGGGCCATAATATAATTTTTTACATGTCCTGACATGGTCTATGTCCCTGGCCAGTGTCACCTTTGTACGATGACATTTTTGCGACCGGGGTCTCATTGACTCAATGTAAACTGCCTGTTTGAGGGGGCGCCACTGAGCCATCTTTTATTATTTTCTCTCGCGGACCCCACCCAAAATTCGAGCTCCCGGAGCACTAATTTCTGATCCCTGTTACTTGCATATCGGTTGACGTTTGCTATGTGAATTCTTGCGTTTTCTGTTTCCGTTATTGATTTTAATTAGTCCCTCGCGGGACACTGCGTGTCACTAGCTCGGGCCTAATAATACAAAAACTAAGCGAGATAGAGGCATGTTGTAATAGACTTTTTTGATCAGTGTGACATGGAGAATCAGGTCATAATTTTAGTTTTCACTTTCGTGTAAGTGTAATTTGCAGGTATAGGTAGGGGGCGCTATTTTTGTGAAAATTGCACAATTATCCAGGTTAATCAGTACGATCCATAGAGCGGCTTATGTGATCCAAATATGAGTGCAATTGGAATTTGCATGCCCTTTTGAGTTGTCCTCAAAGAGGCGGGGAAAACGCATGATATTTGGCGGTACAAAAACTAAGCGAGATAGAGGCATGTTGTAATAGACTTTTTTGATCAGCGTGACATGGAGAATCGGCTCATAATTTTTGTTTTCACTTTCGTGCAAGTGTAATTTTGCAGGTATAGGTAGGGGGCGCTATTTTTGTGAAAATTGCACAATTATCCAGGTTAATCAGTACGATCTATAGAGGGGCTTATGTGATCCAAATATGAGTGCAATTGGAATTTGCATGTCCTTTTGAGTTGTCGTCAAAGAGGCGGGGAAAAAGCATGATATTTGGCACAGCGGTACAGACAAACCGTGAGAGATATCCGAACAAAAGAGCTTGATTATTGTCGCTCTACGCCTCTAGATTACACTCACCAAGTTGGATCTCATTTGGTCCGAAACCCTGGGAGTGACTTGACAAAATATCAGGTGAAAAAAATCAGGCTACAATTTTCAATCCAATATGGCCGACTTCCTGTTTGTCAGAGGGCGGAGCTATAATGATGTTTTATGTTTGTCTTGATGTCCTCTATCACTGTACCAAAAGAAATAGGTTTAGACCAAAAAATGCATGCTTCCATTTGAATGGGGGTCGTGCTTGAGGGGGCGCCACTGAGGCAATGTTCAAGGTGTTGTCTTGAGGATATCAAAATAGTTAATTTTTCACCAACCATGAACCTTTGGTCAAATAAAATTGAGTTTTCGTTAACGTTCAGGGGGTCAAAATTGAGATCAAAGACGTAATAATAATAATAATAATAATAATAATAATAATAATAATGGAAACAGTTTTTTTGCCATTTTATTTCTCCCAAACTACACTACTCAGAGTGATGCCTCTTTGATATGTTGATCCCCATGACAGGGAAGGCCTGTATGATTATTTTCACAACTCCATACCATCCCGATTTTTTATTTGAATTTTTCAAGAAAAAACCTTTGAGGGGGCGCCAGTGGGTCATTTTTGGCGATAGTGGCTACGTTTGCACATGGTTAGGTGCAGCTCGGGAATGTGCACGCGCGCCGGATTGGGTCCGTTCCAATCCGACAAAGTCTGTGAAAGATATGAGACTTTGAATTTTGTTGAAAATGGCCTCTGAGTTGCGGGCTTGTCATGACCACGCCCAATAATATTTCCAAAATTTAAAGGATGATTTTGAAAGCCACATGGGTCTGGGACATTTTGGGAAAAAATTGAGGCTTTTGATTGTAAACTCGGGGATCAGGGGTCAGAAGTTCAAGAGGTACGATTTAGAAGGTTCGAGGTTCGGGCCAAGATGGCCGACTTCCTGTGGCATTTAGGGCGGGGCCATAATATAATTTTTTACATGTCCTGACATGGTCTATGTCCCTGGCCAGTGTCACCTTTGTACGATGACATTTTTTGCGACCGGGGTCTCATTGACTCAATGTAAACTGCCTGTTTGAGGGGGCGCCACTGAGCCATCTTTTATTATTTTCTCTCGCGGACCCCACCCAAAATTCGAGCTCCCGGAGCACTAATTTCTGATCCCTGTTACTTGCATATCGGTTGACGTTTGCTATGTGAATTCTTGCGTTTTCTGTTTCCGTTATTGATTTTAATTAGTCCCTCGCGGGACACTGCGTGTCACTAGCTCGGGCCTAATAATACAAAAACTAAGCGAGATAGAGGCATGTTGTAATAGACTTTTTTGATCAGTGTGACATGGAGAATCAGGTCATAATTTTAGTTTTCACTTTCGTGTAAGTGTAATTTTGCAGGTATAGGTAGGGGGCGCTATTTTTGTGAAAATTGCACAATTATCCAGGTTAATCAGTACGATCCATAGAGCGGCTTATGTGATCCAAATATGAGTGCAATTGGAATTTGCATGCCCTTTTGAGTTGTCCTCAAAGAGGCGGGGAAAACGCATGATATTTGGCGGTACAAAAACTAAGCGAGATAGAGGCATGTTGTAATAGACTTTTTTGATCAGCGTGACATGGAGAATCGGCTCATAATTTTTGTTTTCACTTTCGTGCAAGTGTAATTTTGCAGGTATAGGTAGGGGGCGCTATTTTTGTGAAAATTGCACAATTATCCAGGTTAATCAGTACGATCTATAGAGGGGCTTATGTGATCCAAATATGAGTGCAATTGGAATTTGCATGTCCTTTTGAGTTGTCGTCAAAGAGGCGGGGAAAAAGCATGATATTTGGCACAGCGGTACAGACAAACCGTGAGAGATATCCGAACAAAAGAGCTTGATTATTGTCGCTCTACGCCTCTAGATTACACTCACCAAGTTGGATCTCATTTGGTCCGAAACCCTGGGAGTGACTTGACAAAATATCAGGTGAAAAAAATCAGGCTACAATTTTCAATCCAATATGGCCGACTTCCTGTTTGTCAGAGGGCGGAGCTATAATGATGTTTTATGTTTGTCTTGATGTCCTCTATCACTGTACCAAAAGAAATAGGTTTAGACCAAAAAATGCATGCTTCCATTTGAATGGGGGTCGTGCTTGAGGGGGCGCCACTGAGGCAATGTTCAAGGTGTTGTCTTGAGGATATCAAAATAGTTAATTTTTCACCAACCATGAACCTTTGGTCAAATAAAATTGAGTTTTCGTTAACGTTCAGGGGGTCAAAATTGAGATCAAAGACGTAATAATAATAATAATAATAATAATAATAATAATAATAATGGAAACAGTTTTTTTGCCATTTTATTTCTCCCAAACTACACTACTCAGAGTGATGCCTCTTTGATATGTTGATCCCCATGACAGGGAAGGCCTGTATGATTATTTCACAACTCCATACCATCCCGATTTTTTATTTGAATTTTTCAAGAAAAAACCTTTGAGGGGGCGCCAGTGGGTCATTTTTGGCGATAGTGGCTACGTTTGCACATGGTTAGGTGCAGCTCGGGAATGTGCACGCGCGCCGGATTGGGTCCGTTCCAATCCGACAAAGTCTGTGAAAGATATGAGACTTTGAATTTTGTTGAAAATGGCCTCTGAGTTGCGGGCTTGTCATGACCACGCCCAATAATATTTCCAAAATTTAAAGGATGATTTTGAAAGCCACATGGGTCTGGGACATTTTGGGAAAAAATTGAGGCTTTTGATTGTAAACTCGGGGATCAGGGGTCAGAAGTTCAAGAGGTACGATTTAGAAGGTTCGAGGTTCGGGCCAAGATGGCCGACTTCCTGTGGCATTTAGGCGGGCCATAATATAATTTTTTACATGTCCTGACATGGTCTATGTCCCTGGCCAGTGTCACCTTTGTACGATGACATTTTTTGCGACCGGGGTCTCATTGACTCAATGTAAACTGCCTGTTTGAGGGGGCGCCACTGAGCCATCTTTTATTATTTTCTCTCGCGGACCCCACCCAAAATTCGAGCTCCCGGAGCACTAATTTCTGATCCCTGTTACTTGCATATCGGTTGACGTTTGCTATGTGAATTCTTGCGTTTTCTGTTTCCGTTATTGATTTTAATTAGTCCCTCGCGGGACACTGCGTGTCACTAGCTCGGGCCTAATAATACAAAAACTAAGCGAGATAGAGGCATGTTGTAATAGACTTTTTTGATCAGTGTGACATGGAGAATCAGGTCATAATTTTAGTTTTCACTTTCGTGTAAGTGTAATTTGCAGGTATAGGTAGGGGGCGCTATTTTTGTGAAAATTGCACAATTATCCAGGTTAATCAGTACGATCCATAGAGCGGCTTATGTGATCCAAATATGAGTGCAATTGGAATTTGCATGCCCTTTTGAGTTGTCCTCAAAGAGGCGGGGAAACGCATGATATTTGGCGGTACAAAAACTAAGCGAGATAGAGGCATGTTGTAATAGACTTTTTTGATCAGCGTGACATGGAGAATCGGCTCATAATTTTTGTTTTCACTTTCGTGCAAGTGTAATTTTGCAGGTATAGGTAGGGGGCGCTATTTTTGTGAAAATTGCACAATTATCCAGGTTAATCAGTACGATCTATAGAGGGGCTTATGTGATCCAAATATGAGTGCAATTGGAATTTGCATGTCCTTTTGAGTTGTCGTCAAAGAGGCGGGGAAAAAGCATGATATTTGGCACAGCGGTACAGACAAACCGTGAGAGATATCCGAACAAAAGAGCTTGATTATTGTCGCTCTACGCCTCTAGATTACACTCACCAAGTTGGATCTCATTTGGTCCGAAACCCTGGGAGTGACTTGACAAAATATCAGGTGAAAAAAATCAGGCTACAATTTTCAATCCAATATGGCCGACTTCCTGTTTGTCAGAGGGCGGAGCTATAATGATGTTTTATGTTTGTCTTGATGTCCTCTATCACTGTACCAAAAGAAATAGGTTTAGACCAAAAAATGCATGCTTCCATTTGAATGGGGGTCGTGCTTGAGGGGGCGCCACTGAGGCAATGTTCAAGGTGTTGTCTTGAGGATATCAAAATAGTTAATTTTTCACCAACCATGAACCTTTGGTCAAATAAAATTGAGTTTTCGTTAACGTTCAGGGGGTCAAAATTGAGATCAAAGACGTAATAATAATAATAATAATAATAATAATAATAATAATGGAAACAGTTTTTTTGCCATTTTATTTCTCCCAAACTACACTACTCAGAGTGATGCCTCTTTGATATGTTGATCCCCATGACAGGGAAGGCCTGTATGATTATTTTCACAACTCCATACCATCCCGATTTTTTTATTTGAATTTTTCAAGAAAAAACCTTTGAGGGGGCGCCAGTGGGTCATTTTTGGCGATAGTGGCTACGTTTGCACATGGTTAGGTGCAGCTCGGGAATGTGCACGCGCGCCGGATTGGGTCCGTTCCAATCCGACAAAGTCTGTGAAAGATATGAGACTTTGAATTTTGTTGAAAATGGCCTCTGAGTTGCGGGCTTGTCATGACCACGCCCAATAATATTTCCAAAATTTAAAGGATGATTTTGAAAGCCACATGGGTCTGGGACATTTTGGGAAAAAATTGAGGCTTTTGATTGTAAACTCGGGGATCAGGGGTCAGAAGTTCAAGAGGTACGATTTAGAAGGTTCGAGGTTCGGGCCAAGATGGCCGACTTCCTGTGGCATTTAGGGCGGGGCCATAATATAATTTTTACATGTCCTGACATGGTCTATGTCCCTGGCCAGTGTCACCTTTGTACGATGACATTTTTTGCGACCGGGGTCTCATTGACTCAATGTAAACTGCCTGTTTGAGGGGGCGCCACTGAGCCATCTTTTATTATTTTCTCTCGCGGACCCCACCCAAAATTCGAGCTCCCGGAGCACTAATTTCTGATCCCTGTTACTTGCATATCGGTTGACGTTTGCTATGTGAATTCTTGCGTTTTCTGTTTCCGTTATTGATTTTAATTAGTCCCTCGCGGGACACTGCGTGTCACTAGCTCGGGCCTAATAATACAAAAACTAAGCGAGATAGAGGCATGTTGTAATAGACTTTTTGATCAGTGTGACATGGAGAATCAGGTCATAATTTTAGTTTTCACTTTCGTGTAAGTGTAATTTTGCAGGTATAGGTAGGGGCGCTATTTTTGTGAAAATTGCACAATTATCCAGGTTAATCAGTACGATCCATAGAGCGGCTTATGTGATCCAAATATGAGTGCAATTGGAATTTGCATGCCCTTTTGAGTTGTCCTCAAAGAGGCGGGGAAAACGCATGATATTTGGCGGTACAAAAACTAAGCGAGATAGAGGCATGTTGTAATAGACTTTTTTGATCAGCGTGACATGGAGAATCGGCTCATAATTTTTGTTTTCACTTTCGTGCAAGTGTAATTTTGCAGGTATAGGTAGGGGCGCTATTTTTGTGAAAATTGCACAATTATCCAGGTTAATCAGTACGATCTATAGAGGGGCTTATGTGATCCAAATATGAGTGCAATTGGAATTTGCATGTCCTTTTGAGTTGTCGTCAAAGAGGCGGGGAAAAAGCATGATATTTGGCACAGCGGTACAGACAAACCGTGAGAGATATCCGAACAAAAGAGCTTGATTATTGTCGCTCTACGCCTCTAGATTACACTCACCAAGTTGGATCTCATTTGGTCCGAAACCCTGGGAGTGACTTGACAAAATATCAGGTGAAAAAAATCAGGCTACAATTTTCAATCCAATATGGCCGACTTCCTGTTTGTCAGAGGGCGGAGCTATAATGATGTTTTATGTTTGTCTTGATGTCCTCTATCACTGTACCAAAAGAAATAGGTTTAGACCAAAAAATGCATGCTTCCATTTGAATGGGGGTCGTGCTTGAGGGGGCGCCACTGAGGCAATGTTCAAGGTGTTGTCTTGAGGATATCAAAATAGTTAATTTTTCACCAACCATGAACCTTTGGTCAAATAAAATTGAGTTTTCGTTAACGTTCAGGGGGTCAAAATTGAGATCAAAGACGTAATAATAATAATAATAATAATAATAATAATAATGGAAACAGTTTTTTTGCCATTTTATTTCTCCCAAACTACACTACTCAGAGTGATGCCTCTTTGATATGTTGATCCCCATGACAGGGAAGGCCTGTATGATTATTTTCACAACTCCATACCATCCCGATTTTTTTATTTGAATTTTTCAAGAAAAAACCTTTGAGGGGGCGCCAGTGGGTCATTTTTGGCGATAGTGGCTACGTTTGCACATGGTTAGGTGCAGCTCGGGAATGTGCACGCGCGCCGGATTGGGTCCGTTCCAATCCGACAAAGTCTGTGAAAGATATGAGACTTTGAATTTTGTTGAAAATGGCCTCTGAGTTGCGGGCTTGTCATGACCACGCCCAATAATATTTCCAAAATTTAAAGGATGATTTTGAAAGCCACATGGGTCTGGGACATTTTGGGAAAAAATTGAGGCTTTTGATTGTAAACTCGGGGATCAGGGGTCAGAAGTTCAAGAGGTACGATTTAGAAGGTTCGAGGTTCGGGCCAAGATGGCCGACTTCCTGTGGCATTTAGGGCGGGGCCATAATATAATTTTTTACATGTCCTGACATGGTCTATGTCCCTGGCCAGTGTCACCTTTGTACGATGACATTTTTTGCGACCGGGGTCTCATTGACTCAATGTAAACTGCCTGTTTGAGGGGGCGCCACTGAGCCATCTTTTATTATTTTCTCTCGCGGACCCCACCCAAAATTCGAGCTCCCGGAGCACTAATTTCTGATCCCTGTTACTTGCATATCGGTTGACGTTTGCTATGTGAATTCTTGCGTTTTCTGTTTCCGTTATTGATTTTAATTAGTCCCTCGCGGGACACTGCGTGTCACTAGCTCGGGCCTAATTAATCGTTCAGCCCTAATAGACGCATGTGACATATATGAGACATGAGTGAGGAAGAACTACTGTTAGAAATATCATCATTAGACTAAAATAACACAGGGGCCTTGGCGATGGTGTGAGCGTCAGTGTCTGTCTCACCTCGATGGAGTAGTGCAGGGCGGAGCTGGCCGGGTGCAGGGACAGGTTCTGGAAGGGTTTGATCTGAGGCCGGTCCCAGCCTTCAGCCTCGGACCAGTTGATCACCAGCATGTGGTCGGAGAAGTGCTTCCCGAACACCAGGGACGACGGGTCGGGCTTGGGCTGCGGCCGCTTGCTGCGCTCGACCGACAGGTCTGCAGCCTAGAGACGAGCGGGACGAGAGGGACGAGAGGACACAGGGACAGACGGACCGAGAGGAGCGTCGGACACACAGTGATTCGATTCAAGGTGTTATTGAGGAAAACAGGGACGTCAGGATAAAAGATCCAAAGGAGACGGACTGGAGTTTACAGTCTCCTCTATTGCTGGGTTTCAGGTGACATCACAGCGTTCTAAAGGCCAATACTATTATATGGAGGAAAAATTATATTGTTTTTGAGGAAATTTTTGGTCTTGTTCATAGAGATCATGGACCCAGTGAGTGATATTAATGATCATTTTTGTAATTCATACAATTTTCTTTTGAGCTATGACTTGTGAAAGTGTAATGCTGTTAATAGGAAGAACTGTCTCCTGCCCCACTGGGTCCGGTGGCATCATCACATTCTAGAACCTGCAACCCAGCCTTAGCTAGAGGCGGGAAGCTAGATTCCTATCTATTTCCTCGTATTTTTTTCTTAAATTCATGCAGTTCTTATATTTGAAGTCTAGTGGTGCTAGGCTAGTGCATTTCTACGGTAACAGCTAGCCTGCATTAAAAACAGTCCGATAGAATATTTATAACCAATTTTGCATTTAAAATAACTTATATTTGAGCAGCATCAGCTTCGTGGCTGTAAGCTAACGCAGCGGCGGAGTGATCTGCGAGAAAATAGTCCCTCATAATGTGGTAATTCATGTGATACAAGGTCAGTTATATTTCAAAAATTATTCTATTAACACAGACATTTATATGGTTAGTCTGGTGTTATAAGTGATTTACCTCAGGTGCACTGTGGAGTGGGTCAGACTGTTTTTAATGCAGGCTAACTGATACCATAGAAATGCTTTAGCCTTGCCCTAGCCTAGCGCCACTAGACTCTTCAAATATAAGAACTGCATGAATTAAAAAAAAATTTAGATTCAGAAATCCTCAACACTCTGGATAATAGGAAATGAGGCCCAATGTAAAAAATCCTGAAATATCCCTTTAAATGTTGGTTATGACGTGTGAAAAAAGGACTATTTAATAAGATTATATTTAATCCAGTTTTTTCTTTTTTACTTTTTACCTCTAATGATGCTTTTCTGGCGTTATTTATCAAAATAATTAATGCCAGAATGAACACAATGAAGGCTTATTTATAAAAAATATAATTTTCCTGGAGAAATGGTGAGAAATATTATTCTTATCTTATTATTTCAGCAGGAGATTCAGATAAAGTTGTGTTTTTGCTGAACTGTAAATAGTTTAGACCCGGAAGTAACTTTATTATTATACTCGAACAACCCGAAAAGGCAATCAGACTATTCCATGGACGGTTTGTTTTATCGTGACGTCCCTGTGAGAAAAGCGTCTTCAGAAAAATGACACAGAACAAATCCACGAAACACACGTATGATTTCTGATGAATTAAACGTAATTACATATTAACATCGAAGAGGAGAGCGGAGACAGAGAGAACATTTAAACGTAAACACGTCTGTAACACGTCGGTCATGGAGTTCATGTTCTGAGTCTCACCTTGAAGGAGCTGGAATAGCGAACGCATCCGAACGACAGCGGCACCGCCTGCAGTCGGCCGAGGAACATCTGCACCGACAAAACACGAGTCAACTCCACAGCAGGACATTTACAACAGGGCTGTGCTTAAAGTGCATCTGACACATTAGACACAATCTTTGCTAAAACACAGTTAACACAATTATATTTAAGATTTTGCTAAAGATTATACCCAGTTTTCTTTTTGTGATGTTTATGTTTTCACTTCCTTATTGGACACCGACAGGAAGTGACATCAAAGAAGGTAAACAATTTTAAACTGCTGCCGTGCAACCATGTTAAGTCAATGGGAAATGAATGAGTCAAACTGCTATATGTTTGTAAAGTGTGACGTCACGGCAAATATACGAGAAAAAAACATAAAAAAACTCTTAAAAACAACCATCAATATTTCTGAAACTCAACAGAGAGTTACTGAAGCTACTTATTTCTCAGACTCATCAGCCAAAAATGCCGCACCTACTGCTAAAGATGTAATATTTACTAAAGTCGGTACTACCGGGGTTAGCGAAGCTGCTGTGCCGTTAGCATTTTCCTCTGCTAAACCTGAAGTACAGATTTTGGTAAATATTACTTTTATAGCAGTAGGTGCGGCATTTTTGGCTAATGGGCCTGATAAATAAGTAGCTTCAGTAACTCTGTTGAGTTTTGGAAATATTGATTGTGGTATTAAAGAGTTTTTTGTAGTTTCTCGCAACCCGGAAGTAGAGCCGTGACGTCACCACTTAACAAACGTATGGAATGTTACCTTCTTTTATGTCACTTCCTGTCAACAGCTTAAAAATTCAAATAAAAATAACTTTTGTGTCCAACATTTCTTCATTAAAATTGCTGCTTCACTGAAAAAAATGTTAACTATGCAACTGATGTAATCCATCTAAATAAGTCATATTTTCAAGAGCATTAAAATCTGTCATATGCTCTTTAAGAAGAGTTTGAGGATTCTATTACTTTTACTCCACTATATTTTAGTATCGGTGCCAAATAGCCGATACTGAACCAATTTTGGCTCCCACCATTTATCACGCACTGCTGTCCAAAAACTATAGATACAGAACCCTCCCACGGGAATCACAATGTTCATTATTTTTCTGTCGACTATAAACATATTTATCACACACCAATGAAGTGAAGACAAAATCTGTTCCATGTAGATGTTATTTCACAGCAGATTCAGTAGAAGCAAAAAAACGGCACTTGTTGCTAACGCTAGCATATGTAGGTTAGAGCCCTGGTTAGCATTGTCCGTTTTTTTAAGTATTCATGGGCTGTTGAACCACTTTGCTCCTATTCATAATTCAGCGTTTGTTAAAGTGACGGTGGAGAAATGGGAGAACGTTTATTTTTTCTGTTCTTTGTTTTCCCTCTGGCTGCTTTGAACGTGACCATATATGGGCGTTTTTCCGACACACGTGTAATAACGCTTCACTTCACACACTGCTACATGTCCACTTCTCTACTATACAATACTAAGTCCAAAACCACTGCTATTGCCAAAAAAACAGTAAAAAACATATGAAACATACTTTAGAAAAGGCTTTTTCTGAGTGTGTACTATAGAAAACACACAGACAAATATAAACACTACAGGAAAACTGACTAGACATGAATGTATAAAAACGATACGATTGGCTTAAAAGTTTAGTTTTTGTCGATTTCATTATTCATCCTTTTGGGCGACAATGGTGCAGTTGCTAGAGCGGGTCGCCTCATGATGGGAAGGTCATGGGTTTGAATCCCAGCTCTTGCAGGTGCACACTGTCGTCGTGTCCTTGGGCAAGACACTTCACCCTCCTGGCCTCCAGTGTCTGCGTATTTACACTGGTGTGTAAATGAAAGAGTGAATGGGTCAGTCCCTGCTGTAAAGCGCTTTGGGCCTGATGAAGGTGGAAAAGCGCTGTATAAGTTTATTTATTTATGTATAGGTTTATTTATTTTATTATTATTATTATTATTATTATTATGTTTGAACAGTGCATGTTAAGGTAGAGGACATTTCTGGTTTCTGGTTAAAATTATTCTATCGACACTGTGCACTGTGCTTGGGTCAGACTGTTTTTAATGCAGGCTATTAGTTACTATAGACATGCACTAGCCTGGCACCACTAAACTCTTCAAATAGAAGGACTGCATGAATTTAAAATACATATATCTCTCCAGAAATCAACAACACTCTGGATAACTAGGAAATGAGGCCCAATGTCAAAAATCCTGAAATATCCCTTTAAGGTGGAGGGTAAGAGGTTAAAGATTTCTGCTCAGGGCACCGACATTTATTTTTTTGCCCAGGGCACCAAATTGGCAAAGCACCAACTTTCAAATGTGTTTTATTATGGGTAAATGAGTGATTCAAGCAGAGTTTCTAAAGCATTTAACCTTCACGGTTTGACAATGACGAGAGTGAAACATTTCCCCAAGTTAAAGTTTCACTGAGCTTTGTTTCAGACGCACAATCAGTCGACTGGAAATCCACGACGGTTGGAACTGAACGCTTAGCAACGGCAGCAGCTCGTCGAGCCGCATGACTTCAGGGAAATGTTGTGATCAGAAGAAAGTAACGAGGTAAACAAAACGAGCCGGGACGTGTCAGTGAGGGCAGGACGGTTACATCATCACACCTGTTTACAAGAGCACAGAACACTACAATACTTTAGTTGAAAGTAGCTACTCTGTTTAACCGTCTTTAACCCCGGCTGACCGAAGCCATTGCAGTACCTAAATCCAAAAAGCTTCATGAAAAAAAGTGTCCACAATAGCGACAAAATTTGATGAACGAATCTAAAAAAGTGATGAAAAAAGTGATAAATTGATAAATGTGACGAAAATGTGCGACAAAAAACACAACAAAAAAGCAATGACCAAACGTCAAAAGTGATGACAACGTGAGGAAAAAGATCTGTTTAGAGGAAGTTTTGTGGTCTTAACTTTCAAATGCAGGCTGGCCTATATGTTTATTTATGTGATGATGTCTCGCTGCTACTTCCGGGTCCAAACGGAGCTTTAGCTGTATTCATCATAATGCTTTTTAGCTGATTGTAACCTGCCTGTAGAGCCGACTACAAGGGCTCTTTCTAAACATCTGATCACAGAGAATATTGCATTTACTTTGGATTTTTCATTATGCTTTTTTGGCATTAATTATCAAATTATTTCTTTTTCATACACTACAAAGGCTTATTTTAAATATAAAAACATCTTCATTTTACCTGGAGAAATGGTGAGCTATATTGGTCGAATTAGATGTAAAACAGTTTTTGGCCTTTTACTTTTATCTCAGCAGGAGATTCAGATAAAGTTGCATTGTTTTTTTGTTTTTTTTTGCTGTGTTTATCAGTCTCAACAGTTTGGAACCCGGAAGCAGCTTATTATTGTGTATGATGTCACACTTAACAAACGTATAGGCTGTAACCTATTAGATTTGGGTTTAAACTGAACTGGAGAAAACTTGGTTAAGGCGGGGCTTAAAAGTAAGTAAATAAAGTAAGTAAATAAGTGTCGCCTGAATTACCTCTCAAAACTACTCAAGTAAAGTACACATCTACAAACACTCTACATAAATACACTTCTGGAGTAAATTGACTTTGTAAGTGAGGCCTCTGGGCAGGAGCCAGTATTTAGTGTTCATTAGTATTTAGTGTTGATTAGACACAGACATCACAGAAAAGGATCCTGTGTCAAACCGGTGCAACAGGAAAAGCTGAAGTATAAAAAGGTGGATCACTTCAGGCAGTATGTTTCCTGTAACGATTAAATGTAGCTTCACTATCCACAACTGAAACACTTACAGGTGTGGTAATAACACTTTCTGCTCCACTACATTTCTATAAAGGCTTCAAAGTAAAAAGGTTCATTTGAAAAGCCTTATAATGAACTCTCTGAGCAGGAATTCAAGCCGCATGTTCATGTTTTTGAATCTGCAAAGTTATTTTTAGAGTATTTTACAATATCATCTACACTATAATGCCAATCAAAGGCTGATATCTCTGGAACTGAAGGTGATAAAGACCCCTACTTTAACCAAGCTCTTTTTCTCCAGTTCAGCTTTACCTAAATCTAAAAGCTTCTTGACTGGAGCTTACAGCCTATAGGCAAGTGCAAAACCTCATTTGAAAGCTAAGACCCACAAAGCTGATCTAAACGGATAATTTTCCTCACGTTGTCATCACTTTTTAAACTTTTTTTCCCATCGCTTTTTCGTCTCATATTTTTGCCACATTTTCATCACATTTTGTCTTCACATTTTCGTCGCTATTTTGTTTCATTTTCATCCTCTTTCTCGTCTCATTTTTGACGCATTTCTCAAGAAGCTTTTAGATTTGAGTAAATCCGAACTGGAAAAAAAAATGTGCTCGGTTCAGGTGGGGGTTAAGAGGTTAAAACGAGCTCCCTCTGAAGTGTCTACTTAACATGACAGTCCTGTATAACTCAGCCATGTTCCTCCAATAAAGCGCCCCCTGCTGTCCCAGATACAGTTTGGAAGCTTCATTACAGACAGGATTACAGACACAGCCAAAAATCAGCAACAAGTCCATATCGGTCGACCCTAACATTCATTTAAATGGATTTGTACTTTCTACATATATATTTTATAATATTCAAGTATTTTCCACAGTAAATACTTCAGTACTTTAACTTCATTAGAGTAATATTTGACCAGTAGTATCTGTACTTTTACTCAAGTCATTTGTAATCATAAATAAAGATGAAATATTAAGTATAAGTATAAGCTTTCTTGCTTCGGCCTACTCCTTTTGAGTTTTTGTTACTTTATTTTCTGCACTGCTACAATGTTAATGTAAATAATCAAATAAATTCCAAACTAAAATATTTCCTTTTATTGAACAGTTCAACGAAATGAAAATCAATTTAACCTCTTAACAAATGAACCGAGCACATTTCCCCTAGTTCGGCTTTACCCAAATCTAAAGGCTTCTTGAAAAGAGCGTTAAAATAGCGACAAAAACAAGACAAAAAAGTGACGAAAATACACCAAGAAAAGCTGCGAGAGAGCAACAGAAAAAAGACAAAAATGTGATGAAAAGCCACAAAATCGCAACACAAAAGTGACAAAAAGTGATGAAATTATGGCAAAAATGTGACGAAAACACAACAAAAAAGCAAAAATAAGAAGTGTCAAAAAAGTGACGAACACATAGCAACAAAACGAGGGGGGGGGGGGGGGGGGGAATCAGTTTAAATGAGTTTTCTAGGTCTTAGCTTTCAAGTGAAGCGTTACACCGACCTACAGGCTGTACACTTTTAGATTTGGAGAAAAGGTGGGGGATAAGAGGTTAATAAAACAATATGAATTTACTCAGGGCCAAAACATGTCGTGACGTTTGATCTTGCGAGATCTCGGCTCCTCCCTCGTGTCTTCAAACACAAAAGCAGCTCGTGTTCCCTTGTTTTACTGGAGACGGGAGGATGATGCAAGTCCTCTCTGAATTACACTCAGCTAAAGTCACTGTGTCTGTGCACACACCGAGCCGAGCCATTCTGGGACAAAACCCAACTGTACTTCTTTACCACTTACCGAGCCAACGTCTGGAGTCAGATACTTTTCTTTAGATACGAGAACAAACAAGTGTCGGTCACAATAAGCTGAATAAAAATGCTTTAATGTCTTAACCCCCGTCTTAACCGAGCGCATTTTCTCCAGCTCGGCTTTAACCAAATCTAAAAGCTTCTTGAAAAAAAGTTACAAAAGAGTGATAAAAAAAAAGTGACAAGAGTGACGAAAACGGGACGAAAAGTGATGAAAAAGATACGCAAACTCTTCAAAAATGTGGCATAAACGCGGCGACAACACAACAAATAAAGTATAATCAGTTTTTCTAGGTCTTAGGTTTCAAATGTGGCGTTACACTGGCCTATAAGCTGTAAACGCTTAGATTTGGTTAAAGCGGGGGGTAAGAGGTTAAACCTGACTCGTTGGGTCCCTTGCACATTGTTAGCCTATGCCTTAATTCCATTAATCAAATTTATATGACGCAAATGTCGAAAACTTGATTTACACTCTTTCCTTCAGTGCATGGCTTTAATGTTTTTATTTTGTTTTTTAGTTTATTGAAGGTCACGTCACGCCTCCCTTTGATAAGCAACATCACAATCAAAACAAACCCCGTTCAAAAACATCACACTTTTCCGTTTTCCACCCACTTTTCCTGCTTAAACAAAATCTTTAACTAATCTGTCCTAAACTATTACACTGTAATACATTATCCTTAATTCGGCGGAGTGATAACGCCATTTAAACCCTTCCTAAATAAACCGATCTCGGTTGAAGTGAAGCCCAATAAAGCGGTGCGTAGCGAGGTCAAGCAAACAAAACGCGTCCGTATCAAGCTGCGGCCAACTTTTGTAAACGAGGTCATGCCGAATTTACGTACATTTCCTTTGCATTAGAATTACATGTGCAGAGCCAGACGTTTGAAACAGAACAATCCTCGAAGTTAACGCGAATCGAGCCACGTCGTCAGTGTCCGTTTATTGCCCCTGCCTTATCGCCGTCCTCCGTTTATTCACCATCTGCGCTATTTTTACACGTCCTTATCTAAACCCCTCAATCATCCCGTCGCTTATCTGCCGTTTGGGTGAATCATTGACGCGTATCTGGCTCCTGTTCGCAAATAAACACAAACACACAGGGAGAAAAAGGGGGACTCACCGCTCTGAGCGCAGCCATCTCCGCGTAAACGAGTTTATGGGGAGTTTATTGGTTCGTGCGGAAACAAACGGCGGCGGCTTCAGTTCCGGGGAGGCTTTTCTGAGCAGGAGGAGACGTCGCACATTGACAGAAAAAAGCCGGACTTTTAATTTATCGACTTTTACGCACGGGACGCCTTTGGGGAAGGGAGCTTTTACGCATTACGCAACGCCGCCGTGAATTAATTCATTTATAATTAGCTGGACTTCGTTTATTATTGAATGGAGCACGTGGGAGGGGGGTGTGACCCCAGAGCGCGCGCTGGGATTGGTGCGCGGCTCAGCGGCACAAAGGAAGAGGTTATTTGGGGTCAGAGGCGCACGCGGGAGCCGATTGGAGCAGCACGCGGGGAGTGGCGTGGGTCGAGTTTCATGTGGGACTCTCTCTCTCTCTTTCCATTCATCTCTCCAGCTCAAATCATCCAAAAACACTTGGAAAGAGACCCCCACCTGAACCCAGCACATTTGCTTCAGTTCAGCTTTACTCAAATCTAAACGTTTACAGCCTATAGGCCAGAGTGACGCCTCATTTGAAAGCTAAGACCTACAAAACTCTTCTAAACGGATCTTTTTCCTCACGTTGTTGTCACTGTTTTGACTTTCACTTCTTCATCCCTTTTCGTCACTTTTCTGTTCTTCTTCAGTGGCTTTTGTTGTGTTGTTGTCATGTTTTTATTTGGTTTTCATCCTCCTCTTTTGTCGCTATTTTGAGGCTTTTATTCAAGAACACTGGAAAAAATGAAATCTTATCTTTGACAAAAGTGACTTAAAAGTTCTTGAATGATCAGAAATTGTTCTTATTTTGAGAAGCTTTGGACTTGAAATAAGATTGCCGGTGGAACTAGACAGATTTATCTTGTCTTTGACTTTTTTTGTCTTATTTCAAGTAAATTTCTCTCAAAAGTGAATTAATGCTTGTTCCATTGGCAATCAAAGGCGATTCAAAACCTGCTCCAAATCAGTATTAAAAGTCTTATTTCAAGCACATTTTTCTAAGATAAGTTGGCATTGTTGAAGCTTTTAGATTTGGGTAAAGCCGAGCTGGAGAAAAGGTAGTGGGTTAAGGTGTTGAACGAATCACACTAACACGATAAAGAAGCGACAAAAACACGACTAAAGAGAGATGAAGAAGCAACAGAAAAGTCACAAAAGAGTGACTAAAGACGTGACGAAAAAGGACAACACACACAAAAAAACTACGAAAACACAACAATGAAAAAAGAGACAAAACACTTAAAATAAATGTGATAAAAACGTGGCGACAACGTGACAAAGAGTTAGGATCAGTTATGCAGGTCTTAGCTTTCAAATGAGGCGTTACACTGGCCTTGGGTAAAGTCAAACTGGAGAAAATGTGCTCGGTTCAGGTGGGGATTAAGAGGTTAATGTACGAGGCCGGTGGTTCTCAAACTTTTCACACCAATAAAATATTTGACCTCCCAAGTCCAGGCTTAGCACGAGGACAAATCATAAAAACAAGTCTAAACAGGCTCTAAAGTCGACATAGCTGTGTCTAAACTGGGGAAAAACACCAACAAAACCTGAAGCTTCAATGAAATGATAAACTCTCATTACAGAGTTTCTGCTGCAACAAGTCAAGTTTAAAATGTGGATATTCAAAAAGACAAGGACACTTTTTAACCTCTTAACCCACACAAGAACCGAGCACATTTCCTCGGCATTACCCAAATCTAAAAGCTTCTCTACCTGTGAGTTTACACGCCCAATGTAATGGCTTAGTTTAGTTTAGTTTATTTATTTGTTTGAGCAGTTGACCTGCTCAAAGGGAGTGGGCTGAAGCCAAAGGCTTATAAGCGCCCACCCCAAAATAAAAATAGTAACATTACATTTAATATTTACAAGGTAGCAAATCATAAAGAAAGGAACATAGGGCAAAGTAACAATAAATGATGAAGAATAAGACAAAAACAACAGCAAAATAAAGAACAAAAGAATGTGCTACTTTTATGTTATAAAGGTGCATTCATACATATTATACTCTGAGATCTTGCTACTTCCCAGTTGTCATTACTATCCTCAATATAATTTAATTTGGGTTTAATTATCATTAATTATCATTATTAAAGGTGCATTAATACATATTATATTCTGAGATCTTGCTACTTCCCAGTTGTCAATACCATCCTTAATATAATTTAATTCGGGTTTATTTATCATTATTATTATATTTGTTTACTTGAGTTATATGTGAAGTGTGATGTAAGCCCTGCATAGTGAGGTGCATTAAAAAGCCAGGGTGTAGAACGGGCCAGTTGAAGAGGGCAGTAACTCCCCCTCAACAAACCCCCACCCAGCTGCCCTAACAGCTGATTTTGTAGATGATGTTCCTATGCTGAGTGGTGCATTAAAAGACAAGGTTTTGAGCCCGTTGGGAGGGTCCCTCTCAACAGATTCATAACTTGCCTACCCTAATTCTCAATTTGTAAATTTGAGCAATAGAATGACAACCGTTCCAAGCAGCAACACTCTTCCTTGATTATAGAGGAAACACACATAATTGATCCTACTGCGCCTCCTAGTGGCAACACATTTCTTGTTCTCTGTATATTTCAAAAGTCTTTTGTTTGTATTTATATTTGAACAGGTTGATATTTGGACTTCGTTTCAACTCCATTTCCAGTTTATTCCACAATTGTACACCATTAACTGTTGGGCTAAAACTTTTCAAAGTTGAGCTATGTTTCTGAATCCTAAAGTTTAATTCGTCACGTAATTCATAACAACCAGTACGTTCTTGGAACCTTCTTTGTATTTGGCCCGGTAACAGTTTGTATCTTGCTTTGTATAACATCTGTACAGTTTGGAACTCAACAATGTCACAGAACTTCATGATCTTTGATTTTAAAAATAATGAGTTTGTGTGGTCCAAAAACCCAACTTTATGAATTACTCGGAAAGCTCTTTTTTGCAACAATACTATTGGTTTTAATGTGTTTTTATAAGTACTACCCCAAACCACAGTACAATAATATAAATATGGCAAAATCAGAGAACAGTATAAGATATGTAGAGCTTTGATGTTTAAAATGTGCTTTGCTTTTGCTATTACTGAAATGCTTCTAGAAATTTTCGTAGATATATATTTAATATGAGCTTTCCAAGTAATTCTGTCATCTATAATAACACCAAGGAATTTGATTTCATGCACTCGCTCTATAACAACACCCTCTATCTGAATTGCTTCCTGAGCATTGGAATTACAGTTGCCAAATATCATCATTTTGCTTTTACTCAGATTTAGAGATAATTTATTTTGTTTGAACCACTTATTGACACTTTTGAGTTCCAAGTTAACAATCCGACACAGTTGCTGTAAGTCGTCACCTGATGCAAAAATATTTGTATCATCAGCAAACAAGATAAATTTAAGTACTTGAGACGTTTTACAAATGTCGTTAATGTACATGTTAAACAATTTTGGGCCCAGAATGGAACCTTGAGGTAAACCACACACAATTTGTCGACAAATCGACTGATAATCACCTATTTTCACACATTGTTTTCTATTTTTTAAATAACTGGTAACCCACTGTAGAGCTACCCCCCTAATCCCATAATGTTCTAGTTTATTAATTAGTATATCATAGTTTATTGTATCAAACGCTTTACTCAGGTCAATAAATAACCCTATTGCATATTTCTTGTTATCTACAGCATTAGTTATTTCTTCAATTATATCAAAGAGCGCGTGTGAGGTTGAGTGATTATTCCTAAAACCAAACTGATTGTCCGAGAGTAAATTACACCTTTCAATAAAGCTGTCAAGTCTAGAGTTATAAACCTTCTCTAAGATTTTGGAGAATTGCGGTAAAAGGGAAACAGGCCTGTAGTTTGTGAAGAGATGTTTATCTCCTGCCTTGAACAGAGGAATCACTTTTGCTACTTTCATACTTTCAGGAAATTGTCCAGTTTGCAGCGACAGGTTACAGATGTATGTTAACGGCTTAGAGATACTTTCAATAACACTTTTTAAAGTTTTCATATCCATGTCATGGTAATCTGTCGAGGTTTTATTTTACACCCTTTAACAATGTCCAGTATTTCCTTTTCCTCCACAGGTTTGAGGAACAAGGACAGAGGATTTGTGTCTATCAGTTCACAATTAAAGTTCTCAACATTTGTAATTTTTGCAGCAAGATTCGGTCCAACATCTACAAAGAATTTATTAAATGTATCGACTACTTCATTCATATTATTTAAAGTGTTATCCTCATCTTTGAAATATTTTGGATAATTAATCGTTCTTGGTTTATTTCTAATTATACTATTTAAGATATTCCATAAACCTTTAATATTATTCTTATTGCTATCTAACAACTTATTATAATAATCCTGTTTACATTTTCTAATGATACCTGTCAGTTTATTTTTATATTTCTCATATTTATCCTCAGCTTCTTTTGTTCTCATTTGAAAGCTAAGGCCTGCAAAACTCACCTATTTTTGTTTTGTTAAGTTTTAGTCGTTTTTGTTGCTTTTCGTTGCTTTGTGTAAAATGTGACAAAAACGTAATGAAGACGAAAATGTGACAAAAGCGCTTAAAGGGATATTTCAGGATTTTTGACATTGGGCCTCATTTCCTAGTTATCCAGAGTGTTGTTGATGTCTGGAGATATTTTTTTCTTAAATTCATGCAGTTCTTATATTTGAAGAGTCTAGTGGCGCTAGGCTAGGGCAAGGCTAAAGCATTTCTATGGTATCAGTTAGCCTGCATTAAAAACAGTCTGAGCCACTCCACAGTGCACCTGAGGTAAATCACTTATAACACCAGACTAACCATATAAATGTCTGTGTTAATAGAATAATGTTTGAAATATAACTGACCTTGTATCACATGAATTACCGCATTTTGAGGGACTATTTTCTTGCAGATCACTCCGCTGCTGCGTTAGCTTACAGCCACGAAGCTGATGCTGCTCAAATATAAGTTATTTTAAATGCAAAATGGTTAAAATTATTTAAAAATAAAGCAACAACTTACCTGCTATTGAGCATTGACCTGATAATTAGAGAAACTATTTCTTTCCACTGCCACAAAACAATATCAGTATCTTTATGACTGCTCTGAAACCAACTAAAATATATAGAAACTTGAATGAATGTTTGAAAACAGCATTAAAACCGGATCAGTGAGTTCAATCAGGATCTGTGTCTTTAAAAACCTCAGAAGTTTGTGTGTGAGTCATTGCACACGCCTCGTCCCAAACCAGGAAACACTGATCAGACACAAACGTCTGTGAAAACTGTGGAGCCTGGACTGAGGTGAGTCTGAAGGGTTTCTCACATAAATCGTGTTTAAATAGAGCTGAGAGTTACAGATCCACAGAGTCAGAGAACAGGAAGTGAGATCGTGTTCAGGGAGAGACTCTGACACAGGTTTACAGGCTGAAACATGTTTTGTAATACTCATGTATGTTCTGTGTTGGTTGTATGTTTTTACCCCATGGGACTGCGGATGTAAATGAGCTCTGAGCTAAATCCGGCATATTTACAGCACTAGTTGTCTGGTCATTAATGTGCTTTGTCCCATTGAAATAAATTCATACATGAAATGAAATGAAAATGGGAAGAGCAGCCACAATATTTACTCAAGCAAGAGTAACTAAAGTGGAGGCTCTATGGATGGCCCACTGTGGTCATTTAACTGGTTGAGCGCGGGGACAGTACGGTGAAGGAATCCAGAGGAGAGGTGTCTTTAATGAAGTGTATTGATATTGTTGGTGGTTAGATGTGTGTGGTCTGAAACAAATAAACAAAGGGAAAGAATAATGAGTCTACAAGTCAGGTTACAGAGGTATAATGTACATATGCTATTAGACATAAACAATTAGGCAACTAAATGACTCAGCAATAAAATACTGAAAACATCTATAAACAAACTAATTAGGCAGAAAATATGACTAAAAAAGGACATAAAGCAGGAATAAATATTGGGTTACATAACTAAATCACATTGCAAAACTGAATATGACTTAATCAAAAAAACAGGAAAATACTGAGGTGCACTTTAGCTTCACAAACACAGAAGTAACAACATAAAATTGCACCTACAGAAGTAAAATAAAGATATATTTACCTTGTAATCATAAACGCACGGTAAAACAAAGGTGTAAAACAGCAAAGGTCCTTAACTGGTCCAGCATGCGTCTCCTTCATGCCATACGGCCGCTCTCCCCCTGGTGCCACAGCATGAAGATAACCAAACCTAACACCAGGGGGAGCACTGCTCGGCTTGGCTTTCTAACAGGAATGTTACTTGGAAATCATTTTACTCAAGTAAAAGTAAAGAAATATGTGGAGAAAATGTTACTCGAGTACTATTAGTAACTACTTTGAGCGAAAAAGTCAGATTTATTTTCAATGACGCCGTAAATTGTGTGAAACAAAACACAAAAATGTGGAAATTGTGAAATTTACAAAGAAAATGACAGAAAATACAGAAAAAACTCAATTATTCGGTATCGCTTTACATTAAGGTGTTCTCATTAAGTATTAATAAGCATTAGTAATACCTTTAGGGTTAAGGTTAGGGTTGGTTATGAATAGGCAAGTTTATTTGTAGAGCACAATTCATACACAAGGCAATTCAAAGTGCTTCACAGTTGCAGAAAAAATTACAATAAAACAGATAAAATCAATCAATAAAACATCAACATAAAGTTAATCAATGACAGTAAAAGGCAAGAGTGCAGATAAAATACTTTCAGTTTTCATATGCACGGGTAAAAAGAGCTGTTTTCAGCCTGGATTTGAACATTGTCAGAGTTGAGGCCTGTCTCACATCCTCATGAAGACTGTTCCAGATTTTAGCTGCATGAAGCTGAAACGCAGCCTCACCGTGTTTATTATTGACTCTGGGAACCACCAGGAGACCCCTCCCTGAAGTTCTCAGGGCCCGAGATGGTTCATACGGCTCTAACATGTCAGAGATGGACTTTGGTGCTAAACCATGAAAAGACTTGTACACAAGCAGAGCTGTTTTAAATTCTATTCTCTGAGTGACAGGAAGCCAGTGCAGAGACCGGAGCACTGGACTAATGTGGTCGTATTTCCTGGTTCTTGTCAGGACTCGAGCAGCAGCGTTCTGGATGTTCTGCAGCTCTAACAGCTCGTTTAGAAAGGCCAGTGAGCAGCCGTTACAGTAGTCTAACCTGCTGGAGACAAATGCATGGATGAGTCTCTCTAAGTCTGGTTTTGACACTATTCCTCTGATCTTAGCAATGTTTTTCAGATGGTAAAAAGCTGATGACGTTATTGCTTTGATGTGGCTGTTTAAGTTCAGGTCTGAGTCCATGATTACTCCTAGATTTCTAACCTGATTTTTTTAATAAGCCGATTATTAATGGCCTATTAGTATGTTAACAAATATAAGTATAATAAGTGTTACGGGCCCCAAGCTGTAGGGTACCGTAGCAGTAATAGTTTTTAATCTGTATGATAGAAAAGAAGACAGGAGGCAGTGAGTTGTTGGTCTGACGCAGCCTCGCTTCGTTGTATCTTTTATACAAATATCAAATACATTTACATATTCATATTTAGTCTGTGTTTATCAATAAACATATTCGACAACAACACATATGACCAAAAAATAAGTAAACATAAATACTGTTTTCTTATCCTTGTAGCTTTCTACATTGTAACAAGCAAATACTCGATTAAAAATTGAAACCTTGTTCCTATTACAGCTTGACCTGCTTATAAATCTTTTACTGAAAATAATTATACACAATACTGAACACTCAAAAAATCTAAAATGCTTAAACGGTCTCAAAAATATAAAAAAAATATGTTAAACACTCTTTCCTACAGAAACCATTTAGCAAAACTTTCATTTGTGATAATGCATTCTCGTTTACTCGTGAGTTCAAGTCAAGGGGGGGCGCCATTACTGAATCGCGTGTTCACGGATATAGCGCGACTGAAAACATGAATTATGTCGTCTTAAGTTGTGAAAAACCGTTCGAAATTGGCTATATCTAACCACAATATGATACCTTCCATCTATGTGTTGTTTAGCATGTGCTTAGAACATTACTACCTGTATGATAGAACAGAAGACAGGAGGCAGTGAGTTATTGGTCTGACGCAGCCTCGCTTCGTTGTATGAAAGGAAGCTGCTAACGTGTTGGCAAGAAGGCCCCTCAAGGCGGACCCACAGCCTGCTCACAACAATGCCCCCTAGTGGCGCACCCCATAATTGCGATCCCTTCCAAATCAAACATGCATTAATAAATCATTCCCAGGTTTCTCCCTTAACTAAACATAAATAGCGTGACTCTCATAATTAAATAACATAAAATATGTGACTGTACATTTTGTGTATGTCACATAAGCAGTGTGTTAATACTTTACAAGCATATTATTAATGCTTATTAATACATTATTAATACTTAACGAGTACAGCTTAATATAAAGCGTTACCAATTATTCTAAACTACATCTACTTCATCGTGGAAAAAGTAACAATTATTTTGACTCGACTAAGAAACAGACACTTCATTATAACTTTACTCAAATAGAAGTAAAAGCGTCTGATAAAACACTAAAACACTAAAAAGTACAAGTTCTTCAAAGAGTTACTCAAGTACATCTAAAATAAATGATATATTTACAGGTTGAAAACTTCCCTAGTGCTGCTTTAAGTCCAGCTCTTCTTTCATTTTGTAGTTTTGTTTCTTAAAAGCTGAAAACTCTCGACTCTTTGATTTCTGTGATTTTTTGCTCCATAAAGTTTTTCCTTTCGCTGGTTTTCAAGTTTTAGAGTTTTCTGTTTCAAATTGTCGTGACTTTCTCCGTTTCCAAACCTTTTAATAACGACTTTCACTCCATCTGACCCGTCCTTTTGTTATTTCTAATCTTCAGAGCTCTTTCCAACATGGAGTCCAGACTGGAGCAGGACCTGAGCTGTCCCATCTGCTGTGAGCTCTTCAGAGATCCTGTGGTTCTGACCTGCAGCCACAGCTTCTGTAAGGTCTGTTTGGAGAACTGGTGGGAGGACAAACCACTGAAGACCTGTCCAGTCTGTAAGAGAAGGTCCTCGAGGGATAATCCTCCAACGAATCTGGCCCTAAAGAACCTGGTGGAGACGTTCACAGAGGAGAAAGGGCAGACTGCTCCAGCTGCAGAGCAAACATCTCCATCTCCACAGCAGCCCGAGTGCAGCCTTCACTCTGAGAAGCTGCGGCTCTTCTGTCTGGACCATCAGGAGCTGATCTGTCTGGTCTGTAGAGACTCCAGGACTCACAAAGACCACAGGTTCAGTCCCATCGAGGAGGCAGCCTCAGACCTGAGAGAGCAGCTGAGGAGAAACATCAAACCTCTACAGGACAAACTGAAGGTAAGAGACCTCCTCCTCCTGTTCCAGTCAGAAGAACGTGTCCACAGAGCTCTGTCCGAGCAGACCGTCTCCTGCAGCATCAGCCCAGAGGAACATCAACATGTCCTGCTACAGAAAGGGAAGTCTGACTCTAAATAACTCTGATGTTTCTCCTCAGGTCCTGGATGAGAGCAGAGCACAGTTTGATGAAGCAGCGGCTCATATCTCGCTCCAGACCAAACAAACACAGACACAGATCAGAGCGGAGTTTGAGAAACTGCACCAGTTTCTGAGGGACGAGGAAGAGTCCAGGATGAAGGCTCTGAGGGAGGAAGAGGAGCAGAAGATCCAGAACATGAAGGACAAGATGGCCGCCCTGAGCAAAGACATGGAGGCTCTGTCCAAGACCATCTCAGAGACAGAGGAGCAGCTGAGAGCAGCAGACGCCTCCTTCCTGCTCCAGTACAAGACTGCAGAGGAGAGGCTGCAGCGCTGCCCCCTGGTGGAGGAGCCAGAGATGGAAAAAGAAGATCTGATAGACCAGGCCAAACATCTGGGAAACCTGGGCTTCAACATCTGGATGAACATGAAGAAACTGGTGCAGTTCTTCCCTGTGGTTCTGGATCCAAACACTGCAGGCCCTGATCTCATTCTGTCTGAAGATCTGACCTCAGTGAGAAAAGGAGAGAAGCAGAAGGTCCCAAAGAACTCAGAGAGATGTAGTGATTATTCTGTAGATGGATCAGAAACGTTTGTCTCTGGGACTCACAGCTGGGAAGTGGAGGTCGGGGCGAGTAAGGCCTGGACTGTGGGTGTGATTGGACGTGTTCAGAGAGGAGCGGACACTGAGGGTGAATGTTGGTCCATACGTTTCACTGATGGTAAATACTCAGCCTTTTCTACCCCAGACACAGTTAAACGTCTCTCAGTGAAGAACCTGCAGAGAGTTCGAGTGAAGCTGGACTTTGACACAAAAACATTGACCTTCACTGACCTCGACACAAACACAGTCCTTCACACAGTCACAGACTCTTTCACTGAGATCTTTCCATATTTAAGCACACGTGATGCTCCTCTGAAGATCTCACCAAAGAGCATCACAGTAACAGTGTAGAATCTACAGCTCCATGTTACTGTCCTCTCTCTTTAATCAAGTTCCTGATGAAAAACAGTCAGAGCTCAAATTGCCTCCACTAAAACTCTGTTCATCCCGAGTCGTGTCACTGTCGATCTGTTTTGATTTAAATCTACACTTTATCAACATGTGAAGATATTTTTATGTTTAACTGGACCAGGAAATAATGAGAGTCTGTCAGTGTTTTATTCTATTATGTTTCTCTTTGTGGCTGTTTTTTGCTCTTAAAACAATAAAGACTTTTTCTATATTCCACAAAGACTCCATTACCTCGTCATTAACAGGATCCAGACTTTTTCATACATTTCTTCTCATGTTTCATCCTCGTTTCTTTTTGTTGCTGTTTTGACACTTTTTCAAAGACGCTTTCAGATTTGGGTAAAGCCAAAGTGGGTTTAAGGCGGTGGTTAAGAGGTTAAAATGATCAGAACTAACCAAAAAGGTGCCCCGCCCACCGCTTTCAAATGTTCCTTTGTTCCAAGTTCCGTAATGTAAAAGTGGAAGAGCAAATTCACGTTATCAAAGAAAATCTGTAACTATTTGTCTCTTCAATAAAAAAGTGAATGTGAAAAAAATAATCTGTAGATGTTTGAAATTCTGAATCTTCACTTCATGTAATTAAACAATAAAGTCACATCAGCCTTTAAATAAGTTTGTGCGGCTCAATTCTTTTGTTTTCTTTGAGCTGTTTACATTGATTTAGTTACTCGCGTCATATCATTCCACAGTAATGGAAGCTCTAAAGGAGTCGGCTGAAGCTGGAGCTTATGTGCGCCTACCCCTATATTCAATACTCTCAGTACTCGTGCATTTCACATTTGTATTCCCATTGGGAACTCAATAACAACTGTAACAATTCACATTACATTGTTAAAATGACCATAAGAATATGTAAAGGCACACACAACCACAAGCGTGTACCTGATGAGTTACTTTTTCCTATTACAATGACTTTTTCAACAATACAGTCAGTGATATAGACCTTACAATCTGCAGCATTTGACCTGGTAAGAGCTAGTAGCTACATTCCACATCAAACGTATATTGTCACAAGGTATAAAGATGACTGTACATTATTTGAGTTATATATCTATAATACAAGCATCAAGACGACTTCTGTGTTAAGAAGTTCTTCCATAAGGCATTTTGTGCTGAAGGATGACGTTATCACAACATCCTGCATACGACTAGACCGTGGTAAGCAGAAATACCAGAAAGTTCAATATATTAATCCAAGTATGATCATGTCAAAAGTCAGTATGTAAGTGGTAAGTTGGTTATTTAGTAAGTTTACACTTGATGTGAGGAAATACCAATTATAACTGACATAACTGATATGACCAGTCTCCATCTTTTGTTGTTACTCTTTTTCCAACATTTATTATTCTAGTAATGGTTGGTTAACCATATGTTTATTATATTTTTATCAATCTATTATGCAATTAGTAGGTTCAATAAAATCATCATTATTTACATTATTATGTAAGAATTACATGTTTTATCTTGATTACTACCTTATTGTCATTATTATTTCCACAGCAACTACATTCATTTTGATTATGATGTGAGCCCTATCTTGTGTTGTGCGTTAAAAGCCAGGGTGTGGGCCAGTTGGGAGTTCTCTTCAATAAATGAAAAACAAAGTCTTGTTTTCCTAAACATTTATTACATAAATAATCATCTGAAATCAGCTTATTTTTTACAAACAAAACATGAAAAATCCAGTGGAAGTGACTTTCCCCACATTTCCATGAGACTTTTATCTGAGCACAAACTCACAGTCTTTGAGGTCGAGCTCTTCCAGCTGAAAAACACACAGAGCTCTGTCAACACCAATGATTTACACAAAGGAAATGTCTGATTTCAGATGAATAATGTCCACTTTTAGCCGTTAAAACTAGACAATAGTGAGGTCCATCTGTATGAGCCTAATGTCTCTGCACAATGTCCTTTCACTAAAGATAAAGTTAATGCTGCAGGTGCCGCCGTGTTGGAAGGATTTCCTGGAAAACCCTGAAGTGCGACTTGCCTGAAGTGAAGTTTTGTTACAATGTTCTCTGTAATTGGGGCTGAAAAATATCTAAGCGCAATATTCCTGCCGAGTATTGTGATAGAGAATATTTGAAATGATGCTCTATTCTAAATCCTGTCCAAAGCGCGTTCACCTGGAGTCCTCTGGGCGTGTGCTCCGGCGCCGTCCCGCTGCAGCACAGCAGGGTGAAGGGCCGCTCTCCGGTCCAAGGATTCTCTTTAAAGCACAGAGAGAAGACTTTGGCCTGAACGAACACGTCCCAGTCTGACGGGTGCTGCTCCGTCAGCTCCTGCACCATCCTGAAGGAGACAGGAGAATAAACATGTCAAAGCAACAGCGGTGCACAGGTGTTTAACATTACCCCAGCACCAGGAAAACTGAGCCATGAATAAATCAAATCTAGCACATTCTATAAAAGTCCCATTGTCTTTGCCGTATCGTCCAGGACACTATAGTTACAGTAAGAAGTGGTTCTTTGCTGGACCCCAGAGCAGACGGACCTGTGGATGATCTGCTGCGTCGGCAGGTCCACGGAGCCGGTCCGATGATGGTGAACCACGAGCGGGAATAGACCTTTTTCACGAAACCCGGAAATGGTCCGCTGTTGACAACGGTCACTTCCGGTGGCTAGCGGTTAGCATTAGGCAGCAACAAAAAATGGCTCAGTCTAAAAGCAACTGTTTTTGCTCTGTCCCTGGTTGCTCCTCTTGGGCAAGAAGCAACCATATCTTTCTTTTCATGCGTTTCCGAAGGACCCGGAGCAAAAGAAGCTGTGGATAGAAGCAGTAAGACGAGATGAGGGCCCAGACTTCTGCATTAAGAAAGGCAGTACTTTTGTGTGTAGCCGGCATTTTACACAGGATAATTTTGTCTGTGGATCCAGCGTCAGCCGCCTTAGAAGTGGAGCTGTTCCAACTCTGTTCCCATGGAATAATTTTTCTGAACCAATGAGGAGGGAGTCTGCTATGGAAAGGGCTCAGAAACGGCAGCTAGTCTCGCAGCAATCAAGTCAGGCTGAAGCTGCTCCTGCTCCCACGGACCATGATTATGTGGCACATCCACCCACAGGTATTATCCCCAGTTTAATACAATGACAAACATTTGAATGTATTATCCATTTGTCAAATCCAGCAATAACTAACTAATTATACAAAGGCAGATCGTGTTACGTTAGCTAAGGTCCAGTCTGTGGCTGATTGGCACCATCTAGTGGATGAAACAATAATGGCTGATCAACTGTCCAACCAAAACTTTAGGCCAAGACGAACTGCAATTGAACAATAATAACAAATTTACATAGGAACACAATAAGATACTATATCAAAATGAATAGTCATTTTAAATGGTTGTATTCTGTGCAAGGTGGGGTAGCTAGGTAAACAAATAATTCAGTGCCTTTTCTTCTTTGCCTTTTGTTGAAATACTGTGCAAATACATATACATATGCCTACATATATTTATATATTTTCTGTTGTTACAGGTGCACTTGATGAAGCCCTTGAATACATCAAGGAGTTGGAAGCCAGGCTGGAGAAAGCGACTTTGTCTCCCACTCTTTTTAGTCGCTACTGTGCCTCTGACGACCATATCCGGTTCTACACTAAAATTCCATCTGAGAGTGTGTTCCGGATTTTCTGGGAGTCCATAGCACCATCTGTATCCCATCTAGTGTACTGGACCAGAGCACAGAAAATTGCAGATGAAGCCTGTGCTACACCCAGTCCTGCCCGCAACATGCCTTTAATTGATGAGTTTTTAATGTATTCATTCAGGGTTGCAGTGGGCATGAAGGAGCAGCTTATTGCAGACATGTTTAATGTTAGTGTTGCTACGGTTAGTCGAGTGACCATCACCTGGGCCAACTCCTTTTTATTATTTTCTCCTCTATTAATATGTGGATTAGTCGGGAGAAGGTGAAAGCTAGTATGTACGCGTCATTCTAGACTGCACAGAAGTTGCTCTGGACACCGCTTCATCCCTCACATTACAGTCGGAAACCTTCTCAGCCTACAAGAACCGCACCACTCTGAAAGGGCTGATCGGAGTTGCTCCCTGTGGGTTGGTGACATTTATTTCACCATTGTACACTGGTTGCATCTCTGACAAAGAGATCACTAAGGTCAGTGGAATCCTTCCTCTGCTGGAGCCGGGGGATGAAGTCATGGCAGATAAGGGCTTCCTCATTCAAGACCTTCTGGATGAAGTAGGAGCCAAACTCACCATTCCGCCTTTTCGCCACCCTGGTCAGTTCAGTAAGAATGAAACGGAGGAGACCCAAGCCATTGCCCGTCTGCGGATCATTGTGGAGCGTGTGATAGCCCGAGTGAAGTGTTTCCACATCTGGGATTCTCCGGTGTCACTTAGTTAAATTGGAACTGTCAATCAGATCTGGCACAACTGCTGTGTTTTAGCAAATTAAGGCCCATTTTGTTATGAAGAGTAAATTAATCATGTATTATATCAAGTAAAATGTTCTAAACTAATTACCTTTACCTAAATGTATTTTTGTTGTGTATATGACAATAAGATGGCTGACGCTACATCTCTCTGAGACAAGCCTCTGACCTAAAAGTATCCCAAATAGTTGTTTAAACTGCTGGAATTGTGTTCTGACTAAAACCACAACGCTGGATTCGTTATCTGATGAGCCCATTGAAGATCTGGAAGCATTTATTGATTTTTGTTACCTTATTATGTCAGCTAAACGACAGAGCAAGCGTGGAAGGACGCAGCTTAGCTCAACCGAGACAGATGACATGGCAAAGGATATGCAGGCAATCAGAGAATCCATCTCACAAATAAACGAGCAGTTACTGCGTCTTTCTCTTCTGGATAAATTATCCGAAGACGTTAGTGACCTCAAGAAATCTATGGATTATCAAACTGCCCTGGTTGAGGTGCTACAGCAGGAAAATGCAGCTTTACGCGCAGAAGTGAATACCCTTAAACAACATGCCGCTGAGCTCCACAACACGAGTGTCAAAAATACACAAGACATTCTTGATCTGCAATGTAGGAGCATGCGGAACAACGTTATTTTACACGGTGTTCCAGAAGAACGTGGCGAGAATTACAAAAAGACTGAGGAGTTGGTCAAAACGTTTATGATTTCTAACCTGAAATTGGAGGAGTCGGCTGTGCAGAACATCGGCATGGGACGAGTTCACCGCATTGGCGACATTAAGAACCAACACAAACGAGGAAGACAGTCCCGTCCAATTGTGGCACAGTTTCTTGATTCAAAAGGTAAATCCACTGTCATGGAGCGTGGAAAAGAACTCAAGGGAACGACTTTCTCCATAAGTGACCAGTTTCCACCGGAGATCCTCAAAAGAAGGCGCCTGTTGTATCCGATTGTGAAAGACGCAAAAAATCATGGCAATAAAACTCACCTTATTGTCGACAAACTATACATTAATGGGATTCTGTATAGGAATGCTAGTATTACATACTGGCTGACAGGCGGTGGTGGCGACCATCATACCACCACAGGTGATTAACTCTTTCCCATGTGTATCCAAGCCGCATCAAAACAAGGGCGCTCGGCAGTGACGTCACATGTGTGACGGTTGCCACGGTAACGTAACCTACTCTTCTCATAGGGGTTTACAAATAGGTACTTTTTCATTTATTTTGGCTGAAATAATTTGTTGTCGGGACTATGGTCATATTGTTTTAATTTTAACTAGGCTACAACTCTGTTTTATTTTATTTTATTTTTGTATACGTAATTTTTCCTCCTGTCTTTTTTCTCTTTCTTTTTTAATGCTTTTTCTCTATCTGATTGTCATGGTGACTATATATATGTGTGTGCGTGAGTGCGTGTGTGTGTGGATGTGAGTGTTGTATGGTGTTGTAATTGTGTGCTCTCCCATATGTACCCTCCAACCATTGTTATTTTCTAATGCATTAGTTTCCTTGTTTTTAGCAAGTTTCTCACCCTCTAACACTGATCCATGATAATTGACAAAGGAATTCAAATGATTCATCTTAACATTAGGAGTTTATTGCCAAAGATAGACCTTTTGAGAGCATGGCTTACTTACAATAAACCCAGTATAATAACTATTTCTGAGACCTGGCTTCAAGCCGACATTCCTAATGTTGATGTTAAACTTGACAATTATGTATTATATAGATCTGACCGGAATTCTAGAGGTGGTGGAGTTGTAACCTACGTCTCCACTACTCTAGTTTCAGAGCTTGTTATGCCAGAGGAAATCCCTGTCCACTTTGAGTGTCTCTTAGTTAAAATAGTCCTTCACAAAAATAAAAGTCTAACTGTAGGGAATATTTATAGACCACCTAATGTTCCATCTGAATCCACCAGATGCATTATATCCACTATTAATTCACTAGGTCATCAAACAGAAATGATTATTTTAGGCGATTTTAATAATAACTGGTTAAATCGCTCATGTAATAATTTATAATTTAATGTAATAATTTATTTGGTACTATAAATTTATCACAAATCATAACTGAACCCACAAGAGTAACTGCTACTTCTTCATCTCTCCTAGATTGGATTCTGGTTACACATCCTGGGAGAATTATCTCATCTGGCGTGTTACCAGATTCTTTCAGTGATCACTCTATGGTGTACTGCATATGGAGAAATAGAATTCCTCGTTGTCCACCAAAAGTGATTAAAATAAGACAATACAAAAACTTTAACCCAGAGTTGTTTATTGGTGATATCATTAATATCAATTGGGAAAGCTTCCAGTTAATTTCATCTGTTGAAGATGCCTGGAACTATTTTATTCAGAATTTATGAAGGTTGTTAATAGACATGCACCATTGATTGAAATTAAAGTTAAGGGGAGACATCTGCCATGGATAAATGCTGAACTTTTACAACTATTTAGGCAAAGAGACACGGCGTGGGTTAAATATCGTCAAACAAGGGCCTCCTCTGATCATAGCAACTACAAAATGTTAAGAAATGTGTGTACTACCAAAACCCGAAATGCTAAAGCTACTTATTTTAAGGACCGCTTAACTTCAGATAACTTCAGTAATCCTAAAAGGTTTTGGAACAGATTCAATACTCTTACCAATAAATTAGGTAATAATCACACTGAATCTATAAAAATTAATAATGATCTTCTTAGGGACCCTGCCGAAATTGCAATGGCCTTCAGTAATCACTTCTCTACTTGTAATTCTGAAACATCAGTTTCTTCCCATTCTGATTTTTTCCCAAATGTCCCCAATAATCAATCTAATTCTTTTTCATCTTAGTTTAAATGTATTTGTTTTACCTTCCAAGGTTATTGTTTCTGGTAATTTATTCCAAGCACACATCGCTCTGTAAGAGAATGTTCTTTTCATGCTGTTTGATTGCACTTTTGGAGTAATAAATTTGTTCTCAGTGGCATGTCTGGTGTTAATATGAAATGCATATGGAAAGTTACTTTTTATTGTGATTTCATTGCTGGTACGATGGTTACATATGGAGAGCTATTTGTCCGGTATGTCTGCTGTTTGTTTGACTGGTGTTGTTTTTCTGTTATTATTTTTAGACCTATTTCTTATGTTTTGTGATATTTCTCTTTAGGACCCCCTCGCAAACGAGATGTCGCATCTCAAGGGGTTATCCTTCTAATAAATAAATAAATAAATAAATATATAGTTTCTCTTCTGTGATAAACCTTTTGATGTTGCAAATTAACACACATTTCATCAGAATACAATTTCCTGTATTTCATCCGTGTATTTCAGGTATTTCAAGGTAAACTCTTACAGGATAAAACATAAAACTTGTAAACCAACATAACATTCATAACAATCCCAAAATAGATATTTGATATGCTGCAAAAAGAATCCTCACCAAATGGAGATTACTGCAACCATTCGCAGTGTAATCTATAAAGTACAATATTTGCAAATATCCATTGAGTCATACTATTAAAAAAACTGTTGTTTAAACCTTAAATGTTTTCTAAATGCTGGTAACTGTCAAAATGTAAATTTCTAGTCTTACTTTATTGCTAGTTACTCTGTCATTCAAATGCAACAAAAACTCAAAAGTTCAAAGTCCTCTCTTCCAGCTCATATGAACTATGGCCTAATTATTTCCTCATAAAAGGTGTCCAAAAGTGGAGACTATATTCAAAAACATGAGCGTGATGTTAGTCAGTAGAAAGGACTTTTAGCCATAAGAATGTGACAGGTTTGTGAATCCAATCACTGTCAAATAATGATCAGGAAAAACATTTGGACAGTTGCTTTTTGGAAATTCTTTCTAAAACGGTTTCTCTCCCATAAAGTCATATTACCACCTGCTCCAACAGAACATAAACACAACCTATCAATACAGGTACACAAGGACACATGTCCCTGTTAAACAAATATACTAAACTAAATATTTACACTATGTACAATGATTCATACAAATTCAGATAGAATAATTACAAGGTGACGGCACAAAACGGTTAAGATTGTTCATAATTGTTGCTGCATTGAAATAAACACATTCATAAAGGTGTTGAAGTAGAACATGTCCAGTTTGGATATCATTTGGTCAATGAACGCTTCGTCACGCCACACTCGCTGAACCGTTATTGTTGAGAGCGTGTCCGTGACGAAGTCACACCATTCCAAACCTGTGATAGCCAGCTGACCCTGTACTTGCCAGTAGTATGCGTGGGAACACCTCAGACTCGCATCGCCATCATGAACTTTGAGGTGAGCAACCTGGGACACATCATTTTTGGTACTGATTTTTACCTCAACCAGTCCAAATGGGGGTGATTCAGATGGGTCATACACCCTGCCATCTGGACTTGCCCCAAGATGTGATGCATCAGGACGAATGATGAATCCCACCGGCAGCACGTTGACCCTCCTCAGCTCCGCATAGTTTGCCAGCACCTCTGACTCCATCTGCAGGCCACGCTTCATGGCAGCGGTTTGAACAGTGGACCCTCTGATCAGCCGAGTTGCCAGTGCTGTGGCAACGGACTCTTCCTCTGCACTTCCTCTGCAAGCCTCACGGAAACGACTAGCAGTAAGTCTTGGATGACGAAGTTGTTTCCACGCAGGACTTCTGGACTGCTCCCTGGTTCCGGCCTCAATTCGACTGGCCATTTCCGGTGACACTTGAAGAGCATGGAGATGCATGTATTGACCAAGAGTGGGCACAAAACACATGCTGGAGAGGGGGTGCAGCAACACAGGAAGAGCAGGGAAATCAGGAGCCATGTGGTGCAGATTGATGCCACTGCATGAATCTAGACGGTACCAGGTCCAAATTTGAGAGACCATCTAAAACAAGAGCCGTAAGTGGCTGGGGCTGCAGCTGGCTTAATTTTTTTCCAGACGCCAGAAGTTGCATAGTTATCACGAAGCAAATGTTACAAGTATGAAAACCTTAATAAACAGCATATTATACCTGTATATGCTCTGTAGAGCGTGGACTTCAGACCGGTTTGCTGCATGTTTTTGGGCTTTCAGACCACAAGAGTGCTGGCAGGTTCAGGATTGATTCCCTTAAAAGACAAGAATATACGGTATATATAGTGATAATTAGTCAGATAGTAGAAGAACAGTAGAGCAAAGAAAAGACAACAATGACAAGGAAGGACATTTTTGTGAGTTAAAGCTCTAATGTTCTACTTTCCTATGCATTTCCTGCATTTAGACCACAATGCACATTCTTTTTTAATCATAGGCTTATGTCTACAAAAACATAATTTCACAACCAGTTAGAAAACAAAAAGTATGTAATGACTCAAATATCACAGGACACAAGGCCTAAATGTGCAATACAACCTAAAGAGTGACAGGGTGTTGATCACCTTCACTTCATTTAATTAAATGTAATTACATAAATATCATATACTTTATGATATTACAACAGAAAATATTAAATGACAGGTGCTAATTATTACTCATCCCTCTTTCTTTTACCTGTGTTCTTGGTCTGTGCCATCTTTGCAGATCACTTGTGCAGGCCAGAGCGGGGGGACGGCTGGCAGCTTGAGCTGGGAATAGTGTGAAGTCTGGTAAAGAAGTGCAACTACATGGTTGCAGAAACCTTTACCAGCTGCACAACTACAAGAATAAGCCACCAGATCTCCTATTTCCACTCCGAGTGAGATCTGTTAACACATTACACATGTTTTAGTACATATATTTTATTGCAATATTATATCCTGACAACCTATAAACAGGGAATACATTCTGGGCTGAAGATGAGCTGCAACTGCAGCAGACACTACACCAAACGAGAACTCGAACTCATGAACATATGCCAACCGGCTTTCTGACTGTTTCAAACCTGTAGTCTGTGTGGCTCCTCATTCTTCTTCATCGACCTGAAGCATCTACCTCTGACTACTACCTGTCCCTCGACAATATTTGATACTAAAATCATGCAGAAGTAAAAATGTTGTTTAGAAAATTACAGGTTATTTAATTACAATCTCTAACACCTTAGTACCTAGCCAGAACATTTAGCATATTTACATTCATAAATTGTTAAAACAAACAATATCAGAATGTTCAAATATAAACTACAAGCCTACACAATGCCCTAAACATAAATTCAAATAAATTAGTACACTTACTTGGCCTATTTTTGTTTATGTATGTCTAGTAGTATTACGCTAATGCTAATCGTTGTTAGCATTTTAGTTTTCGTCTTTTCTTACCTTGATAACTGTGAATAAATTCTTCATGAAAGAATTTATAGCCCTTGTCACGCTTATTGATTGACGAATTTGCCTCCGCGATGGCCTCTACATCAGCAAATGTTAGAGCTGGCAAGTTAATCAAAGCTGTAGAAATGACAAAATGCAATGACAAAATGCAAACCGGAAGTGACCGCTGTCAACGGCGGACCATTTCCGGGTTTCGTGAAAAAGGTCTATTCAACCTTCAACTCTGCCTTCAGCTGCTGGTTTATCTGGAGAAAAGAGAAAAAGCCTTTAGAATCTGGACTTCAGAGTTTGATGTTTTAGTCAGGTACTTTAAACATCTGTCAACAAAGTATTAACCTCTTAACCCCCACGTGAACCCAACACATTTTCTCCAGTTTGGCTTTATCCAAATCTAAAAGGTTCTTCAACAAAAGTGTCAAAATAGCCACAAAAATGGACAAAGACGAGGATGAAAATTCAACCAAAAAAGGTGGGGGAAAAAAACTTACATTTGACAAAAAACCAACAAATAAGCGATGGAAAAAAACGTTATAAAAGTGACGACAACGCGGCAACAACGCGAGGAAAAAGCTCCATTTAGATGAGTTTTGTAGGTCTTAGCTTTCAAATCTGCCCTATAGGCTGTGACCTTATGGATTTGGGTAAAGCTGAAATGGAGAAAATGCACGCGATTAAGACGGGAGTAAGAGGTTAACTTTTACAGTCAGAGAAATGTATAGAAAATATCTGGAGCTGTTTCCTTCTCTATCACTTCCTCAGTGAAGCAGCGCCATCTGCTGGTGAACAATGGTTACAGCATGTGAAGTAACTGGAGTAAATAGAGCTCAACAGTCCAGGACACTTCTGCTCCTTTACTGGGGTCTGGAAGTGATAATCCCATTTAGCATTGACTTTTCCAAACATTCAAATATTAAGAGTTTAAAAGAACGACCAGGCTCTGTAGTGTTATAGTAGAGATATTTACATATTATCTTGTAGACAATATTTACAGAAATTGTCTTCAAGATAATATCGAAATTGCTGTTTGGACAACACAGTCTCACTCCGAAAGCGTCATAAATTGACGAACGGTCAGTCGCCTTATGCGTAATATAGAACCGTTTGCGTCTCCATTAACGCAGTGGGTTTGTAATGTATTTGAATGAGAGTCCAGACGCGGCTCATTTGACGATATCGGACAGCTCATAGTATAGAACACGTAGTACAAATTCTGCCCGGTTTAGCCAACTATAAAACAAACAAAATGCAAAAATGACTCGCTGTGTATTTGCAATTACAATAATGCTAAAGAAACATGCAAAATCACAGTCAACACTCGCTTGAATCCCTGGCAAGACAGGCAAAAGTGCATTCAGCACGCATACACAAGCGCAGAACTACAGTATTCATATTTGCGTGAATCTGAGGCCAAACTGTTGTTCATCAAAGCCAAAAAATGATGGATCCAGGACAAACCAAGCCGGACCCAACCCAATCACAAAAACGTCTTCAGGAACTTTTACAATATGGCATTGCATTACAGCAGTACGTAGTTTAAAGCCTTTTCCCTACCTTCTGCTGTCTTCGTGGGACGAGTTCTCCAGTATTTAGTCCCACAAGTGGCGTGTCATGGTCCGGTTTTAATCCATGGCTTGCCGGGTCTTTGCCGGGCTTGTAACCAGCCAAGGTGCGCTCTCTTCGGGTTAGCTTTGAGCTGCGGCCCGCTGGAGTCCCATGGAGGATCGTAACGCCGATTCACACTTCCTCTGCAAAAGTCCTTTGGGTGAAAGTGATGCCAAGCGTCCACGATGATATAAATGTCCTTATGTTTGCCTCGGTCAGCCATTTAAGGTTCAAAGATAAGCATTTATTGATCATATGTTTCATTAGGCGCCAAGAGTCAAAAACACGATCAGCTGTTCTGATTGACACCCGGGTCAACCAATGACACGCGTTCAAAACTGTGACGTCACTAAGAAGGCGGTCAATCTATATTTTTATTGTAAAATATTAGTATTACACTAAACCTGCACTGCTGATACCGACTATAACATTATTATTATTATTTTTTGCAGTCTGTTTACTTATTATTATTTACTGTGTACACTTTTTGTCCCCACAAAGTCCTTGTATATAAGATACCACTATTTACTATTTAATTGTTGTTTATTTCACATTTCCTGCCTATTTGCACACCCTGAGTGTTTCTAAGAGCTGAATGTAACAAGTACATTTCTCCATTGTGAGATCAATAAAGGCTATCTTATCTTATTAGCCTTATTTACGTCATTGAACAGAAGAATCTGAAAGCACATTTAAGGTTTGGATTGGAGGCGTTTTTTATTTTATTTTAGAATGATTATTTTTATACATTTTTCAGCAATTAAAGACGGTTTACTTCACACATCTCTTGTATGAAACAGGTGCAAAAGAGAATGTATAGAAGTCAAACGTAGAACAGGAAAAAACTCTCACACTGTATACTCCAAACACCAGTGTTCCTTTATTTGATGCAATGTTTCGGCCAGTGGCCTTCGTCAGGCAAAATGTTTTTATGAATGAGAAGCCATCCTTAAATAGGGTGTGGGCTGCTGCATCACAGGATGCTGTCATAATGGCCTATGGCAAAACGTATATGTATACAACATACATCCAAACACAAAAAACAAAGCCAGGATATTGTGAATAAAATATACATATGTACATATATACAATAAAACATCTAGTGGCACATGAAATACATGTGGGAAATGGATATATAAGACAGCTCAAAAATAGAGAAGATTTGCCTAAATCTATGCAAATCAACATGTACAACAAGGAAGTCACAGCCTATAAACATAACATGGCATTGGAACCTAAATAGAAAAACATTTATCCCTTGGGTGTAAGGGTCTGTACAGTTTCAATCCAGTAGGCTTTCTCTTTTCTTCAAAAGTTTGTCATGGTCTCCTTCTCTATAAGAGAGACTTGTTCAAAAACATAGAGCACTGACATCATGATGTGCATCGTTGAAATGAGCAGCTACTAGCTATTCTCTGTCATTTCTGCGTATTGAGCTCTTATGCTCGCTTATTCTTTGTTTTAATTTTCTTATGGTTTTCCCACATATGCTAAACCACAAGGGCAACGCAATAAATAGACCACATACGTGGATGCAAATGGGTATGTTTTTTACCACTGTGGGATGTTGGAAGAAAGAAGTTTTATAAGTGTTGTTACATTGTGCACACCTCCCACATCTGTAATTCCCATTAGGATAGGTGTCAATAGTGTCTGGGTAGATGTGACTTTGGGGCAGACTTTGGCACGGACCAAATAGTCTTTTAATTTTTTCCCCTCCTATTGACAAAAAGAGGGGTTCCTTGTAGTGGAGAGTTCAGGGTCGGATGTTAAGATGTGCCCTTTATGGTAGCAGAGTGAGCCCAATACTGAGTTATGCAGGTGACAGAGAACAGAGACAGAGAGTTCTCTATTGACACCTCTATAGAGGTTCCAATGCCATGTTATGTTTATAGGCTGTGTTAACTTCCTTGGTGTATATGTTGATTTGCATAGATTTAGGCAAATCTTCTCTATTTTTGATCTGTCTTATATATCCATTTCCCACATGTATTTCATGTGCCACTAGATGTTTTTATTGTATATATGTACATATGTATATTTTATTCACAATATCCTGGCTTTGTTTTTTGTGTTTGGATGTATGTTGTATACATATGCTACGTTTTGCCATAGGCCATTATGACAGCATCCTGTGATGCAGCAGGCCACACCCTATTTAAGGATGGCTTCTCATTCGTAAAAAACATTTTGCCTGACGAAGGCCACTGGCCCAAACGTTACATCAAATAAAGGAACACTGGTGTTTCGAGAATACAGTGTGAGAGATTTTTCCTGTTCTACGTTTGACTTCTATACATTCTCTTATGCACCTGTTTCATACAAGAGATGTGTGAAGTAAACCGTCTTTAATTGCTGAAAAATTTATAAAAATAATAATTCTAAAAATAAAATAAAAAAGGCCTCCAATCCAAACCTTAAATGTGCTTTCAGATTCTTCTGCTCAATGACGTAAATAAGGCTAATAAGATAAGATAAAATAGCCTTTATTGATCTCACAATGGAGAAATGTACTTGTTACATTCAGCTCTTAGAAACACTCAGGGTGTGCAAATAGGCAGGAAATGTGAAATAAACAACAATTAATTAGTAAATAGTGGTATCTTATATACAAGGACTTTGTTGGGACAAAAAGTGTACACAGTAAATAATAATAAGTAAACAGACTGCAAAAAAAATAATAATAATGCTATAGTCGGTATCAGCAGTGCAGGTTTAGTGTAATACTAATATTTTACAATAAAAAATATAGATTGACCGCCTTCTTAGTGACGTCACAGTTTTGAACGCGTGTCATTGGTTGACCCGGGTGTCAATCAGAACAGCTGATCGTGTTTTTGACTCTTGGCGCCTAATGAAACATATGATCAATAAATGCTTATCTTTGAACCTTAAATGTCTGACCGAGGCAAACATAAGGACATTTATATCATCGTGGACGCTTGGCATCACTTTCACCCAAAGGACTTTTGCAGAGGAAGTGTGAATCGGCGTTACGATCCTCCATGGGACTCCAGCGGGCCGCAGCTCAAAGCTAACCCGAAGAGAGCGCACCTTGGCCGGGTACAAGCCCGGCAAAGACCCGGCAAGCCATGGATTAAAACCGGACCATGACACGCCACTTGTGGGACTAAATACTGGAGAACTCGTCCCATGAAGACAGCAGAAGGTAGGGGAAAGGCTTTAAACTACCTACTGCTGTAATGCAATGCGATATTGTAAAAGTTCCTGAAGATGTTTTTGTGATTGGGTTGGGTCCGGCTTGGTTTGTCCTGGATCCATCATTTTTTGGCTTTGATGAACAACAGTTTGGCCTCAGATTCACGCAAATATGAATACTGTAGTTCTGCGCTTGTGTATGCGTGCTGAATGCGCTTTTGTCTGTCTTGCGAGGGATTCAAGCGAGTGTTGACTGTGATTTTGCATGTTTCTTTAGCATTATTGTAATTGCAAATACACTGTGAGTCATTTTTGCATTTTTGATTGTTTTATAGTTGGCTAAACCGAGCTGAATTTGTACTACGTGTTCTATACAATGAGCTGTCCGATATCGTCAAATGAGCCGCGCCTGGACTCTCATTCAAATACATTACAAACCCATTGCGTTACTGGAGACGCAAACGGGTACCTTTTGCGTTCTATATTACGCATAAGGCGACTGACCGTTCGTCAATTTATGACGCTTTCGGAGTGAGACCGTGTTGGTTTGGAAGATATACAAATTTACAATATTGAATTTATCTTCAATGTCAAGAAATATGGAGAATATGGGGAGGAGTGGGGAAAATGGGGCAGAAATGCAGAGGTGGATAGTACTCAGCTACATTTACTCAAGTACATGTACTTAACTTCTTTAAGAAATTGTACTTCTTAGTACATAGTACGTAGTTTTATCATACAATACTTTTCACTTCTACTTAGTAAAATTATAATGAAGTATCTGTTTCTTCCTTGAGTAAAGAGGCAAATGCTTCATTTTGATCGATGGAATAAATGTACAAGATCGTTTGGTCACTACTTTTTTACTTGGACTTGAGTGAAATATTTTCAAAGTAACGTTACTCTTACTTGAGTAAATATATCGGCTGCTCTGCCCACCTCTGGAGAAATGAGAGAAACAAGTGGAAGAAATGGCGGGAAATTGGGAACAAAAATACAAAATGAGCGAATTTTGAAAGTGTTTTTTCTGTTCTGGACAATTATCCTTTAGAGACAAAGCAAAGTAAATTCAGATGTTTTCACTTCCTCACTTCATCATCGTTATGGAGTAAGTCTGTAAGTAATACTGAGATATTCATGTTTGTCAATATGGCCCAGTCCTGACAGGTTAACAGTGTGACCAGGTTTCTTCTCTTTAACTCACACTGGGTTTGTATCGACCTGTTGTTCAGATACTAATGTAACATCAATCAATCAATCAATGGTTTTGTATAGCCCAATATCACAACAGAAGTTTCCAACTCCTACAGGTGCAGACTGTCGTTGTGTCCTTGGGCAAGACACTTAACCCAATGCCTATGTGTGAGTGGTTGGTGGTGGTCGGAGGGACCATTGGTGCAGATGTGAGAAGCCTCGTTTCTGTCAGTCTGCCCCAGGGGAAACTGTGGCTACAAATGTAGCTCACCACCATCAGTATGGAGTGAATGAACCCCCTCCCTTTCATTTGGGTGTGACTTGTGTCATATGAACAGTACTATACAAATAAGATACAAATAAGATTCCCTTCCCCCTTCATTGCACACGCCTCGTCCCAAACCAGGAAACACTGATCAGACACAAACGTCTGTGTGAAAACTGTGGAGCCTGGACTGAGGTGAGTCTGAAGGGTTTCTCACATAAATCGTGTTTAAATAGAGCTGAGAGTTACAGATCCACAGAGTCAGAGAACAGGAAGTGAGATCGTGTTCAGGGAGAGACTCTGACTCAGGTTTACAGGCTGAAACAGGGAAGGGCATCTGACGCACCTGTAAGTAAGTAAGTGCTTTATTGTCATTGTACAAGCGTTTACTGTTTGCTGTTCCCACTTAATGTTTTGTAATTTTAGTGTAAACTTAAATATAGTAAATGGCCTCAACCTAATGAGCTTTTCTACCTTCATTAGTCCCAAAGTGCTTTACAGTAAAGAACCAGTCACCCATTCACACAGACACTGGAGGTGAAGTGGATTTAGCCTTAAACAAATAAAGGACAAATAAAGTATTTTGATAGATTAATATTCCACACCTGTAACTGATGTTATTTTGTTCTTTTCTGTGTAGTTTAGTCCGTAATTGTTTATTTCCTGTTTGTTTGACTTGTTTAAGTATAACAGGCTCCGCCCCCAAAGACCTTTAATAAAACTCTAGACAGGACCAGAGGTGGGTAGAGCAGCCAAAACATTTACTCAAGTAAGAGTAACGTTACTTGGAAATAATTTTACTCACGTACGTGGAAATCGTGAAATTTAGAAAATGTCAGAAAATACAGAAAAACTCAATTATTCTAAAAAACATCGACTTCATCGATAAAAATGAAGCATTTGCCGCTGAAAGATTTACTCACAGTGGAAAAAGTAACAAAAGTAACAATTACTCAACTAAGAAACAGACACTTCATCATAACTTTACTCAAATAGAAGTAAAAGTGTCTGATAAAACACTAAAACACTAAAAAGTACAAGTTCTTCAAAGAGTTACTCAAGTACATCTAAAATAAATGATATATTTACAGGTTGAAAACTTCCCTAGTGCTGCTTTAAGTCCAGCTCTTCTTTAATTTTGTAGTTTTGTTTCTTAAAAGCTGAAAACTCTTGACTCTTTGATTTCTGTGATTTTTTGCTCCATAAAGTTTTTCCTTTCGCTGGTTTTCAAGTTTTAGAGTTTTCTGTTTCAAATTGTCGTGACTTTCTCCGTTTCCAAACCTTTTAATAACGACTTTCACTCCATCTGACCCGTCCTTTTGTTATTTCTAATCTTCAGAGCTCTTTCCGACATGGCGTCCAGACTGGAGCAGGTCCTGAGCTGTCCCATCTGCTGTGAGCTCTTCAGAGATCCTGTTGTTCTGACCTGCAGCCACAGCTTCTGTAAGGTCTGTTTGGAGAACTGGTGGGAGGACAAACCACTGAAGACCTGTCCAGTCTGTAAGAGAAGGTCCTCGAGGGATAATCCTCCAACGAACCTGGCCCTAAAGAACCTTGTGAAGACGTTCACAGAGGAGAAAGGGCAGACTGCTCCAGCTGCAGAGCAAACATCTCCATCTCCACAGCAGCCCGAGTGCAGCCTTCACTCTGAGAAGCTGCGGCTCTTCTGTCTGGACCATCAGGAGCTGATCTGTCTGGTCTGTAGAGACTCCAGGACTCACAAAGACCACAGGTTCAGTCCCATCGAGGAGGCAGCCTCAGACCTGAGAGAGCAGCTGAGGAGAAACATCAAACCTCTACAGGACAAACTGAAGGTAAGAGACCTCCTCCTCCTGTTCCAGTCAGAAGAACGTGTCCACAGAGCTCTGTCCGAGCAGACCGTCTCCTGCAGCATCAGCCCAGAGGAACATCAACATGTCCTGCTACAGAAAGGGAAGTCTGACTCTAAATAACTCTGATGTTTCTCCTCAGGTCCTGGATGAGAGCAGAGCACAGTTTGATGAAGCAGCGGCTCATATCTCGCTCCAGACCAAACAAACACAGACACAGATCAGAGCGGAGTTTGAGAAACTGCACCAGTTTCTGAGGGACGAGGAAGAGTCCAGGATGAAGGCTCTGAGGGAGGAAGAGGAGCAGAAGATCCAGAACATGAAGGACAAGATGGCCGCCCTGAGCAAAGACATGGAGGCTCTGTCCAAGACCATCTCAGAGACAGAGGAGCAGCTGAGAGCAGCAGACGCCTCCTTCCTGCTCCAGTACAAGACTGCAGAGGAGAGGCTGCAGCGCTGCCCCCTGGTGGAGGAGCCACAGATAAAACAATCAGATCTGATAGACCAGGTCAAACATCTGGGAAACCTGGGCTTCAACATCTGGATGAACATGAAGAAACTGGTGCAGTTCTTCCCTGTGGTTCTGGATCCAAACACTGCAGGCCCTGATCTCATTCTGTCTGAAGATCTGACCTCAGGAAGAGCAGAAGAGAGACAGAAGGTCCCAGAGAACCTAGAGAGACTTAGAGATGGCTTTGTACGTGGATCAGAAAGTTTTGTCTCTGGGACTCACAGCTGGGAAGTGGAGGTCGGGGCGGGTAAGGTCTGGTATGTGGGTGGGATTGGACATGTTCAGAGAAGAGCAGACACTAAGGTTGGAGGATCTTGGTTCATACAATTCACTGATGGTAAATACTTTGCTGTTTCTACCAAATCCCCAGCCCCAGATCAAGGTCTCTCAGTGAAGAACCTGCAGAGAGTTCGAGTGAAGCTGGACTTTGACACAAGCACACTGACATTCACTGACCTCGACACAAACACAGACCTTCACACATTCACAGACTCTTTCACTGAGATCGTTCCATTTTTATACACATATAATGCTCCTCTGAAGATCATACCAAAGAGTAAGTTCTAATAGCCAGGAAATTAAATAAATCAAGATACATAAATAAAGAACAATCAAATAAACAATACAAAATTCCTCATATTTCTAAAAGGAATCAAGAGATCCTTAAAAATGATTTAAATGAAATTGACTGGACCTCCAAAATTGATAGTGAAAGCTTTGGTCATACATGCAACAATATTATAACTGCTATAAAGGATCAAATTGATAGATATACCCAGCTCAAACATAGAAAATCAAATAAAAAGAGGCTCCCATGGTTTAATGAATCTCTCTGGGACACAATGAAACAGAGAGATAAAGCTCTCAAGGTTTCTCTAAAAACTAAATTAACCACTGATCTTTACAGCTATAAATCTCTGAGAAATAAAGTTACCATGCTGCTTCGAAAAGCAAAAGCAAATTTTTTTCTTAACTTAATCAAAGAGGCAAAAGGTAATTGTAAAAACCTGTGGAGGAGCATGGATAAACTATTGGGAAGGGAAAAAATATATCAGGAGCACTTACAACTCAAAATTAATGGATTAGTTCAAAATGAGGGCTCTATTCTGGCTAAACATTACAATGATTATTTCTTGGATTCTGTGTTAGACCTGGCGGAGACTTTTTCTGAAGTGAATTGCTCCCGAGATGATCGTGGGGATGGAAATGCGTCTTACTGTAGGTTGCAGAATATAGATGAAGACAACATTTCCTAAATAATAGCAAAATTGAAAATAGTAAAGCAAAGGATATATTTGGACTTGATACATCTCTTTTAAAAGAACACAAAATTATTCTGACTCCAGTACTAACAGTAGCTGTGAATCAATCTATAAATGAAAACAATTTTCCTTTGGCGTTGAAAAAAGCAGTAGTCAAGCCGATTTTCAAGTCAGGAGACAAGCTCCGTGTGTCAAACTATCGACCTATTAGTATCCTACCAGCCATCTCCAAGGTCTTTGAGAAGGTGGTGGCAGAGCAGCTAGTGGAGCATCTCGACCACACTGATGCATTACATCCCTGCCAGTTTGGGTTCAGGAAAAGATACTCCACAGAGTCCGCGTGTTGCTACCTACTAGAAGACATCAAATCCAGTCTTGATGTTGGTGGTGTGGTAGGGGCGGTCTTTCTGGACTTGAAAAAGGCCTTCGATACCGTTAATCACCAGCTTCTCATCAGCAAACTATCTCGTTTTTCTATTGACAAAAATACAATAGCATGGATTCAGTCTTACCTTAATGACAGACAACAATGTGTTGCAGTCGACAATATAAAATCACCTTTAAAACCTTGCAGCATGGGAGTGCCACAAGGTTCCATTCTGGGCCCCCTGCTGTTTACACTATACATAAATGACCTGCCAACTGTCTCTAAGAGTAAAATTATTATGTATGCTGATGACACACATGCACATGGCAAAACTGCGGAAGAAGTTGCTCAAAAACTGACCAATGAGATGAAGAAAGTCTCTTTGTGGCTGAAAAACTCATGCCTCACCTTAAATTTAGATAAGACTGTTTCAATGTTTTTTACAAATCGTCATAAAATACAAAATTGCCCTAGGATCTTAATTAATGGACAAATCATTACTAATCCAGAGCAGGTAAAATATTTCGGCGTCATATTGGAACCAAATTTAGGCTTTAAAAAGCACATAAAAAAGCTATCAAATACAATCAAATTTAATATGGCACAATTCAGACACATTCGAAATTCCCTTACAATCGAGGCCTCAGGAGCCTACAGTACCTAAATGCAATGATTGTTCCACATTTTCTTTATTGTATGACAAGTTGGTCACAGGCTTGTAAATCTGCCCTCAGGCCACTTGAGTCATTATATAAATGTTCTCTAAAGATACACGATAAAAAAGGCAGATAATTCCATCACTGTCATATCCTTGTAAAACACAAATTACTCAGCTTTGAAAATCTGATAAATCATACAAATCTGTGTCTGATGTATAAGATCCTCCATGACACCGCTGCTCCTCCACTAAAAGAGTTAATCTCTCTGGGCTCTGAAATAACAACTCGAGCCACTAGATCTACAGTGCGAGGCGAATGCAGGATCCCAAAGCGCAAGACAGCATTTGGAAACTCTGCTTTTTCTTGTGTGGCCGCTCGTCAGTGGAATATGTTGCCTACAGAGCTGATAACAAGCACAAACCTTTACACGTTCTCACGCCTGGCAAAGAAATGGCTTTTGTCAATTCAAACTTGCACCCACATGTGACCGGATGTACAGTATGTATATGTATGTGTGTGTGTGTTTTGAGGTCTATAAGGGTAGACCTGAGTAAATGAAAGGGGTGTATAAGAGTTTTTATCTGATTGTTCTGCATGTGAAGATTTGCTTTTACTATTATGAACTTGGTCAATGTAAATACCATTATCCATGTATGTATGATGTTTTTATGTATTTAACTATAACATCAGCCTGCCCAGGGACTACGGGTGGAAATTAGCACTTGAGTTATAACCTGGTACGATGCATCTCTCCCTTTGAGGTTAATGTTTATTGTACACTGTCCCTGTTTCTCTAAATAAATTAATAAACTAAAAAAAATAATAAAAAAAGAGCATCACAGTAACAGTGTAGAATCTACAGCTCCATGTTACTGTCCTCTCTCTTTAATCAAGTTCCTGATGAAAAACAGTCAGAGCTCAAATTGCCTCCACTAAAACTCTGTTCATCCCGAGTCGTGTCACTGTCGATCTGTTTTGATTTAAATCTACACTTTATCAACATGTGAAGATATTTTTATGTTTAACTGGACCAGGAAATAATGAGAGTCTGTCAGTGTTTTATTCTATTATGTTTCTCTTTGTGGCTGTTTTTTGCTCTTAAAACAATAAAGACTTTTTCTATATTCCACAAAGACTCCATTACCTCGTCATTAACAGGAGTTCCACCTAAAAGTACGTTTGTGAGTTGAAGCAGAGGAGGATAGAGAAGCCAAAATATTTACTCAAGTAAGAGTAACGTCGTTTTCAAACTATTTTACTCAAGTACAAGTAAAAAAGTTACTACTTGAGTACTGTGAGTAACTGCTGGAGCCAGAAAGTCAGATTTATTATCAACAACGCCATAAAATGTATCAAACAAAACATAAAATCATGTTGAAATCGTGATATTTGCAAAGAAAATTCCCAGAAAATACAAAAAATAACTAAACAAATCTAAAAAACAATGTGCACAAGACAAACTACACCTGTTTTATCAAAATGAAGCATTTTCCGCTTAAAAGTGCATTATGTAACTTTTGATGTGAAACAACAGTTCATTTCATTTCGTTTATTTGAGCGATTTGTGTAAAATAAACAACCAGGCATAATTTGTGCTGTATGCAAAGATAAAGCAAGGCACACAGAAAACTCTTTTTCTTGACAACAATTGCTTTGTTACAGACAGTGGTAAAGTTCGATTTAATGCATACATCGTAGAACACAAGTTGCGTGTACAAAAAGAAAACAAACAGAAAATGTCCACAAAAGAGAACGAAGCAGATCTAACAAAGGAGAGAGAAGAAAACATATACAAAATAAATACAATTCTCATTCAGAGCCAAAGAACAGTTTTTTTGTAGTATAGATTTACCGTTCTTCATTTTTTTTAGCATAGTTACTAAACACCTTTTCTTTGTACATGTGTTTAAAGTTATTCAGTGAGTGACAGTTGATGTTTGTGTGTATTTGACCTCGTAGTGACCCAGTGGCTGTACGAGTGTTTAAGGCGCCTTTACTTTCCATCACAGCCGTCTCTACAACGCTCCAGGATCAACTGTTTTGTAGGTTTTCTGGTGAGGCTCCGTCAGCAGAGAAAACCTTCCAAACAAGTAACAGACAACTGTGAAGTGAAAGCAAAATGATACATGATTCTGTTATTTTACAAAAAATAGAAAAGTGAAAAGTGGGGCGTGCATAAGTATTCATACAGCGTTTTCTGAGTGCATTACATTGCCTTTATAACTTTCCTAATGACTGCAGAATGTTCCCTAATCATTAAATAGAGCCACCTGTGTGTAATCTACTCTCAGTATAATTCCAGCTGTTCTGTGAGGGCCTCAGAGCTATGGTCAGAGTGTATTGGTCACTAAACAACATCATGAAGGCCAAGGAGCTCACCAGAGAGGTCAGGGATAAAGCTGTGGAGAAGTTTAAAGCAGCGTTAAGTTATACAAAGATTTCCCAAGATTTGAACATCTCACGGAGCACTGTTCAATCCATCATTCAGAAATGGAAAGAGTATAGCACCACTGCGAACTTACCAAGACACGTCCGTCCACCTAAACTAACAGACCGAACAAGGAGAGCACTGGTCAGAAATGCAACCAAGTGCCCTAAGATAACTCTGGAGGAGCTGCGACGTACTGCCGCTGAGCTGGGGGAATCTGTACATGGGACAACTATAAGTCGTACTCTACACAAATCTGGCCTTCATGGACGAGTAGCAAGAAGAAAGCCATTATTGAAAGGAGGCCATAAGAAATCCCGTTTGAAGTTTGCTAGAAGTCATATGGAGGACACAGCTACCATGTGGAAGAAGGTGCTTTGGTCAGATGAGACAAAAATTGAACTTTTTGGCCCAAATGCAAAACGTTATGTATGGAGCAAACCTAACACTGCTCATCGTCCTGAGTGCACCATCCCCAGTGTCAAATATGGTGGGGGAGCATCATGCTATGGGGCTGCTTTTCCTCTGCGGGGACTGGGAAGATTGTAAGAATAGTTGGGAAGATGGATGGAGCCAAATACAGAGACATTTTGGAGGAAAACCTGCTGGAGTCAGCAAGAGAATTGAGGCTGGGGCAGAGATTCACCTTCCAGCAGGACAATGACCCTAAACACAAAGCTAAATCTACAATTGAATGGTTTAAAAACAAACATATTAATGTGTTAGAATGACCCAGTCAAAGTCCTGACCTAAATCCTATTGAAAATCTGTGGAAAGACCTGAAAACTGCTGTTCACAAACGCTCTCCTTCTAATGTGACAGAGCTTGAGTTGTTTTGTAAAGAGGAATGGGCTAAAATGTCAGTCTCTAGCTGTACAAACCTTGTAGTCATACCCCAGAAGACTTGCTGCTGTTATTGCAGCAAAAGGAGGTTCCACAAAGTATTAAGTCATGCTGTATGAATACTTATGCACGCCCCACTTTCCACTTTTCTATTTTTTGTAAAATAACAGAATCATGTATTATTTTGCTTTCACTTCACAGTTGTGTTTTACTTGTGTGTGAACTTTCAGTAAAAAATTCAAAATAAAATCTTTACGTTTAGGGTTGTAAACATGACAAAATGTGCAAAAGTTCAAGGTGTATTAGTACTTTTGTTATTAGTATTAGTACTTTAGTACTTTAAATCAACAAGCTCAACCAGAGGTGGAACCGGCGCCACGAACAAGCAGCCGCTGCAGCCAGAGCCTCTGACACTGGAGGAGCAGCCGACAGCGAGAGCGGAGAGGAGATTGTTGGCTCTAAATCCGGAGAGGAGGAGCCGCTGGAGGAGGTGTCACTGCCTTCCCCGTATAGCCAATCCCAGCTGCCATTTCACTGCTACGCCCAGACGAGTCGGGGGGGGGGGAGCTCGGACCAGTTAGAAGCAGAGAAGGAAAGCAGACACTCCTCCTGCTGCAGGAGGAGGAGGAGGACTCGAACATTGTGGACCATTTTAACACAGACCCTGCTTGATGGGAAGAGTCTGCCATTGTGGCAGAAAAAGTACATGTATATTGGGCCAAAAAGGACCAGAGCGCTGCCAAAACAAGGCTGTTGCTGGGGAGTGCTCCTTTTCTAAACTTTCCTTGGTAAAATCTGGCCTGAGGTCACGTATGTCCAAGAGAGAGCCATCTTTCACTGATGTCCACACTTCATGGCTCGGACTTTACAGACATAATTAAAGACTTCTCAGTCAGAAAGTCAAGAAGACCCTTTTAACATATATGGCTATGCTAACTTTATTATTTCTGCCATATTTTAGAAGCATGTTTTCTGCTTGTTGTTTGGAAGACAGTCTGTTTTAGTTGTAGTTTTTTTGCATTAAAGATTGAGATTTTGAAACATATTGCAAGATGTCATTTAACATTTATTTTGATACATGTAGGAGTAGCAGGGTTTGGGTTTTTGTGGGATTTAGGGTTAGGGTTATAGGTTAGAGTTAGGGTTTGCGCTGAGGGCCTATAATTCTGTTTAAGCCCCGGGCCTATGGGTACATTAAGGTGGGCCTGGTAGGCCCTATGGGAAGTGCATGTATGCTTGTTGTCCGTAGGGATGGGTCGAGATGGCGTGGGTTGGCCCAGTGCCAGACTTGCACCAGGGCCAACTACGCTACGCCACTGCCTGACAAACTAATCATCCCAGGCATATGAGACTGATGTCAGTGATACAAAGAGCCCTGAGACACAATACCATCATGAGTTTCATTGAAATACAACTTGCATAATAATTTTGAACATACTGTAGTTGTTCCCAAACTTATTTCTAACTTTCCAAACATCCCAGTTCTTCACAGCTCATTTCACAACTTTCACTGTCACAATAAAGCAACAACTTGCCTGCTATTGAGCATTGACCTGATAATTAGAGAAACTATTTCATTCCACTGCCACAAAACAATATCAGTATCTTTATGACTGCTCTGAAACCAACTAAAATAAACAGAAACTTGAATGAATGTTTTAAAACCGGATCAGTGAGTTCAGTCAAGATTTGCAACTTTCAAAGCCTCAGTGTGTGAGTCATTGCACACGCCTCGTCCCAAACCAGGAAACACTGATCAGACACAAACGTCTGTGTGAAAACTGTGGAGCCTGGACTGAGGTGAGTCTGAAGGGTTTCTCACATAAATCCTGTTTAAATAGAGCTGAGAGTTACAGATCCACAGAGTCAGAGAACAGGAAGTGAGATCGTGTTCAGGGAGAGACTCTGACTCAGGTTTACAGGCTGAAACAGGGAAGGGCATCTGACGCACCTGTAAGTAAGAGCTTTATTATCAATGTACAAGCGTTTACTGTTTGCTGTTTCCACTTAATGTTTTGTAATTTTAGTGTAAATTTTGCACTTAAATATGGTAAATTGTCTCAACATATAGTCAACACTTTTCTGCCTTCATTCGGCCCAAAGCGCTTTACACCATTCACTCTTTTACAGTTTTTCTCCATTGGTTTGGCTCATTCTTGAAACAGAAATTACATTCTCAAAACAACATGGACAAGTCTCCAAACCACTTGGCAATTGTTCACAACTGATTTGAATTTCTCATTAATTTCATCAAATTGCAAATGTCTAAGTCCATGTCTCAGTGTCTCAGTACATCTTTGCAAATGGTTAAGTACATGTAGCACAATTAGCTCCATTTCCAAGTGAATAGATCTTGTTGATCTAAACTGATTGTTGATTCTCAGTCTAATGGTTGTTCGCTCCAAAACGTGTCAGCGTCATTTCATTGTATAAGTCGTCACATGCACAATAGTCTGTTCAATTGTCAAAATTAGTCAAGAACACAATACCATGAATACTATATATGAATATGGTATTCATGGTATAATATAACATAACAATAACATATTATGGTATATTATACCATATACTGAGTTGGGGGTAGACGCTCATAAGCTTTTTGCTTCGGCCCACTCCTTTTGAGCAAAATGTATGCTCAAATAAATAAATAAATAAATAAAAATGAATCTCTTGGAACATTTGATACATTTATTACAACAGTTAAAGCTGGGTACCTGATTTTATGTTGCTGTAGAATATATTTATTTTACCACCTCAGAGTTTGTTGTAAACACAAACAAAGGCCTTGCTGTATCGTCTTCACCTAAAGTTTTATTGAGCGATGGATGATAGAAGTCTGATCTAAATGAGTGGAATTTATCTTGGGGGTGGCCCGCCCCTGCTTCACTTTGTCACCACTCAGTGCTGTATGTGGGTGTGGAATGTGCATGTAATTACATTCTTTGAACAATGTGAAAACACAGGAGGGACTGTGAGAGCTAGAGCCAGTTTGGGCCAAAAAATGTCACTGTTTGAACAGGAAAGATCAGGTACTCCAGGTTTAACAGTCAGGTGAGACTAGACTAATGAAGCACTGTAGGCTGAATATCATTTTCATTGTCTTTGTTTGTGTGTTATGTTACAGTATACGCTGAATTACGCTGAATACAGTTTCTTTTTACTCTGATGTATGGAAGTTACTTTATTTGTGTGAATGTTGATGGTTACAGTTTCCTTGGCAGTGTGAGGGCAATGTGTGACGTCAAACCTCTTACCCTCAAATCCTATGTCTTTGTTGTTGTTGTTTTTTTTTCAATTTTATACACAATTGTACCATTGTCAATGAAGGACTGGGCTCAGACTGAAAGGTGGACATGAGGGACATTTCAATGGTCCTCTGCCATAGTGACAAAACATCTAAACATTTAGATTTGCAGTGCTCACACAAAGCCAAAGGGACAAAGCTTTTGGAGGCACTGACTGTTTAAATGAGAAGGAAATGTAGTTTTGACACATGAGTGAAGTGTTTTGGGAGAGAGATGATCTTTTGCTGAGTGAGCTATAGTGTTGTGCTGAACTTAAGACTGTTTTGCCAAATGATCTTAGAGTTTTGAGAATGTAATTTCTGTTTCAAGAAATGAGCCAAACCAATGGAGAAAAACTGTAATACACCAGTGTACACAGACACTGGAGGCAAGGAGGGTGAAGTGTCTTGCCCAAGGACACAATGACAGTCACCTGCAGGATCTGGGATTCCGATCAAGAGACGACCCGCTCTACCACCTGTGCTAAAACCGTCTAAAGGTTTAGGGTTAGGGTTATAGGTTAGAGTTAGGGTTTGCGCTGAGGGGTCTATAATTCTGTTTAAGCCCCGGGCCTATGGGTACATTAAGGTGGGCCTGGTAGGCCCTATGGGAAGTGCATGTATGCTTGTTGTCCGTAGGGATGGGTCGAGATGGCGTGGGTTGGCCCAGTGCCAGACTTGCACCAGGGCCAACTACGCTACGCCACTGCCTGACAAACTAATCATCCCAGGCATATGAGACTGATGTCAGTGATACAAAGAGCCCTGAGACACAATACCATCATGAGTTTCATTGAAATACAACTTGCATAATCATTTTGAACATACTGTAGTTGTTCCCAAACTTATTTCTAACTTTCCAAACATCCCAGTTCTTCACAGCTCATTTCACAACTTTCACTGTCACAATAAAGCAACAACTTGCCTGCTATTGAGCATTGACCTGATAATTAGATAAACTATTTCATTCCACTGGCACAAAACAATATCAGTATCTTTATGACTGCTCTGAAACCAACTAAAATAAACAGAAACTTGAATGAGTGTTTGAAAACCGGATCAGTGAGTTCAGTCAGGATTTGCAACTTTCAAAGCCTCAGTTTGTGAGTCATTGCACACGCCTCGTCCCAAACCAGGAAACACTGATCAGACACAAATGTCTGTGTGAAAACTGTGGAGCCTGGACTGAGGTGAGTCTGAAGGGTTTCTCACATAAATCCTGTTTAAATAGAGCTGAGAGTTACAGATCCACAGAGTCAGAGAACAGGAAGTGAGATCGTGTTCAGGGAGAGACTCTGACTCAGGTTTACAGGCTGAAACAGGGAAGGGCATCTGACGCACCTGTAAGTAAGTAAGAGCTTTATTATCATTGTACAAGCTTTTACTGTTTGCTGTTCACACTTAATGTTTTGTAATTTTAGTGTAAATTTTGCACTTAAATATGGTAAATTGTCTCAACATATAGTCAACACTTTTCTGCCTTCATTCGGCCCAAAGCGTTTTACACCATTCACTCTTTTACAGTTTTTCTCCATTGGTTTGGCTCATTTACTGAAACAGAAATTACATTCTCAAAACAACATGGACAAGTCTCCAAACCACTTGGCAATTGTTCACAACTGATTTGAATTTCTCATTAATTTCATCAAATTGCAAATGTCTAAGTCCATGTCTCAATGTCTCAGTACATCTTTGCAAATGGTTAAGTACATGTAGCACAATTAGCTCCATTTCCAAGTGAATAGATCTTGTTGATCTAAACTGATTGTTGATTCTCAGTCTAATGGTTGTTGCTCCAAAACGTGTCAGCGTCATTTCATTGTATAAGTCGTCACATGCACAATAGTCTGTTCAATTGTCAAAATTAGTCAAGAACACAATACCATGAATACTATATATGAATATGGTATTCATGGTATAATATAACATAACAATAACATATTATGGTATATTATACCATATACTGAGTTGGGGGTAGGCGCTCATAAGCTTTTTGCTTCGGCCCACTCCTTTTGAGCAAAATGTATGCTCAAATAAATAAATAAATAAAAATGAATCTCTTGGAACATTTGATACATTTATTACAACAGTTAAAGTGGGGTACCTGATTTTATGGTGCTGTAGAATATATTATTTTTACCACCTCAGAGTTTGTTGTAAACACAAACAAAGGCCTTGCTGTATTGTCTTCACCTAAAGTTTTATTGAGCGATGGATGATAGAAGTCTGATCTAAATGAGTGGAATTTATCTTGGGGGTGGCCCCGCCCCTGCTTCACTTTGTCACCACTCAGTGCTGTATGTGGGTGTGGAATGTGCATGTAATTACATTCTTGAACAATGTGAAAACACAGGAGGGACTGTGAGAGCTAGAGCCAGTTTGGGCCAAAAAATGTCACTGTTGAACAGGAAAAATCAGGTACTCCAGGTTTAACAGTCAGGTGAAACTAGACTAATGAAGCACTGTAGGCTGAATATCATTTTCATTGTCTTTGTTTGTGTGTTATGTTACAGTATACGCTGAATTACGCTGAATACAGTTTCTTTTCACTCTGATGTATGGAAGTTACTTTATTTGTGTGAATGTTGATGGTTACAGTTTCCTTGGCAGTGTGAGTGCAATGTGTGACGTCAAACCTCTTACCCTCAAATCCTATGTCTTTGTTGTTGTTGTTTTGTTTTTCAATTTATACACAATTGTACCATTGTCAATGAAGGACTGGGCTCAGACTGAAAGGTGGACATGAGGGACATTTCAATGGTCCTCTGCCATAGTGACAAAACATCTAAACATTTAGACTTGCAGTGCTTAAACAAAGCAAAAGGGACAAAGCTTTTGGAGGCACTGACTGTTTAAATGAGAAGGAAATGTAGTTTTGACACATGAGTGAAGTGTTTTGGGAGAGAGATGATCTTTTGCTGAGTGAGCTATAGTGTTGTGCTGAACTTAAGACTGTTTTTCCAAATGATCTTAGAGTTTTGAGAATGTAATTTCTGTTTCAAGAAATGAGCCAAACCAATGGAGAAAAACTGTAATACACCAGTGTACACAGACACTGGAGGCAAGGAGGGTGAAGTGTCTTGCCCAAGGACACAATGACAGTCACCTGCAGGATCTGGGATTCTGATCAGGAGACGACCCGCTCTACCACCTGTGCTAAAACCGTCTAAAACAGTGTGTGTACTGCCCCCTCATGGCTGGAAAGTAAAGTGAATTATAATGTTCTTAAGTGATGATGTCATCGCTCCACTCCCGGGTCCAACGGAGCTTTAGTCCTATGTGTCATTGTTTGGCTTATTAATTCTTCTTGACTTCCGTATTGTATGAAAAAGGACATTGAAGAATCTTTTATACTTTAAAAAAAAAAAAATCCTTGTGCCACATGTTATCTGATATTGTTTTAAATATTAATTAAAAAATGTGTAACCTGCTGTAGAGCCGACTACAGGCTCTTTCTAAACATCTGATCTCACAGAAATATCACTTTACTCTGGATTTTCTTCAGTGATGCTTTTCATGGTCAAACCTCTCAGTATATGGCGGACATGTTGTGACCTTATGTGGCTGTCGCACACTCAGATCTTCAGGCCAGAGTTTCCTGAAAGTCTCCAAGAGCCACTTTAAAAGTCGGGGGGACCTGTCCTTTCAGACTGTGGAATGACTTACTCGTCCCGTCGTGTTTTTTGCTGTTTGTCTCTGTAACTCAACAGTTTGGACCCGGGAGTCGCTCGGTTTTGCTCCACTGTCAGGATGAGACTTTTTATGGGTGGGGCTGGAGGCAAACATTTTTTTTATCGTAGGTTGGGAAAGGCCAGCCGCTCCCTGATTGGCCAGTTGCCAACATCGGCAGCCAATGATAAGTGGAGCTCCAACTATGACGTCACCACACAAAACAACACTAGTGTAAACTAATCAGCTGAGGGTTAAGAGGTTAATAGAGGCGTGTTTTGAATTGTATTTCTAGTACAAGCATTTATACTGTAAACAACCAGACATTGTACGCATGCCTTTATAAACTTGTATTAAGGAAAAAAAATACAAATACTGAGTTAAAAAATAAATAAATAAACTAATCCAAACTAACCGTATACCTGCTGACTCTAATCCAAACTTAAGGATCATGGAGTTTACAGTGGATCGTGACAGTGGAGGCGGCCTGAGAGTGGAGCCTGCGGCGGTAAAGACCTCACAGTGGAGGCCGGCAGGCAGGACCTCTTTTGGTTTTGTGTGATTCCATCCACAAAGCGTCAGGAGCCTGTGTCGTTAGCACTTAGCTTTAGCGTGTAGATGTTTGCTACTCGAGCGTCAGTGTCAGTGTTTATTTGACGCTGTTCGCTCTTGTAGCACTGACCACGCCCCCTCAGCCCCCTCCCCCACAGTCACATCAGCAGATACTTCACACTGTAAATGTGGGCGGAGTTTAGTCTTTAGTTGCTCCTCCCACGTTAAGTTCTCCACATCTGAGGTGCTCCTTCAGGACGTCGTCTGCTCTGTCCCAACAGCACAACTCAAAGGAGGAGAACGACCTTTGTTCTTCAGCTGCACTTCCACCAATCCACAAAGTCTCTCATTTCATGACTCTGGATTCAGAAAGTATTATTGAAGATGCACCAATCTTACTTTTGTAACAAGCACTTTATTAGTTTTTATATATTTAATTAGTGCCAGTGAATGACCTTCAGTTCTTATTCCTTTCTCTGGTTTTCAAGTTTTAGAGTTTTCTGTTTCAAATTGTCGTGACTTTCTCCGTTTCCAAACCTTTTAATAACGACTTTCACTCCATCTGACCCGTCCTTTTGTTATTTCTAATCTTCAGAGCTCTTTCCGACATGGCGTCCAGACTGGAGCAGGTCCTGAGCTGTCCCATCTGCTGTGAGCTCTTCAGAGATCCTGTGGTTCTGACCTGCAGCCACAGCTTCTGTAAGGTCTGTTTGGAGAACTGGTGGGAGGACAAACCACTGAAGACCTGTCCAGTCTGTAAGAGAAGGTCCTCGAGGGATAATCCTCCAACGAACCTGGTCCTAAAGAACCTGGTGGAGACGTTCACAGAGGAGAGAGGGCAGACTGCTCCATCTTCACAGCAGCCCGAGTGCAGCCTTCACTCTGAGAAGCTGCGGCTCTTCTGTCTGGACCATCAGGAGCTGATCTGTCTGGTCTGTAGAGACTCCAGGACTCACAAAGACCACAGGTTCAGGCCCATCGAGGAGGCAGCCTCAGACCTGAGAGAGCAGCTGAGGAGAAACATCAAACCTCTACAGGACAAACTGAAGGTAAGAGACCTCCTCCTTCTGTTCCAGTCAGAAGAACGTGTCCACAGAGCTCTGTCCGAGCAGACCGTCTCCTGCAGCATCAGCCCAGAGGAACATCAACATGTCCTGCTACAGAAAGGGAAGTCTGACTCTAAATAACTCTGATGTTTCTCCTCAGGTCCTGGATGAGAGCAGAGCACAGTTTGATGAAGCAGCGGCTCATATCTCGCTCCAGACCAAACAAACACAGACACAGATCAGAGCGGAGTTTGAGAACTGCACCAGTTTCTGAGGGACGAGGAAGAGTCCAGGATGAAGGCTCTGAGGGAGGAAGAGGAGCAGAAGATCCAGAACATGAAGGACAAGATGGCCGCCCTGAGCAAAGACATGGAGGCTCTGTCCAAGACCATCTCAGAGACAGAGGAGCAGCTGAGAGCAGCAGACGCCTCCTTCCTGCTCCAGTACAAGACTGCAGAGGAGAGGCTGCAGCGCTGCCCCCTGGTGGTGAAGCCACAGATAAAACAATCAGATCTGATAGACCAGGCCAAACATCTGGGAAACCTGGGCTTCAACATCTGGATGAACATGAAGAAACTGGTGCAGTTCTTCCCTGTGGTTCTGGATCCAAACACTGCAGCCCCTGATCTCATTCTGTCTGAAGATCTGACCTCAGTGAGAAAAGGAGAGAAGCAGAAGGTCCCAAAGAACTCAGGGAGAAATCGTGGCTCTGTAGATGGATCAGAAACATTTGTCTCTGGGACTCACAGCTGGGAAGTGGAGGTCGGGGCGAGTAAGGACTGGTCTGTGGGTGTGTTTGGAGAAGTTCAGAGAGGAGCACAGGACACTGAGGTTGGAGGATCTTGGTTCATATGTTTCACTGATGGTGAATACTCAGCCTTTTCTCCCCCAGACACATTTAAAAGTCTCTCAGTGAAGAACCTGCAGAGAGTTCGAGTGAAGCTGGACTTTGACACAAAAACATTGACCTTCACTGACCTCGACACAAACACAGTCCTTCACACAGTCACAGACTCTTTCAGTTTGTTCTTTCCATATTTAATCACACGTGATGCTCCTCTGAAGATCTCACCAAAGAGCATCACAGTAACAGTGTAGAATCTACAGCTCCATGTTACTGTCCTCTCTCTTTAATCAAGTTCCTGATGAAAAACAGTCAGAGCTCAAATTGCCTCCACTAAAACTCTGTTCATCCCGAGTCGTGTCACTGTCGATCTGTTTTGATTTAAATCTACACTTTATCAACATGTGAAGATATTTTTATGTTTAACTGGACCAGGAAATAATGAGAGTCTGTCAGTGTTTTATTCTATTATGTTTCTCTTTGTGGCTGTTTTTTGCTCTTAAAACAATAAAGACTTTTTCTATATTCCACAAAGACTCCATTACCTCGTCATTAACAGGATCCAGACTTTTTCATACATTTCTTCTGTTTCATCCTCGTTTCTTTTTTGTTGCTGTTTTGACACTTTTTCAAAGACGCTTTCAGATTTGGGTAAAGCCAAAGTGGGTTTAAGGCGGTGGTTAAGAGGTTAAAATGATCAGAACTAACCAAAAAGGTGCCCCGCCCACCGCTTTCAAATGTTCCTTTGTTCCAAGTTCCGTAATGTAAAAGTGGAAGAGCAAATTCACGTTATCAAAGAAAATCTGTAACTATTTGTCTCTTCAATAAAAAAGTGAATGTGAAAAAATAATCTGTAGATGTTTGAAATTCTGAATCTTCACTTCATGTAATTAAACAATAAAGTCACATCAGCCTTTAAATAAGTTTGTGCGGCTCAATTCTTTTGTTTTCTTTGAGCTGTTTACATTGATTTAGTTACTCGCGTCATATCATTCCACAGTAATGGAAGCTCTAAAGGAGTCGGCTGAAGCTGGAGCTTATGTGCGCCTACCCCTATATTCAATACTCTCAGTACTCGTGCATTTCACATTTGTATTCCCATTGGGAACTCAATAACAACTGTAACAATTCACATTACATTGTTAAAATGACCATAAGAATATGTAAAGGCACACACAACCACAAGCGTGTACCTGATGAGTTACTTTTCCTATTACAATGACTTTTTCAACAATACAGTCAGTGATATAGACCTTACAATCTGCAGCATTTGACCTGGTAAGAGCTAGTAGCTACATTCCACATCAAACGTATATTGTCACAAGGTATAAAGATGACTGTACATTATTTGAGTTATATATCTATAATACAAGCATCAAGACGACTTCTGTGTTAAGAAGTTCTTCCATAAGGCATTTTGTGCTGAAGGATGACGTTATCACAACATCCTGCATACGACTAGACCGTGGTAAGCAGAAATACCAGAAAGTTCAATATATTAATCCAAGTATGATCATGTCAAAAGTCAGTATGTAAGTGGTAAGTTGGTATTTAGTAAGTTTACACTTGATGTGAGGAAATACCAATTATAACTGACATAACTGATATGACCAGTCTCCATCTTTTGTTGTTTCTCTTTTCCAACATTTATTATTCTAGTAATGGTTGGTTAACCATATGTTTATTATATTTTTATCAATCTATTATGCAATTAGTAGGTTCAATAAAATCATCATTATTAACATTATTATGTAAGAATTACATGTTTTATCTTGATTACTACCTTATTGTCATTATTATTTCCACAGCAACTACATTCATTTTGATTATGATGTGAGCCCTATCTTGTGTTGTGCGTTAAAAGCCAGGGTGTGGGCCAGTTGGGAGTTCTCTTCAATAAATGAAAAACAAAGTCTTGTTTTCCTAAACATTTATTACATAAATAATCATCTGAAATCAGCTTATTTTTTACAAACAAAACATGAAAAATCCAGTGGAAGTGACTTTCCCCACATTTCCATGAGACTTTTATCTGAGCACAAACTCACAGTCTTTGAGGTCGAGCTCTTCCAGCTGAAAAACACACAGAGCTCTGTCAACACCAATGATTTACACAAAGGAAATGTCTGATTTCAGATGAATAATGTCCACTTTTAGCCGTTAAAACTAGACAATAGTGAGGTCCATCTGTATGAGCCTAATGTCTCTGCACAATGTCCTTTCACTAAAGATAAAGTTAATGCTGCAGGTGCCGCCGTGTTGGAAGGATTTCCTGGAAAACCCTGAAGTGCGACTTGCCTGAAGTGAAGTTTTGTTACAATGTTCTCTGTAATTGGGGCTGAAAAATATCTAAGCGCAATATTCCTGCCGAGTATTGTGATAGAGAATATTTGAAATGATGCTCTATTCTAAATCCTGTCCAAAGCGCGTTCACCTGGAGTCCTCTGGGCGTGTGCTCCGGCGCCGTCCCGCTGCAGCACAGCAGGGTGAAGGGCCGCTCTCCGGTCCAAGGATTCTCTTTAAAGCACAGAGAGAAGACTTTGGCCTGAACGAACACGTCCAGTCTGACGGGTGCTGCTCCGTCAGCTCCTGCACCATCCTGAAGGAGACAGGAGAATAAACATGTCAAAGCAACAGCGGTGCACAGGTGTTTAACATTACCCCAGCACCAGGAAAACTGAGCCATGAATAAATCAAATCTAGCACATTCTATAAAAGTCCCATTGTCTTTGCCGTATCGTCCAGGACACTATAGTTACAGTAAGAAGTGGTTCTTTGCTGGACCCCAGAGCAGACGGACCTGTCGATGATCTGCTGCGTCGGCAGGTCCACGGAGCCGGTCCGATGATGGTGAACCACGAGCGGGAATTCAACCTTCAACTCTGCCTTCAGCTGCTGGTTTATCTGGAGAAAAGAGAAAAAGCCTTTAGAATCTGGACTTCAGAGTTTGATGTTTAGTCAGGTACTTTAAACATCTGTCAACAAAGTATTAACCTCTTAACCCCCACGTGAACCCAACACATTTTCTCCAGTTTGGCTTTATCCAAATCTAAAAGGTTCTTCAACAAAAGTGTCAAAATAGCCACAAAAAAATGACAAAAACGAGGAGAAAATGCAACAAAAAAGTGACAAAAAAATGTACATTTGACAAAAACTAACAAATAAGTGATGGAAAAAAATGTCCAAAAAGTGACGACAACGCGGCAACAACGTGAGGAAAAAGCTCCATTTAGATGAGTTTTGTAGGTCTTAGCTTTCAAATCTGCCCTATAGGCTGTGACCTCATGGATTTGGGTAAAGCTGAAATGGAGAAAATGCACGCGATTAAGGCGGGAGTAAGAGGTTCACTTTTACAGTCAGAGAAATGTATAGAAAATATCTGGAGCTGTTTCCTTCTCTATCACTTCCTCAGTGAAGCAGCGCCATCTGCTGGTGAACAATGGTTACAGCATGTGAAGTAACTGGAGTAAATAGAGCTCAACAGTCCTGGGGCCTCATTTATCAAGCTTGCTGCACAAAATGAGGCCAAAACTTTGCGTAGCCGCTCCTCTGCGCAAAAGATGGTATTTATAGAAAACAAACTGAACGTGAAACATTGCGCTCCTCCACGCAAACTATACAGCTCCCGTACGAGGTACGCACTTTTCAGAAACACTGCTGAGAGACAAGGAGAGGCGAGGGAAGCAGCGAGGGGAGGACAGTTTGAGGAAGTCATGTTTGGTCACTTTTGAAATAGTTCATTTGAACTTTATTTTCATCAGAAATGACAAAGATTAGAATGAAATGAGCAACTTAACACGATATTTGTGAAAAACGACTTGTTGCATATACGTGCACGCTCGTGAACGCTCGTGCCTGTGCGCGTATGTGCACTGATGCTGAAGCCTTTTAAACGGGAAGCAGGAATGATCCCGCTGTGTTTTAATTGACTCATCTCTGGACATAAGTCTGACCAACTGGGTTTAGGTCCAAAGCTCGGGTCACATGACCTTCAGACATGAGGCCGTCTTAACGCACCGGCACCGCGGCTCCACTGACCGCTCCCTCCTCAGACACCACGGACACTGACCTCTCCTCACTCAGACTCTGACCTCTCCTCACTCGGACACTGACCTCTCCTCACTCGGACCTCTCCTCACTCAGACACTGACCTCTCCTCACTCAGACGCTGACTGACCTCTCCTCACTCAGACACTGACCTCTCCTCACTCGGACACTGACCTCTCCTCACTCACACCACCCGGACAGACAGCTCTGCTTCTTCCAACACAGAGCCCGAACTCACGTACAGCGTGCGCAATGGTTTGGATGAATGAAATTCCCCAGTTGATCGTGTTTTTATTGGCAAACCCAAACCTTCCTATTGGCAAATACAGCCGACACTTAAGGCTCTTCTTTATGTTCTAAACATGTGTTTTGAAAAGTTTTATTAATGGAATAAACAGAAAGATGCCAATACGTGTGATCAGAGAAGCAGATCTCACTCTTCATTAAAACTCCTCGAGCCTGTGTCGTCTCTGCACGAGCTGCTGCAGCGTCAGCCCCTCCCTCTCTGTGTCAGCCCCTCCCTCTCTGTGTCAGCCCCTCCCTCTCTGTGTCAGCCCTCCCTCTCTGTGTCAGCCCCTCCCTCTCTGTGTCAGCCCCTCACTCTCTGTTTCTCGCCTTCGGTTAAACCCACTCATTACAGCCTAATGTTTAGGGAAATCTCATTCATAAGTCACTTTGCCTTTTATGGTCAAATGGAGGCGGGCAGAGGGCGTGTCCTGATGTCCGCAGCTTTCTGCTCCACGTGTGATCAGCGAAGGAAAGATTGCGGTCAGGTGTGTGTACCCGCGCATACGCAGGGTTTTGTAAATCGTAAAAAAACGTTGCGTATGAAAATTTTTGTGCTTTTGCTTCGCACTTTCAAAGTCAGAGTCTCACGCACAGATTGATAAATGAGGCCCCAGGACACTTCTGCTCCTTTACTGGGGTCTGGAAGTGATAATCCCAAAACATTCAAATATTAAGAGTTTAACCCTTATGTTATCCTATGTACATTTTTGTACATTTTGCAGGATTCTTTTTTTTTCATTTCCTCACCATTTTGTCTGTGTTGCAGCTTGAGTTTGGGTTCTGGCCGAAAATGTTCTTTCGAGACAAATTTTCAGAATCCAGTGTTTGTTTTTCTCTCATGTCTTTTATATTATATTTTTTCACAAATCTGAAGATTCACTTCTCACCTTCTCAAAACTACCAAACATGTTGTTTATTTTGGGATTTTAACCCTTTATTTGCCAGTTTCAAAACAAAAACGTTGAAGTTTGTGTTACAGAACAACATAAAAACCTCATTATCTTTAGAATACTGAATAGTAGAGAGCTGAGGCTTTGGTGGATTTTAGGGCCTTGTGTCAAAGTTGAGCCAAAAATTGATATGAAGCATTTGTAGTTTTTCTGTAGTGGACGATTCTTTATTTGAAAATAAAACTTCACTTTTTACAATGTCAGCATTTCATTTGGAAGAAAAAGAATGAATTTGAACATTTTTACTGATTTTCCTCAGATTGGACCTCATTCCCATCGTTGGCACATGAATAAAATCACTGTATTTTTTCCTATTGAATATAATGGAAATAAGGCATTTCCATTGAACTTTACCCTGAAAACGTCCATTTTTAAATCTCTCTGAAATACGGCATAAAATCACTCAATCTGTGACATCAGGGTTTCATTTGGAAGAAAATGAGTGAAATTTGACATTTTTACTGTATTTTATAAATTTCAACTTTTTTTGACAGTTGGCCAGTGTTGTTTCATATTCGACAGTTTGTAAACTCTGTGTTTATGTGATAACAGGAGCGCAGTGGGCGGAGCCTAAACTCATTTTTGAGTTTGTTTGTGGAAACATATTAATTAGCAGCTCAATGTGACCTCAACACAAAATAACCTGGACAAAGACCTGCAGTCTGGATTTATTCATGTGTTTCCCTCAGGTTTACAAACATGGCCTCATTTTCAACAGACTTTTCTGCTTCAAAACTAACCACTGATTGTGACGCTCCCACTGAGCTTTTTTAGTGTCTAAGATTTCTAAACTGTAAAAATCTTCACACTAAACATTGTCGATAAATCACTTGTTAATTTGAAAAATATACATATAATTTACAGGAAACACAAAGGCAAACAAATCCTATTGTTTCCCCCTCGGCCACAGCTTCAGTATAAGCTGACTGAAGATACATGCATCTGTGTACAATGTTAGAAAAGTGGAACATTCTGAAATACAGTGGAAATGTCAAATTCAACTTCTTTTCTTCAAAATGAAACGCTGACATCACAGATATGTTACTTTTTTCCTGTATTGCAGTGAGATTTATCTGAAGTTTTATGGCAGAAAAGTCCCAGGTTCTGCCAAGGCCCCATTATATTCTAATGGGAAAATACCACAATTTCATTCATCTGCCGACAATAGGAACAAAGTCCAAACTGAAAAAATACAGTCAAAATGTCAAATCTGACTCTTGTTGTTCAAAATGAAATGCTGACATTATAAAATATATGACTTTTATATGGTGATAGGAGAGCAAAGAAGACTGGAAGTCATGAATGTGTTTATAATGGAAGTCAATGGAGACAAGAACATTTTGACATAAAGAATCGTCCACTACAGAAAAACTACAAATGCTTCAAATCAATTTTTGGCTCAACTTTGACACAAGGCCCTAAAATCCACCAAAGCCTCAGCTCTGTACTGTTCATTATTATAAAGATAATGAGGTTTTTATGTTGTTCTGTAACACACACTTCAACGTTTTTGTTTTGAAACTGGCATATAAAGGGTTAAAATCCCAAAATAAACAACATGTTTGGTAGTTTTGAGAAGGTGAGAAGTGATTCTTCAAATTTGTGAAAAATGTTTGAAAAAAGATGAAAGTATGTGTTTTATAGCAGTTTGAAAAGCGTGTACATTTGTGTACACTAGGGTAACGAACGTAAGAAAATTAAAGGATGACACAAGGGTTAAAATGTGAGTCGTGTCCAAACTTATTTCTAACTTTCCAAACATCCCAGTTCTTCACAGCTCATTTCACAACTTTCACTGTCACAATAAAGCAACAACTTACCTGCTATTGAGCATTGACCTGATAATGAGAGAAACTATTTCATTCCACTGCCACAAAACAATATCAGTATCTTTATGACTGCTCTGAAACTAAACTAAAATATATAGAAACTTGAATAAATGTTTGAAAACAGCATTAAAACCGGATCAGTGAGTTCAATCAGGATCTGTGTCTTTAAAAACCTCAGACGTTTGTGTGTGAGTCTGTGTGGGGCAGAGGGTCGTCTCATGATCGGAAGGTCAGGGGTTCAAACCCCGGCTCTTGCAGGTGCAGACTGTCGTTGTGTCCTTGGGCAAGACACTTCACCCAATGCCTATGTGTGAGTGGTTGGTGGTGGTCGGAGGGACCGTTGGTGCAGATGTGAGAAGCCTCGCTTCTGTCAGTCTGCCCCAAGGGAAACTGTGGCTACAAATGTAGCTCACCACCATCAGCATGGAGTGAATGAACCCCCTCCCTTTCATTTGGGTGTGACTTGTGTCATATGAAAAGCACTAAACAAATAAGATACAAATAAGATTCCCTTCCCCCTTCATTGCACACGCCTCGTCCCAAACCAGGAAACACTGATCAGACACAAACGTCTGTGAAAACTGTGGAGCCTGGACTGAGGTGAGTCTGAAGGGTTTCTCACATAAATCGTGTTTAAATAGAGCTGAGAGTTACAGATCCACAGAGTCAGAGAACAGGAAGTGAGATCGTGTTCAGGGAGAGACTCTGACTCAGGTTTACAGGCTGAAACACGGAAGGGCATCTGACGCACCTGTAAGTAAGTAAGTGCTTTATTGTCATTGTACAAGTGTTTACTGTTTGCTGTTCCCACTTAATGTTTTGTAATTTTAGTGTAAACTTAAATATAGTAAATGGTCTCAACCTAATGAGCTTTTCTACCTTCATTAGTCCCAAAGTGCTTTACAGTAAAGAACCAGTCACCCATTCACACAGACACTGGAGGTGAAGTGGGTTTAGCCTTAAACAAATAAAGGACAAATAAAGTATTTTGATAGATTAATATTCCACACCTGTAACTGATGTTATTTTGTTTTCTGTGTAGTTTAGTCCGTAATTGTTTATTTCCTGTTTGTTTGACTTGTTTAAGTATAACAGGCTCCGCCCCCAAAGACCTTTAATAAAACTCTAGACAGGACCAGAGGTGGGTAGAGCAGCCAAAATGTTTACTCAAGTAAGAGTAACGTTACTTGGAAATACTTTTACTCAAGTAGAAGTAAAAAAATATGTGGAGAAAATGTTACTCGAGTACTATTAGTACTATTAGTACTATTATTACTACTTTGAGCAAAAAAGTCAGATTTATTTTCAATGACGCAGTAAATTGTGTGAAACAAAACAATCACATGGAAATCGTGAAATTTACAAAGAAAATGTCAGAAAATAGAGAAAAACTCAATTATTCTAAAATACATCGACTTCATGGATCAAAATGAAGCATTTGCCGCTGAAAGATTTACTCACAGTGGAAAAAGTAACAAAAGTAACAATTACTCGACTAAGAAACAGACACTTCATTATAACTTTACTCAAATAGAAGTAAAAGCGTCTGATAAAACACTAAAACACTAAAAAGTACAAGTTCTTCAAAGAGTTACTCAAGTACATCTAAAATAAATGATATATTTACAGGTTGAAAACTTCCCTAGTGCTGCTTTAAGTCCAGCTCTTCTTTCATTTTGTAGTTTTGTTTCTTAAAAGCTGAAAACTCTTGACTCTTTGATTTCTGTGATTTTTTGCTCCATAAAGATTTTCCTTTCGCTGGTTTTCAAGTTTTAGAGTTTTCTGTTTCAAATTGTCGTGACTTTCTCCGTTTCCAAACCTTTTAATAACGACTTTCACTCCATCTGACCCGTCCTTTTGTTATTTCTAATCTTCAGAGCTCTTTCCAACATGGCGTCCACAGAGCAAACATCTCCATCTCCACAGCAGCCCGAGTGCAGCCTTCACTCTAAGAAGCTGCGGCTCTTCTGTCTGGACCATCAGGAGCTGATCTGTCTGGTCTGTAGAGACTCCAGGACTCACAAAGACCACAGGTTCAGTCCCATCGAGGAGGCAGCCTCAGACCTGAGAGAGCCACTGAGGAGAAACATCAAACCTCTACAGGACAAACTGAAGGTAAGAGACCTCCTCCTCCTGTTCCAGTCAGAAGAACGTGTCCACAGAGCTCTGTCCGAGCAGACCGTCTCCTGCAGCATCAGCCCAGAGGAACATCAACATGTCCTGCTACAGAAAGGGAAGTCTGACTCTAAATAACTCTGATGTTTCTCCTCAGGTCCTGGATGAGAGCAGAGCACAGTTTGATGAAGCAGCGGCTCATATCTCGCTCCAGACCAAACAAACACAGACACAGATCAGAGCGGAGTTTGAGAAACTGCACCAGTTTCTGAGGGACGAGGAAGAGTCCAGGATGAAGGCTCTGAGGGAGGAAGAGGAGCAGAAGATCCAGAACATGAAGGACAAGATGGCCGCCCTGAGCAAAGACATGGAGGCTCTGTCCAAGACCATCTCAGAGACAGAGGAGCAGCTGAGAGCAGCAGACGCCTCCTTCCTGCTCCAGTACAAGACTGCAGAGGAGAGGCTGCAGCGCTGCCTCCTGGTGGAGAAGCCACAGATAAAACAATCAGATCTGATAGACCAGGCCAAACATCTGGGAAACCTGGGCTTCAACATCTGGATGAACATGAAGAAACTGGTGCAGTTCTTCCCTGTGGTTCTGGATCCAAACACTGCAGCCCTGATCTCATTCTGTCTGAAGATCTGACCTCAGTGAGAAAAGGAGAGAAGCAGAAGGTCCCAGAGAACTCAGGGAGAAATCGTGGCTCTGTAGTTGGATCAGAAAGGTTTGTCTCTGGGACTCACAGCTGGGAAGTGGAGGTCGGGGGTAAGACCTGGACTGTGGGTGTGGGTGGAGATGTTCAGAGAGGAGCAGACACTGAGTATGAAAATTGGTCCATATGTTTCACTGATGGTAAATACTCAGCCTTTTCTCCCCCAGACACAGTTAAACCTCTCTCAGTGAAGAACCTGCAGAGAGTTCGAGTGAAGCTGGACTTTGACACAAAAACATTGACCTTCACTGACCTCGACACAAACACAGTCCTTCACACAGTCACAGACTCTTTCACTTGGATCTTTCCATGTTTAAGCACACATGATGCTCCTCTGAAGATCTCACCAAAGAGCATCACAGTAACAGTGTAGAATCTACAGCTCCATGTTACTGTCCTCTCTCTTTAATCAAGTTCCTGATGAAAAACAGTCAGAGCTCAAATTGCCTCCACTAAAACTCTGTTCATCCCGAGTCGTGTCACTGTCGATCTGTTTTGATTTAAATCTACACTTTATCAACATGTGAAGATATTTTTATGTTTAACTGGACCAGGAAATAATGAGAGTCTGTCAGTGTTTTATTCTATTATGTTTCTCTTTGTGGCTGTTTTTTGCTCTTACAGCCTAGGCCAGAGTAACCCCTCAATTGAAAGCTAAGACCAACAAAACTCATCTAAACGAATCTTCCTCACTTTGTTGCCGCATTGTCGTCACTTCTTTGACTTTTTTTTGTTTCATTGCTTTATTTTGTTTTGTTTTCGTCACTTTTTCATACATTTCTTCTGTTTCATCCTCGTTTCTTTTTCGTTGCTGTTTTGACACTTTGTTGGCAAGACACTTCCCCCTCCTTGCCTCCAGTGTCTGCATACACTGGTGTATGAATGAGAGAGTAAATGGGTAACTGGTTCCTTACTGTCAAGTGCTTTGGTTCTAATGAAGGTGGAAAAGCGTTATATAAGTTGAGACCATTTACCTTTTTTTACTCTAAGTACCTTTGCAAGTGGAAACTTTTTCACTTTTACTACAGTAGAATTTTAATCTGATACTTTTGCTTTTTACTGGAATAAATGTGTTATCCTCGTATCTGTACTTTTACTCAAGTAAGAAAATGGCGTCCTTCTTCCAGCACTGTTTGAACCGTGAGTTCCCAGTCGTTTCTAAAGAAACGCTGTTAAAATCGAGTAAAGGTTGGTTTAAACAAAAGCTGCCTCTGGCTTTATTTGACTACAGGAGCAGCTACATTTGAATTCTCCCTAAAGGAACGAGCCCTTTTCACACTGATCAATGGTTACCTTTATTTCCATATTTTTAAATATTGCGTTGGAAAGGGACATATTTGACTAAAGCCACATGCAAAGATCAGGCCACAGCACCTTCTTTACCAAACCCAAAATACCAGCGGCCATTTCCATGATCCTGTTTATGTTTCTCTGTTTTATCTTAATCATATTTAAAGGTGTGAATTATTGATTTATTCAGTGTGATGTTGTTGGTTTTGGGGGATTTTGTGTTAAGGTTTTGTGTGTGTTATTTTTAAATATGTTTTCTTTGTGTTGAAGTCAGAGACAGTAAATGCAGAATGGACTGAGTGGGTGAAACAGCTAAATGAAAAACATAGGACGATGCTGTGCGGTGAAAAGGGCAAAAAAGATCATTTAATCGTCCGAAAGTGAGACTTACCCTTCTTTGTAATCGGTCACATGTTTGCTCTCCTATTATACATATTTTATGTTGTAGACTTTTGCACATCATTTCAGAACCATAAAACAGAGACTTACCGTATTTTGTTTTGGAATCTGATTGTCTTTCAAACCATGACTGAAACCTTTACTATAATGTAGGGCTGTTACGATAATTACTATATCGACTTATCGTTCAATAAATAACAGATAAACGATACTTTTTTTGGGCTCGATATTTATCGTCTATACATTTAAAGCATTTCCCCCCTATTTTTTTCATTGTAAAACTTTGATTTCTAACTGAAGCAAATTGAGTTACATTATATTGTATGTTTATTGCAGCTTGTGTGGTATTTTAGGATCTGATGAGTTGAAAGTATCGATAGAGTCAATAATATTGTTTATCGCGATACTTTCCTGCCTCAATATATTGAACTTCAAATGTGTTATTGTGACTACTGTAGTAAATGTTTAATGATGGGCAATTTGAAAAGATAAACAACCTCTTAACCCGCGCCTAAACGGAGCAGATTTCCTCCAGTTTGTCATTACCCAAAAACAACTGGACAAGAAGCGACAAAAACGAGATGAAAATGAGTCGAAAACAAGGAATAATCCTGTGTATGAAGCTTCTAAAGGTGTCAGTGTTGAACTGTGACAGCAGGGGGCGCTGTATATTCATGTTTAGTCGGTGTTTCAGAGGGAGCTGGTTTGAAAGACAATCAGATTCCACAACAAAAACGGTAAATCTCTGTTTTATGGTTCAGAAATATACACAAAAGTAACATAAAAACATAAAATAGGCTTAAACCTCGAGTGCCCAGTCGTTCACTAAAGAAATGAGTAAAGGTTGGTTTAAACAAAAGCTGCCTCTGGCTTTATTTGACTACAGGAGCAGCTACATTTGAATTCTCCCTAAAGGAACGAGCCCTTTTCACACTGATCAATGGTTACCTTTATTTCCTGATGCATATTTTTAAATATTGCGTTGGAAAGGGACATATTTGACTAAAGCCACATGCAAAGATCAGGCCACAGCACCTTCTTTACCAAACCCAAAATACCAGCGGCCATTTCCATGATCCTGTTTATGTTTCTCTGTTTTATCTTAATCATATTTAAAGGTGTGAATTATTGATTTATTCAGTGTGATGTTAGTTTTGGGGGATTTTGTGTTAAGGTTTTGTGTGTGTTATTTTTAAATGAATAGGGCAAAAAAAAAACATTTTATTTAGATGACCTTTCCTCATTCATTTCAATGGACGAGAGCTGATGTGACGGAGACGTTGCTCCTTCTATATGTGGGCGATTCCAGAGACGCTGTCTGTATCTGTAGCCTCTCACAGTAGAAGTTGAGGTGCAGTACTCAGCCTGTGGCCTATTCCTTTTACACCTGTGAGTCACATTTTAAAGGGACTAGATGGAATGATGTATTTTCCTCCCCATGCTCCAGCAATGTCCTCGAGAAGAATGAGCCCAGACCTTTTCACCACAAACTGCCGCTAAACTCCTGCACTGTCTCCATCATGCACGAGCTTAACAGAGACTGCAGTTACACGTAAGACCTGAGGTGGCAGTGGCGAGTTAAAAAACTTCCATCTCGTCCCTTTAATCTGTTTGTGTCATTGTAAAACTTAATCCTGAATAAGTAAAACCTACATTACTGTTTGTTCACATGTTACCTTCTGTTGTTACGTTTGAACTCAAATAAACTTTAAAAAGATCATCTGACTCTCCCTGGTCATTTCAAGTGGTTTAATCAAGACGAGCAAATTATGTCGGGCTGAGGCTCTCCAGTGGTTCAGGTACTTTGTTTATGGAAGACCCTTTTCTTCCTGTTGCATATTAAACCCTAACCCTGCCCGGAAGTCTGAGGCTATGATTAATTTACCGTAAAAGCCATTTACTGAGGCTGTGACTGAGCTGTGGTGACTCTAACATGTATTTCGTCACTTTCATAAAGTTTGGCTTGTGCAGAATCTCTTATATATATTTGTTTTAATAAATTGTGCACCTGTCAATCAAAGCATGAAGAATCACTCGAGGGTGGGGGCGAGGGGGGCGGGCATGCGGCGCAGTGGCTTATGGGATGGCGCATGGCTCCTAATCGCCAGTGAGGTAGCATCAGAAGCTCCTATGCTAAAGTGGCTATGATAGTTAGCATCAGAAGCTCCTATGCTAAAGTGGCTATGATAGTTAGCATTGAGGCTCCTTTCCCTAACTCCTTCCTAACTGAGAGACCGATTCGGAAGCTACTTATCATGGCGGACGCTGACGCACATCCGGTTTGGCGTTAGACCACTTACCAATTTCACGGTTTCGGAATCAGCCCTGGATCCGTTGGCTCTGGGTTTTCTTTTGTATATCATATTGACTATTTTTATACATATTTTTCTATTAAATCTACATAAACGTTTAAAGCATGGCGTCATTATTTATTTAACAGTGGTATTCTCTAAGCTGGTTTAGAACCTCACCTTGTGTGACACAAGCTCAACCAGAGGTGGAACCGGCGCCACGAACAAGCACCCGCAGCCGCTGCAGCCAGAGCCTCTGACACTGGAGGAGCAGCCGACAGCGAGAGCGGAGAGGAGATTGTTGGCTCTAAATCCGGAGAGGAGGAGCCGCTGGAGGAGGTGTCACTGCCTTCCCGTATAGCCAATCCCAGCTGCCATTTCACTGCTACGCCCAGACGAGTCGGGGGGGGGAGAGCACGGACCAGTTAGAAGCAGAGAAGGAAAGCAGACACTCCTCCTGCTGCAGGAGGAGTGTCTGCAGCAGGAGACACTCCTGCCATTGTGGCAGAAAAGGTACATGCATATTGGGCCAAAAGGGACCAGAGCGCTGCCAAAATAAGGCTGTTGCTGGGGAGTGCTCCTTTTCTAAACTTTCATTGGTAAAATCTGGCCTGAGGTCACGTATGTCCAAGAGAGACTTAGCCATCTTTCACTGATGTCCACACTTCATGGCTCGGACTTTACAGACATAATTAAAGACTTCTCAGCCAGAAAGTCAAGAAGACCCTTTTAACATATATGGCTATGCTAACTTTATTATTTCTGCCATATTTTTGAAGCATGTTTTCTGCTTGTTGTTTGGAAGACCGTCTGTTTTAGTTGTAGTTTTTTTGCATTAAAGATTGAGATTATGAAACATATTGCAAGATGTCATTTAACATTTATTTTGATACATGTAGGAGTAGCAGGGTTTGGGTTTTTGTGGGATTTAGGGTTAGGGTTATAGGTTAGAGTTAGGGTTTGCGCTGAGGGGCCTATAATTCTGTTTAAGCCCCGGTGCCTATGGGTACATTAAGGTGGGCCTGGTAGGCCCGATGGGAAGTGCATGTATGCTTGTTGTCCATAGGGATGGGTCGAGATGGCGTGGGTTGGCCCAGTGCCAGACTTGCACCAGGGCCAGCTACGCTACACCACTGCCTGACAAACTAATCATCCCAGGCATATGAGACTGATGTCAGTGATACAAAGAGCCCTGAGACACAACACCATCATGAGTTTCATTGAAATACAACTTGCATAATAATTTTGAACATACTGTAGTTGTTCCCAAACTTATTTCTAACTTTCCAAACATCCCAGTTCTTCACAGCTCATTTCACAACTTTCACTGTCACAATAAAACAACAACTTACCTGCTATTGAGCATTGACCTGATAATTAGAGAAACTATTTCATTCCACTGGCACAAAACAATATCAGTATCTTTATGACTGCTCTGAAACCAACTAAAATAAACAGAAACTTGAATGAGTGTTTGAAAACCGGATCAGTGAGTTCAGTTAGGATTTGCAACTTTCAAAGCCTCAGTTTGTGAGTCATTGCACACGCCTCGTCCCAAACCAGGAAACACTGATCAGACACAAACGTCTGTGTGAAAACTGTGGAGCCTGGACTGAGGTGAGTCTGAAGGGTTTCTCACATAAATCCTGTTTAAATAGAGCTGAGAGTTACAGATCCACAGAGTCAGAGAACAGGAAGTGAGATCGTGTTCAGGGAGAGACTCTGACTCAGGTTTACAGGCTGAAACACGGAAGGGCATCTGACGCACCTGTAAGTAAGTAAGTGCTTTATTGTCATTGTACAAGCGTTTACTGTTTGCTGTTCCCACTTAATGTTTTGTAATTTTAGTGTAAATTTTGCACTTAAATGGTAAATTGTCTCAACATATAGTCAACACTTTTCTGCCTTCATTCGGCCCAAAGCGTTTTACACCATTCACTCTTTTACAGTTTTTCTCCATTGGTTTGGCTCATTTCTTGAAACAGAAATTACATTCTTAAAACAACATGGACAAGTCTCCAAACCACTTGGCAATTGTTCACAACAGATTTGAATTTCTCATTAATTTCATCAAATTGCAAATGTCTAAGTCCATGTCTCAATGTCTCAGTACATCTTTGCAAATGGTTAAGTACATGTAGCACAATTAGCTCAAGTTCCAAGTGAATAGATCTTGTTGATCTAAACTGATTGTTGATTCTCAGTCTAATGGTTGTTCGCTCCAAAACGTGTCAGCGTCATTTCATTGTATAAGTCGTCACATGCACAATAGTCTGTTCAATTGTCAAAATTAGTCAAGAACACAATACCATGAATACTATATATGAATATGGTATTCATGGTATAATATAACATAACAATAACATATTATGGTATATTATACCATATACTGAGTTGGGGGTAGGCGCTCATAAGCTTTTTGCTTCGGCCCACTCCTTTTGAGCAAAATGTATGCTCAAATAAATAAATAAATAAAAATGAATCTCTTGGAACATTTGATACATTTATTACAACAGTTAAAGCTGGGGTACCTGATTTTATGGTGCTGTAGAATATATTTATTTTTACCACCTCAGAGTTTGTTGTAAACACAAACAAAGGCCTTGCTGTATTGTCTTCACCTAAAGTTTTATTGAGCGATGGATGATAGAAGTCTGATCTAAATGAGTGGAATTTATCTTGGGGGTGGCCCCGCCCCTGCTTCACTTTGTCACCACTCAGTGCTGTATGTGGGTGTGGAATGTGCATGTAATTACATTCTTTGAACAATGTGAAAACACAGGAGGGACTGTGAGAGCTAGAGCCAGTTTGGGCCAAAAAATGTCACTGTTTGAACAGGAAAAATCAGGTACTCCAGGTTTAACAGTCAGGTGAGACTAGACTAATGAAGCACTGTAGGCTGAATATCATTGTCATTGTCTTTGTTTGTGTGTTATGTTACAGTATACGCTGAATTACGCTGAATACAGTTTCTTTTTACTCTGATGTATGGAAGTTACTTTATTTGTGTGAATGTTGATGGTTACAGTTTCCTTGGCAGTGTGAGTGCAATGTGTGACGTCAAACCTCTTACCCTCAAATCCTATTTCTTTGTTGTTGTTGTTTTTTTTTTCAATTTTATACACAATTGTACCATTGTCAATGAAGGACTGGGCTCAGACTGAAAGGTGGACATGAGGGACATTTCAATGGTCCTCTGCCATAGTGACAAAACATCTAAACATTTAGACTTGCAGTGCTCACACAAAGCCAAAGGGACAAAGCTTTTGGAGGCACTGACTGTTAAAATGAGAAGGAAATGTAGTTTTGACACATGAGTGAAGTGTTTTGAGAGAGAGATGATCTTTTGCTGAGTGAGCTATAGTGTTGTGCTGAACTTAAGACTGTTTTTCCAAATGATCTTAGAGTTTTGAGAATGTAATTTCTGTTTCAAGAAATGAGCCAAACCAATGGAGAAAAACTGTAATACACCAGTGTACACAGACACTGGAGGCAAGGAGGGTGAAGTGTCTTGCCCAAGGACACAATGACAGTCACCTGCAGGATCTGGGATTCTGATCAGGAGACGACCCACTCTACCACCTGCGCTAAAACCGTCTAAAACAGTGTGTGTACTGCCCCCTCATGGCTGGAAAGTGAAGTGAATAATAATGTTCTTAAGTGATGATGTCATCGCTCCACTCCCGGGTCCAACGGAGCTTTAGTCCTATGTGTCATTGTTTGGCTTATTAATTCTTCTTGACTTCCGTGTTGTATGAAAATGGACACTGAAGAATCTTTTATACTTTAAAAAAAAAAAAAAATCCTTGTGCCACATGTTATCTGATATTGTTTTAAATATTAATTAAAACATTGTAACTGCTGTAGAGCCGACTACAGGCTCTTTCTACACATCTGATCTCACAGAAATATCACTTTTACTCTGGATTTTCTTCAGTGATGCTTTTCATGGTCAAACCTCTCAGTATATGGCGGACATGTTGTGACCTTATGTGGCTGTCGCACACTCAGATCTTCAGGCCAGAGTTTCCTGAAAGTCTCCAAGAGCCACTTTAAAAGTCGGGGGACCTGTCCTTTCAGACTGTGGAATGACTTACTCGTCCCGTCGTGTTTTTTGCTGTTTGTCTCTGTAACTCAACAGTTTGGACCCGGGAGTCGCTCGGTTTTGCTCCACTGTCAGGATGAGACTTTTTATGGGTGGGGCCGGGGGGGATTTTTTTAATCATAGGTTGGGGAAGGCCAGCCGCTCCCTGATTGGCCAGTTGCCAACATCGGCAGCCAATGATAAGTGGAGCTCCAACTATGACGTCACCACAACAAAACAACACTAGTGTAAACTAATCAGCTGAGGGTTAAGAGGTTAATAGAGGCGTGTTTTGAATTGTATTTCTAGTACAAGCATTTATACTGTAAACAACCAGACATTGTACGCATGCCTTTATAAACTTGTATTAAGGAAAAAAAATACAAATACTGAGTTAAAAAATAAATAAATAAACTAATCCAAACTAACCGTATACCTGCTGACTCTAATCCTAACTTAAGGATCATGGAGTTTACAGTGGATCGTGACAGTGGAGGCGGCCTGAGAGTGGAGCCTGCGGCGGTAAAGACCTCACAGTGGAGGCCGGCAGGCAGGACCTCTTTTGGTTTTGTGTGATTCCATCCACAAAGCGTCAGGAGCCTGTGTCGTTAGCACTTAGCTTTAGCGTGTAGATGTTTGCTACTCGAGCGTCAGTGTCAGTGTTTATTTGACGCTGTTCGCTCTTGTAGCACTGACCACGCCCCCTCAGCCCCCTCCCCCACAGTCACATCAGCAGATACTTCCCACTGCAAATGTGGGCGGAGTTTAGTCTTTAGTTGCTCTTTAAAATGTTTCAGGAACCCTCCCACGTTAAGTTCTCCACATCTGAGGTGCTCCTTCAGGACGTCGTCTGCTCTGTCCCAACAGCACAACTCAAAGGAGGAGAACGACCTTTGTTCTTCAGCTGCACTTCCACCAATCCACAAAGTCTCTAATTTCATGACTCTGGATTCAGAAAGTATTATTGAAGATGCACCAATCTTACTTTTGTAACAAAGCACTTTATTAGTTTTATATATTTAATTAGTGCCAGTGAATGACCTTCAGTTCTTATTCCTTTCTCTGGTTTTCAAGTTTTAGAGTTTTCTGTTTCAAATTGTCGTGACTTTCTCCGTTTCCAAACCTTTTAATAACGACTTTCACTCCATCTGACCCGTCCTTTTGTTATTTCTAATCTTCAGAGCTCTTTCCGACATGGCGTCCAGACTGGAGCAGGACCTGAGCTGTCCCATCTGCTGTGAGCTCTTCAGAGATCCTGTGGTTCTGACCTGCAGCCACAGCTTCTGTAAGGTCTGTTTGGAGAACTGGTGGGAGGACAAACCACTGAAGACCTGTCCAGTCTGTAAGAGAAGGTCCTCGAGGGATAATCCTCCAACGAACCTGGCCCTAAAGAACCTGGTGGAGACGTTCACAGAGGGGAAAGGGCAGACTGCTCCAGCTGCAGAGCAAACATCTCCATCTCCACAGCAGCCCGAGTGCAGCCTTCACTCTGAGAAGCTGCGGCTCTTCTGTCTGGACCATCAGGAGCTGATCTGTCTGGTCTGTAGAGACTCCAGGACTCACAAAGACCACAGGTTCAGTCCCATCGAGGAGGCAGCCTCAGACCTGAGAGAGCAGCTGAGGAGAAACATCAAACCTCTACAGGACAAACTGAAGGTAAGAGACCTCCTCCTCCTGTTCCAGTCAGAAGAACGTGTCCACAGAGCTCTGTCCGAGCAGACCGTCTCCTGCAGCATCAGCCCAGAGGAACATCAACATGTCCTGCTACAGAAAGGGAAGTCTGACTCTAAATAACTCTGATGTTTCTCCTCAGGTCCTGGATGAGAGCAGAGCACAGTTTGATGAAGCAGCGGCTCATATCTCGCTCCAGACCAAACAAACACAGACACAGATCAGAGCGGAGTTTGAGAAACTGCACCAGTTTCTGAGGGACGAGGAAGAGTCCAGGATGAAGGCTCTGAGGGAGGAAGAGGAGCAGAAGATCCAGAACATGAAGGACAAGATGGCCGCCCTGAGAAAAGACATGGAGGCTCTGTCCAAGACCATCTCAGAGACAGAGGAGCAGCTGAGAGCAGCAGACGCCTCCTTCCTGCTCCAGTACAAGACTGCAGAGGAGAGGCTGCAGCGCTGCCCCCTGGTGGAGAAGCCAAAGCTGGAACGATCAGATCTGATAGACCAGGCCAAACATCTGGGAAACCTGGGCTTCAACATCTGGATGAACATGAAGAAACTGGTGCAGTTCTTCCCTGTGGTTTTGGATTCAAACACTGCAGCCCCTGATCTCATTCTGTCTGAAGATCTGACCTCAGTGAGAAAAGGAGAGAAGCAGAAGGTCCCAGAGCACCCAGGGAGACGTAGTGATGGCTTTGTAGATGGATCAGAATGGTTTTTCTCTGGGACTCACAGCTGGGAAGTGGAGGTCGGGGGTAAGGAGTGGCTTGTGGGTGTGGCTGGACGTGTTCAGAGAGGAGTTGGCACTGAGAATGTAGGTTGGTTCATATGTTTCACTGATGGTAAATACTTTGCCTTTTCTCCCCCAGACACAGTTAAACGTCTCTCTGTGAAGAACCTGCAGAGAGTTCGAGTGAAGCTGGACTTTGACACAAAAACATTGACCTTCACTGACCTCGACACAAACACAGTCCTTCACACATTCACAGACTCTTTCACTGAGATCCTTCCATATTTATGCACACGTGATGCTCCTCTGAAGATCTCACCAAAGAGCATCACAGTAACAGTGTAGAATCTACAGCTCCATGTTACTGTCCTCTCTCTTTAATCAAGTTCCTGATGAAAAACAGTCAGAGCTCAAATTGCCTCCACTAAAACTCTGTTCATCCCGAGTCGTGTCACTGTCGATCTGTTTTGATTTAAATCTACACTTTATCAACATGTGAAGATATTTTTATGTTTAACTGGACCAGGAAATAATGAGAGTCTGTCAGTGTTTTATTCTATTATGTTTCTCTTTGTGGCTGTTTTTTGCTCTTACAGCCTAGGCCAGAGTAACCCCTCAATTGAAAGCTAAGACCGACAAAACTCATCTAAACGAATCTTCCTCACGTTGTTGCCGCATTGTCGTCACTTCTTTGACTTTTGTTTTGTTTCATTGCTTTATTTGTTTTGTTTTCGTCACTTTTTCATACATTTCTTCTCATGTTTCATCCTCGTTTCTTTTTTGTTGCTGTTTTGACACTTTTTCAAAGACGCTTTCAGATTTGGGTAAAGCCAAAGTGGGTTTAAGGCGGTGGTTAAGAGGTTAAAATGATCAGAACTAACCAAAAAGGTGCCCCGCCCACCGCTTTCAAATGTTCCTTTGTTCCAAGTTCCGTAATGTAAAAGTGGAAGAGCAAATTCACGTTATCAAAGAAAATCTGTAACTATTTGTCTCTTCAATAAAAAAGTGAATGTGAAAAAAATAATCTGTAGATGTTTGAAATTCTGAATCTTCACTTCATGTAATTAAACAATAAAGTCACATCAGCCTTTAAATAAGTTTGTGCGGCTCAATTCTTTTGTTTCTTTGAGCTGTTTACATTGATTTAGTTACTCGCGTCATATCATTCCACAGTAATGGAAGCTCTAAAGGAGTCGGCTGAAGCTGGAGCTTATGTGCGCCTACCCCTATATTCAATACTCTCAGTACTCGTGCATTTCACATTTGTATTCCCATTGGGAACTCAATAACAACTGTAACAATTCACATTACATTGTTAAAATGACCATAAGAATATGTAAAGGCACACACAACCACAAGCGTGTACCTGATGAGTTACTTTTTCCTATTACAATGACTTTTTCAACAATACAGTCAGTGATATAGACCTTACAATCTGCAGCATTTGACCTGGTAAGAGCTAGTAGCTACATTCCACATCAAACGTATATTGTCACAAGGTATAAAGATGACTGTACATTATTTGAGTTATATATCTATAATACAAGCATCAAGACGACTTCTGTGTTAAGAAGTTCTTCCATAAGGCATTTTGTGCTGAAGGATGACGTTATCACAACATCCTGCATACGACTAGACCGTGGTAAGCAGAAATACCAGAAAGTTCAATATATTAATCCAAGTATGATCATGTCAAAAGTCAGTATGTAAGTGGTAAGTTGGTTATTTAGTAAGTTTACACTTGATGTTAGGAAATACCAATTATAACTGACATAACTGATATGACCAGTCTCCATCTTTTGTTGTTACTCTTTTTCCAACATTTATTATTCTAGTAATGGTTGGTTAACCATATGTTTATTATATTTTTATCAATCTATTATGCAATTAGTAGGTTCAATAAAATCATCATTATTAACATTATTATGTAAGAATTACATGTTTTATCTTGATTACTACCTTATTGTCATTATTATTTCCACAGCAACTACATTCATTTTGATTATGATGTGAGCCCTATCTTGTGTTGTGCGTTAAAAGCCAGGGTGTGGGCCAGTTGGGAGTTCTCTTCAATAAATGAAAAACAAAGTCTTGTTTTCCTAAAAAAATGTCAAAAAAGTGAAGACGTGAGGAAAAAGCTCCATTTAGATGAGTTTTGTAGGTCTTAGCTTTCAAATCTGCCCTATAGGCTGTGACCTTCTGGATTTGGGTAAAGCTGAAATGGAGAAAATGCACGTGATTAAGGCGGGATAGAAAATATCTGGAGCTGTTTCCTTCTCTATCACTTCCTCAGTGAAGCAGCGCCATCTGCTGGTGAACAATGGTTACAGCATGTGAAGTAACTGGAGTAAATAGAGCTCAACAGTCCAGGACACTTCTGCTCCTTTACTGGGGTCTGGAAGTGATAATCCCATTTAGCATTGACTTTTCAAAACATTCAAATATTAAGAGTTTAAAAGAACGACCAGGCTCTGTGGTGTTATAGTAGTGATATTTACATATTATCTTGAAAACAATATATATAGAAATTGTCTTCAAGATAATATTGAAATTGCTGTTTGGAAGATATACAAATTTTTAATATTGAATTTATCTTCAATGTCAAGAAATATGGAGAATATGGGAGGACTGGGGAAAATGGGGCAGAAATGCAGAGGTGGATAATACTCAGCTACATTTACTCAAGTACATAAGTAACTTCTTGAAGAAATTGTACTTCTTAGAGTAGTTTTATCATACAATACTTTTCACTTCTACTTGAGTAAAATATAATGAAGTATCTGTTTCTTCCTTGAGTAAAGAGGCAAATGCTTCATTTTGATCGATGGAATAAATGTACAAGATCGTTTGGTCACTACTTTTTTACTTGGACTTGAGTGAAATATTTTCAAAGTAACGTTACTCTTACTTGAGTAAATATATCGGCTGCTCTGCCCACCTCTGGAGAAATGGGAGAAACAAGTGGAAGAAATGGCGGGAAATTGGGAACAAAAATAAAAAAAATGAGGGAATTTTGAAAGTGTTTTTTCTGTTCTGGACAATTATCCTTTAGAGACAAAGCAAAGTAAATTCAGATGTTTTCACTTCCTCGCTTCATCATCGTTATGGAGTAAGTCTGTAAGTAATACTGAGATATTCATTTTGTCAATATGGCCCAGTCCTGACAGGTTAACAGTGTGACCAGGTTTCTTCTCTTTAACTCACACTGGGTTTGTATCGACCTATTGTTCAGATACTAATGTAACATCACAGAACAGAACCACAAAACTGGGCCTGTGTACAGTCTTTAGACGGCTGCTTTTTAAATAGTAAACTCTTTATTCAGTCGCACATGAAGCTGATGCCTCCATAGTTTACAGTCTACATTTCTCATATTGGATATTTTAATACTATTTCATTTGTATCAAAGTTACATGAATGAAAGCTGCTCCCCGGGATCTCCGTCCATCAGCCGCGTCGGAAGCGTTTGGGGTCGATTTCATAAAATGAAGAACTACAGTGGAACCAGGTCAGGGCAAAAACAGGACAACGTTAGGGCTTTAGAGGGACTACATCCAAATCAGGCCAAAGAAGTGAGTACACTATTTCAGGAAAACATGAGACTGGAGCGCACCTCCTCCTCGCAGCTGGATGGACATATAGGGCTGACCAAACATCTGTGGAGCTGCTGTTCTCCTGTCCAGCCCTGGCTTTATGACGCTTTGTGAAAAACTCAGTCAATTAAGCGTTCTTATGAGATGGCACGCTTGTGTTTGCATCCACATTTATTCAGCTTCAGCCACACACGTTAACTCCTGCCGTCACAAAAAAACAAAAAACATCTCAACGCTTGTATCTTCACATTTCCGTCAAATGCTGATACAATTGAGTCAAATGAATAATTCAGATATTATTTGGTTAAGTTAGAGTCCGGACAGCGAGGTTTAACAAACGTATTGACCGGTTGGCCCCTGTGTTATTGTACAGTGCCTTGCGCCAGTACTAATGCAGAGAATCCAATCCAAGATGGCTGCCACTGACTGAGTGCTCCACAAAAGGTCTCAGCCTGCTACATTAATTTTGTCATCCTGACGTGGTGCTAGAAATTCTACTTGACACTAAGTAAAAGTGTGAAGTCTACTCTATCAGTACCGGTGTGTCTTTTCACAATCAACGCTCTGTGTGGTGAAAATGAGTGAGCATGAGTTTTCCCTCCAAACAAAGCAAAGGTGAAGTGACTGCTTACATTGAAACCGAGATATCACCTGTGCTAACAACTTTAAACAACATACAAGGCTCGCTCTCTACACTAAACCACCAAATTACGGAGATGGAGCATCGTGTAAACGCCAATGAAAATAATGTTGAGGATTTGTTCAAACGAGTGGCTGTGCTTGAAAAGGAAAATACATACCTGAAGAATAAAGCGGATGATGCTGAGAACAGGAGCAGGGCCAATAATCTTCGTTTTATTAATGACCGACATGGTTGGCTTCCTCACCCAGCTCATTCGTCACCTCTTCGGCATTGACAGTTTCGCCACACCGCCGCTGATCGAGAGGGCTCACCGTTCACCAGGACTAAATACCAAGAGCTATGGCAATTCCCCCGAGTAATTGTGGCAAAGTGAAGATCCTACGCCTAGCCAGGGAAAAGAAACAACTCGTCTTCCAGGACAGAACCATCTTCATCTACCCTGACTTCAGTGCAGATCTCATCAATATGATCAAATTAAGAAAAAGCTCCGTGAAGCAGGAATGAAATACTCTCTACTGTATCCGTCAACACTGAGTGTCATCATAGATGGGAGCCCCAAACTTTTCCGCTCCCCCGAGGAGGCGCAGGAATTCTTTCAGGGTGTTGATGCTCCTCCATAAAGTGAGTAGCTAACCTCAAAGTTATTGTCTTGAATTGTCCTCTCGCCTTTGTATTACTTTGTCACTACGACACGATGATATACACAGCTGTTTACTGAACAAACTCTCACTGTTACGCCTTTGAACAATACAAGCACTCTAATCTCCGAGCGATCAGCGTGATTTTATGTTTGCCGTATTTTGCGGCGTTGTGCTGTAAATCATACGTTATGTCATAGTTTATTATTCAACTGGTAGGCGGACGGTATGGACTGAATGACCATGAATAAGCTGTTCTGTATTTGGCCAGTTATGTGCCTACTGTCCTTAGTTGATGCTTACTGATGTATGGCCTGGTTAATTGCGAGGTCATCTAATTTTCTTTCTAGTACCAACATATAAAAAATAAGCCTAAGCAGGCTGAACCAGCTATTGCAGTGAGCCTTGTTTTAATGTCATTTGTTTGTTTTTTTGTCTGTTTGTTTTGCCTGTTGTAAAAATGTGTTTTGCTCCATACTGTCACAGCCCCTCAGGCCTCTCAAGCCACTCCCTGAGAGGCCATCTTCTCCCCTCCCCTTATTGTGTTTTGTAGGAGTGAAGACAGGTGTGTTGGAGCCCACAGCTGAGTCTGCTCTGCAATTAACAAGCTTCAAGAAGCAGATCCCAGACAGCTCAGCCCTGCCAGATCGTATTACTCGCTCCAGTTAGTGCTACGTTCCAGCTTTTGAATTTATACCTGTATTGTTGTTTGGACACTTACCAGTTTTCTCCGTTTCACTCCAGATCTTCACGCTCCAGCCACCTGCGCTTCACCCTGATCAGCTTCACTCACCTGTGCTCCTGGTCTTTGGTCCGCTCCACTCACCTGTGCTCCTGGTCTTTGGTCCGCTCCCCTCACCTGTGCTCCTGGTCTTTGGTCCGCTCCACTCACCTGTGCTCCTGGTCTTTGGTCCGCTCCCCTCACCTGTGCTCCTGGTCTTTGGTCCGCTCCACTCACCTGTGCTCCTGGTCTTTGGTCCGCTCCCCTCACCTGTGCTCCTGGTCTTTGGTCCGCTCCACTCACCTGTGCTCCTGGTCTTTGGGCCGCTCCACTCACCTGTGCTCCTGGTCTTTGGGCCGCTTCACTCACCTGTGCTCCTGGTCTTTGGTCCGCTCCACTCACCTGTGCTCCTGGTCCCCGGTCCGCTCCCCTCACCTGTGCTCCTGGTCTTTGGTCCGCTCCCCTCACCTGTGCTCCTGGTCTTTGGTCCGCTCCACTCACCTGTGCTCCTGATCTTTGGTCCGCTCCCCTCACTGTGCTCCTGGTCTTTGGTCCGCTCCCCTCACCTGTGCTCCTGGTCTTTGGTCCGCTCCACTCACCTGTGCTCCTGGTCTTTGGCCGCTCCACTCACCTGTGCTCCTGGTCCCCGGTCCGCTCCCTCACCTGTGCTCCTGGTCTTTGGTCCGCTCCACTCACCTGTGCTCCTGGTCTTTGGTCCGCTCCACTCACCTGTGCTCCTGGTCTTTGGTCCGCTCCCCTCACCTGTGCTCCTGGTCTTTGGTCCGCTCCCCTCACCTGTGCTCCTGGTCTTTGGTCCGCTCCACTCACCTGTGCTCCTGGTCTTTGGGCCGCTCCACTCACCTGTGCTCCTGGTCTTTGGGCCGCTTCACTCACCTGTGCTCCTGGTCTTTGGTCAGCTCCACTCACCTGTGCTCCTGGTCTTTGGTCCGCTCCACTCACCTGTGCTCCTGGTCTTTGGTCCGCTCCCTCACCTGTGCTCCTGGTCTTTGGTCCGCTCCCCTCACCTGTGCTCCTGGTCTTTGGTCCGCTCCCCTCACCTGTGCTCCTGGTCCGTCCCACCTGTGGGCTACTTGGATATTACCTGGAAACTTATCTTGGTCAATAAATACCTACCATATTTGCACTGCCTTGCTGAGTCTGCGCTTGAGTTCTTGCCTGATTCGTTACACATACCATCTCTCTCTCTCACCTCTCATCTCATATTTATTAAATGCGAGTAATAGAATCAACTAAGGGTTTTAAAATAATTCACCTCAATATTAGGAGCTTACTATCTAAAATTGATCTGCTTAGAGTATGGGTTTCTTATCACACACCCCATATTATTACTATCTCAGAAACATGGCTTCATAACAATATACTGGACGATGAAATAAAAATTAATACTTTATATACCCCGTGAACTGCTACCTTAACGTGGTGGGGTTGTTTGAGTGCCCGAATGATCCGAGGAGCTATGTTGTCTGGGGCTTCATGCCCCTGGTAGGGTCTCCCATGGCAAACAGGTCTTCGGTGACGGGTCAGACGAAATGCAGTTCAAAGACTCCTATGGACAGTAAAAAATCAAGGACCGTGACGTCGCCCGGTATGGCGCAGCCGGGGCTCCACCCTGGAGCCAGGCCTGGGGTTGGGGCTCGAATGCGAGCGTCTGGTGGTCGGGCCTCTGCCCACGGGGCCCGGCCGGGCACAGCCCGAAGGGACGACGTGGGCCCGCCCTCCTGTGGACCCACCACCCGCAGAGGGATCCGTAGGGGTCGGGTGCAGAGAGGACTAGGTGGCAGTCAAAGGCGGGTGCCTCGACGACCTGGTCCGCGTGCGCAGCTTCTGGCGTTCGGGACATGGAACGTCACTTCGCTGGGGGGAAGGAGCCTGAGCTTGTGCGGGAGGTTGAGAGATACCGGCTAGATATAGTCGGGCTCACCTCCACGCACAGCCTGGGTTCCGGATCCCAACTCCTGGAGAGAGGCTGGACTCTTCATTTTTCTGGAGTTGCCCGCGGGGAGAGACGGCGGGCTAGGGTGGGTTTGCTTATAGCCCCCCAGCTCAGCCGTCACGTGTTGGAGTTCACCCCGGTGAACGAGAGGGTCGCTACGCGGGACAGGTCTCTCACCGTTGTCTCGGCCTACGGGCCCAACATCGGTGCAGAGTACCCGGCCTTCTTGGAGTCCCTGGGAGGGGTACTAGATAGTGCTCCGACTGGGGACTCCATTGTTCTACTGGGGGACTTCAACGCCCACGTGGGTAACGACAGTGAGACCTGGACGGGGGTGATGGGGAAGAACGGCCTCCCCGATCTGAACCCGAGTGGTGTTCTGTTATTGGACTTCTGTGCTAGTTACAGTTTGTCCATAACGAACACCATGTTCGAGCACAAGGGTGTCCATAAGTGCACGTGGCACCAGGACACCCTAGGCAGGAGGTCGATGATCGACTTTGTAGTTGTGTCATCTGATCTCCGGCCGCGTGTCTCGGACACTCGGGTGAAGAGAGGGGCTGAGCTGTCAACCGATCACCACCTGGTGGTGAGCTGGATCCGCTGGCAGGGGGGAGGAAGCCGGTCAGACCTGGCAGGCCCAAACGTGTTGTGAGGGTCTGTTGGGAACGTTTGGTGGATCCCTCTGTCAGTAGGGTCTTCAACTCCCACCTCCGGAAGAGCTTCAACCAGATTCCGAGGGAGGTTGGACACATGGAGTCCGAGTGGACCATGTTCTCCTCCTCCATTGTCGATGCGGCTGCTCGCAGTTGTGGCCGTAAGGTCTCTGGTGCCTGTCGCGGCGGCAATCCCCGAACCCGGTGGTGGCGCCCGGAAGTAAAGGATGCCGTCAAGCTGAAGAAGGAGTCCTACCTGGCCTTGTTGGCTTGTGGGACTCCGGAGGCAGCTGAGAGGTACCGGCAGGCCAAGCGTGCTGCAGCTCGTGCAGTCACAGAGGCAAAAACTCGGGTCTGGGAGGAGTTCGGAGAAGCCATGGAGGAGGACTATCGGTCGGCCTCGAAGAGATTCTGGCAAACCATCCGGCGCCTCAGGAGGGGGAAGCAGTGCTTCACCAACACTGTTTAAAGTGCGGGCGGGGAGCTGTTGACCTCGACTGGGGATGTGGTCGGGCGGTGGAAGGAGTACTTCGACGATCTCCTCAATCCCACTGTCACGTCTTCCGATGAGGAGGCAGAGGCTGGGGACTCGGAGGGGGTTCGTCCATCACCCAGGCTGAAGTCACCGAGGTGGTTAGAAAGCTCCTCGGTGGCAAGGCCCCGGGGTGGATGAGATTCGTCCCGAGTACCTTAAGTCTCTGGATGTTGTAGGGCTGTCTTGGTTGACACGTCTCTGCAACATCGCGTGGCGGTTGGGGACAGTGCCTCTGGATTGGCAGACTGGGGTGGTGGTCCCTCTCTTTAAGAAGGGGGATCGGAGGGTGTGCTCCAATTACAGAGGGATCACACTTCTCAGCCTCCCCGGTAAGGTCTACTCCAGGGTGCTGGAGAGGAGGATCCGGCCGATAGTCGAACCTCGGATTCAGGAGGAACAATGCGGTTTTCGTCCCGGTCGTGGCACACTGGACCAGCTCTATACCCTACATCGGGTGCTCGAGGGTTCGTGGGAGTTCGCCCAACCAGTCCACATGTGCTTTGTGGATTTGGAGAAAGCGTTCGACCGTGTCCCTCGTGGTGCCCTGTGGGGGTGCTCCGGGAGTATGGGGTCCGGGGCCCTCTGCTAAGGGCTGTCCGTTCCCTGTATGACCGTAGCAGGAGCTTGGTTCGCATTACCAGCAGTAAGTCAGACTTGTTTCCGGTGCGTGTTGGTCTCCGCCAGGGCTGCCCTATGTCACCGGTTCTGTTCATTACCTTTATGGACAGAATTTCTAGGCGCAGCCAGGGGCCGGAGGGTGTCTGGTTTGGGAACCTCAGGATCTCATCTCTGCTGTTTGCAGATGATGTTGTTCTGTTGGCTTCATCAAATCAGGACCTCCAGCGCACACTGGGGCGGTTTGCAGCCGAGTGTGAAGCGGCCGGGATGAGGATCAGCACCTCCAAATCTGAGGCCATGGTTCTCCACCGGGAAAAGGTGGCTTCCCCGCTTCGGGTCGGTGGGGAGTCCTTACCTCAAGTGGAGGAGTTCAAGTATCTCGGGGTCTTGTTCACGAGTGAGGGACGGATGGAGCGTGAGATCGATAGACGGATCGGTGCAGCGTCAGCAGTGATGCGGTCGCTGTATCGGACTGTTGTGGTGAAGAGGAAGCTGAGTCTGAGGCAAAGCTCTCGATTTACCGATCGATCTACGTTCCCACCCTCACCTATGGTCATGAGATCTGGGTAATGACCGAAAGGACAAGATCGCGGATACAAGCGGCCGAAATGAGTTTCCTTCGCAGGGTGGCTGGGTGCACCCTCCGAGATCGGGTGAGGAGCTCAGTTACCCGGGAGGAGCTCGGGGTAGAGTCGCTGCTCCTTCACGTCGAAAGGAGCCAGCTGAGGTGGCTAGGGCATCTGTTCCGGATGCCTCCTGGTCGCCTCCCTCGGGAGGTGTTCCAGGCATGTCCTATTGGGAGGAGGCCTCGTGGAAGGCCCAGGACACACTGGTGGGACTATGTCTCCGAGCTGGCCTGGTGTCGCCTCGGGGTCCCCCAGAACAGCTGGAGGAGGTGTGCGTGGATCGGGAAGTCTGGGCATCTCTGCTGAGACTGCTGCCTCCGCGACCCGGCCCCGGATAAAGCGGAAGAAAATGGATGGATGGATGGGTATACTTTATATAGAGCTGATAGAGGCTTAAGGGGCGGTGGTGTGGCTACATACAGTATGTTTGTTCAAATCTTACAGCTGAGCAGATTATTCCAACAGCAGAGCCTGTTAACTTTGAATGCCTATTTGTTAAAATTATTTTTCATAATAATAAAAATCTGATTATTACTAACATATATAGACCTCCATCTGCTCCATCACATTCAATTAAATCTATTATTGATACAATTAATTATGTTAGGAATAACAGAAATTATAATTCTCGGTGATTTTAACTCTAATTGGCTTCAACGCTCGTCCTCTAATGATCGGAACTTAATAGCAAGTGCTAACCTCACTCAGCTAATAAAAGAACCAACTAGGGTCACCCAACACTCCTCCTCTTTGATAGACTGAATACTAACTACACACCCAGATAGAATTGTTACATCTGGTGTATTGTCTGATAGTTTCAGTGATCACTCAGTTGTTTTCTGTGTCTGGAAGATCAAAACGCCTGAATTTCCACCAAAATATATTAGAACTAGACAATGTAAAAATATAAATACTGAACTATTCTTATATGACCTTGCTAACATAAACTGGGCCAGAATGCAACTGATTCCCTCAGTAGAGGATGCATGGGACTTTTTCCACAGTGAAGTTCTAAGTGTAATTGATAAACATGCTCCATTCAAAACAATTTGTGCCAAAGGAAAACATCTCCCATGGATCAGCCCGGATTTAATAAGTCTTTTTAAGAAAAGAGATAAGGCCTGGGAAAAATATAGGTCATCTAAAGACGCTGCTGATTGGGACTGATATCGCCAACTCAGAAATGTAAAACACAAACACGGAACGCTAAATCAAATTATTACAAAGAAGCCTTTAATCAAAACTGGAACAACCCTAAACAGTTCTGGAAGCACCTGGATCATCTTCTAAACAGGTCAAATGACACCACTGACCATGTTCTTATAAATAATAATGTAATCTCAGAACCTCACATAATTTCTGAGGCCTTTAATGCACAATTTTCTTCCATAAACCGTGCATAGAGTTCTGAGTATGTGGTCTATCCCTTGGATGAAACTGAAGCATCATTTTCTTTCAGTGAAATTTGACCTTCTGATGTACTACAAGCGATCTCCGAAGTGAAACATAGCAGCTCTGGCCCAGATGGCCTTGAGACCAAATGTCTTAAACTTGGATCCTATATATTAAGTTACCCATTATCTGACTTGTTTAATTTGTCTTTACGTACTTCCTCGCTCCCTATTATTTGGAAAACTGCGAGAGTAACTCCAGTATTCAAAGGAGGTGACCACTCTGACTTGGGTAACTACCGTCCAATCTCTATTATCTGTAGCTATATAATTATCTCAATGAATTTAATATACTGTCTCCCTATCAATCTGCCTATCGTTCTGGCTTTTCAACAACTACAGCCTTAGTCAAATTTACAAATGATGTGTTCTCCTCTTTTGAACAAAATAAATGCACAGGTGCTATATTTTTAGACCTTTCAAAGGCTTATGATCTGGTTGACCATTACATACTCCTGGACAAACTTAAATCAGTGGGTCTTAGTAGAAACGCTCTTCTATGGTTTAATGCCTATCTACATAACAGACATCAATTTGTTGTTTATAAAGATGTAGTCTTCGTATAATGGAAAAAGGAGTTCCACAGGGCTCTACGTTAGGACCTCTTTTATTTTCTATATTTATTAATGACCTTCCTCTTGTGTGTACAAAATCCAAGTACATCTATATGCCGATGATACTGTTGTCTATGTATCAGGCTCTAACATGAGTCATCTCCAGAATCAGCTACAGGTAAATTTCAATTCAATTCAGAACTGGCTTAGAATTAATTTGTTAAAACTTAATATGAAAAAAAAATCACTGTATATGCTTTTTGGAACTCGCCACTCTCTACAATCTGCTGACTTGAACATTTACTTTGACAATGGCACTCCAATGGCCAAGGAGACCGCTGTGAAGTACCGAGGAGTCTGGCTTGATCCTGAACTTAACTTCAAATTACATATTGACTATATCATTAAGTGAACATACTCCTGCTTAATGCCACTTTATAGATCATCAAACTGCTTTACACCTCAAGTTAGAAGGAGAATAATCAATCACCTTATTTGACCAATTATTGACTATGCGGATAATGTTTATTTTAAGACTTATGATATACATCTTAAACCTCTTAATGTTTTGTTCAACACTCTTTGCAGATTCATTTTAAGTTGCCCGTATAGAACTCATCACTGTAATTTATACATCCAGCTTAACTGACTACAACCTGAGAAACGACGGCAGTACCACTGGTTTCTATTCATTTTCAAGTGTATTTATTTTAATTTACCACCATACTTGAAATGTTTTCTTGTCTCTTATACTTCAGTCTACCCTCTTAGATACTCTCAATATCCTACATTTACTGTTCCTACTGTGCATAAAGAGTTGGCCAGGAAGTCCTTCTCCTTTAGGGCTCCCTTTGATTGGAATCATCTGCCTGTATCACTGAGGTCTTTATCAACCTTTGGTCCTTCAAAATGTCTCTTTTTGTTTATCTAAAAACTGAATGCCACTGTTTGTAGTGTACTCTTGATTGGAATAACATAAATAACATTTTTATCTTTATTTTTATAGCTTTATTTGTTTTTCTATTGTAAAAAATATTGTAATTTCTGAGATGGCTGTGTGAGCTGGAGAGGGATCTGAGCAAAATTGTCTTTAATGTTTGTATATAACTGTTTGTTGTGTAACTTGTCATGTGTTGTCCTGTATTGTGTTCAATGTTTAAATCTTTTGGTCCCCCTTGAAAACGAGGTGCTGCATCTCAAAGGGTTTTCCATTAATAAAATTCAAATTCAAATTGAACACTCGTGCTAGCCCGGTGCAGTTTCCCCAAACTCATGCTACACTCAAGCTTCATCACCCGCTTTACAAACACATCAAAACTGATGTTCCTTACCTTAAAGTTACTGGTCAGGCTCTTTGTAATGATGAAGACAGGGGAACACGCTGTCCACCTGCCGAGGACCGCGAAAAGTCCTGCTCCTCCATGTGATAATCCGAGCTAAACTCTGAAGACACGATGCACGAGTGTCCTTCTGCTTTGGTTTGGTCAAATCTGTCAGTCCGTCCAACGATAAGCCTCCAGTATTCTCACTTTAGCCGTTTTTCAGCGGTTTACAGAGCCATGTTTACATTTCAGCCACTCTGAGGTGATGGAGGCGGAGCTGCATAAACACAGCTACGCAAAGCGGTGCTGATGCTCCGCGGGGCGACTGTGATACTAGCGCGGATAATGCCCAAATATGTTTTTTATGGAAAATAAGGTGCGGGTCAGATTTAATTGTTTGTCCTCGAGCCGCCTGTTGAAAAGGTCCAGTCTAAACTTTAAGTAAATGTAAAGTCAATGAAAATTCACTTTGTGAAAGTGGAGGGAACCAAACAACCACTTTTATAAAGTGGGGGGAAAAATCAACTTAAATTCGGAGGCGGCAAAAGGCACACTACTCCATTTATTAACATTAAATCAATAAGGCAGCCAAATGTCCTCAATCCCTGCGCCTCGTGGTGGCAGCTCCTCCAGACGCAGCCATCCCGCATGACCTCCTCAGCTCGTCTGCCTGGCGCCAGGAAACTTGGCCCAGATACCATGTGCGTCGCCGGCGAGGCCACAGCGACCCCTGGCGGCGCAGCGGTAGCATCACACACACCCAACAGCAGGGATTTACTATACAGTCCTAATTAACCCTGTTACACATGCAGCCTCGCTTCTGTCAGTCTGCCCCAGGGGAAACTGTGGCTACAAATGTAGCTCACCACCATCAGCATGGAGTGAATGAACCCCCCTCCCTTTCATTTGGGTGTGACTTGTGTCATAAGAAAAGCACTATACAAATAAGATACAAATAAGATTCCCTTCCCCCTTCATTGCACACGCCTCGTCCCAAACCAGGAAACACTGATCAGACACAAACGTCTGTGAAAACTGTGGAGCCTGGACTGAGGTGAGTCTGAAGGGTTTCTCACATAAATCGTGTTTAAATAGAGCTGAGAGTTACAGATCCACAGAGTCAGAGAACAGGAAGTGAGATCGTGTTCAGGGAGAGACTCTGACTCAGGTTTACAGGCTGAAACACGGAAGGGCATCTGACGCACCTGTAAGTAAGTAAGTGCTTTATTGTCATTGTACAAGTGTTTACTGTTTGCTGTTCCCACTTAATGTTTTGTAATTTTAGTGTAAACTTAAATATAGTAAATGGCCTCAACCTAATGAGCTTTTCTACCTTCATTAGTCCCAAAGTGCTTTACAGTAAAGAACCAGTCACCCATTCACACAGACACTGGAGGTGAAGTGGGTTTAGCCTTAAACAAATAAAGGACAAATAAAGTATTTTGATAGATTAATATTCCACACCTGTAACTGATGTTATTTGTTTTCTGTGTAGTTTAGTCCGTAATTGTTTATTTCCTGTTTGTTTGACTTGTTTAAGTATAACAGGCTCCGCCCCCAAAGACCTTTAATAAAACTCTAGACAGGACCAGAGGTGGGTAGAGCAGCCAAAACATTTGCTCAAGTAAGAGTAACGTTACTTGGAAATAATTTTACTCACGTACGTGGAAATCGTGAAATTTACAAAGAAATGTCAGAAAATACAGAAAAACTCAATTATTCTAAAATACATCGACTTCATGGATCAAAATGAAGCATTTGCAGCTGAAAGATTTACTCACAGTGGAAAAAGTAACAAAAGTAACAATTACTCGACTAAGAAACAGACACTTCATTATAACTTTCCTCAAATAGAAGTAAAAGCGTCTGATAAAACACTAAAACACTAAAAAGTACAAGTTCTTCAAAGAGTTACTCAAGTACATCTAAAATAAATGATATATTTACAGGTTGAAACTTCCCTAGTGCTGCTTTAAGTCCAGCTCTTCTTTCATTTTGTAGTTTTGTTTCTTATCTATCTATCTATCTACTATTTTATTTCGAGCTAAAGAAGAAAAGAAAAACAGAAATATATATATACATAATAAAAGAAAAAAGAAAAAAAAATAATTTACATTACAGCTCGAAAAGGAGTGGGAAGAAGACAAGCTTATTGACTCCCACCCCTGTTCATAAACTTCAATAACAATAACTGACAACAGTGCATATTTCTTACCATTTTTCAAAACGACTATCAACCGAGTTGGTTACATATTAACAAATGCGACACTGCATTATACCAGGTCAACATTCACAGTATCTCACACGCTCAACATTCACAGTATCTCACACGCTACAACCAGTGTATTATTTCTGTCTCCCATACAGAATTCATTACCATGTTGGCATTACCGTTATTCACCATCACCATTACAACCCATATAACATTACTCTGTATCAAAGTGTTTGAATGATACATAAAATACTCCACATTTATTCATGAAAGGTACAGTAATCGCAGACTGATTGATGTTCATGATAACAAGAATAGTCTTAATGATATGTGTTAAAAGGGATTCGGGGCTTTTCTTTCTTTTTCTTCTTTTCTGTGACTGGACCAGCTGCCAGAGGGGAGCAGCCCCCGAGCAACCGGACCATCATTTGTTAAGTGTCCTATACTATGCATTAAAAGAGACAATTTTAGGAGTCTGCTGCCAGAAGAGGGTTTCCTCGAGCTGCCGGCCCCCACATGTCTGCCCTGTACTATGGGTTATGTTGAATGCGGAGTACATGGATATGTGCATGTTTTACTTCTAAGAATTTAATTCCTTTATATTACCATCAGCATCAATAGCAGTACTGCTGTCTGAATCGATTGAGTTGGATTCTAAGAATAATCTATAGATTGTTAGGTATTAATCCTAGACTATTACATTTAAAGTTAAAATAGTGATGATAACAACACAACAGCAACAACAATAACAATGGCAATAACAACTGCAATAGTATAATAGTAACAACCACAATATACTTCATTATTAGTTAGATCTGACCTTTAAAGTATACAGCACTTTGTGACACCCATTAGCAATCAAGTACCCATTTCCTCCTTCTGGTACTTTGACCATACCATTTTTTTATATCTTGATTTGAAATGATGAATATTTGGACATTGTTTATATTCTGCCCCCAATTTGTTCCAGAGTTTAACTCCACATACAGACACAAACATACTTTTCCTAGTGGAAGACACTGCTTGAACCTTAAAGTTGTCACACCCCCTCAGGTTATATCCCCCTTCTGTGCGTGCAAAAAGCATTTGTATCCTTGCAGGTAGCACATTTTTGTTGGCTTTAAACAGAAGTTGGGCAGTAGAGAAATCAACTAAATCATGCATTTTTAACAGTTTAGACTGCAGAAATAATATATTAGTGTGATCATAATATCCTACTTTATGTATAATTCTTACAGCCCGTTTTTGGAGTATAACAAGGGGGTGTAATGAGCTTTTATAGTTATTGCCCCAAACTTCTACACAGTAGTTTAGATATGGCAAAACTAATGAACTATATAACAAAAATAATGCATTGTAATTTAAGAAAAACTTTGCTTTGTTAATGATTGAGATACTTTTGGAGACTTTACCTTGTATGTGTCTTATGTGTGGTTTCCAGCTTAATTTACTGTCAATGATGACTCCTAAGAATTTAATTTCTGATACTGTATCTAAGACTACACCGTCTATGTTTACTGAGTCTGGTTTTCCATTATAATTACCGAAAAACATTACCTTTGTTTTATTTAGGTTGAGGGACAATTTATTAATGTCCATCCATGTTTTTAATTTCCTTAGTTCACAGTTTATGTTAGTTACTAAATTACTATAATCTTAAAAGCTGAAAACTCTTGACTCTTTGATTTCTGTGATTTTTTTGCTCCATAAAGTTTTTCCTTTCACTGGTTTTCAAGTTTTAGAGTTTTCTGTTTCAAATTGTCGTGACTTTCTCCGTTTCCAAACCTTTTAATAACGACTTTCACTCCATCTGACCCGTCCTTTTTTGTTATTTCTAATCTTCAGAGCTCTTTCCAACATGGAGTCCAGACTGGAGCAGGTCCTGAGCTGTCCATCTGCTGTGAGCTCTTCAGAGATCCTGTGGTTCTGACCTGCAGCCACAGCTTCTGTAAGGTCTGTTTGGAGAACTGGTGGGAGGACAAACCACTGAAGACCTGTCCAGTCTGTAAGAGAAGGTCCTCGAGGGATAATCCTCCAAGGAACCTGGTCCTAAAGAACCTGGTGGAGACGTTCACAGAGGAGAAAGGGCAGACTGAGAAAGCCTCAGACCAGAGAGAGCAGCTGAGGAGAAACATCAAACCTCTACAGGACAAACTGAAGGTAAGAGACCTCCTCCTCCTGTTCCAGTCAGAAGAACGTGTCCACAGAGCTCTGTCCGAGCAGACCGTCTCCTGCAGCATCAGCCCAGAGGAACATCAACATGTCCTGCTACAGAAAGGGAAGTCTGACTCTAAATAACTCTGATGTTTCTCCTCAGGTCCTGGATGAGAGCAGAGCACAGTTTGATGAAGCAGCGGCTCATATCTCGCTCCAGACCAAACAAACACAGACACAGATCAGAGCGGAGTTTGAGAAACTGCACCAGTTTCTGAGGGACGAGGAAGAGTCCAGGATGAAGGCTCTGAGGGAGGAAGAGGAGCAGAAGATCCAGAACATGAAGGACAAGATGGCCGCCCTGAGCAAAGACATGGAGGCCTCTGTCCAAGACCATCTCAGAGACAGAGGAGCAGCTGAGAGCAGCAGACGCCTCCTTCCTGCTCCAGTACAAGACTGCAGAGGAGAGGCTGCAGCGCTGCCCCCTGGTGGAGGAGCCAGAGATAAAACTATCAGATCTGATAGACCAGGCCAAACATCTGGGAAACCTGGGCTTCAACATCTGGATGAACATGAAGAAACTGGTGCAGTTCTTCCCTGTGGTTCTGGATCCAAACACTGCAGGCCCTGATCTCATTCTGTCTGAAGATCTGACCTCAGTGAGAAAAGGAGAGAAGCAGAAGGTCCCAAAGAACTCAGGGAGATGTAGTGATGGCTTTGTAGGTGGATCAGAAACATTTGTCTCTGGGACTCACAGCTGGGAAGTGGAGGTCGGGGCGAGTAAGGTCTGGTCTGTGGGTGTGGGTGGATTTGTTCAGAGAGGAGCGGAGGAGGAGTATGAAAGTTGGTACATACGTTTCACTCGTGGTAAATACTCAGCCTTTTCTCCCCTAGACACAGTTAAACATCTCTCAGTGAAGAACCTGCAGAGAGTTCGAGTGAAGCTGGACTTTGACACAAAAACATTGACCTTCACTGACCTCGACACGAACAAAGTCTTTCACACAGTCACAGACTCTTTCACTTGGATCTTTCCATATTTAATCACACGTGATGCTCCTCTGAAGATCTCACCAAAGAGCATCACAGTAACAGTGTAGAATCTACAGCTCCATGTTACTGTCCTCTCTCTTTAATCAAGTTCCTGATGAAAAACAGTCAGAGCTCAAATTGCCTCCACTAAAACTCTGTTCATCCCGAGTCGTGTCACTGTCGATCTGTTTTGATTTAAATCTACACTTTATCAACATGTGAAGATATTTTTATGTTTAACTGGACCAGGAAATAATGAGAGTCTGTCAGTGTTTTATTCTATTATGTTTCTCTTTGTGGCTGTTTTTTGCTCTTACAGCCTAGGCCAGAGTAACCCCTCAATTGAAAGCTAAGACCAACAAAACTCATCTAAACGAATCTTCCTCACGTTGTTGCCGCATTGTCGTCACTTCTTTGACTTTTTTTTGTTTCATTGCTTTATTTTGTTTTGTTTTCGTCACTTTTCATACATTTCTTCTGTTTCATCCTCGTTTCTTTTTCGTTGCTGTTTTGACACTTTTGTTGGCAAGACACTTCCCCCTCCTTGCCTCCAGTGTCTGCATACACTGGTGTATGAATGAGAGAGTAAATGGGTAACTGGTTCCTTACTGTCAAGTGCTTTGGTTCTAATGAAGGTGGAAAAGCGTTATATAAGTTGAGACCATTTACCTTTTTTTCTCTAAGTACCTTTGCAAGTGGAAACTTTTTCACTTTTACTACAGTAGAATTTTAATCTGATACTTTTGCTTTTACTGGAATAAATGTGTTATCCTCGTATCTGTACTTTTACTCAAGTAAGAAAATGGCGTCCTTCTTCCAGCACTGTTTGAACCGTGAGTTCCCAGTCGTTTCTAAAGAAACGCTGTTAAAATCGAGTAAAGGTTGGTTTAAACAAAAGCTGCCTCTGGCTTTATTTGACTACAGGAGCAGCTACATTTGAATTCTCCCTAAAGGAACGAGCCCTTTTCACACTGATCAATGGTTACCTTTATTTCCATATTTTTAAATACTGCGTTGGAAAGGGACATATTTGACTAAAGCCACATGCAAAGATCAGGCCACAGCACCTTCTTTACCAAACCCAAAATACCAGCGGCCATTTCCATGATCCTGTTTATGTTTCTCTGTTTTATCTTAATCATATTTAAAGGTGTGAATTATTGATTTATTCAGTGTGATGTTGTTGGTTTTGGGGGATTTTGTGTTAAGGTTTTGTGTGTGTTATTTTTAAATATGTTTTCTTTGTGTTGAAGTCAGAGACAGTAAATGCAGAATGGACTGAGTGGGTGAAACAGCTAAATGAAAAACATAGGACGATGCTGTGCGGTGAAAAAGGCAAAAAAGATCATTTAATCGTCCGAAAGTGAGACTTACCCTTCTTTGTAATCGGTCACATGTTTGCTCTCCTATTATACATATTTTATGTTGTAGACTTTTGCACATCATTTCAGAACCATAAAACAGACACTTACCGTATTTTTGTTTTGGAATCTGATTGTCTTTCAAACCATGACTGAAACCTTTACTATAATGTAGGGCTGTTACGATAATTACTATATCGACTTATCGTTCAATAAATAACAGATAAACGATACTTTTTTTGGGCTCGATATTTATCGTCTATACATTTAAAGCATTTCCCCCCTATTTTTTTCATTGTAAAACTTTGATTTCTAACTGAAGCAAATTGAGTTACATTATATTGTATGTTTATTGCAGCTTGTGTGGTATTTTAGGATCTGATGAGTTGAAAGTATCGATAGAGTCAATAATATCGTTTATCGCGATACTTTCCTGCCTCAATATATCGAACTTCAAATGTGTTATTGTGACTACTGTAGTAAATGTTTAATGATGGGCAATTTGAGAAGATAAACAACCTCTTAACCCGCGCCTAAACGGAGCAGATTTCCTCCAGTTTGTCATTACCCAAAAACAACTGGACAAGAAGCGACAAAAACGAGATGAAAATGAGTCGAAAACAAGGAATAATCCTGTGTATGAAGCTTCTAAAGGTGTCAGTGTTGAACTGTGACAGCAGGGGGCGCTGTATATTCATGTTTAGTCGGTGTTTCAGAGGGAGCTGGTTTGAAAGACAATCAGATTCCACAACAAAAACGGTAAATCTCTGTTTTATGGTTCAGAAATATACACAAAAGTAACATAAAAACATAAAATAGGCTTAAACCTCGAGTGCCCAGTCGTTCACTAAAGAAATGAGTAAAGGTTGGTTTAAACAAAAGCTGCCTCTGGCTTTATTTGACTACAGGAGCAGCTACATTTGAATTCTCCCTAAAGGAACGAGCCCTTTTCACACTGATCAATGGTTACCTTTATTTCCATATTTTTAAATATTGCGTTGGAAAGGGACATATTTGACTAAAGCCACATGCAAAGATCAGGCCACAGCACCTCCTTTACCAAACCCAAAATACCAGCGGCCATTTCCATGATCCTGTTTATGTTTCTCTGTTTTATCTTAATCATATTTAAAGGTGTGAATTATTGATTTATTCAGTGTGATGTTAGTTTTGGGGGATTTTGTGTTAAGGTTTTGTGTGTGTTATTTTTAAATGAATAGGGCAAAAAAAAACATTTTATTTAGATGACCTTTCCTCATTCATTTCAATGGACGAGAGCTGATGTGACGGAGACGTTGCTCCTTCTATATGTGGGCGATTCCAGAGACGCCGTCTGTATCTGTAGCCTCTCACAGTAGAAGTTGAGGTGCAGTACTCAGCCTGTGGCCTGTTCCTTTTACACCTGTGAGTCACATTTTAAAGGGACTAGATGGAATGATGTATTTTCCTCCCCATGCTCCAGCAATGTCCTCGAGAAGAATGAGCCCAGACCTTTTCACCACAAACTGCCGCTAAACTCCTGCACTGTCTCCATCATGCACGAGCTTAACAGAGACTGCAGTTACACGTAAGACCTGAGGTGGCAGTGGCGAGTTAAAAAACTTCCATCTCGTCCCTTTAATCTGTTTGTGTCATTGTAAAACTTAATCCTGAATAAGTAAAACCTACATTACTGTTTGTTCACATGTTACCTTCTGTTGTTACGTTTGAACTCAAATAAACTTTAAAAAGATCATCTGACTCTCCCTGGTCATTTCAAGTGGTTTAATCAAGACGAGCAAATTATGTCGGGCTGAGGCTCTCCAGTGGTTCAGGTACTTTGTTTATGGAAGACCCTTTTCTTCCTGTTGCATATTAAACCCTAACCCTGCCCGGAAGTCTGAGGCTATGATTAATTTACCGTAAATTAAAAATAAAATAAAGAAAACATAAACATTGAGACATTTTATCTTTATATAAATGAGTCCAGATGGTGGCGCTATTTTGGCGTTTGTTAGCGTTAAAAAACGTGGGAATAGACAGGAAAGGTGTTCGGTCCAAATGTTAGCAGTTGGCTAGTCCGTTAGCATTAGCCTCAAACATGGCAGATTCTGAAGGATCCAGAGGTTTCCAGCTGTTGTCCACATTTTGGTTTCTGTCTAAGCCAAATCGTTAATGAATGTACCGGCCTTTGGAGATTAATTCATAATAATCTGGACTCTCACTCACGCTTTACACAGCTGCCCTGGGATAGACTTACAGAAATGTGGCTGCCAATCTGCGCCGTTGGCCCCTCAGATCAACCACTCACTCACACACTATATTCATTCTGGCCTATTGTACATGTTTTTAGTGCAGAACATGCATGTGCCACACACAGTCAAGGTTCAAAGTATTTGTCATTCCCACAAAGAACATGACAGAACGAAGCTCGGTCCTCGAGGCCCAGTGATATGTGCCTAAATAAAAATATCACTGATAAAGAAACCTCTGGACAGTCTTTTATGAGAAAATTACTTTTTATTAGTTTTTTATTTGAAATCCTACTGACATCAATTAAAAACATTCATACTCTCAAACAATAAAACAGATAAAGTGTACTCAAGTGAGTGTTAAAAGCCAGTCTGAATAAATGCATCTTGAGCCTGGATTTAAAAATGATGAATCTCTTTTCCAGGGGAGTCCTGCATCTTATTGTTTCAAAAACATTTGTATGTAAATAGATTTGTGCGTGCGTAATTTCCCTCTCCTCATTCAGCCTCTCCACCTCCTCACTCTGTGCTGGACCGTGAACTCTATGGAAGATTTTTCATCAAAATGTGAAATTTATGCTTTGAATCTTTTTAACATTGAAATAACATGTTTGAATTTTGTTCAGTCACTGAATATTCACTGCTCAGGGGTTTTAAATTGAAAATGAGAAATTCACCTTTATTCATTTTCAATACATCCAATTCAACAGTCTAAAGTGTAAAATTTGCAATAAAAAATTCAAACACATAAATTCCCCTTTGAAATATTCAATATTTAAAGAATCAAGCCCTTAAATTCAACAGTAGAAATTCAGAGAGTGAAATTCACACAGAACATCCTGGACATCCAGGCCTGAGCAATCGATCCTGGATGACTGAGAGCCGAGACGCAGGATGTTTCCTGTTGGTTTGTGTTTTTAGTGGGCGGGACTTACAGATGAGGAAAGAGGAGTTGACAAGTCAAATCTAAGAATTTTGATTGGTCCCTTGCACTGCTTGCTGATGAACCAGAATTTGGCTCGACTCTGGCTCGATTGCTCAGGTCTTTGTGTCCAGGATGTTCTGTGGGAATATTTCGGTGTGAATTTCACTCTCTGAATTTCGACTGTTAAATTTAAGGGCTTGATTCTTTAAACATTGACTATTTTAAGGGGGAATTTTGACATTTAATTTTTTTTTCTACTGATAAATTTTTTAACTGTGAATTTAGACTGTTGACACTTTTAATTATGTGTTGAATATTCAGTATCTGAAATTCGAGGACAAAACATATTCAAACATGTCAGTATTAAAAAATATTCAAAGCAGAAATTCACTGACATTTAAAATTCACATTCTGATGACGTAAAAAAAAATCTTCCATAGAACTCTTCCTCCTCCTCCGTGAGCTCCTGGCCCCGCCTCTACATCTCCCCCCTCTGTGCTGGACCATGAACTGCTCCAGCAGCTTAAACATGCAAAGAAAAATAACTTTTCTGCCTAATATTTCTTCGTTAGCATAGCTGCTTCATTGAAATAAAATGACAATTATGCAACTGATGTTATCCATCTAAATAAGTCATACTCTCAAAAGCATTAAACCTGTCATGTGCACTTTAAGGGGAAAACAAAAAAGAGAAAAATCTCCAATTATTCAAAAAATACTTAACAAATGCTGAATTATCAATATAGTTTTCTACTCATTAAAGATACAAAGACATGGAGAGGAGCAAAGTGGTTCAACAGCCCATATTAATAGGGATGCAGTGTGTAGTGGCTAAATACCCTGTGCTAATAGCCACTATTGGTTGAAGGTGTCAAAGGTTCTTTAAGCACGCGTGTCTTCAAGAATACCAAAAGAGTCCATTGGTGTCATTCAAACAATTATTTATTTTAGCTCACCTTTTGCCTTAAATGAACACAAACCAAAGAACTCTGAGTATGACACGGTCAAAAATCATATCGCCTCTGCACCTTGCAACACCTGGTGCCAATTTCCTGTCCCTTATAACAGGTGTGTCTCCTTACAAGAAAAGACCCACAGTGCCCCATAGAGGGAGGAGGCACACATACACAGGACAGTCAAAATGGCTCCTACACTTCTGTCAGTCTGAACACCACTGAGTGTGGAGTGAATGTGATTGTCTCATTTAAAGCGCTTTGAGAGTATGTCTGTGAAAGGCGCTATAGAAATAAAGATCTTCTTCAAAACAGCTTATTTCAGCTTTATTATTAAAGGTTAAAGTGTACTTTATTGATGTGTTTTCATGTGTCTTGTTGTCCATTGTCCATTGGTGGACAATAAAGGTTTCATATTCGTAACACACAGAAAGGCCCCATCCTGGTGGGAATCGAACCCAGTGTGAAAAACATCGCTTACAGCTGCACCACTGCGCGTTTACTACATTTTTTTGTCTCACTCCCATTTCTTGTTGCATATTAAACCATGCAAAATATGATTTTTTTTTGCCATCTTTCAAATGATCTCAAACTTAGAACTGTGTGAATTATCATTTAGTTCAGAGGCCACTTTTAAACACTAAGAACATATTAGGCTGTATAGCAGGGGTTCTCAAAGTGTGGCCCAGCAGCCGAATGTTGAACTGGCACACATCACCAGAGATCGTCCTTTTTACAATTCTACACAATTTAAACATTTTTAAACATTTGATTGTGTGAAAGAGCTGGTTTTAAGTGTAAATAAGGTTCGCTGGTTAAATGATACAGTATATATATACAGTATACATTAAGATGAGTTTAAAAAAAATGTGTCAGAGCTCTTAATTTGTATTCATGAAATATGGCTTTAAAATGAATGAACACCAAGCAGAAAACAGAGGCAAATCTTGTTAAACCCACTGGCGTAGCAAGGGTACCAAGGGCCTCAAGCAAGAATGTCAGTTGGGGCCCTCTGGTGGCCGATCGGTGTACTGCACACTGGGAGAGAGGATGTCATTTGGGCAGGAGCGGGTCACCTGAGAACTCGCATAATGCAGTTCTCTGCATAAGTTTTCCTCAGAACAGAAGGCTGAGGTTCTTTAGGTCATGAAGAGAGTTACAATAAACTGGTTTCACTATTAGAAATATAATCTGGTGGAGCCATGAGTAAAAAAGTCTGTCCACTGCTCATTAAAAGTTAACATTAGGGAACCATGATTCACTAAAGCAGCAGCAGGATGGGGATAAACAGCGCCCCAGACCCTTGGTGGAGAGATGATGTAACTGCATCACCAAAATCATGATGAAGGCTGTATATATCAAGCGTTTACTGCAGATATCTGAAAAACGGGTTGGTGCATTGGGGCCCTTCACAGTTGGGGGCCCCAGGCAGCTGCCGGCCTTGCCTTATGGCAAGCTACGCCTCTGGTTAAACCCGTTGGTGTGTTTTAAGTACATTTGATGTTTAATGCTAAAGCTGCTAAGCTTGCGAATACATTTGGAGACTTTCAAAGACATTTGATGTTGTTTTGTCCATCCCATCACACCAAGAAAAAATCCCTGAATCCCTGATTGACCCAGATTACTGTGAACACACACACAAATTATTACAAATAAACTGTTTACTTTATTTGTACATTACACAATTCTTTTTGATGCTAACTTTAAGGTGTCTCTATTCTGATAACATAAACAGAGCCTCAATCTGGAAAATGCTTCACTCAATAATCAGTTCCTCCCTCTGCCGCTGTGAGGCGCTGTCGCTTCACTCTGACCCAGTGACCGAAAAAGCCACGGAGCCCTGATGCAGAGTTGACTTCACACACACGCGTCAGTTTTCCCTCTCAGTGGATTATTCTGCAGCTGTCGTTCACCGTAACCTCAAAATAACCGCAGGTATGAGGCAGACAAGTTTACTCCAGAAAAATCAGCTCTTGGAAACCTTTTTAATGATGTCCTCCGCGCGTAACGTGGAGCCCGACGCTAGCGCTAGCCGCGTTAGCTCCTGGCCCACAAGTGTAAACATAGCAGAGTAGAAAATAAACTGATGTTCTTGCGGAATGTGTGATGTGTGGGTGAAAAATGTGGTTATTGCATTTGACATTTGCTAGTTTAGAAGAAGACCAGCTGCTGTGACTTGGATATCTGAGCTAATGTGGACATTTGGCATAAACATAAGTTGCTTTGAGTCTGATGATTGCCAAAAGCAGCAAATTGATCAATGTATTTAAACCATTGCTGCAGTCTACGTTCATTTACCATTTACCATATCATGGAAAATTTAGGGGGTTTTGTCTTCAGTCAAGCATGTCAAACACGTGGTTATCAGTAGTGTGTCTCCATGTGGCAGCCCTTCTTTGTTCTTTATATTTTGTTGAATAGCAGATGTTACAGCTCAGTGTGGACAGATTCTTCCATAGGTCATATCCACTCACTGCAATTCAAGAGTTTGCTCAAAACATCAGCTCCCCCACGATTTGAACAGGCATTTAATGACCCTGTAACTGTTTTTTTTGTGGTAGAGAAATAAGATGAACAGTGGGCAGTCTGGGGCATTTCGGCTCAGACTGCTGCTTCTGCAATCCGACCCTGGATAAAGCAGAAGAAAATGGATGGATGTTTAGTGATTTGTGAAAACAGTTCATGTGAATGCAAAGTTTTTTTTTAATCAATTGTGAGCTTGCTAGTTTTGTGACCCTGAAAAGTGTCCCTGAAAGTAGTGACGTGTGCTTATAAACTCATCCCTGTGAAGTATTGTGATGTTAGAAATGAAATAGGAATGTTGGGGTTAAGTTTGGACACAGCCAACACCTTAAACTTTCACTGCCTCTTTTATTGTCATGAGAAAAATAATTAAATCAGGTATAGGGCCTTTAAATAACACTTTATGCAATTTTAGCTCAATAAAAAACTGAAACTGGATATACAAATCAAAACATGAGTCATTTCAAGTCTTTATTTAAACCGAATCGAGTCAGACATTTTTGAGAAGGCATCAGCTCCAATGATTTGATCTATTATAATGTGTGTGATGGCAAGTTGGTCATCTTTATCTTTGTGTCTTCGCTTTTTGCTTCTCATCCTTTCGCTCTGATACAGTGCCTCTCGAAAGTACTAATACACCTTGAACCTTTGCACATTTTGTCATGTTTACAACCATAAACAAAGGTTTTATTTTGAATGTTTTACTGAAAGTTCACACACAAGTAACAAAGTGAAGTGAAAGCAAAATGATACATGATTCTGTTATTTTACAAAAAAAATATTAAAGTGAATAGTGGGGCGTGCATAAGTATTCATACAGCATTTTCTGAGTGCATTAAATTGCCTTTATAACATTCCTAATGATCCAGAATGTTCACACCTTGCCCTAACCATTAAATAGAGGCCACCTGTGTGTAATCTACTCTCAGTATAATTCCAGCTGTTCTGTGAGGGCCTCAGAGCTATGGTCAGAGTGTATTGGTCACTAAACAACATCATGAAGGCCAAGGAGCTCACCAGAGAGGTCAGGGATAAAGCTGTGGAGAAGTTTAAAGCAGCGTTAAGTTATACAAAGATTTCCCAAGATTTGAACATCTCACGGAGCACTGTTCAATCCATCATTCAGAAATGGAAAGAGTATAGCACCACTGTGAACTTACCAAGACACGGCCGTCCACCTAAACTAACAGACCGAACAAGGAGAGCACTGGTAAGAAATGCAACCAAGTGCCCTAAGATAACTCTGGAGGAGCTGCGACGTACTGCCGCTGAGCTGGGGGAATCTGTCCATGGGACAACTATAAGTCGTACTCTACACAAATCTGGCCTTCATGGACGAGTGGCAAGAAGAAAGCCATTATTGAAAGGAGGCCATAAGAAATTCCGTTTGAAGTTTGCTAGAAGTCATATGGAGGACACAGCTACCATGTGGAAGAAGGTGCTTTGGTCAGATGAGACAAAAATTGAACTTTTTGATCCAAATGCAAAACGTTATGTATGACACAAACCTAACACTGCTCATCGTCCTGAGTGCACCATCCCCAGTGTCAAATATGGTGGGGGGAGCATCATGCTATGGAGCTGCTTTTCCTCAGCGGGGACTGGGAAGATTGTAAGAATAGTTGGGAAGATGGATGGAGCCAAATACAGAGACATTTTGGAGGAAAACCTGCTGGAGTCAGCAAGAGAATTGAGGCTGGTGCAGAGATTCACCTTCCAGCAGGACAATGACCCTAAACACAAAGTTAAATCTACAATGGAATGGTTTAAAAACAAACATATTAATGTGTTAGAATGGCCCAGTCAAAGTCCTGACCTAAATCCTATTGAAAATCTGTGGAAAGACCTGAAAACTGCTGTTCACAAACGCTCTCCTTCTAATGTGACAGACCTTGAGTTGTTTTGTAAAGAGGAATGGGCTAAATGTCAGTCTCTACATGTGCAAACCTTGTAGTCATACCCCAGAAGACTTGCTGCTGTTATTGCAGCAAAAGGGGGTTCCACAAAGTATTAAGTCATGCTGTATGAATACTTATGCACGCCCCACTTTCACTTTTCTATTTTTTGAAAAATAACAGAATCATGTATTATTTTGCTTTCACTTCACAGTTGTCTGTTACTTGTGTGTGAACTTTCAGCCAAAAATTCAGAATAAAATCTTTGTTTATGGTTGTAAATAGTGCTGGGCGATATGGAAAAAACTTATATCATGATATGGATTATTTTATATCACGATAACGATACATATCACGATATACCACAATAAAGTCAGTTTTCAGTTATTCTTTGAAAAGTTTGACAAAAATATCATTGCTTACTTTTTTTCAACTTTATTTTGAAGCAGTGGGTTTGCTATAGATAATTTATATAGCATATATTGTCAATGTCAGGAAAATGTGAGACTGCAGGATAAATGGGCTAAACATGATCTGACCAGAGTCAACACGAATTTAACAACAGAAATGTGTAAACTCGTGCGTAGAGAACGACTTACTCAGAGCATCATCTGCTCCTCAATATCAAGGCTCATATTACACTAAAACAAATGTAAATTGGAGCTTATTATCGCCATTTTCTCAACTTTAATGTAATGTTTAAGAAACAGTGGGCGAGCAGTTTGTATTGTACGTCTTTAGCTGCTCTACGCGCTGCCCGATCCGTCTCTTACCTCCTGCACCACGCCTCTCCTCTCTTCTCTCTTGTGTGTTTAATCCAGATCCACGCGCTAAAAAGATCCATCACTAAAAAGCTGTTTAGTTGCCGTGCGTAAAGCAGAGTGAAACCACGCGGTGTTTAACAGGGAGAGAGAGCCCCGCGTGTACGTCCATTAGATGTCGCCGTTGCTACAGCAGGTGTGGCGGCGGACAGAGATATCGTAAAGCAGGGTGGTGTCGCAAAACCACAAGGCAGAGTTTCTTTGCGAAAAGTTCTTTTTTATTCTTGTTTAAAATCACTTAATATAAACTTAGAGGATGCATAGTGACAAGACAACACTAATACATTCTTGTGGCCTATTTAATGACATATTTGCTTTAATAATTGATTAAATTAGGTTAGAAACGATAGAAGAGAAATGGCACGATAGGCACTTTTCTATCGTCCCCACGATATGTATCATCATATCGCCCAGCACTAGTTGTAAACATTCAGTGGCGGCTGGTGATGTGAAAACCATGGGGGGGCTGTTGCCTCTAACTACCTTCAATTATATTTAAAAGATACTTATAAACATTGTTTTTAATTTCAAAAAGAAAATTATCTTTGGGGTATTTAATTTTATTTTATGCAGAATATAATCAAAACTACACTTATTGTTTAGTTTTATTCAACTAAAAAAAAAAAAAGCATGGAATGAATTTATGGTTTTGGAAAATCTTTTTTCTGACGAAAGGAAATCAAAGTGTAAAGATAGTGTATACATATTTTTGTTTTGCACCACAGATTTGTGTTTCGTACCAACAGAACAAAGGCAGGAGGTGTTTCCTCTTTGATTTCATGTACAGTGTTAGTCCCAGACCTGCTATGGTTCCTTTATGAGCCTCAGAGCCACAGCTTTAAACCTGTATAAACCGTCAGACAAATGATCAGAAATAACAGTGCAGCTTACGTGTTTAGATGAGAGTCCTCCTCTGTAGCACCTGGAGCGCCACCTCTGTTTCACTCAATGAATGAATGAATGAATGACGTTCTCCTCTTCTGTCGTAGCTCCTCATGGTCCTGAATCTTCTCTCCATCAAATGTCCACGTCCTGGGACATAACTGTCCAAGTCAGCGAGGGTTGTCCCAAAGTGTGAAATAAACAAGCAGTAGCTAAAGCAGACGAGCTAGTTAGCATCGTAATGCTACCTCCAGCAGAGTCCGTTTAGACGTCGCTTCTGACTGAAGAAAGTTTGTCCAAAGTCCTAGCCTGGCTAACGCCAGACTAAAATCACAAGTGATATTTAGTCTGGGGACCACCAATTCATTTTCTCGTAGGAGAGGTGTGGTTTACGATTGTCCAGAGCCTTTTATTGGGCGCTACGAATGTCTCTCATGCGTCTGCACGTAGCCATAGCCAATCGTATCATGGTATCAGATGACGTATGACGTACCTGCTGTAAACTTTTGAGCTAAACTATTTAGAACACGTTCTAAAGCTTGATCGAAAGATGGCATCGCGTCTGCTGCTGTCATGTTGGATCCGTAAATATTGTTTTATCCCTAAACAAACTACAAGCTTCCGTATGTCAAATGTCATCGTCTTACCGTCCCTCCTCGTTCTGTGATTGGTGCCCAAATCCATGGAAAAATGTCGGCCATGGTCCCCAGGCTGTTGTGAAGTTCGAAAAGATTCGAGCGCACACAGCAGTCTGGCGTTAGCCAGGCTAACAAAGTCCATTAGTTTGACTAAATCCGTTCACCTCCTCTCAGGCAACAACACGAAGCTTCTGCGGTCTCTCAAATGAGAAGTTTTTCCTCCGATCGTCCGTGAGCTCAGAGCGTTTGTTTACAGTAGACGCTTCCTCGTCTTTCACCTGTTAATTCTCCGATGGGGCTGAGGCCAAGCGCCATCGGAGAATTATTATTGCTCGTCTCTGATTGGTAGAATTAATGATATGTAGTGACGTTTTTATACCATATTAGAGCGCCGTTGGTTAGATCGTGAGGGCGCTGTTCCTCGCCGCCCCAAGCATAAAACTACACATTTATGATGCTGTTGCGGCACACGATGAAGCTGGCAGACAAAATGACACGCTCCTTCCTCTCCGCTCCCCTTCCCTCCAGTGTATAAAACACCTGTACATAAGAAAGTCATGATTTAGCCAAACTTAAAACTTTTTATTATTTTTTTTTTTTTTATTCGCAAAAATTACTTTCGAGAGGCACTGTATGTGCGTGTGTTCTCTCCCGCCTCCCTCTGTCAAGGACACTATGTAGCAATAAAAACGTCATGTTGTAATTTGTGGTTTCTCATCAATTTCATTTCTCTCCCCGTGTTAATTATGAACAAAAGGCGATTGCAGGATTCCACAAGAGACCGTTGTTGATGGACTCTTATCATTCAGTGTGATTTAACAGGTTCCCTTCATTACAGTTGTTCCGTTGTTGTACATAACTCTTAAATCAGAAAAATCCACTCGAAGTTTCACTTGATTGACTCAATGTTACACATATAGAGCCTTGAGACTTTTATTCTGATATTGCATGTCACTTATCACTGTCACATTCCTGCTTCAGGTGACTAAACTAAAACACGATCCAATAAATTATTTGTTTATGTGAAAAAACAAACTTGATATTTGTGAATAATAGAGCTTACTGTGACCCAATAACTGTATGGGTGGTTACCGTGGCACCTTTACAACGCTCCAGGATCAATTGTTTTGTAGGTTTTCTGGTGTGAGGGTCTGTCAGTAGTGTAAACCTACCAGAAACTCTAAAAACAATTGATCCTGGAACATCATAGACCCCACTGTAATGGAAAGTAAAGGCGCCATGCTAACCACTGCGTCACTAAAAGGTCACACACTCACTAATTACACTCACTCACTTTTCTCTTTATTTTACCCAAATAAAAAGTTCCATAATGCACCTTTTTAACCTTCTCAAATTAACCCCCAAATGTGGCTGAAGCCTGTGCTTATTGTGCCAAACCTTAGCACTTCATCCTGCTTTTGCAGTGTTAATTAGGGCTGGGACAAAATATTGGATTGCAATACTAAGTATCGCAATACTTTCAATACTTGTGTTTGGAGGCATTTTTATCATGCACTCCAGTGACGGTTACACAGAACTTTGTTACATTTTGTGCAAATTAATTTTTTAACCTTAACACCAATAAATATCAAATGGCATTTGGTTTATACACTTTGGACACATGACTGTTTTCTTTTTACACATTTTAATGTAAATATATCACTTAAAATAATGACTTACTGTATCGCAATACATATCGGATCGTGACAAAAGTGCATCGTCCCAGTCCTAGTGATGATTGTTAGTTCATATCAACACAAAACACTTGTTACTAACATCAAGTCCGTTTATCTCTAGTTTTCTCGTCTGTCCTTTGTCTAAACTCTGGAGTGTGTCCCACAGGAAGGACTGCGCTTTAACGACTCCAGAAGGAGACGACCTTCCCAAGATGGCCGTCCTGTCCCATTTCCAGTTCAGTAACCCCTTCTCCTGTTTTTCAGCGTTGCGCTAACAAGCCCTCTGATTGGAGAGACCGACTGGGACCGGACCATGGACAGAGCCAGAGACGACACTCGACACCTCAACACCCCTCTGTCCCAGCCCTCCTCCCAGATGACCCGCAGAGAGACGACCTCTACTGCCCCTTCACTGCCACCTCCTCATACTCTGCCCCCTCCTCCAGCGCTCATCCTCCCGCTAGATCCTCAAGCAACGAAGACGCTGTTGACAAGTCCCTAAACTGGCTTCTAAGCCTAACTCGAGCCACGTCAGCCGAACCGAGATCCTCCACCTTTCCCTCCTCTTCTTCGAACTTCCTAGGTGGCGGTGATTCGTCTTCAAGTTTCCTAGGCGGTGACTCTCTGTTTAAGCGCAGCGAGGGGGGCATACCAGGCTTGAGCGAGTATCCTGACACGGAAACCCCTCCTCCCCAACGGAAAGACCCTCCTGCCAACATGTACAGCACTGAAACGGCCGCTAATATCCTTCGACGTTTCAACCTCGAGAAAGAAGATCTAGAGCAACTAATCTCGTATCCTGAACATGAGATCACGCCTGATAATTTACCGCATATCCTTCGCCAAATCCGCATTGAAAAGACCAGAAAGACAGCAGCCGCTTCAACGTCTTCATATAAAGACCCTTCACCTGCAAGACCTGGGTTCGACAGCAGCTCCTGGGCTGATTCTAAGCAAACCAATGTTATGGACTATGGACACAAAGACTTGTCAAGTAGTGCGATGAACTTTTCAAAAGACATACCTCTTTCTAAACAAAGCACTACAATTAGGGACTATTCTAATAATATCCCACCATTTCTAAATAAAGTTGACTTGGAAAAAGACAAGTCACCCGTTTTGCAGCCCAGTAAAGTCATCGAATATGGACATACCGGGAAATACGTAACCGGGGCTGGTACTGAAAGTGGCACTATGGGGGCTATTGCAAGAGCTATCCATGGCATCATGAAGATCGATCCAGGTTTTACAAAAGAAACCTTCCCCACCACTGCGACGGCCACAACTCCCGCTAAGCCGATCCCCAGTTTGGGGTCTACGTCCCAAGACAAAATCAGCCCTTCCGCTAGTTTCTCATCACGGTTTCCCTCGGCAACTTCCAAATCAAGCGAGAAACCGTCAACAACGCAAGGTCCTGCCGTAGTGAAATCTTTCAACTTGCCGAAACAGGACACAGATTTGAGAAGGCGTAAGCCAGAAGCGTTCAAAGAGGAGGAGGAAGACGTCAAGCCGCTTTCCAAGTTGCCGCCACAGTCCACACAAGCCGGGAAGAAGTCCGGAGTCGTAGTCTTTGACAGCGCCAAGAAGCCACAGTCCAAAGTTGACGTCAAAAGGCCAGAATTGCCGGCTCCGCATCAAACAAAAACAGGGCCGATGCCCAACGCAGCCCAGGCGAGCTCACAGTTCGTTTCGAGAAATGTGGTCCTGCCTACTCCCCCGTCCACGAACCGGATTCCGACTGTATCCAGCAACGCGACGGACTGTCCCACCATCATCCCGCCAGCGCCGAAGCAGTCGCCGGTGAAGCCCGCGCCAAGTACAGTCATCCCGAGAAACAAGGTGCTTCTGCTGGCCACCCCGAAGCACCAAGCCCAACTTGCCCCCACACCGGTCAAGAGCCAACCCCTGAAAGGCATACCTTGCAGGTCCATGGTGCAAGACTATGCTGCCGCCTCCCCGAGGACCATTCCCCCACCTGTTGTCTGTGTGAGAAAGAGTGTCTGCGAAAGAAGGTGAGTAGGTGACTGCTCTCTCTTCTCCTGTCTCCTGTACCTTTTAACCTGATCATAATAAAAATAAATATTGAATCCATTGTGAATCCGTTAATGTTGACGGATGGTAGACTCCTTATTAGACAATTTGAAGGAAGGAAATGGGTCGATGAACCTTTTTATTGTGTAGTTTATTTTTGGCTTGTGATGGCAAAATCTTCAACTGTTGATTCGATGAGAGTAATGTAAAAGATCCCCTGTTATGCTTACTATATTAGTATTTAGTATTCCATATTTTTGATTCAATTCCAAAAAACTTAATTTGGTCTTTGTGTGTTAACTTGCAAAACTTTTCTTTTAGATCAGACCAGTGTTTTTTTTTTAAATTCCTAACAGTTTCTACTGCTCACTTTCTGCAGAGTTGGTCACGTTACTGTGACTTGCCTTGTCAGCTCAAAACTTCATGTGACCAACTCTGAGGAAGATTACAGAAAGTGAGTAGTGGAAACTGTCAGGGATAAAGAAACCACACTGGTCTGATCTAAAAAAAAACTTTAGCAAGCTCTGGGCACTATATAAGAGCAGTGGGACAAAGGGATCGTCTCCTGGACTGACTACAGAAAAAGAAGCCCGACGTAAGCCAAAATTTCCAGCATGTCCTAATCTCGCCAGTTTTCAATTTCCCGTTTGCAAGTTTGTCATTGCCAATAAATGATCTCAACTTATACAGCGCTTTTCTACCTTCATCAGGCCCAAAGCGCTATAATAAATGCTTCATTATTTCATCAGTTAGAAACATCCTGTTAGACAAAGGATCAATTACTCGCGTGACAGCATAGGCAGTAGGTCCAGGAGACAATCCTGTTGGGGCGAGTACATACCGGAGCGAGTACCACACAATGCTTCCACTTTTGGATATCCATCTCAATTCTTCCCCAATCTCCTCTACGCTGCCATCTTCAGTGTGGTCTTCAGATGAGTCCTCCCTTGAATCAGAGCTTAATTTCATTTGGTCATTCTCTAAATCAGAATCCTCGCTGGTCTAATATTTTTCTCCTCATCCTCTCTCCCAGAGTTCATGATCACATCCAAAGCCTCATGGTGTATCATCAAATGTCTCCTCATTGTCCCACTGCTCTTATATTTTATATAATTTGAGGAACATCCACTGAACACAGAAAAAATGCCATAAACATGAAAACGTCAAAGGCCACAAAAAGTCCTTAGGGAGCTCTGAGGGTTAAGAAAGCAGCCCCTTATTGGCATCAGCTGCTGTTGCTGTAAAGCTCCAAGAAGAAAACTGAAGCTGTCGAGGCCAAACATCACATGGATAAACTGCAGTATTTCTGTCATGAACGGCATGTTTTATGGAAGCTTTATCAGCCACATACAGCTACTTCATGACATTAATACAACAGCTCAATGTTAGCCCGAATGTGGATCTGGTTTTGTTTAAGTCCCAGTTTTGTTTTGTTACAGTTTGAATCCTGTTAGCGTTTGGACTTGGTTTTGTCGCTGATGTAAGAATAGCCTACTTTCTCTCTAAATATTAGGCCGAATTCAATTGTTGAATTATAACATTTTGATTTTAACTATGAGTCTAAAGTAGAGTTCGACCGATATGGGTTTGTCTAAGGCCGGTGCCGATATGCTCAGCCAATATCTTTGACCAACATTTTTGGATGATTTTTCCAAATCTATAATCCTGTAAAAACATAAATACTTGTCCACTCCAGCAGTGGCCGATTTTACTGTATTACTTTAGGTGATTCAAACATAGTTTCTCTCCCAGATTTGATTAGCTGCAGTTAGCATTAGCATATTGTTGCTAGCTGCGGCATTTTGCACGGCGATCAAAAATACAATTGCAGACCTGGAATCTTCCAGGTTCTGTGCTTCAAAATGACATGTACGCATGTCCATATTGACTGAGGTTTAGTGAAACGAATATCGGCCATTAGCCGATTTTGTAAAATCTCCAAATATTGGCCTAGTCAAAAGTCTAAATAAATCTCATGCACAAAAGGCTCTGAGTAAAATCCAGGGTACAATGCTGGTACAGGTATATGCTGGTCAGTGATAAAAGTAGAAAACATCATGAGCTTCCCCTGATGGAAAGACCACCAGCCGCCACTGGTTAAGTCAACCAGTCAATCAGTTGACTTAATGTACATTTTTCCTGGGCGCCGCACCATTTATGTAGCTTTGGAGTGGCTAGCTGTTTTGGAGACAATTTATTTTAAATCGCCTGTAAGTGTAATGGGGATCTTGACCTTTGTAAAACTATAGTGTACTGTATTTAATGTTTAAATGAAGAAACAAGACCTCAAGACCCAACAAAAGAGACGTGAAGAGGAGTGGCCATTCCCGTTCCAGACCCAAACCAGACGGGAGATTCGAGACTCTACAAGAACTTCTGGAAATACTTTCATCCACAGTTTCATGAACCCTTGCATCAGCTTTAAGTCGGCGTTCACAAGCCTCTTCACTGTTTTTTTTCCTGCAATCGGTTTTGTAAATGTATGTTAGTTGTCCACTAGAGGGCGCTCGCACCTAGTTAATTCTTCGCTTAACTGGAAGTCAAGAGACTTTTCCTCACATACGGTCTTGAGCTTGATGGACTGCAGCAGCCACAGCCATGCTGGACCTCTGGTCAGGATTGCAGCATATTTCAAGATGCTGCCCTGTGGAAAGCGGAGCGAGGTTCGTGTGTGTGGTGGACATTTACATTTATTATTTTTGTACATTTTACTCCAATTTAATTTATGTGTGTCAAGTGCATGCGAGCACATGTTAATTAGCATATGTATTTTTACATACATCTTTTCCAATTGTTTTTGTTTCTCTGCTTATTTTATAGTTTTCACAGTGCGTGATGCTGTTAATAGTGCTTGATGTCACTTGGTGCTCTTTTCATGCAACCACAGTAAAAAACTGCTGCGACCGTTCGAAACTCTCTGTCTCATTCATTCCTGGGACCCGCTACAGGTTTGGATGGAGGGACTTGAAGATGGCGTCTGGCGACCGACCGACGAGAGCTACAACACCTCAGCACAAAAGACTGATATGATCTCAAGGTGGAGCTTCTGAAGAGGAAGAGGCATTTAAGACTTCATTTTTGTAAATCTTTTTAGCAACTAAGTACCTCCACGCTAGTACAGTATTTCATAGCCCAGTGGTTCTCCAGATCTCACTGATTTCAATTATTTATCTGGGGTTTGGTGATGTATCAAACACATCTGGTTCTTAATCTTACATTTTGTTTGTTAGTAAATCGATCTTTCTTTGTGTGTGGTATGACTTGCTTCCTGTCAAAACAAACTCTGCTGTTTCGCTGGTTCCATGAATGTGGCATCTGTCCGGCATCGACACTAGTGTCAGAAAGGGCTGCAGTGTGTTTTTTTGTTAGTATCAAGGCTCCAGTGGATATTTTTTGCCTCTTGTTGCTCTGTGGAGGAGGCGTACGCTGTGCTAGAGTGTGGGAGTGAAGGACTGCTCCTCCGTAGACAAGTACAACCCACACACCACAGTAAGAGGGAATATTTTTTAGCTTTGACAGAAAATTCTGAAGGCCATTCGTCATTTTGACGGATCGAAGCCGTCATTAGAATAAAGAAGCTGCTCTGCTCGATCTCTGAGCGCGGCCTCTGGGCTCTCCCTAAAGCGCAGCCATATCACTGTCGGACCGTTGGACGCCATGTGGTTTCGCTTTGCATTTCGCACGGCAACTAAACGGCCTGCGATGATTCTAACATGATGCACATCGGAACTCAAATCACGGTGAGAAATTATTCCTAGTGAAACCACTGGCGTACACTGTCTACCATTGTTTTGTTTCGTTTCGACTTGGTGGCGTGCCAGGCCAGGGCCGAACAGGGCTCATTTCACAATGGGGTTTTGACATTCAGTTTTCTATGTTTGGATTAATCCTTGATTAAAGAAAATCCCATTGTTGAGTGACCAAAGTCTCTGAGAGCGGGCACCTCATCACAGTGGCTCTGTAGTACTCTGGAAATTCCAGCTGTGCTATATATCCACGGTATAGATGGTATTTTCCAATATTTTTCTCATTTTTGGCTCAACACTGATAAATAACTTCATTGACGCCGTCACAAGACTGTTTTGTCCACAGTGAGACCCACAGACTTCTGTTTTTTTTGTTGCTCCCTTCATTGTGTTTCCTACGCAGGACCGTCCATTACTGCATAGAGCTGCTTGAAATGGAAACTGTCGTACAGCGTATGAAGCCGCCCTAAACCCCGAGAGCTGAAAAGTGTCATTATCACGAGACTCTAGGTTCGTTATTGATTATAACTTTGTGTAAAGCTCTTAAGAGTCCCCTCAAACACCCCCATCCCCTGCACATTCTAACGGAGAACCACTGGTGAGCAAGGCAGTGTCACTGGCAGAGTGGTTAGGAGGTTCTAATTCCAAGTGGATATACCATTGTAACAAGTTTATGATGCAGTAGTTACATCGTGCTTTGTCAGTAGATTTTTGTTTTCTTTGCCTCAACGATTCAACTCAACTGATGAAGATGGAACTACTTTTTTTTCTCTTGAAACTGCACTATTTTGGAAAAATTACTCATCAATGACCTGTCGTGTTAAGTCAATATTTGCTGTTAAACTCAGACTGTTTTATTGTAAAGAAAATGTAGATGTTTGTATGAATTTATGCACTTTGACTATTCAAGTCTTACCTCATCTATGCTTTTTGTCATGTATTTTTCATTTTACTTGATAACATTAAGAAAAATCCCATTATTGACATGAACAGCCTTTTATTAAACCAAAATAGTCTGACCATTCTTAGATTATTGTGCTGTCGGGGTTAAAGCGGTTTGTAAAAATGCCGGGAGTTGTTTCGAAGCTTTACACTTTGTTAATTTCTGACTGTGGCGTCTGTTTAGGACTGGATTACTCACCAGAAAACTTCCCTCCACATCCAGAACTGCAAACCGCTCCGCCAGAGGTCAGTCATTGTTTCTTTTACTCGAGAAATGTCAGAAATAAAAACTGTGGAACAAGGGGTTTTTGCATTTGATGAGTTATTATAATCCATGATGGAGCAAAATAAAAAAACAGCTTAGAATTCAATATTAATTTGACTTTAAGAGAAGCTGCAGGTGAATAGGGAACTTTTTAACTGTAGAGATTTCAATTTGAAACTTCTGCTGTAGATTACTGACATAAACATGAGGAAAAATGTTTTGCAAGTTTTCTGTCAGTTTGTGTTTTCATATAAATATTCCCCAAATGTCCCTGATAATAGATGGAGCCAGGTTACAAAGACTTTTTCAGTCTGTTTAGTTTTAAAATGAGATGTTTTTTGGACAAATCTGTAAAAATTGAAATTTGTCCTTGTTTTTTTTAAATCCGAAGCTCAATAAATCAGGTTAGAAATTGGCTATTAAAAATCCTGCAAAAACAAATTAAAATTGAGTCCAAGATAAAAAGTTGTGTTTTACTCACACAGAACTTACACATATTTCAGAAACTACAAGGTCTTAGCTTTCAAATGAGGCATTGCACTGGCCTACAGGCTGTAAACAAACAAGTGACTAAAAAGCAATGAAAACGTGACCAATAAAGCGACGCAAACATGCAAAAAGTGAAATGTGACAAAAATGCAACAAAAGTGCAGAAAAATAAATAAAAAAAACACTATAATGTAACAATTATTCAACAATAACACAATAAAAAAGTGACAGAAAAAAGGCAACAGAAAAAAGGCAGGGATTCAGAGGTTAAAGTCTGTAGAAGCTACTTTAATGGAGATCTTGTCCACTGATGTGAGAAAATGCATTTTGAGAAAATGGCTTTGAAATTACCCATACACATCTGGAGAAGTACTGAATCAGTGCAATAATAATAATAATAATAATAATAATAATTTTATTTATATATTAAGAGACCAATTTGACCCAAAACCTAAAAAGTGGAAATAGCTACACATTTTGCCTGCAGTGTCTCCCCATAACCTCTTAAGGGAATACCTGAACCGAGCACATTTTCTCCAGTTTAGTTTTACCCAAATCTAAAAGCTTCTTGAAACCAGTGTCAAATAGCAACAGAAATGAGCCGAGAACGAGGATGAAAACGCAACAAAAGCAATGAAAAGAAATGTGAAAAGAGTGAATGAGGGGTTACTCTGGCCTATAGGCTGTGAACTCTTGGGTAAAGCTAAACTGGAGAAATGCACTTTAAGGTGGGGATTAAGTTGTTGGTTAAAGTTAAATTTGCTGCATTGCCTTGGGCCGTGTCTCACCGGGTTAATTTACGTGTTTTCTTTCAGGTATCCGGACTGGGATGGTGAAGTGCCATTAAGGTAGTTTAGTTTAAAGTCTATAGGCTGTGGTTTCTCACCCAGCGGCACCACAAAAGGCGTTTTTCAATGGGAGCACCCGAACGTCACATCTCAGGAAACAAACTCCCTGGTTCACGTGATCACAGCAGAAGCCAAGCTACTGTTGAACATACTTTCACAGGCTCCTTATCTGTCTGTTTTGCTCATTCCAGTGTTTTCATGGCCACACACGAAACACGTACACGCCTCGAATAGCACAGACTTTAAGGTCTATGGGACAGTCACATCTAAACTCGGTGTGAAATAGGATTGTAGCGGGGCCAAAGTATGTTAACGTACGGTCGCTCCGCAGCTCCACAACTTCCAGAGATGCCCCCCGGAAGAACCGCTCTCGATCGCCCCGCCCCCGAAGGCACCACGACTCGGAGCGGAGGGACAAGCGCAGGAGCAGGACTCGATCCCCGCACCGGCACACCAAAAGGTCTGAGCTCTGTACTTTTGCTTCATGCGCTTTTGTCCAATGCATACAAGTATTTACCAAAGCATTCATTTCAAGGATTACCGTAATGTCTGGACTGTTGAGCGCACCTGAATATAAGCCGCACCAACGGATTCTAAAAAGAATCGTCTATACTCGTCTATAAGCCACAGGACTTTTCTCTCCGTGTTCCGTCAAATATTCCAAGAGAACGGTGGCCAATAGGGACAATTTCTCAATTCCATATCTCTTTTTTTTTTACCCCTTTGCCTTCTGCTTAGCCTTTCCCTCACCCCTACAATATAGCTTAAAATTGTCTCCAAACCACTTGGCAATTGTTCACAACAGATTTGAATTTCTCATTAATTTCATCAAATTGCAAATGTCTAAGTCCATGGAACTCTGTGTCCTTTATGAGCTGCCGTATCTGTGGGCCATCGAAATGCCGGCTTTCAGCTTGTCAATGGTCAGTCGAGGAAAGGCTCGGCACAGGTAGTTGAAGCACCTCCCATCCCAGCCGCTCCCTGATTGGCCAGTTGCCAACATCGGCAGCCAATGATAAGTGGAGCTCCAACTATGATGTCACCACAACAAAACAACACTAGTGTAAACTAATCAGCTGAGGGTTAAGAGGTTAATAGAGGCGTGTTTTGAATTGTATTTCTAGTACAAGCATTTATACTGTAAACAACCAGACATTGTACGCATGCCTTTATAAACTTGTATTAAGGAAAAAAATACAAATACTGAGTTAAAAAATAAATAAATAAACTAATCCAAACTAACCGTATACCTGCTGACTCTAATCCTAACTTAAGGATCATGGAGTTTAAAGTGGATCGTGACAGTGGAGGCGGCCTGAGAGTGGAGCCTGCGGCGGTAAAGACCTCACAGTGGAGGCCGGCAGGACCTCTTTTGGTTTTGTGTGATTCCATCCACAAAGCGTCAGGAGCGTGTGTCGTTAGCACTTAGCTTTAGCGTGTAGATGTTTGCTACTCGAGCGTCAGTGTCAGTGTTTATTTGACGCTGTTCGCTCTTGTAGCACTGACCACGCCCCCTCAGCCCCCTCCCCCACAGTCACATCAGCAGATACTTCCCACTGCAAATGTGGGCGGAGTTTAGTCTTTAGTTGCTCTTTAAAATGTTTCAGGAACCCTCCCACGTTAAGTTCTCCACATCTGAGGTGCTGCTTCAGGACGTCGTCTGCTCTGTCCCAACAGCACAACTCAAAGGAGGAGAACGACCTTTGTTCTTCAGCTGCACTTCCACCAATCCACAAAGTCTCTAATTTCATGACTCTGGATTCAGAAAGTATTATTGAAGATGCACCAATCTTACTTTTGTAACAAAGCACTTTATTAGTTTTTATATATTTAATTAGTGCCAGTGAATGACCTTCAGTTCTTATTCCTTTCTCTGGTTTTCAAGTTTTAGAGTTTTCTGTTTCAAATTGTCGTGACTTTCTCCGTTTCCAAACCTTTTAATAACGACTTTCACTCCATCTGACCCGTCCTTTTGTTATTTCTAATCTTCAGAGCTCTTTCCAACATGTCGTCCAGACTGGAGCAGGACCTGAGCTGTCCCATCTGCTGTGAGCTCTTCAGAGATCCTGTGGTTCTGACCTGCAGCCACAGCTTCTGTAAGGTCTGTTTGGAGAACTGGTGGGAGGGCAAACCACTGAAGACCTGTCCAGTCTGTAAGAGAAGGTCCTCGAAGGATAATCCTCCAACGAACCTGGCCCTAAAGAACCTGATGGAGACGTTCACAGAGGAAAAAGGGCAGACTGCTCCAGCTGCAGAGCAAACATCTCCATCTCCACAGCAGCCCGAGTGCAGCCTTCACTCTGAGAAGCTGCGGCTCTTCTGTCTGGACCATCAGGAGCTGATCTGTCTGGTCTGTAGAGACTCCAGGACTCACAAAGACCACAGGTTCAGTCCCATCGAGGAGGCAGCCTCAGACCTGAGAGAGCAGCTGAGGAGAAACATCAAACCTCTACAGGACAAACTGAAGGTAAGAGACCTCCTCCTCCTGTTCCAGTCAGAAGAACGTGTCCACAGAGCTCTGTCCGAGCAGACCGTCTCCTGCAGCATCAGCCCAGAGGAACATCAACATGTCCTGCTACAGAAAGGGAAGTCTGACTCTAAATAACTCTGATGTTTCTCCTCAGGTCCTGGATGAGAGCAGAGCACAGTTTGATGAAGCAGCGGCTCATATCTCGCTCCAGACCAAACAAACACAGACACAGATCAGAGCGGAGTTTGAGAAACTGCACCAGTTTCTGAGGGACGAGGAAGAGTCCAGGATGAAGGCTCTGAGGGAGGAAGAGGAGCAGAAGATCCAGAACATGAAGGACAAGATGGCCGCCCTGAGCAAAGACATGGAGGCTCTGTCCAAGACCATCTCAGAGACAGAGGAGCAGCTGAGAGCAGCAGACGCCTCCTTCCTGCTCCAGTACAAGACTGCAGAGGAGAGGCTGCAGCGCTGCCCCCTGGTGGAGGAGCCACAGATAAAACAATCAGATCTGATAGACCAGGCCAAACATCTGGGAAACCTGGGCTTCAACATCTGGATGAACATGAGGAAACTGGTGCAGTTCTTCCCTGTGGTTCTGGATCCAAACACTGCAGCCCCTGATCTCATTCTGTCTGAAGATCTGACCTCAGTGAGAAAAGGAAGACAGAAGGTCCCAAAGAACTCAGGGAGAAATAAAAACTTTGTAGATGGATCAGAAACATTTGTCTCTGGGACTCACAGCTGGGAAGTGGAGGTCGGGGGTAAGGACTGGCTTGTGGGTGTGTCTGGACGTGTTCAGAGAGGAGCGAACACTGAGGTTGGAGGTTGGTTAATACATTTCACTGATGGTAAATACTCAGCCTTTTCTCCCCAGACACAGATAAACGTCTCTCGGTGAAGAACCTGCAGAGAGTTCGAGTGAAGCTGGACTCTGACACAAAAACATTGACCTTCACTGACCTCGACACAAACACAGTCCTTCACACAGTCACAGACTCTTTCACTGAGATCGTTCCATGTTTAATCACATCTGGTTCTCCTCTGAAGATCTCACCAAAGAGCATCACAGTAACAGTGTAGAATCTACAGCTCCATGTTACTGTCCTCTCTCTTTAATCAAGTTCCTGATGAAAAACAGTCAGAGCTCAAATTGCCTCCACTAAAACTCTGTTCATCCCGAGTCGTGTCACTGTCGATCTGTTTTGATTTAAATCTACACTTTATCAACATGTGAAGATATGTTTATGTTTAACTGGACCAGGAAATAATGAGAGTCTGTCAGTGTTTTATTCTATTATGTTTCTCTTTGTGGCTGTTTTTTGCTCTTAAAACAATAAAGACTTTTTCTATATTCCACAAAGACTCCATTACCTCGTCATTAACAGGATCCAGACTTTTTCATACATTTCTTCTCATGTTTCATCCTCGTTTCTTTTTCTTTGCTGTTTTGACACTTTTTCAAAGACGCTTTCAGATTTGGGTAAAGCCAAAGTGGGTTTAAGGCGGTGGTTAAGAGGTTAAAATGATCAAAACTTTAGTTTTAATCATTTAAAGTACTAATACTTTAAAGATTTAAAGTATTAGTACTTTAAATCAACAAGCTCAACCAGAGGTGGAACCGGCGCCGCGAACAAGCAGCCGCTGCAGCCAGAGCCTCTGACACTGGAGGAGCAGCCGACAGCGAGAGCGGAGAGGAGATTGTTGGCTCTAAATCCGGAGAGGAGGAGCCGCTGGAGGAGGTGTCACTGCCTTCCCCGTATAGCCAATCCCAGCTGCCATTTCACTGCTACGCCCAGACGAGTCGGGGGGGGGGGGAGCTCGGACCAGTTAAAGCAGAGAAGGAAAGCAGACACTCGTCCTGCTGCAGGAGGAGGAGGAGGACTCGAACATTGTGGACCCTTTTAACACAGACCCTGCTTGATGGGAAGAGTCTGCCATTGTGGCAGAAAAAGTACATGCATATTGGGCCAAAATGGACCAGAGCGCTGCCAAAATAAGGCTGTTGCTGGGGAGTGCTCCTTTTCTAAACTTTCCTTGGTAAAATCTGGCCTGAGGTCACGTATGTCCAAGAGAGACTTAGCCATCTTTCACTGATGTCCACACTTCATGGCTCGGACTTTACAGACATAATTAAAGACTTCTCAGCCAGAAAGTCAAGAAGACCCTTTTAACATATATGGCTATGCTAACTTTATTATTTCTGCCATATTTTTGAAGCATGTTTTCTGCTTGTTGTTTGGAAGACAGTCTGTTTTAGTTGTAGTTTTTTTGCATTAAAGATTGAGATTTTGAACATATTGCAAGATGTCATTTAACATTTATTTTGATACATGTAGGAGTAGCAGGGTTTGGGTTTTTGTGGGATTTAGGGTTAGGGTTATAGGTTAGAGTTAGGGTTTGCGCTGAGGGGCCTATAATTCTGTTTAAGCCCCGGTGCCTATGGGTACATTAAGGTGGGCCTGGTAGGCCCTATGGGAAGTGCATGTATGCTTGTTGTCCATAGGGATGGGTCGAGATGGCGTGGGTTGGCCCAGTGCCAGACTTGCACCAGGGCCAGCTACGCTACGCCACTGCCTGACAAACTAATCATCCCAGGCATATGAGACTGATGTCAGTGATACAAAGAGCCCTGAGACACAATACCATCATGAGTTTCATTGAAATACAACTTGCATAATAATTTTGAACATACTGTAGTTGTTCCCAAACTTATTTCTAACTTTCCAAACATCCCAGTTCTTCACAGCTCATTTCACAACTTTCACTGTCACAATAAAGCAACAACTTACCTGCTATTGAGCATTGACCTGATAATTAGAGAAACTATTTCATTCCACTGGCACAAAACAATATCAGTATCTTTATGACTGCTCTGAAACCAACTAAAATAAACAGAAACTTGAATGAGTGTTTGAAAACCGGATCAGTGAGTTCAGTTAGGATTTGCAACTTTCAAAGCCTCAGTTTGTGTGTGAGTCATTGCACACGCCTCGTCCCAAACCAGGAAACACTGATCAGACACAAACGTCTGTGTGAAAACTGTGGAGCCTGGACTGAGGTGAGTCTGAAGGGTTTCTCACATAAATCGTGTTTAAATAGAGCTGAGAGTTACAGATCCACAGAGTCAGAGAACAGGAAGTGAGATCGTGTTCAGGGAGAGACTCTGACTCAGGTTTACAGGCTGAAACACGGAAGGGCATCTGACGCACCTGTAAGTAAGTAAGTGCTTTATTATCATTGTACAAGCTTTTACTGTTTGCTGTTCACACTTAATGTTAGTATATTTTGCACTTAAATATGGTAAATAGTCTCAACATATAGTCAACACTTTTCTGCCTTCAATAGGTCTAAAGCGCTTTACACCATTCACTCTTTTAATACACAAATGTACACAGACACTGGAGGTAAGGAGGGTGAAGTGTCTTGCCCAAGGACACAATGACAGTGTGCACCTTCAGGATCTGGGATTCTAACCCCCGACCTTCAGATCAGGAGACGACCCGCTCTACCACCTGCGCTAAAACCGTCTAAAACAGTGTGTGTACTGCCCCCTCATGGCTGGAAAGTAAAGTGAATTATAATGTTCTTAAGTGATGATGTCATCGCTCCACTCCCGGGTCCAACGGAGCTTTAGTCCTATGTGTCAGTGTTTGGCTTATTAATTCTTCTTGACTTCCGTGTTGTATGAAAAAGGACATTGAAGAATCTTTTATACTTAAAAAAAGAAACAAAAAAAACAATCCTCGTGCCACATGTTATCTGATATTGTTTTAAATATTAACTTAACAAAAATTGTAACCTGCTGTAAAGCCGACTACAGGCTCTTTCTAAACATCTGATCTCACAGAAATATCACTTTTACTCTGGATTTTTTTCAGTGATGCTTTTCATGGTCAAACCTCTCAGTATATGGCGGACATGTTGTGCCCTTATGTGGCTGTCGCACACTCAGATCTTCAGGCCAGAGTCTCCTGAAAGTCTCCAAGACCCACTTTATAAGTCGGGGGACCTGTCCTTTCAGACTGTGGAATGACTTACCCGTCCCTTTGTGTGCTCGACTCTGTTGATACCTTTAAAAGACTGTGCTATTTAGGAAAGCTTTTGGTTGATGGGTTGTCACCATTTATTAATTATTAGGCCCGAGCGGCCTGCCGTCGCAAGGGCCTATTGTAATCGCAACGCAGTGCGCGAAGCGCACTGTACCTAGGTGCGCGGAGCATGTTAAACGTAAACTCACCGTGTAAAACAGTGACACCTCTGGTGTGGGCCCTTTATACTTAATATTGCAGCAAAATGAATGGGGGTATATGGCCAACTGTCATACGGAGGTGGATGACGAGCGCGAAGCGACTGTGTGGGGGTGGTTGAGAGCTTTCCAAAAATGTATAATATGTTGTTGTCGCGAAAGCGACGATATTGTTTTTGCAAGAAATATTATTATTTAGGCCCGAGCGGCCTGCCGTCGCAAGGGCCTATTGTAATCGCAACGCAGTGCGCGTAGCGCACTGTACCCAGGTGCGCGGAGCGCACGAAAACAGCGTGAAGCGCTGTCCCCATGTCAACCGTAAACTCACCGTGTATTAAGTACTTAATATTGCAGCAAAATGAATGGTGGTATATGGTCAACTGTCATACGGAGGTGGATGACGAGCCCCACGGCTGCATGGGGGTCGTTGAGAGCTTTCCAAAAATGTATAATATGTTGTCGTCGCGAAAGCGACGATATTGTTTTTCTAAGAAATATTATTATTATTCTTTCTTCTGCTCTTTGAGCAGCAATTTGACCCCCTGAACATATTCGAAAACTCACCAAACTTTGCCCAAAATTCAGGTCCGGTGAAAAATTAATTTAAATATTTGTTTCGTATTGGGGAAATAAAAAATGTCTCGACAGCGCCACCTACAAAAGTGAAAATACATTGCGCCTATGGAGGAGGGGCCAACGTCAACTTTGTTGTAGAGCGACGAGATTTGGTACAGACATTCGTCATGTGACGACAAACAAAAAATCAATCAATCAAGTTTTATTTCTAAAGCGCCTTACAACAACCAAAGTTGACCAAAGCGCTGCACACAATAAAAAATGCAATTTAAAAAATATTATTGTGGCCACGCCCCCTGACAAACCGGAAGTCCGCCATTTTGACAGGAAGGTGGGAAAATGCTGAGTCAGCGTTTTCGCTGACGTCGCATTTGAACGAACTCCTCCTAGGGCGTTTCACCAAATGAGCTCCAAATCGCTCCAGCTCATCTCGAGATGTGGGGCATCAAAAGTTATCCACATTTTTTTGCTAAGTTTTACGGTTTGTTTGCGGCGAAGCCGCAATATTTACGAAGAATTTTGCGACTTATTGTAAACAACAAAATGCTCCCATTCGCACAAACAAACTCCGATTTAAAATCGGAAATATACATTTTATTGACCTTTCACCCCCGGACACAACAAATGTCAAAAAGTGACATTGGGCGCGATAGCGCCCCCTCTAGGATGAGAACAAAAAATGCATTATGGGAAAAAAATTAGTTTCCCGGAAATGGATAAAATTCGGCACAAAAATAGTTGATGGCATCCCGATCAAAAAAGCCAATGAGACCCATACCGTATTTTGTACGGTGTTGCCATGGTGACGCCTGGGGCCCCCCATGTTATCCTAATGGGACTAACACATAAATCTCACATTATACACAATTACAGTGCGTTAGCGTCCTCTGTATGGAGCTTGTGGACAGTGGTAATGGAAGTACGGCCCGTCAGGGCCGTCCAATGCTGCTTGTGAAATAAAAAAGATTTGGGAAATAAAAAATGGCGCGACAGCGCCACATAAAAAAAAGTCAAAATACATTACGCCTAGAAGGGTTCAACGTCAACTTTGTCGTAGAGCGACGGGATTCGGTACAGACATTCGTCATGTGACGACAAACAAAAAATATTATTGTGGCCACGCTATTTTGATAGGAAATCTGGAAAATGCTGAGTCAGCGTTTTCGCTGACGTCGCATTTTAATGAACTCCTCCTAGGGCGTTTCACCAAATGAGCTCCAAATCGCTCCAGCTCATCTCGAGATGTGGGGCATCAAAATTTATCAACATTTTTTTGCTAAGTTTTACGGTTTGTTTGCGGCGAAGCCGCAATCTGTACGAAGTATTTTATCGTAAACTACAAATTGCTCCCATTCGCACAAACAAACTCCGATTAAAAATCGGAAATATACATTTTATTGACCTTTCACCCCCGGACACAACAAATGTGAAAAAGTTGCATTGGGCGCGATAGCGCCCCCTCTAGTTGCCAAACAAAAAATGCATTATGAGTCGAAAAATTAGTTTCTCGGAAACGGATAAAATTCGGCACAAAAATAGTTGAATGGGACCCATACCGTATTTTGTACGGTGTTGTCATGGTGACGCCCGGGGCCCCCCATGTTATTCTAATGGGACTGACACATAAATCTCACATTATACACAATTACAGCGCGTGATCGCCCTCTGTAAGGAGCTTGTGGACAGTAGTCATGGAAGTACGGCCCGTCAGGGCCGTCCGATGCTGCTTGTGAAATAAAAAAGATTTGGGGCGCGCTAGCGCCCTCTGCAGGTTGGAGCCATTATTCACATGGAGAGGCTAAACATGTAGTTTTGATGTTTACTTACACTGAATTAACGGCATATCAGGGCAATAAAATGTAGTGGGCTCGTTAGCGCCCTTGCTATGGTTACACAGGTGTGGTAATGGAGGCACGCCCCCTGACAAACTGAAAGCCCACCATTTTGAAAAATGCTCTATCACTCTATTTACCATAGCCTGTAAATTGCTCACATTCGCACATACAAACTCTTTTTAAAAATCGGAAATATACATTTTATTGACCTTTCACCCCCGGACACAACAAATGTAAAAACGTTACATTGGGCGCGATAGCGCCCCCTCTAGGTGCAGAAAAAAAATGCATTATGAGTCGAAAAATTCGTTTCTTGGAAACGGATCAAATTCGGCACAAAAATAGTTGATGGCATCCCGATCAAAAAAGCCAATGGGACCCATACCGTATTTTGTACGGTGTTGCCATGGGGACGAGCGGGGCCCCAAGTCATTCTAATGGGACGGACACATGAATCTCACATTATATCAAATCATAGCGCGTTAGCGCCCTCTGTAATGAGCATGCGGACAGTGGTCATGGAAGTACGGCCCGATAGGGCCGTCCAATGCTGCTTGTGAAATAAAAAGATTATGGGCGCGCTAGCGCCCTCTTCAGGTTGGAGCTATTATTCACAAGGAGAGGCTAAAATGTAACTTCTGTGTTTACTGACACAGATTAATGGTAAAATGTAGTGGGCGCGTTAGCGCCCTCGGTAGGGTTACAGAGGCGTGGCAATGGAGGCACGGCCCGCGAGGGCCGTTCGATGCCGCTTGCGGCTTTAATTAGGCCCGAGCGGCCTGCCGTCGCAAGGGCCTATTGTAATCGCAACGCAGTGCGCGGAGCGCACTGTACCAAGGTGCGCGGAGCGCACGAAAACAGCGCGAAGCGCTGTCCCCATGTCAACCGTAAACTCACCGTGTAAAACAGTGACTGCCCACACCTCTGGTGTGGGCCCTGTATACTTATAATTGCATGAAAATGAATGGGGGTATATGGCCAACTGTCATATGGAAGTGGATGACGAGCGCGAAGCGCTCGTCATCCACCTCGGACCCACACGGCTGCGTGGGGGTGGTTGAGAGCTTTCCAAAAATGTATAATATGTTGTCGTCGCGAAAGCGACGATATTGTTTTTCCAAGAAATATTATTATTCTTTCTTTCTTTCTTCTTCTTCTGCTCTTTGAGCAGGATTTTGACCCCCTGAACATAGTCGAAAACTCACCAAACTTTGCCCAAAATTCAGGTCCGGTGAAAAATTAATTTAAATGTGTGTTTCGTATTGGGGAAATACAAAATGGCGCGACAGCGCCACCTACAAAAGTGAAAATACATTGCGCCTATGGAGGAGGGGCCAACGTCAACTTTGTCGTAGAACGACGAGATTTGGTACAGACATTCGTCATGTGACGACAAACAAAAAATATTATTGTGGCCACGCCCCCTGACAAACCGGAAGTCAGCCATTTTGACAGGAAGGTGGGAAAATGCTGAGTCAGCGTTGTCGCTGACGTCGCATTTGAACGAACTCCTCCTAGGGCGTTTCACCAAATGAGCTCCAAATCGCTCCAGCTCATCTCGAGATGTGGGGCATCAAAAGTTATCCAAATTTTTTGGCTAAGTTTTACGGTTTGTGTGCGGCGAAGCCGCAATCTTTACGACGAATTTTGCGACTTATCGTAAACAACAAAATGCTCCCATTCGCACAAACAAACTCCGATTAAAAATCGGAAATATACATTTTATTGACCTTTCACCCCCGGACACAACAAATGTGAAAAAGTGACATTGGGCGCGATAGCGCCCCCTCTAGGCTGAGAACAAAAATGCATTATGGGGAAAAAATTAGTTTCTCGGAAATGGATGAAATTCGGTACAAAAATAGCTGATGGCATCCCGGTCAAAAAAGCCAATGGGACCCATACCGTATTTTGTACGGTGTTGCCATGGAGACGACCGAGACCCCCAATGTTATCCTAATGGGACGGACACATAAATCTCATATTATACACAATTACAGTGCGTTAGCGCCCTCTGTAAGGAGCTTGTGGACAGTGGTCATAGAAGTACGGCCCGTCAGGGCCGTCCGATGCTGCTTGTGAAATAAAAAAGATTTCGGGCGCGCTAGCGCCCTCTGCAGGTTAGAGCCATTATTCACATGGAGAGGCTAAAAATGTAGTTTGGATGTTTATTGACAAAGATTAATGGCACATGAGGACAATAAAATGCAGTGTGCCACGCTAGCGCTCTCGGTAGGGTTATGGCTCGGCAATGGAGACACTAAAGGAGGCACGGCCCGCGAGGGCCGTTCGATGCCGCTTGCGGCTTTAATTTTATATTATTTTTGTTATTGTATGAATATTATTATGGCATTTTATCGCTCCTATGTTTGAACAGCACTTTGTAGTTTTATCTGTGAAAAGCGCTTTATAAATAAACTTTACATTTCTGACATTAATGATCAATATTTTTTTTATTTCTTTCACACAATTAAGTCTTATTTTACTCACACAAATATCTTCATTTTGCCTGGAGAAATGGTGACATAATATTCAAATATAATCAAGTATAATGTGGCCTTTTATCTGCTGTTATTTCAGCAGGAGATTCAGATAAAGTGTTTTTTTGCTGTTTGTCTCTAACTCTCAACAGTTTGGACCCGGGAGTCGCTCGGTTTTGTGCAATTCCATCCACAAAGTGTCAGGAGCGTGTGTCGTTAGCACTTAGCTTTAGCGTGTAGATGTTTGCTACTCGAGCGTCAGTGTCAGTGTTTATTTGACGCTGTTCGCTTTTGTAGCACTGACCACGCCCCCTCAGCTCTAATCTAAACTCTAAATCTAATCTGGATCTAAACGCCTGAAAAAGATAAACAACAAAAACTACAGAATCACTGCAGAATGAAAAGGAGCCGAGAGAAAACAGACCTGATATCTGCTCTGTTTAGTTCACCTTACAATCCCTTTAAAGTTTAATTATTCGTCTCATTTAAGATTTACAAATGCATCAACTTTGTTCTAAATGTAATTACGTCGAAGTCTTTCAGTTTTAAAAAATATTTACATTTCATTATTTATTTACAGTTTTTACAATACCTTCATAGTAGTTCAAAATATGTTTCACATTCTGTAAGTCCAGCTCTTCTTTAATTTTGTAGTTTTGTTTCTTAAAAGCTGAAAACTCTTGACTCTTTGATTTCTGTGATTTTTTTTGCTCCATAAAGTTTTTCCTTTCGCTGGTTTTCAAGTTTTAGAGTTTTCTGTTTCAAATTGTCGTGACTTTCTCCGTTTCCAAACCTTTTAATAACGACTTTCACTCCATCTGACCCGTCCTTTTGTTATTTCTAATCTTCAGAGCTCTTTCCAACATGGCGTCCAGACTGGAGCAGGACCTGAGCTGTCCCATCCCAGCCTCAGACCTGAGAGAGCAGCTGAGGAGAAACATCAAACCTCTACAGGACAAACTGAAGGTAAGAGACCTCCTCCTCCTGTTCCAGTCAGAAGAACGTGTCCACAGAGCTCTGTCCGAGCAGACCGTCTCCTGCAGCATCAGCCCAGAGGAACATCAACATGTCCTGCTACAGAAAGGGAAGTCTGACTCTAAATAACTCTGATGTTTCTCCTCAGGTCCTGGATGAGAGCAGAGCACAGTTTGATGAAGCAGCGGCTCATATCTCGCTCCAGACCAAACAAACACAGACACAGATCAGAGCGGAGTTTGAGAAACTGCACCAGTTTCTGAGGGACGAGGAAGAGTCCAGGATGAAGGCTCTGAGGGAGGAAGAGGAGCAGAAGATCCAGAACATGAAGGACAAGATGGCCGCCATGAGCAAAGACATGGAGGCTCTGTCCAAGACCATCTCAGAGACAGAGGAGCAGCTGAGAGCAGCAGACGCCTCCTTCCTGCTCCAGTACAAGACTGCAGAGGAGAGGCTGCAGCGCTGCCCCCTGGTGGAGGAGCCAGAGATAAAACAATTAGATCTGATAGACCAGGTCAAACATCTGGGAAACCTGGGCTTCAACATCTGGATGAACATGAAGAAACTGGTGCAGTTCTTCCCTTTGGTTCTGGATCCAAACACTGCAGCCCCTGATCTCATTCTGTCTGAAGATCTGACCTCAGGGCGAAAAGGAGAGAAGCAGAAGGTCCCAAAGAACTCAGGGAGAAATAACGATGGCTTTGTATGTGGATCAGAATGGTTTTTCTCTGGGACTCACAGCTGGGAAGTGGAGGTCGGGGCGAGTAAGTTCTGGGCTGTGGGTGTGTTTGGAGAAGTTCAGAGAGAAGCAGACACTGAGTATGAAGGTTGGTTCATATGTTTCACTGATGGTAAATACTCAGCCTTTTCTCCCCCAGACAAAGTTAAACGTCTCTCAGTGAAGAACCTGCAGAGAGTTCGAGTGAAGCTGGACTTTGACACATTGACCTTCACTGACCTCGACACAAACACAGTCCTTCACACATTCACAGACTCTTTCACTGAAATCGTTCCATTGTTACGCACATCTGGTTCTCCTCTGAAGATCTCACCAAAGAGCATCACAGTAACAGTGTAGAATCTACAGCTCCATGTTACTGTCCTCTCTCTTTAATCAAGTTCCTGATGAAAAACAGTCAGAGCTCAAATTGCCTCCACTAAAACTCTGTTCATCCCGAGTCGTGTCACTGTCGATCTGTTTTGATTTAAATCTACACTTTATCAACATGTGAAGATATTTTTATGTTTAACTGGACCAGGAAATAATGAGAGTCTGTTTGTTTATTGTTTGTTTATTTATTTGGATCCCCATTAGCTGTCTCCAAATGGACAGCTACTCTTCCTGGGGTCCGGTTCAAGCAATTACAATATTCACATCATGCAGTTAAATTGAAAAAAACACTTCACATACAAACCTCTCCTCAGTCATACACATATGCACACATACTGTACATATAAAGAATTTAAATATACTGTATATATAGATATAGACATACACACACAAACAGACTTAGGCTTCCATCAGAAAATGTGTTTTCAATAGTCTTTTAAAAGAGAGCTTTGTTTCAGCCTGTTTAACAGCTGGTGGCAGTTTGTTCCATAAAGTCACAGCTCTGAATATGACCGACCTACGCACTGCTTCTGTTCTGGGTTTGGGGCTGTCAGTGTTTTATTCTATTATGTTTCTCTTTGTGGCTGTTTTTGCTCTTAAAACAATAAAGACTTTTTCTATATTCCACAAAGACTCCATTACCTCGTCATTAACAGGAGTTCCACCTAAAAGCACTTTTGTGAGTTGAAGCAGAGGAGGATAGAGAAGCCAAAATATTTACTCAAGTAAGAGTAACGTCGTTTTCAAAGTAAAAAAGTTACTACTTGAGTACTGTGAGTAACTGCTGGAGCCAGAAAGTCAGATTTATTATCAACAACGCCATAAATTGTATCAAACAAAACATAAAATCATGTTGAATCGTGATATTTGCAAAGAAAATTCGCAGAAAATACAAAAAAACTAAACAAATCTAAAAAAAACTATGTGCACAAGACAAACTACACCTGTTTTATCAAAATGAAGCATTTTCCGCTTAAAAGTGCATTATGTAACTTTTGATGTGAAACAACAGTTCATTTCATTTCGTTTATTTGAGCGATTTGTGTAAAAAAAAACAAAAAAACAAACAGGCATAATTTGCGCCGTATGCAATGATAAAGCAAGGCATACAGAAAACTCAAAAGGAGTAAGCTGAAGTATAAAACTTGTTCATGCTTACCCCTTTCTCATATTCTTTTCTTGACAACAATGGCTTTGTTACAGACAGTGGTAAAGTTCGATTTAATGCATACATCGTAGAACACAAGTTGCGTGTACAAAAAGAAAACAAACAGAAAATGTCCACAAAAGAGAACGAAGCAGAGCTAGCAAAGGAGAGAGAAGAAAACATATACAAAATAAATACAATTCTCATTCGGAGCCAAAGAACAGTTTTTTTGTAGTATAGATTTACCGTTCTTCATTTTCTTTAGCATAGTTACTAAACACCTTTTCTTTGTACATTTGTTTAAAGTTATTCAGTGAGTGACAGTTGATGTTTGTGTGTATTTGACCTTGTAGTGACCAGCAGCTGTATGAGTGGTTAAGGCGCCTTTACTTTCCATCACAGCCGTCTCTACAACGCTCCAGGATCAAGTGTTTTGTAGGTTTTCTGGTGAGGCTCCGTCAGCAGAGAAAACCTTCCAAACAATTGATCCTGGAGCGTCCGAGAGACGGCTGTGATGGGAAGTAAAGGCGCCATCCAACATCTGTAATCCTAGTGTCTGAACAAACGAGCTCTGAAAGTCATTCTAGTAACACAAGTCGACACAATGAACGTTACTAAGTTCATCTATGGTCATGTTCGAAGCAGCCAGAGGGGAAACAAGAAGACCAAAAAAACTGAACTATCTCCCATTTCTCCTCCATCACTTTAACAAATGCTGAATGCTGAATATATTTTTATACTAAATAAAGATACAGAGACATGGAGAGGAGCAAAGTGGTTCAACAGCCCATAAATACTTAAAAAACAGACAATAAATACAGACGGCATCTCTGGAGTCACCCATATATGGTCATGTTTGAAGCAGTTGAGGAGGAACATGAGGTTGGTGCTAGATCGTGGGCTCGGGAGGGACGGTGTTTCAGCAGCAGGGCCAAACTTTACCAGCAAAGTATCAGGCTGTTACTGGCTTTGGAGAATTTAGAAGAGCCAGAAAAAGTTTAGCTACTTTTGCCCAGTAATGATCACAGCAAAAGCATCAATATATTATAAGGGGTATCCACTTAGTAAAAGCCTATAGCTGTATATATTAGGGCTGACAGTAACCTATAGTTGTATATATTAGGGCTGACACTAACCTATAGCTGTATATATTAGGGCTGACACTAACCTATAGCTGTATATATTAGGGCTGACACTAACCTATAGCTGTATATATTAGGGCTGACACTAACCTATAGCTGTATATATTAGGGCTAATAATAATAATAATAATAATAATGCATTAGTCTTATATAGCGCTTTTCCAGACGCTCAAAGTCGCTTTACAATTTGGTGCATTATTCATTCACTCCATACTCGGTGATGATAAGCGAGGCAACCAGTCTGCGCACATCAGCCACCACCACCAACCACTCACTCACTCACTACATTCACTAGGCTTCCTGGTGTTACTGAACGGTCTCCCATCCAAGTACTAACCAGGCCCTACCCTGCTTAGCTTCCAAGGTCTGACGGGATTGGGCATCGCAAAGGCGGTATGGCCACACTAACACTAACCTATAGCTGTATATATTAGGGCTGACACTAACCTATAGCTGTATATATTAGGGCTGACACTAACCTATAGCTGTATATATTAGGGCTGATTTAGATTTAGATTTATTTATTTGAAAAGGGACAGTGCACATTAATCAACATTTTACAATGTAAATATGCCCGAGTTAGCAGAAGAAGCTAATTTTCATCGGTAGACCCTTTGGCAGATGTCAAAGCCAGCCTAAAAAAACAGGATTAAAATCACACAGCAATTTACAAAATACAATATAGTTACATACATACATACATAGTACATAAAATGAGCCAAGTATACATTTTTCAATATAACTAGTGCTCACACTAACCTATAGACGCAAATCTTTATGTCATCGTAGTTTCAAAAAATACTGGGTGAGCCCGACGGGAATCATGGAGAAGTTTAACTTAATCTAGCCTTAAACTTGTTCTACAAAAGAAACCAAGTCTGTTTCATTCCCAAAACAATACGAATGAGTTGTTTGATCAAATATTTAGTCTTTGTCGCCACTGCCAGCTGTTACACCGCTCAGAGACACTGAGCAGCCTAATGACAATCAGCGTAAACCGTCCCTCCCGAGACCACGATCAAGCAGCAACCGGGAAACAGAGGAGAAAATCTAAACTTTCTATAATTACTCAAACTACTTTAACAAAAGCTGAATTATGAATTATATATATCTACCATTGTTGTTTTCGTCAAAGACGATAACGATATCATTTTGTTGACGCCCCTTTTTTTAATGATGAGAACGTAACGATGACGAGCTAAAAATAGCTCTTTGGGACTAAAACCTGACGAGACGTTTATGAGTTTACGTCAACGAGACGAGACGAGACTAAAATGGGAGAAAGTGGTTCGTCAGATCGTTCACAAACAGAGTTTATACGCGGAGCGGGAGAACACACCGGTAAACGTGACACAGAGCGGCGCCGCAGCTCTCATGATGCGGCGCCTCTAATAGGGAACGTGAGCTGGGTTTAGACCGTCGTGAGACAGGTTAGTTTTACCCTTCTGTCTCTCTCTCTCTCTCTCTCTCCTCGTGGCGTGCAGTGCACTGCTAGCGTACATCCTCCACGGAGCGCGTCTGACATCGACCTCAGGACAGTTTTAAATACTGTAGCGTCTGAACGCAGAAAGCGAGTTGAGCTAGGCTACGTATGTGCAGACAGAGCTGTTGATAAAAATAATAATAATCTGGAAGCGGTGATCAGAGGACGAGGAGAGCGGGCGCTTTTGGGGAAAGTCCTGTTCACAAAGACACTTCTACTATTGCCTATTGTGGTGTAATCTGTTTGTCAAAAGCTATAAAGCCAATAGATAACTATTATTTATCCCAATTTCAATACTTATCGAAATTAATTACAACCTTTTATAATGAAACTGACGAAAACTTGACTAAAACCTTTTAAATTTTCGTCTGACTAAAACGTGACTAAAACTATAAACATTTTAGTCCAAAAGACTAAAACTAAAACTAAAAGGGCTGCCAAAAACAACACTGATATCTACCCAATAAAGACACAAAGACATGGGAGGAGCAAAGTTCAACAGCCCATAAAAACATAAATAACAAAGAATGGTCACATGATGCTTCATGTTAGTGTAACCGCGGGTGGTGTAGAGGGGTCAAAATAACTAGCAGTACTAACAATTAGCAGTTTTAACCTTAGCTATTGACCTAAAGGCACACCGTTTAGTTTAGTTTATTAATTTATTTCAACAGGGACAATGTGCAAACACATTAATTAAAGATGCTTTGCACCAGATTTAGCTTGAGCTAGTTTCCATCTGCAGTCCCTGAGCAGGTGAGTCACAAAATGTACAATATAACATATATTTAACCACTCAAATACAAATATGTATTCATTCATTCACCCGTTACAGCATCAGTCCACATAGAATCATGCTCAAATTACTACAATAAAACATCACTAAAGGGCATATTTACATTTACAGTTATCGGTGCTGACATGACTGGTTTTCCAACAGCACTTTTTTTGTATTACGAGAGAAATCTTTCAGGTCTAAGGAAAGTTTCAGATTCTGCGGTAAGTAATATTGACAGAGGCAGGTTCCATACTTGAAATAATCAGTGTTTTATGTGTTCAAGTTATTTTCTTAATGTGACATGACGAGTGGTATATAAAATAAATAAAAGCCTGACAACGCCATCCAGTGTAAACTGGAAATAGATGTGCTTTAAGGCACACACGTTCGACCCATAAGGACAGAGGCAGCATGTTCCTTTACATAATCCCTTTATTTTCTATGCTTTACTTTTATGTCTTTCTTTGGGATTTCATATTTTCTTTACACAGATAATCAGTTTTTCGTTACATCCAGTTGGGCTCACAAAATGCCTGGGAGCAGGTCAACAAAAAGGAAACAACACAAGGGGAAGGAAGACAGCAGCATCAGGCCCACCTGAACGTAAATAAAGAGGTTAGCTGAGGGGCAGTTGCAAAATAATGGCTAACCACCAGGCAAGGCCGATCCTACCATCGCACGCCCACATCTAGCCCTTCTCGGCCGGCTCGGTGCTTCGATAGCCCCCAGTTCCGTCACAGGAGGGCCCCAGCAGACCCCGCGCCGCCATGCACCGAGAGCGAGCAATGGACGCCAAGGAGTGGTGCGTGTTGAGACTCTCAACCAACCGCGACGCTAAAATTAAACCTGCATTAGCAGCTACACCAATATTTAGGAATGGAGAACGAAGTTAATAGCTACGTGGACCCGTGGAGCAACACGCACAACCCTGGGCTCAGCCCAACCAGGCCGGAAGACGCCAGTGAGGAGACAGAGGAAGTGCGTGTGAACGAGGGTGGGCTTTTATACTTATTTTGAGTGGTGGCGCCATCTGCTGACCGTTTCAATATTTAAAAACACATACATTTAATAAAGTTATTTAAAATACAGTTAATAAAAACTGGTAATGCCACATTAAGTTTCTCTTTTCTTAGTCCCATGTTTAAAACAGAAGTCCATAATTAGATCATGATTTCACAAGGGTTAGTCCGCAGACCCACGCGCCCCAACAGTCGCCTTACAAAGCGTAGCTGAAGATGTAAACAAAACATAACCAAAACAAGACGGCAGAGTCCAGTGCTTGGAGCCGGATCTAAAATAGACTGGCCCGCCATAGTTACTCATATAACCCGGCGCTACGGGTTATATGGGTTTGGTTTTTAGCTACGACCAAAACCAAAACATAGCGCTCTCTGAGACGCAGTGTCACCCGGTACTGGGATACAAATGCTACGTCCACCGGACCTACGGGACCTCCAAACATGATACACAGTGGTTCCTACGCGCATTGCGCTGAAGCGCTCCCCTTGGCGCTATAAAGCCTGTTGCTCCAAACACAAGCAGACGCCGGCCTGACCACCCGGAAGAACAAAGCCCAGAGGCAGAGCGAAGATAGGCGTGAGCTTTTATACGCTTTCCCAGCATCATGCTACATGCTAGCGCTAGCGACAACTGCCGTTGTTTTGCTTCTACTGAACGATCTGCTGAAAACATCCATTTGGACCCGATTTAGACTTGACTTTAATTTGTGTGATGCATATGTTTAAAGTCAGCCAGAAAACGGCTTAAGGGAGCGTACCTATGTCCGTCATACATATATCAATCAGCTGGACTCTGACCCTGCCCTAGACACTAACCTTAAGGAGAGTGGGCTGGTGACTAATCTTAATACATCTGTGTTCCCCCACTTCTATTGACGGGGGAACATCAGACCCGGGGAACATGGGGCACTTAAGCATAGATACAGACGGCAACAGGAATCACAGTGTTTCACTCTTTAAAACAGAATAATAAAGGATGTTTCCATTGTAAATACTGCTGAAAAACCACAGATCCAGAATGTTTTTTGAGAATATTTGATTTATTTACATTGTCTTTCCTCTGCGTTTGACCTTCAGAGTCTCTGGGTTAAACCTGTCGGTAAAAGTGGACAAGTTGTAGGATATTGTACATGTTTTAGTTTGAGGGGAGAATGTCCAAACTCCGCACAGAGAGGCTCCAAGCAATCGTCCCGGTTCAGTTCTGTTTCAGTCCGGGAATCGAACCTGGGACCGAGGCGGGGCTAACCGCTCTGCCGCTCTGCTTAAGTGCTCGATTCCAAACCAGGAAGTGCGTTCACAGATCTCGCTCCTCGCCGTCAGTCTTTAAGCCTGGCGAGGTACGACACCAGCGCCATGAGCACGGGCACGGCCGCCAGCACGGAGAACAGCGTTACTATGGAGATGATGCTGTACTTCCGGGCCTTCTGAGCCAGAGTGGCCGCTAGCTCCGGGTTGTGACGGTGAGTCTCTTTGGCCTGAAAAACAAAACAAAAGTCGTTTATTTTAAGAAGCGTTGATTTGGAATTCAGATATTTAGCCTTTGAGGCGCAGAAACAGACGGGAAACAAGGAAAAATAACTATTTCACTGATTACTCCACCACTGCTTTAACAAGGGCATGTTCTCCCTGTTTCTTCATAGCTTTCCTCTGGGTGCTCTAGTTTCCACTAAAAAAACCATTAACAATAGGTTAACCCAGTGGTTCTCAAATAGTGGGGGCGCTGAGCGATGCCAGGGGGGGGCGCGTGTGTTACTGTGTCTAAAAACGTGCGTAATTCAGGGTAAATAATGCACATTAACTGTCCACATGTAAGTGTTAAGAGATCCCACAGTGCTGCGCTGCTGCTCGTGTGCTCTAAATCGTTTATTTGGTGAAGATTGGTCAAATACTGGCGTATGGTCTTTAAATGGCACAGAGGCAGGATCAACACTCCAGCTCCTGCCCGTTCGACTCGTTCTCCCGGACAGTGAGAGACTCAAAGCTCAACTTTCTCGGCAAACTGCTGCTGTTTAATGACAGTTCACATCGGCAACACCACTGACGTAAGGCTCGAGCAGAGCGGTGCGAAAGAGGCACTGGGTTAACCCTTCAGCCGGGCGATCAGCCTGGTTCCACGTCTGGAGAAAGGTCCCGGCGCTGAACACTACTATGTTTCCATGGCAGCCCCGACCCAGCCCAGTGCCTGGTCCGTATTGAAAAAGTGAACAACTGTATTTGGCACAACAGCGCTGGATAGATAAGTACTACTTGTGCACTAACAAAGCACTAAAAAAGACACAATTTTGGACTGTATGGAGGGAACTTCACACCATAGATACAAGACAGAAGAGATAACCGTGTTCCATTCAGCCCCGTTCACATGATCCTGACCGGTCTGTGAAATGAACCTCTTAACTCCCACCTGAACAGAGTACATTTCCTCCACTTCAGCATTACCCAAATCTAAAACTTCAAAATAGTGATGAAAAAGAGATGGAAACGAGGATGAAAACGCAACAAAAAAGCATCATTAAAGTTGCTACAGCGTGTTTTTGACTCTTTTTTATTTAATTTTTTTGTTTTGTTTTCATCCTCGTTTCCATCTCTTTTTCATCACTATTTGGAAGTTTTTAGATTTAGTTTAGTTTTTGTCATGGTTTTGTTGCTTTTTCATCACTTTTTTCATAGCATTTGTGGCTTTTTGTTACTTTTTCATCAGTCTTTAGTCGTGTTTGTGTCGCTTTTTTATTGTGCTATTGTTGCTTTTCCGGAACGTTGCTCTTTTGCTGCTTTTTTTCTTGCTTTTCATCCTCGTTTTCGTCGCTATGTTGACACTTTTTTCAAGAAGCTTTTAGATTTGGGTAAAGCCAAAATGTGCTCTGTTCAGGTGGGGTTAAGAGGTTAATGTGGTTACTCAGTCATGGTCAACTCATCTTTTTGTTTTGGCCTTCAACACAAGCTGAGCAGATCCCATGTATCTTATTATTATTGTTTCATGTTGTATATTCTGTGACTGTTTTTACTCTTCAATTGTATTTTATAATGTTTGTTGTACAGCACTTTGGGCAGTTGTAGCTGTTTTCAAATGTGCTATATAAATAAAGTTGACATTGACATTGACATGGTGAAAAAGATGATACCTAGTCAGCGTTGTCACATGGGTCATGGCCATTTTTAGAAAAAAAAGCAAGACTCTTTGATGCCAGGCTTTTAAACAGTGCACACGAGGTCCAAAGCTACATATGAACTCTGTTTACCAAGTGTCTTTTGGAGTCTCCCCAATGTTATCTCTCCGCCATGAGGACCAAAGACAAGGGCTTTTCCTCACCCAATGCTTCACACAGACGCTGAATTATAGGTTTATTTTCTTGTTAACAATGATACAGAGACATGGAGTGGAGCAAGTGAAAGCCCAAATTTATTCTAACAGAGAATGATAACTATAATGTATGACGGCGTATTAGGGCCAGCTAGTGACGAAAAAAAAAAAAAAAACATTTGAGATTTTGAAACATGCCTCCAAAATAAAGCAGCTGAACTGTAGACTTTGCTTAGAGCGGTTATAGCCTTGCTCATGTTCAATGTGATTTATTTGACAGGGAACATGAGCACTATCCTACACATGAGAAGATAGACTGACAGACTAGTTTGACTTAAAGAGTAACTAAACGGCCAAAGCCTTTCCCCACCCACAAACAAAAGTCAAAAATTGCCGTGAAAGAGGCGGTCTCTGAGGTTTGAGGGTGACATGCGGGGGGTGAGTGACGATGTGTGGAGCTGGTGCGGCTTATGACGTTCTGTGGAGGCCGTGGACATGTCTCTAGCCAATCAGGAAATTCTAATTTAGTAGCAGAGTTTACCCTGAAGGGGGCGCAACACATTCGTTTTCAGGCCAAAGTTGTCAGGGACCAGTGGACAACACTATGAGACACCCATTGAGACAGTTTATCAGTAAAAAAAACTTGATTTGGTGTTTAGTTGTTCTTTAAAGCAGCTGACAAACAGACAAATTAGACAAATTAGTTGTGACAAATTAGTTTAATTAAAACATAAATTATGTTAAACTTGGACACATTTCTTATTTCTACTACACGGCGAGCAGATGGAAATGAGCTCTACAGCTACAACCTGGTATAAAGCATCTTCTCATGTTTATGATAATGCTCATGTTCCCTGTCAGAGAAATCACATTTGAACATGAGCAAGGCTATAACCGCTCTAAGCAAAGTCTACAGTTCAGCTGCTTTTATTTTGGAGGCCAACACAGTAGGCCAAATTTCCTCACAAATCTGCATTTTTTTTCCAGCATATTTGCGACTTTTTTCTCGAAACTTGATTTTTTTATGATTATTTTTTGTCGTCAATAGATGGCACTAATACGCCGTCGTAATAATGCTCACAGCTCTAAGTGATGTTTATTTGCTTCTACTGGACACTTTGCTGTTTTAAAACATTCATTAGGATCCAATTTTGACTTGACTTTATTAGTGGGTGCTCAAATGTTTATATTCCACCAGAAAATGATGAAAGAAAGATAAAATAATAATTTCCAGACCAGACGCGAGGCCGTGCTGTATCTGTTATGAAGGATGGATGTGACTGACCTTCACCGAGTACTTGAGGGCGATGGCTCCGATGCAGGACAGCCCGCAGATGATGCTGAAAACGGACAGACGCCTGTAGTGGTTGTCACGGCAACAGCTGGCCATGGACTGCCATAAAGCGCGGAACCTGTTGTGGCGCGGCCGCAGGTCCTCGGGGTCTTTGGACTCGTGACCGGAGCCCGGGCTGATGAACTCGTCCTCCTCCATCTCCACGGGCGACCAGGGCATCTGACGTAACACATAGGTCAGACATTAGACCAGGGCATCTGACGTAAACACACAGGTCAGACATTAGACCAGGGCATCTGACGTAAACACACAGGTCAGACATTAGACCAGGGCATCTGACACAAACACACAGGTCAGACATTAGACCAGGGCATCTGACGTAAACACACAGGTCAGACATTAGACCAGGGCCTCTGACACTAACACACAGGTCAGACATTAGACCAGGGCCTCTGACACTAACACACTGGTCAGACATTAGACCAGGGCATCTGACGTAAACACACAGGTCAGACATTAGACCAGGGCATTGACACAAACACACTGGTCAGACATTAGACCAGGGCATCTGACGTAAACACACAGTAGACCATGCCAGGGCATCTGACATAAACACAGGTAGACATTAGACCAGGGCATCTGAACATAAACACACTGGTCAGACATTAGTCCAGGGATTGACACAAACACCAGGTCAGACTTAGACCAGGGCATCTGACACAAACACACCTGGTCAGACATTAGACCAGGGCATCTGACACAAACACACAGGTCAGACATTAGACCAGGGCATCTGACACAAAACACACAGGTCAGACATTAGACCAGGGCATCTGACACAAAACACACAAGTCAGACATTAGACCAGGGCATCTGACACAAACACACTGGTCAGACATTAGACCAGGCATCTGACACAACACACAGTCAGACATTCACAGGGCATCTGACACAAACACACTGGTCAGACATTAGACCAGGGCATCTGACACAAACACACAGGTCAGACATTAGACCAGGGCATCTGACACTAAAACCACACAGGTCAGACATTAGACCAGGGCATCTGACACAAACACACAGGTCAGACATTAGACCAGGGCATCTGACACAAACACACTGGTCAGACATTAGACCAGGGCATCTGACACAAACACACAGGTCAGACATTAGACCAGGGCATTGACACAAACACTCTGCCAGGCATCTGACACAAACACACCAGCGCTCAGTACCACTTAGACCAGGGCATCTGACCACAAACACACTGGTCAGATATTAGACCAGGGCATCTGACACAAACACACTGGTCAGACATTAGACCAGGGCATTGACACAAACACACAGGTCAGACATTAGACCAGGGCATCTGACACAAACACACAGGTCAGAATTAGACCAGGGCATTACAAAACACACGGTCAGACATTAGACCAGGGCATCTGACACAAACACACAGTCAGACATTAGACCAGGGCATCTGACACAAACACACAGGTCAGACATTAGACCAGGGCATCTGACACAAACACACCTGGTAAGACATTAGACCAGGGCATCTGATGTAAACACACTGGTCAGACATTAGACCAGGGCATCTGGTGTAAACACACTGGTCAGACATTAGACCAGGGCATCTGGTGTAAACACACTGGTCAGACATTAGACCAGGGCATCTGAACAAACACACAAGTCAGACATTAGACCAGGGCATCTGACATAAACACACAGGTCAGACATTAGACCAGGGCATCTGATACAACACACTGGTCAGACATTAGACCAGGGCATCTGACACAAACACACAGGTCAGACATTAGAACCAGGGCATCTGACACAAACACACTGGTCAGACATTAGTCCAGGGCATCTGACACAAACACACTGGTCAGACATTAGACCAGGGCATCTGACACAAACACACTGGTCAGACATTAGACCAGGGCATCTGACACAAACACACAGGTCAGACATTAGACCCAGGGCATCTGACACAAACACACAGGTCAGATATTAGACCAGGGCATCTGACACAACACACTGGTCAGACATTAGACCAGGGCATCTGACACAACACACAGGTCAGACATTAGACCAGGGCATCTGACACAAACACACAGGTCAGACATTAGACCAGGGCATCTGACACAAAACATTTACACTGGTCAGACATTAGACAGGGCATTGACCACAACACACTGGTCAGACATTAGACCAGGGCATCTGACACAAACACACTGGTCAGACATTAGACCAGGGCATCTGACACAAACACACTGGTCAGACATTAGACCAGGATTTGACCAAACACACTGGTCAGATATTAGACCAGGGCATTTGACACCACTGGTCAGATATTAGACAGACACACCACTGGTCAGATATTAGACCAGGGCATCTGCTACAAACCACACTGGTCAGACATTTAGACCGGGCATCTGATTACAAACACACTGGTCAGAACATTAGACGCAGGGCATCTGACACAACACACTGGTCAAGATAATTAGACGCAGGGCATCTGATACAAACACACTGGTCAGACTTAGACCATGGGCATCTGACACAAACACACTGGTCGCAACATTTGAAGACCAGGGTCATTCTGACACAAACACACTGGTCAAACATTAACCAGGGCATCTGATACAAACCTGGTCAGACATTAGAGCCAGGCGCATCTGACACAAACACACTGCAGAACATTAACCAGGGCATCTGATCAAACACACTGGTCAGACATTAGACGGGCACTGTACAAACAACAGGTCAGACATTAAGACCAGGGGGCAATCTGATACAAACACAACTGGTCAGACATTAAGACCAGGCATCTGACCCAACAACGTGGTCAGCACATTAGATCAGGGCATCTGATAACAAAACACACTGTCAGAATTCGACCGGGCATCCAGGCCAAGAACAGCAGTATCACAGTAAAGCAGTATCGTCTGTGTTGTAAGATGTGTGTTGTTGTTGTTGTGAAGCACTTTAACTGTAGTTGTGTTAAATGTGCTTTACAAATAAACTTGAAACTTGAATAACTTGAATTGAAGATCACAGATGACGATACCACTGTCCACCATTTTGAGCTCCTTCCATCAGATACAGAATTCCTTGTGCCAAGAAAAATGTGTGCAGGAATTCCTTTGTGCCCTGCGCCATCCGGGAGCGGAATAAGTTTAGTTTAGTTTAGTTTAGTTTAGTTTAGCTTAGTTTAGTTTAGTTTAGTTTATCTTAGTTTATTTCCACAATTTCAAACCTTGCGTGTGTACTACATCAGAGCAGAGTTGGAGTAACATATTACAAAAGTAACAATCACTTGTTTCAGTCTCTGAGTAATATAACTCATTACTTACACAAAATACAGGAATACTGTATATTAGTCATTACAATTCAAATAACTCGAGTTACAACTGCATTTAATGTATGAACGAAAAATGTCAAACTCCCCCCAAATAAAATGCATCAGTAAATCAACTGGACTCTGGTGAATAAGATCTGTAGTTGTAGCTAACGTCAAAACAAAACACGAGAGAATGAGGACAGAGAAGGAAATCTATGACTGCACTTTTACTCCATGGCATCACTGACATTTCAGTCCATATCTTGCCAAAAGTAACTCAAAGTAACTGAAAGTAGTGTAATTCAGGAAACAAGAATATGTAATATTTTACATTTTTAAAGCTGTAATCACTCATATAGAATATACTACAGTTTTAAAGTAACTTGCCCAACAGTGATCAGAAACAACAATTGTGAATCTGACACTTAGGCTGATTCCGAAACCCTTAATTGTAGCCTCTAAGTACTAACACTAGCAACTAATCCTTAACCTTTCATGGGCTCAGCTGTTAGATCTCTATGCAGTTAGTGAACTAGAGCTTCAGCAGCATTTGCCCAATTCCACCGTCCTTACCCAGGGAAGGGGAAGTGACATCACCAACAGCTGTTCTTCTTCTTCTTTAAGGTTATTGGCAGACTGCAGGCCAAACAAAAAGTGCATACCGCCACCTACTGTAGTGCATATGCAACAACATAGTGTCCAAATAAAGACATTTAAGGAGAAAAAAGAAACATCCAAATGATCCTTCACATTTCCCTTTATTTTATCTCAACAGCGGTTTCATAAAGCTACAGTATGCAAATTAGCCATGTGGCTTAAGTTTCTACTAAATGAAGCAAAAGCACAAACTGCTTCATTTAGTCCATTTACTGAGGAGGCTCTTTAAAACCCTGTGACTGAGCTGTGGGGACGACAACATGTATTTTGTCACTTTATAAAGTTTGGCTTGTGCAGAATCTTATTTTTTAAATTATTTGTATTACTAAATGTGGGTGGGGGCGAGGGGGGGTTGGAGATTGGCGCGGTGGCTTATGGGATGGCACACAGCTCCTAATCGCCAGTGAGTTAGCATCAGAGGTCCCTATGCTAAAGTGGCTATGATAGTTAGCATACAGGCCACTTTCCCTAACTCCTTCCTAACTGACAGCCCAATTCACATGCTTCTTATCATGGCGGACGCTGACGCACATCCGGTTTGGCGTAGGACCTTACCAATTTACTGGTTTCTGAATCAGCCAACGTGGGACACCAAGGGGAGCAAGGGGAGGGGCAGTGGGCGGGAATTCAGGGAGATCACTTGAAAAATCAGGAACATAAACTAGTGGATCTTTACTGGACCTTTTTTCAGCCGTTTTAGATCAATATTGCATTTTTAACATGTGAGATACTTAAAGGCACACTGCGTAGCATTTTGGACTAGACTGTTTCCATCAGTACAAAACATGCTCCTAATGACCAACTCGACACAGACAATGCTAATTAAAGAATGGATCTGTATGAGGACCTAATCTGTTTAAATCTCCAATTCTGCTGCCTTTAGTCACATCTCCATGGAGACGAGCTGGAGACACACCCACTCTGGTAAAGTTACAGTCATGTGTTAGGAGAGCTGAGCCGCTCACAGCAAAGGCTCATGTTTGTTTGTGCATTTATTTGAGGTATTTTTATCAAATAAATGCTTGTATTTCAATTGTATTGTACCTGCAAAAGCATCATATGCTTCAGAGCCTCATCAGTTTGCATCACGTCATTAAACGACAGCGATGAAAGTGTTGTACTAATCCCAGAGGCTTCTGTGTGGGAGGGGTTTGTTTCCAGATAAACTCCACGTCTGTAAAGCACTGAGTCAATGTTGGTTTTTCTGAGTCACAGCGACCAGTTTCTGTGAAGGACGTGTTTAAAACCAAATGTAAAGAAGCTTTATCGTGGCTTTTCAACTCTCAACGTGATAAAGGAGGAAACTGTGGGACAGAAGCAAAAGAAACGCCAAAGGAAGCAGGACGTGTTTAAAGGTAACGTGGGAACTTTAAAAAATGTGAAATACGGGTCATTCCAAGAGGTGGGCAATAGATCATCAACAAGATCATATCGAGTTCATCTCCAATGTCAAGAAATGTGGAAAGCATGTGGGAAAACGGGGAAAAAAAGGCAAAATATGAGGTAAAAAGTGAACAGTTGATATTAATTTGAACAGACTCCAGTAGTGTTTTCACGCTGCTTCAGATGGAAAGTATTTTATTTTTTTAGATGGAATCTCAGCACACGGCCCATAGAGCTGCATTTTGTAATAACACTGCATTATGTCCCAAATGTTCCAAATGTAATAAGATTTCCACTTCCTTGTATAATAAAACCACATTCGGTAATACTCGAGGAAGCCTCTTCTGGCAGCAGACTCCTAAGTCTCTTTTAATGCACAGTATAGGACACTTAACAAATGATGGTCCTGTTGCTCGGGGGCTGCTCCCTCTGGCAGCAGGTCCAGACACAGGAAAGAAAAAAGAAGAGCCCCGACTCCTTTAAGATTAATCTTGTTATCATGAGCATCAATCAGTCTATTAATACTATACTTTACTATACTATACTTGAATAAATGTGGAGTATATTATGTATCATTCAAGCACTTTGATACAGAGTAATGTTATATGGGCTGTAATGATGATGGTGAATAACAGTAATACCAACGTGGCAATAAAATAGGTATAGGAAACAAAATGATACACTTGTTATAAAGTGTAACATACTGTGAATGTTGACTTAATGTTAATGTTGCATTTGTTGTAAATATGTAACCAACTTAATTGTTTAGTAAGACAATAAGGACTAAACAGTGTTATTGTTGCAACCACATTATTATTTAAGTATAAGAACAGGGGTGGGAGTCAATAAGCCTGTCTTCTTCCCACTCCTTTTCCAGCTAGAATGTTATTTTTTTTTTTTTTTTTTCTGGCTTTTGTGTAGCTCGAAATAAAAATATAAATGAATCAATAATACTTTTCTAATGTTGTGCATAACTTACTATTACAGTGTATAATGTGATAACACTTTATGACTGTTCACTATTACAGCATTTGTAAATACGTATTTGATCATTTCAAAGGCATTAACAAAGCTTTGCTCAGCATGTGTTACTCATTTATAAGAAGCTGAACAGTGATTACGCCCAAACCGTTTTCTCAAACTTAATCATTTCTGAGCCGGGTCTGACCCTCAGACTCACAGATGGTTTACACATCGTCACTGTTCGCTCTGTTTAGATGTTCGTTCATGTTACCGAGTCCATTTGAAAGCTAAGACCTGCAAAACTGATCTAAACTGAGCTTTTTCCTCGCGTTGTTGTTGACACTTTTTTAAAGAAGCTTTTAGATTTGGGTAAAGTCGAACTGGAGAAACTGTGCTCTGTTCAGGTGAGGGATAAGAGTTTAACAAGGGTTATAAACTGTTATAAACGGTGTAAATGTCTTATAAATGAAGTATTGAACAATGCATTAATAACAAAATGTGGCAAATTATTACAAAATGTGGTTTTATTACTTAGTGAACTTTGATTTTTAACATATTTAACAGTTATTAACATAATGTGGCTGAACAAACAGACTGAAAATAGTTCTGTGACCCATTTTTGGGTCCCAGCCCACCCGTTGAGAATCACTAGAATAAGCCGAACGCCCGTCTCGACTGCGCATGCGTGAGTCAGTCAGGCTCCAAACAAACCACAGCGTCATTGAAATGTGTAAGTTCAGGTGTTGGAGCGTGAACACTGAAGTATATTGAGCCATAACCGTGAACTATAAGGCTTACGGGCATTTAGAGGCAGAGCCTCTGTGTGTATGTGGATCTCTCTCGTCACAATTTAAAAAAAGATTTCGTCTACTGTCCACCTCCTTATTGACAAACAAAGAGGGATTCTATGTTTTTATTTCTCATTTCAGTTTAAATGTTTTTCTCACATAGTTATTCCAACTATGATTGATTGATTGATTTTTTATTTCGGGCTACACAACACAGGCACAAAAGCCAGAAAAAATACAATAACATTTTTTTAAATAATAATCAACACTCTAGCTCAAAAAGGAGTGGGAAGAAGACAAGCTTATTGACTCCCACCCCTGTTCTTATACTTAAATAATAATGTGGTTGCAACAATAACACTGTTTTAGTTCTTATTGTCTTACAACAACAATTAAGTTGGTTACATATTTACAGGTGTGACAATGCATTACATTGAGTCAACATTCACAGTATGTTACACTTTATAACAAGTGTATAATTTTGTTTTCTATACCTATTTTATTACCATGTTGGTATTACTGTTATTCACCATCACCATTACAGCCCATATAACATTACTCTGTATCAAGTGTTTGAATGATACATAATATACTCCACATTTATTCATGAAAGGTATAATAATCGCAGACTGATTGATGCTCATGATAACCAGAACCAGAACCAGAACTATATGAACAAGGACTGGTCGTCACTTTTGAAGCATCTCTTCGTATGAATGGCAGTTTGGTTTCTGTCTATCTCCGTACGCAGCCCTGGTGTAAAAATAGACTTTAGGTTAATATTGTAACAGGCTCCATGGCCACGACAAAAACACTTAAATCATCAACTTTCCAGCGGTTAAAACGCTCCAGATCAGAGCTTTCTTCTGCTTTACGCTAACTATCATTATTGTTTGGCCAAAAGACATTCCATTACCCATAATGCAACGGGCGAGCTGAGATAGGCATTGAGCTTATTATGAAACTTATAAAAGAAGCCTGAGGGCCACATGTGGAAGCCTTTACCCCTTATGCTTCTGTTTATAGCAGATGTTTGTATATGACTGTAAATCATGTGTAGATAATAGTATAATGTTGATAATGTTTTGCCAGTTGTATTTGTGTATGTTTATAAGGCTTTTCTTGTATGTTGTATTAACATGCTGCTTATAGGATCATCAGCTGACTGAGGAGCATGTGACACTTCATACACTTTAAACGCTGCATCCTGACAGATCCCTCGAGCCCTGATGAAACGCCATGTTTTAATCAAATGGCTGCCTCAGTTTTATAGTAATGACTATATCGACTTCAGTAAATGACAAATAAACAATACACCCCATTGATGTGTTTATTGTTTTCATGTTTGTTGTGGGATATTTTAACAGCGTTCATTTCGACAACATGTTGTAAATGTCACAAAAAGCCACAAAAACGAGGATGAAAATGCTTCAAAAGAGCAAAAGAAAGAAGTGACAAATACGCGATAAAAATTGCACTGGGAAAAATAACACATAAAAAGTAAATGGTCAAATTCACTTTCTCAATCACACTCCAGTGTACGCAGACACTGCAGGGGAGGAGGGTGAAGTGTCTTGCCCAAGGACACAACGACAGTGTGCACCTTCAGGAGGCGGGACAGAGTGACAACAACATGACAACAACATGACAACAACGTGACAACAACATGACAACAACATGACAACAACATGACAACAACGAGGACAAAGATCTGTTTTGTAAGTTTGAAATGAGGCCTAGAGGCTGTAAACGCCAACCAAGAAGCTTTTAGATTTGGGTAAAGCTGAACTGGGGGAAATGGACTCGGTTAAGGCGGGGGGTAAGGGGTTATTTTTATTTAGTCAATGGAAATATCTGGACACTTTAGTCATAGTTTTAGTTTAGTTTTAGTCTAATTTTAATATCCCTTTGACTAAAGTTATGACAGATATTGTAGTGACATTAACACTGTAGTTTAAGACTCAAACAAAGCTTTACGCTCATTCATAAGCTTTAGAGTTTGTTTCTGTGGCATAAAAAGGTCTTCGATACTGTATTGTTGTTATTTCCTGTTTTCTTATTTACCTCCAGGGAAATGTGGAATAAAGAGAATGAACAGATGAACTTAATCTTTGTCTGTTTTGAGGAACTGAAAGTGTTGTTTATGAATCACGGCTTCACTTTGTCTGATCCCACTGAGGAATGTGGGACGTGTTCAGACCTGGTTTAGACCGACTCTAGTCCAGGTTTAGTCCCAGTTCAGACCTGGTTCTTGTCCTGAGGGAGTTTGGATAATAAAAGTGCACTTACTGTAACTCAGACTGTCCTGGTCCACATTGATCCTCCCACGGCTCCAAACCCAACTCTCTGCTGCCGTCCGGGTTAGTCCGGGTTTAGTCCGGGTTTAGTCCTGGTTTAGTCCTGGTTTAGACTTGGTTTAGCCTTGTTGTAGTCTCTGTTTAGTCCCTGTCTGAGCAGGAGCAGGTCGTGGCGTGTCTGTCTGTTGTTAAATGACAGAAAACTGTGGGAGCGAAACTCACTGTGAAACTGGCCGCACCCTTCACTCCTCCCACATGACCAAATAAGGACTGACCCAGGACTAAACCGGGACTATACCAAGACTAAACAAGGACTAAACGGGACTATACCAAGACTAAACAAGGACTGACTAAAGGACTAAATAAGGAACAAACCAGGACTAAACCTGGGATAAACCTAGACTAAACCTAGACTAAACCAGGACTAAACCGGGACTAACCTGGACTAAACCTAGACTAAACCTGGACTAAACCTGGACTAAACCTGGACTAAACCTAGACTAAACCTAGACTAAACCAGGACTAAACGGGACTAAACCGGGACTAAACCTGGGATAAACCTGGACTAAACCTGGACTAAACCTAGACTAAACCTAGACTAATGACTAAACCTGGACTAAACCAGGACTAAACCGGGACTAAACCTGGACTAAACCAGGACTAAACCTGGACTAAACCTAGACTAAACCTGGACTAAACCTGGACTAAACCTGGACTAAACCTGGACTAAACCTGGACTAAACCTGGATAAACCTGGACTAAACCTGGGATAAACCTGGACTAAACCTGGGATAAACCTGGACTAAACCTGGACTAAACCTGGACTAAACCTGGACTAAACCTAGACTAAACCTGGACTAAACCTAGACTAAACCTGGACTAAACTGGGATAAACCTGGGATAAACCTGGACTAAACCTGGATAAACTGACTAAACCTGGACTAAACTAGACTAAACCTAGACTAAACCTGGACTAAACCTGGACTAAACCTGGACTAAACGACTAAACCTGACTAAACAGACTAAACCGATAAACCGGACTAACCTGGGATAAACCTGGACTAAACCTGGACTAAACCTAGACTAAACCTGACTAAACCTGGACTAAACCTGGACTAAACCTGGACTAAACCTAGACTAAACCTAGACTAAACCAGGACTAAACCGGGACTAAACCGGGACTAAACCTGGGATAAACCTGGACTAAACCTGGACTAAACCTAGACTAAACCTGGACTAAACCTAGACTAAACCGGACTAAACCTGGACTACTAAACCTAGACTAAACCAGGACTAAACCGGACTAAACCGGGACTAAACCTGGGATAAACCTGGACTAAACCTGGACTAAAACCTAGACTAAACCTGAGACTAAACCTGGGACTAAACCTGGACTAAACCAGGACTAAACCGGACTAAACCTGGACTAAACCTGGACTAAACCTGGACTAAACCTGGACTAAAACCTGGATAACCTGGACTAAACCTGGGACTAAACCTGGACTAAACCTGGGATAAACCTGGACTAAACCTGGACTAAACCTGGATAAACTGGATAAACCTGGACTAAACCTGGACTAAACCTGGACTAAACCTGGACTAAACCTGGATAAACTGGATAAACCTGGACTAAACCTGGACTAAACCTGGACTAAACCTAGACTAAACCTCAGACTAAACCAGGACTAAACCGGGACTAAACCGGACTAAACCTGGACTGACTAAACCTGGACTAAACCTAGACTAAACCTGACTAAACCTGGACTAAACCTGGACTAAACGGAAAACAAACCTGGACTAAACCTGGACTAAACCTGGACTAAACCTGGACTAAACCTAGACTAAACCTGGACTAAACCTGGACTAAACCTAGACTAAACCTGGACTAAACCTGGACTAAACCTGGACTAAACCAGGACTAAACCTGGACTAAACCTGGACTAAACCTGGACTAAACCTGGACTAAACCTGGGATAAACCTGGACTAAACCTGGATAAACCTGGACTAAACCTGGGATAAACCTGGACTAAACCTAGACTAAACCTGGACTAAACCTGGGATAAACCTGGACTAAACCTGGATAAACCTGGACTAAACCTGGACTAAACCTAGACTAAACCTGGGATAAACCTGGACTAAACCTGGGATAAACCTGGACTAAACCTAGACTAAACCTAGACTAAACCTGGACTAAACCTAGACTAAACCTAGACTAAACCTGGACTAAACCTGGGATAAACCTGGACTAAACCTGGACTAAACCTGGACTAAACCTGGACTAAACCTGGACTAAACCTAGACTAAACCTGGACTAAACCTGGACTAAACCTGGACTAAACCTGGACTAAACCTGGACTAAACCTGGACTAAACCTGGGATAAACCTGGACTAAACCTGGGATAAACCTGGACTAAACCTAGACTAAACCTGGACTAAACCTGGACTAAACCTAGACTAAACCTAGACTAAACCTGGACTAAACCTGGGATAAACCTGGACTAAACCTGGACTAAACCTGGACTAAACCTGGACTAAACCTGGACTAAACCTAGACTAAACCTGGACTAAACCTGGACTAAACCTGGACTAAACCTAGACTAAACCTGGGATAAACCTGGACTAAACCTGGGATAACCTGGACTAACCTGGACTAAACCTGACTAAACCTGGACTAAACCTAGACTAAACCTAGACTAAACCTGGACTAAACCTGGATAAACCTGGACTAAACCTGGACTAAACCTGGACTAAACTGGACTAAACCTGGACTAAACCTAGACTAAACCTGGACTAAACCTGGACTAAACCTGGACTAAACCTAGACTAAACCTGGGATAAACCTGGACTAAACCTGGGATAAACCTGGACTAAACCTAGACTAAACCTGGACTAAACCTGGACTAAACCTGGACTAAACCTAGACTAAACCTGGACTAAACCTAGACTAAACCTGGGATAAACCTGGACTAAACCTGGGATAAACCTGGACTAAACCTGGGATAAACCAGGACTAAACCTGGATAAACCTGGACTAAACCTGGACTAAACCTGGACTAAACCTGGGATAAACCTGGACTAAACCTGGACTAAACCTGGACTAAACCTGGACTAAACCTGGACTAAACCTGGATAAACCTGGACTAAACCTAGACTAAACCTGGACTAAACCTGGACTAAACCTGGATAAACCTGGACTAAACCTGGACTAAACCTGGGATAAACCTGGGCTACTTGAGTAGTCTCACTTCAGTAATTATTTGACAGCGAAACTGTTACTTTTATGGGAGTAATATTGGACAAGTATCTGTACTTTTACTCAAGTTACTTTGAGCAGTGACCAAACAAAGCGCTGCAGTCTGGACTGGATCAGAGTCACGGTCACTTCTCTAATGTGACTCTTTTTCAGGAACAAACATTTATGTCAAAAGTTTCATTTCCACTGACGACACATTTACTGTAAATCACTGTTTTCCCAGAAATGACCCGTCAGCAGAGGCGGAGCGGCCACAGAAGGGCCCCCGGTCCGACCTCTCAGTGTTCCCCTTAACCTCTTAACACCCACCTCAACTGAGCGCTTTTTTTGTTGTTGCATTTTTTAAGTGTTTGTCGTTTTTCCCCCCCGTGTTTTGGTCACTTTTTCATCACATTCTTTGCCACCTTTTTGTCGCTCTTTCTTTTGCCGAATTTTTGTCCCAAAAATATGTTTCTTTCAGTTGAGAGATTGTTTTATCAGTTAGTAGTTAGGCATAGAGAAAGTTCAGCTAATGAATGAGACGGTGCTTTTATTTTGGCGTGCTGGATCAAAACCGGAAATCCCCATGTGGGCTGTGGAGCTACCGTTAGCTTAATGCTAACGTCATGCACAGAGTCATTTTGTCCGAGCCGTAGGTCAGACATTTCCCGGCAGCCGGACTCACTCATAACTGGTCAAATTTGAAGCTGCCAGAGGGAAAACAGAGCAAGAAAAAAATATCGGCAGATACTCAAACCTCCAGTATCGGGATCTGTAGGAAAAAAGCTGGATGAAAATTAGGCACCGGCATTAAAGTTGTTTTTAACGTGTCTAAAGTGCAATGCATTCCAATGGGGGACTAGCGGCTATATGGCGGTACTACAGCAATGGCGGCCTCCAGTGTGGTCGTCGCAAAGCAGAGCAGCCAGCGGCCATTGGTCGGTACTTGGATGGGAGACCGTTTGGTAACACCAGGACGCCTGGGTGGATGTAGTGAGTGAGTGGTTGGTTGGTGGTGGTCGGAGGGGTCGATGGCGCAGATTGGTTGCCTCGCTTCTGTCAGTCTACCCCAGGGCAGCTGTGGCTACAATAGTAGCTTACTACCACCAAGTATGGAGTGAATGAATAGTGCAATGTAATGCGTCTTTGAGTGTCCAGAAAAGCGCTATATAAAACCGATGCATTATTATTATTATTATTATTATTCACCATAAACCAAGTCCAACAAAATCAGCCTTTCACAAATATGTCAAAGTGATCACTTGATCTTGGTTTAGTTCAGTTTCAGTGCTGTTTGCCGTTGGAGGTGCAGTGACAGTTTGGAGCCTAGCCCAGAGGTCAGACCTGCTCAGACACACCTCTGTGACTAAACCAGGTCTGGGCTGTAACAGGAGTCTCTGCAGGTGAGTAAACTCTGTGACCGCTGACCTGGAAGCAGATAACACGCCTTTCTTTGTCCGACCGCATTCCTCCCCTCTGCGTCACCGACGATCCGGCCTTTACCCGTCTGCATCTGAGACCAGTTTAAATAACCATCTGTTTTTGTGGTTATTTATTTATTTTGATAGTTCGGTCCTAAAAACACAGACTAAAAACAGGACGGACCCAGGAGTGAGTAAATAACCTAGAAATGTAAAGAATACTGCCCTTGAGCAACACACTCCACCTGCTGCTGTCATGAAGAAGTCGGCGTCATAAAAGACACTCGTGAGAAAATTCCTTCAACGCATCACTGCTTCGAACACATACTTCACTAGTGACTTTATTCTTTGGAATTTCTATTAATAAACACATTAAACATTAACAGTAACAAACATTTCATGACTAATATAAGACTGAAGGCATTCATATTCTTAAGTAAATTATTTAAATACATAAGGAAGGAAAGATGTATCACAATAAAACTATTAAAACTCATGTAATTGTAGACTTTTCATACTTGCTACAGTTAATGAGGCTTTTAAAAGAAATGCTTTATTGCTCTTTCATCACTTTTTTGTTACACCCCTGTTGCTTGTTGTTTTCAAAAAGCTTTAGGATTTGGTTAAAGTCGCAGTGGAGAAAATGTGTTTGGTTAAGGCGGGGTGGTAAAAAAAATAAAATAAAAATATATATCCAAATCTTTTTTTAAAGAGGAAAACCATATAATAATAAAATTAATTAATTAAAGTTTTACTTTCCGAAATCATGTGGAATATCTCAAGTTTTTTTGTTTTTAATAGAATATTTGCATTTAAAAATATATAATTTTGTAAATAATATTATTAATAATATAATAAATACGTTAATATTTCTTTGTTCTAGAGTAAAAATCTATTTAAATAATGAATTTAGAAAATATTATTATTATAAATTGTATTATTTATTTAAAAAAAAAACGTCAAAAACAAACCCCACCCCATTTTTCTTCATCGTCCAATCAGATCACAGCAGACCGAAAACACGGAAGTAACACCACAACACGCCAAACGTCCACGTCTGACGCGTCTGCACTTAGTTTTCTCCCGGTTTTTCGGTCTGTCCGGGGCAGCGGCGATGGCGGAGGGCGCACACCGGGGTCCCGTGGCCTCGGAGCGGTACGGCCCGAGCGGAGAGTCCTGGAGCTACAGCCTGGACCAGGACGCGGATCAGGGACTGATCCAGAGGCGGAGGGACGGGCCGAGGGAAGCGACGGGCTCTGGGCTCAGGCACCTCTTCAAAGTAACCGTTACCTTTCAGCTACTGTCACTAAAAACGAGGATGAGGAAACACCTGAAACAGTTGTAAAACGCGCACACCGAGAGGCCAGAGCTGCCACGACTTCTGTATCAATTTATCGTTTAACCTCTTAATCCCCGCCTGAACCGAGCACATTTTCTCCAGTTTTGCATTACCCAAATCTAGAAGCATGATAAAAAGTGATCAAAAAGCATAAAAAGTGACGAAAACACGACAAAAAAGTGAGTGATTAAAAAGCAACAAGAGAGCCACGAATGAGCAACAAAATGACAAAACACAACAACAAAACTACGAAAACGCGACACAAACGCTTAAAAAATGTGACTAACACTGGCGCGACAACGTGACAAAAAAGTTATGGTCAGTTTTGTAGGTCTTAGCTTTCAAATAAGGCGTTACACTGGCCTAGAGGCTGAGAGCTCCTGTCCAGAAGCTTGAATTTGGGTAAAGCTGAACTGGAGAAAATGCACTCGGTTAAGAGATTAATAAATGTCAGATGATCAATACATTTTTGGGCTCAGTATTTATCGTCTCATTTTTCTGACGTAGTAGTAGTACTATACTGGGTATGTGGACTACATTTTCAAACTCAATAAAAAGGCAAATATATAGCAAACGTGGAAATACACATATATGTTTATTGTATATTAAAGGGGTATGTTTAGTGTGAAGAAAGTTACAGCAGTTTCTAGTTCAAAATCAGCATATATCTTTTGTCCCACCCATTCCATTGAAACAAATGGAGGTCAGTGTGACCTTAAAGCAGTAATGACCATATAACTTTAAATATTCAAGATAACTTAAATGACATTTCAGTAAATATTGAGCTCCTTTTTAATTAATTTAAACATTGGAGTTTGGTTTAATTATGCTTTTTTCAGTTGTGTCAGTGGATAGAGTAAACCACACTAACAGTAGTGGACAGAAAGTTGGGAAAACAAACAAAGAAGTGGAGCTAAATCTCTACAGAGATCATTGACACACTCCTTAGTTATAAACTGTGAGAGATTTTAAAATGTAAAATCCTGGAGTTAAAGTAGTATAGTTTACAGTTTGGATCTGTTCAAGGCTCTTTTTCCACGTTGTATATTTTTTTAGTTGTTTGTTTATAGAAACACAAAATGTTGGATTTCTATGACAGCATTAAATGTCTCGATGCTGAGCAGATGTTGTTTTTTCCAGAGCGTGTTCCTGCCTCAGGGTTTTCCAGAGAGCGTCAGCGCAGACTACATCCAGTACCAGCTGTGGGACACGGCTCAGGTCAGACTGAACCTGCGCTGATTCAGGGGCTGAAGCAGAATAATCTGTGTTTCCTCCTCCGGTCCAGGCGTTCTGCAGCTCTCTGTCCGGGACGCTGGCCACTCAGGCGTCTCTGAAGGGCGTCGGCGTCGGGGACAAAGAGGCCACAGTCGCTGCTGCCACCGTCACCTGGATCCTCAGAGGTCGGCTCCTCCACTCACTGCACCGATAATGTGACTGGAAGTCATTAAAAAGTATTAAATGGGATTCAAACTGGCATTAAATCTACATTTCTTAGAAAATATAATATTTCTTTATTGCGATACACTAAGTAATAATGAAGAGTAATATGTTTACCTTAAAAAGACTAGATGCAAGTTGGTCATTTTATGGTCACTACTGCCACCTCAGGTCTTATACGTAACTGCAGGCTCTATATTAAGCTCGTGCATGAAGGCACTGAAATCGGCCAGACTAAAATCACAAGTGATATTTAGTCTGGGGACCACCAATTCATTTTCTTGTAGGAGAGGTGTGGTTCACGATTGTCCAGAGCCGTTTATTGTGCTGAATGTCTCTCATGCGTCTGCACGTAGCCATAGCCAATCGTATCATCGTATCCGATGACGTACCCGCTGTAGGGCGGCACGGTAGCACAGTGGTTAGCGCTCGTGCTTCACAGCTAGAAGGTCCCGGGTTCCCTCCTGGACGGGGCCTTTCTGTGTGGAGTTTACATGTTCTCCCCGTGGTTTCCTCCGGGTACTCCGATCGGATGGAAATTAGCCCAAGGCTACAATCCGGTGTGTCTTCTTTACATGTATGAGACCCATGTATGTTCATTAACATGCTCTGTCCCGACCAAATAAACCAATAAATAAATAAATAAACTTTTGAGCTAAACTATTTAGAACACGTTCTAAAGCTTGATCGAAAGATAGTGTCGCGTCTGCTGCTGTCATGTTGGATCCGCAAATATTTTGTTATTTTGTTTATCCCTAAACAAACTACAAGCTTCCGTATGTCGAATAGTGCGAGTCACAGAACGAGTCCCTCCTCGTTCTGTGATTGTTCCCAAATCCATGCGAAAATTTTGGCCATGGTCCCCAGGCTGTTGTGAAGTTCGAAAAGGTTTGAGCGCACACAGCAGTCTGGCGTTAGCCAGGCTACTTCGGACCCGAAGTAACACCTTTATGAGTGACAGTGCAGGATTTTAGAGGCAGTTGTGGTGAACAGGTCTGGGCTCTACACATTAGGACATGGGAGGAAAATACTTCGTTTTAACATTTTAAAAATCCGTATAGTCCCTTTTAAAATGTGTAAAAAGTAATGTGTCCAAAGTTTATAAACTAAATGCCATTTTCACATTTACTGAAGTGTTAAGATTGAAAAGTGCATTAACATGAAATGTAACAAAAGTGCTGTGTAACTGTTACTGGAAAACAAAGCCGTGTGTGATAAAAATGCCTCCAAACACAAGTATTGTGATACTTGATAAAGTATCGATACTTGGTATTGCAGCGCAAAGTATTGTGATTCATGTCCGAGCCGATATTTTGTCCCAGCCCTAATATATGTTGCCCGTTATATAGTATTTAGGCTTTAAATGGTATTCAATAGTATTCAGTTTGACTTGCTGCCACCTGTAGAAACCCTGATGTAGGACAGACCCAAACTCTAAGCTTTAGTTCTGGATCGTAAATCCAGCTCAATCTGTCCTGAAAATAAAACCCAGTCAGATCCCAGTATTTCAAAAAGAGGATTTTAATGGTGTGACAGATAAAAATGCATAAATGACTCCGCGTGTTGTGTCCACAGACGGGACGGGGATGTTGGGGAGGATCCTGTTCGCTTGGCGCAAAGGGTGAGTCCTGTCCTTCATCAGACACAGCAGGAGGCGATACTTTCTCCCACAACACCAGAGTTTCGGAGGTGGGGAGGGCGTCTGCTCGCTCATGTCCAGTGTTTTTCTTCCAGGACCAAACTCGACTCTGAGGCGAAGAAGTGGAGGCTGTTCGCTGATGTGCTGAACGACTTCGCGATGTTTATGGAGATCATGGCGCCGTTTTCCCCGCCTTCTTCCTCCTGATCGTCTGCACGGCCGGAGTCTTCAAGGTAAAAAAAAACATCCAGAACTGTCCCAAAACACTGTCACTTGTTAAATCATTACAAAAAACTCTACATATCAGACTCCTCCGCCTCCTGGGTTTGTCCCTGTTTCAGAGCGTGGCGTCCTGCACTGGTCAGCTCATCCTCCTTTCTTCCTCCGCTCCACAACAGTCTTTTATCATCTTCTTAGAAGAGCTTAGCAGACCAATATTATCCATCTTATTCTCCAGTGAACGAACATTTGTTAGAACAATAGTCGGAATAGAGGCTTGTGTGGTTTAGCTGTGAGTCTTGCCCGCTTGCCTCCTTGTTTGTCCCTTCCTTGTTTCCTGTAGCTCCTCTTGAGATGCCTCCTCTGTGCTGCAGGCTGGGGGCTCTTGGTGCCTCTTCAGTGTTTCAGTTTAGTTTAGTTTATTAGTTTATTTGAGCAGTTAAAATTCTGCTCAAAAGGAGTGGGCTGAAGCAAAAGCTTATAAGCCCCACCCCCGACATCATTCAAATAAAAACAATTGATCAAATCACATTAGTACAGGGAGCATGTTACAAAGTACAAGACACAAGAGCAGGAACACAGCATGCACACACACACACATAACGTACCCTTTTGTGATTTAACTTTACCTGTTAAATTACATTATCAATCCTACATTAAGCAACATCATACTTTGATTTTTGATTTGCCCCACCGGCAAAGAGAACCTATAACCCACCAGAGCGGCCGTTTCAACACGGACCACACCCACAAAGCACCTCTAGAAATGTATAAACTAACAGAATTTAACGGAACGGAAACACAACTGAAAGGAAACACAACTACAACAACTGTCTCATTCATGTACGATGACTAATACAAAGCAAGTGAAAAAGGCAATCATTAAGTTATTTATGCACATATACATACACACATCCTTTTTATTTTATTTTTTCTTCTTTATTTATTTTCTTTATTTTTCTTTATTTTATTTTTTTCTTTACAGATGGTTACAGATGGTTACCACTGCTAAACACAACTTCCAAAAGGCACATTAATATACATATTATCCGTGATCTTGCAACTTCCCAGTTGTCATTTCCATCATTCCATTTATTTTTATTTTTATTTTTATTTTTTGTGTGGTCGATGGATTATGTAATATGTAAGCCCTACATACTGTAGTGCGTTCAGAAGCCAGGGCGTAGGTCTCAAAAGCAGCTCATAAGCTGCTGTATGTTTACTTTTAAATTAAAAAAATGCACCGAACCTCTACAAAAACATGGAAACTACAAATGCAGTTTGCAGAAAAAAAATAAAAAAAATCTGCTGTACCGAGATAGAGGGGAGCTGCTGCTGGTAATAAAACCATACATTTGAAAAATCTGAAAATATTCACAATTTTGACAATTTTTATGCATAAAACGCCTTATTTTTATATGAAAACATAAAATGACAGAAAACTTGCCGCTCATATTTATGTCAGTGATCTACAGCAGAAGTTGATATCTCTACATAAGCTTTTCCCTGTTCACCTGCAGCGTCTCGTCTTAATTATGTTTAGTCACGCGGTAACATCTCTGATTACTCTCTGCTGCCCCCTGTGGTCAGTCGATCGTGGGCGTGGCCGGAGGAGCGACTCGCGCCGCGCTGACGGTGCATCAGGCGCGGAGGGACAACATGGCCGACATCTCCGCCAAAGACGGGAGCCAGGTACGAACTCCGGCTGGTTTTGTTTAGCCAGCACTGACACGACGCGGAAGAATCATGACTAATATGTTACCTCGCTGAATTAGACGCGGGGGAGTCAGAGCCACTGCAGCCAGTCTGTGAGCCGCTTAATAATAACGCTCAGATTGCAGTTTTCAGCAAAGTAAAGTATAATGTTAAAGAGATATTTCAGGATTTTTAACATGGGGCCTCATTTCCATGCAGTTCTTATATTTGAAGAGTCTAGTGGCGCTAGGCTAGTACTAGGCAGCGCATGTCTATGGTAACTAGTAGCCTGCATTAAAAACAGCCTGACCCATTCCACAATGCACCTGAGGTAAATCACTTATAACACCAGACTAACCATATAAATGTCTGTGTTAATAGAATAATGTTTGAAATATAGCTGACCTCGTATCACATGAATTACCGCATTTTGAGGGACTATTTTCGGCTGCGTAGCTTACAACCACGAAGCTGATGCTGCTCAAATATAAGTTATTTTAAAGCAGTACTAAGTAACTCTTGCCCCTAGCGGCCATAAGCGCAACTGCAGGTGTCTTGGCAAGTTACGATTTTTTAACTTATTAAATGTCTTGGAGAGTAAATACTACACTGACAGAAAAGGTGAAGGGACAGAGGGATATTGTACATCCAGTTATACAATGGGAATATTTTTTTCACTCAAACTTGGCTGTAAATACTGTTTAAAGTAGCGCTATCCCGCAGTTAGCTTTGCCCGTTAGCCTGTTAGCTTCTTTTCGTGATTACATTAGTGTGTATTGCTTGCTCTGCCCCGGTGGCAGTGAAGTTGCAAGCATGGTTTTCTGGCCAGAGACACCAAGGGGAGATGAAAGACCCTCCAATCATCCCAGAAAAGGATTTATTAAGGTAAACAAGTTACTTAGTACTGCTTTAAATGCTAAATGGTTAAAATTACTCTATCGACACAGACATTTATATGGTTAGTCTGGTGTTAAAAGTGATTTGCCTCAGGTGCACTGTGGAGTGGGTCACACTGTTTTTAATGCAGGCTACTAGTTACCATAGACATGCACTAGCCTAGCATCACTAAACTCTTAAAGAAGATTAATTTGGGGTTGATTTATTACTTTTTAAACAGGACTGTGTTTTTTTGTTTATTTAAATGTAAATGAAGTCACTGACAGATCTATGACCCATTTTCAGTGAGTAAGTCAGGGATCATTTATAAAAGTGGTACAAAGCACATGAAAAGAAATGTACATGATGAATAATATGTTGTATGTTAAAATATAATGTATCGTAGATTATTTTGTGCAATATATCGATCGTTATCGCAATATATCGATTATCGCAGTATCGGCGTATTGTGAGATAAGTGTTATCGTAAGCCGCGTATCTTATTGAATCGTGAGGTACCCAGAGGTTCCCACCCCTAGTTACAAGTGTAACCTCCACTTCTTGACATAGTTTTCTATCTTTTGGGAAAGGTCAGTGAAGTTTCACCAGCTCTGAAAGTGACTCATGGTTTACTGCAGAGGTGGAGGCTGTGATTCCCTTGTTTTCATGGCGCTCTTGTTGCTCTTAGGAGACTCTGGTGAACCTGGCGGGGCTCGTGGTCAGTCTCCTCCTCATCCCCATCGTCAACGACAACCCACTGTGAGTCTCTCTTCGTCAGTTTAACATCAACAAAAGGCTCCGGGATGATCAACGTTCGATCCAAGTTTAATAACGTGTTCCCGCTCTGTCTCAGTCTGACCTTCGTCCTGTTCGCGCTCTTCACCGTCCTCCACCTCGTCTCCAACCTCAACGCCGTGCGCGCCGTCGTCATGGAAACGCTGAACGAGGCGCGGCTCGACGTCGTGTGGCGAAGCTTCCTGTCGAGCGGAGAGATTTTGACGCCGCCAGAGGCCAACGCCCGGGAGCCCGTCTTTAACTGTGAGACTTTGCAATAATCCAAAACCGGTTATCAAGGAGGCGAGTCCGGGAAACTTTAGACTTAAAGATGTTGATTTTATGTAATTTAGCTGTTTCTTCTTCTACAGTTTAACCCACGACTGTACAAATAATAGACAACTCCTCCTCACTCCTCCCCGTTTACCATAATGACCACGTTCGAGGGGAAAATCATGGCGGATTTACAGGCTCCTCCTCCCCAGCTCTGACGAAGCATGTTCCTAATAAGGGCATAAGGGCGGGATCTTCACTGTAGACTCCGCCCTTGGGTGACGTGTAGCTCGTGCAGCTCCAATGCTAACAGTCCGACCCTCATTAGTACGAGATTTCTAAAATGTATCCTACGATAACCATTAAAGTGGTTTTTAACGTGTCTAAAGAGCAATGGATTCCAATGGGAGACTAGCGGCTATATAGCAGTACTACAGCAATGGCGGCCTCCAGTGTCGTCGTCGCAAAGCAGAGCAGCCAGCGGCCATTGGTTTCAGCGCTTTGCTCTGTACTTCCTGGATACAACTGCGTCATTGTTAAAACTGTCCTTCACATTATTAAAGCCCATCATTGTGGAACCAAACTCGTGTCTGACGCAAGGACAGTGTTGCTCCAAATGCGACGTCATCTTGCATGTGCACAGCTGTTATGTGACTGCACCACTAGAGGGCGTCGCTTATTTTAAGAAAAGAGTTTACTGTGCGCTGCTCTCCTTACTGCCTCACATCTCTTCCTTGTTTATATTGCGTATTGCAGGTAGTCCGTTCGCGCTAATCCACGGTTTATGAGCTTTACAGACGTAAACTATGTGGCTGAAGCCAAACTACGAGCCGCGATTCGCTGCTCACAGTAAATGTATGACTATTGTATGCAAGTGGCTTTCGGGGGAGCCCTATTTTCCGATCCTCCCTGACTAACTTTAACGCTTTTGGTGCGTGTGAGAAGTTCAAGTGTTGACGTAAACGTAGTAATTTCAGTGCAGCGCCGCCACGCATGGACAGCAGGAGACACAGCATTGCATTTATTAGCGGAGACAGATGTTTGGAAATAGAAAAAAAAAACAGATGTTCGGAAATAGTAATGTAATGAGCGAATAAACACACAGCATTGACACATCATTTATTTCAGGAACCTTAATGTACAGAAAATCAAAATCTATATGCGACACAAAAAATGGACAGTGTTTTAGAGCTCCCCCTAAAAGTCTCAAAGTAGGCTTTCAGGGGAGCCCAGGTCCTTTTCAGGGGAGCCGAGCTCCCCTTAGCTCCCCCGTAATTCGAACACTGATTGTATGTATTGGAAGTATTCTTTAGGCTTAGAGAGTGGATTGCCAGCATAAAAACACTTTTTGTGTAGTGTTGATTGATCAAATATCCGTGGATTAAACTGAGCTACAGTCTGTTTATGAGGCTCATTACATGCGGTGCATTTACACGGAAACACGCCATGTCTGTAGTTTAGGAGTAAAACACCTGTGTGGGCTCAGGCTCTCCTCGAATGAGAGTCAGTCACATTTGGCATGTTAATAATCGCCCCAGACATGTCACATTTTAAAGGGACTATACAGAGTTTAAAAATGTTAAAACTAAGTATTTTCCTCCCCCTACATGTTGACCTGTTCACCACAACTGCCTCTAAAATCCTGCACTGCCATTCAAAAAGTTGTTACTTCGGTTCCAAAGTGCCGTCATGCACGAGCTTAAAGGGATATTTCAGGATTTTTGACATAGCGCCTCATTTCTGGAGATGTTTTTCTTAAATTCATACAGTTCTTATATTTGAAGAGTCTAGTGGCGCTAGGCTAGGGCAAGGCTAAAGCATTTCTATGGTATCAGTTAGCCTGCATTAAAAACAGTCTGACCCACTCCACAGTGCACCTGAGGTAAATCACTTATAACACCAGACAAACCATATAAATGTCTGTGTTAATAGAATAATGTTTGAAATATAACTGACCTTGTATCACATGAATTACCGCATTTTGAGGGACTATTTTCTCGCAGATCACTCCGCCGCTGCGTTAGCTTACAGCCACGAAGCTGATGCTGCTCAAATATAAGTTATTTTAAATGATTCTATTAACACAGACATTTATATGGTTAGTCTGGTGCAGTGGCGGACTGGCACCAAAAAGAGGCCCTGGCAATTTTAGCAGAGAGGCCACATTTGTATTTATTTAGCCTTTTTATATGGTTGTGCGCCACAAGTTGTGATGAGCGGCGAGCGAGCCGCTGGTGGTGCTGCCGCTTGCAGCCATTGCGCCAATAGGCGGCCGCTTCCTCGCTTTATTTAGCCTATTTATTTGTTTGTGATGCAGCCACAACAAGTGATGAGACCAGGCGGCCGCAGTGGCATTTGCCCACATTGCCCAATGGCCAGTCCGTCACTGGTCTGGTGTTATAAGTGATTTACCTCAGGTGCACTGTGGAGTGGGTCAGACTGTTTTTAATGCAGGCTAACTGATACCATAGAAATGCTTTAGCCTTGCCCTAGCCTAGCGCCACTAGACTCTTCAAATATAACAACTGCATGAATTTAAGAAAAAAATATCTCCAGACATCAACAACACTCTGGATAACTAGGAAATGAGGCCCAATGTCAAAAATCCTGAAATATCCCTTTAATATAGAGACTGCACTTATGCATAAGACCTGAGGTGGCAGTAGTGAGTATAAAATGACCAACTTGCAGCTAGTCTCTTTAAGCCCAGCTTTAGTCCAGGAGCATGTTCCAAACACGGCATGTTCCAGAGCCACAGATGTCCCTTTCTCTGGTTTTTAATTCAACAGCAAACAGAGAAACATGTTCCTGAGCTGCATGAGGACATGTTTTCAAATATTATGGAGTTTGATCGTTTAGAAAATAATCTTGAAATGTTGAAATAAACCTCTATATGAAACGAAAACTCGCCCTGGAAACAACTGGCTCAGAGCGACTCTCGACTTCTCACCGGAAATGACTCCTGTCCTCGTTTCTACAAGCGCGACTCCAGGAATAATGTGGAACACTATCAGAAAGGCTTCGAGCTACAGTCGCTCTTTTACATGATCAAAATCGCAAACGGCAAAGACTTCACCCACAGGCAGATCATCACCTTTTGATAAACGTCTCTCCTCCTGTTTTTCCCGCAGGGTTCGGTGGGACGGTCCCGATCCGGCTGGGAGTGAAGCTGCAGGAGCTCGTGCACAGGTAGAGCAATGTCTTTGATCGATTACTGAACCATTTATTTTTTAAACTCGCCTCAACGTAAATACGCTTTTATGTTTCTCCTAAAAGTCCAGACGATCTGAGGAGAGTTCTGGAAGCAGCCGAGGACAGGCAGTACCTCATCGGAGTCCGGGACGGTGAGAGCCCACTGAAAGGGCGGGGCCAGGTCCCGAAAACTGCGAATTCGGGAGCCTTTTCTGACCCTCTTCATCCTCTGCTGCTCTCGTCTTCTGCAGGTCATGTGCTTGTGAGTTTGCTGCACTCGGCCACAGTGAAGGATGAACTCCGGGCCATGTGCCACGCCCTGAGCCTCCGGACGCTGCTGACAGACAGACACGCCTCCAGACAACACCGTAAGTTTATTTATTCATTCATAAACCATGAGCAATATCAACTGTGGACATCTGTGAAGTCAAGGAGGGTTATCCCACGCCGTTGATGCACAGAAGGTGAATTCGAGCATGATGGGTCGTCAGTGGTGTGCCGTCAGGGCCAGCAGGGCCTTCTCTGCTGGCCCTGGCCAAATGAAGAAAAAAAAGTGTCAAATCTCTTAATAGTATATTTAATTTCTAATTTATTTATATAATGTACAGTTGAGTCGCTTATATTGGTTTTGTTGAGGTGTAACTGTAATTTCCTACTCAAAAAGTGCCTTAAACACGTCTGGCGAGTTGCTCCTCCTCAGGGCCTTCAGAACAGATTCTGCAGGCCCTGTGTTGTCAGGCCGCACACATGATTGACAGCCAGCGTGACTGACAGAATTATCAGCCAATCAGAATTCGACATATATTGACAGTACGCCCCCCAGGGCCTTCAGTATCTCAGCAGCTTCCCCTACGCTTTCTTCGCCTGGGAAAACCACTAATGTAGCCGCGCATGGGCAAGACGTTCCAGCCACTCTGAAGAGAACCGGATAAACAGATATTCCTCTTGGAAACGTCCGAACGAGGCAAAATGAAGTGGATTTACTGATCACGGATATTTTGCGCCCCTTCATTGTGAAGAGCTTCGAGAGCAAAGCAGCGGGAACGACAGCGGGACGTAGACGCTCGGCTCCCCGGACAGGAGAAGAGTTTCTCCGCGTCAGCTGTGGTGGGACTCGGGCAGGCAACAGGTGAGACTACGAGCGCTATAAAAAAGGGATCTCAAATAGCACCAAACTGTAAGTTTTAGTATCTTTTTTATTTTACTCGCTCTGTCAACAAAACATCTCCTAAACTCAGCCGTCTGTTACCACATTATAACGCGCTTGTCTTCCTGTCATGTGTCGTATGTGTCGTGTGTTTCCGTATTCTAGCACGAGTGTTCCCGAAGGTGTTTGCTTTTGTTTTGGAGTCGGAGGCACCGCAGCTTTGGTTTGCGTTGTTGACAAATCCTTTAGCGAACAAATGCCACGCAAAAAGGCAGTTTTATCCATACGCCTGTTGTCGATAAGTGTATATGCGTTTGACTGCGTGAACCCAGGTTGCTATTGAAGGCCCTGACTGAAACCCCACGGCCCGCCACTGTGGGTCGTTGTCATGTTTGTGTCCCGCCTCAGTATAATGAGCAGAGCACTAACCGTGAGCCGTTAGTTTGGGGTCGTTTGAAGACAAAACATCTGCGGAAAAACGACTTTGCTCAGTGAAGCTTCCACGCAAAGATCTTTAATAAAACTCTAGATCGGACATGTGGCTCAGTACTATGAGCCCGTTCAACACAACAGAGAGCATGGTTTTGGTTATGGTTTTGAAGCTGCAAAGTTATTATTCATACCACCTATTTGTACGTTTTTACTGTGAACTTTACTTTAAAATACTTCTGTACTTTGCCTTCAGTAAAATTATGTAATATAATCTGAACTTTTATTCAAGTAGTGAAACCAAGTGCTACCACCACTGCTCAAATTAAGATCAAATACTTTTAGTTTCATATAAATAAAAAGTCAAATCTCATCTTTCAAAGTTGCCAGTGTTGGTTAATCCTGGTTTAGTCCTGGTAAAATGATTATAACCCTTTTCCTCCCAAAGGGCACTGGGATCTGGTGGATGAAAGCCGAAAACTGTTGGAGAAACACTTTGAATCTTTTATTAAACGTGAGTGCACAAACATACAACCTTATATCTGACTTTGAACACCAGTTTTTGTACAAATCCTGCTTGTGTTTTCAGTGTTGGACGGATCTGAATGGGAAACGCACAGAAACCTGCTGGACTGGGACGAGTGGAGGCTCGAGCTGAAATCCAAAACTAACTGAGCGGAACATTCCTCATTTCTTTGCATTTACAATAAATATTTTGATAGACAAACATGGAGCCAGTCGTCCTGTTTCCGGAGGATGTTTACAGCTGTGTCTAATAAAAAGTAAACGGTGGAGCTGAGGCATTTAAACACATATGTGAGGGTTTCACTGGAGCATAGTTAACACATTGATATTTCATACTTCACTGCATTTTCCATGGTTTGACATGTTTGTGAGGTTCATTAGTTCACTTGTGACATAAGACGGTATACTGTATATATTCCTATTATTAAGGCATTACTAAGGCAGTAAAATCATTAATTTATCTAAAAAACAATAAACATAAATAAAGCAAATTACCCAGTGTTTATTGTAAACATGCAACTTTTACTCATGTACATTTCTTAATTCCTTCACTGATGTAAAACCCGACAGGATACCGCAGGCATTATTCTATTCAACTCAGTCATCATTATAAAAACTTGACACCCTGTGAGGTGAAACTCACTTAATATTAGAATATCTTGAAAAAGTTCATTTATTTCTGTAATTCAGTTTAAAATGTGAAACCAATATATGATATAGACTCATGACATACAAAGTGACATATGTCAAGCCTTGAAAATGTTGACTTACAGCTTTTAAAACCCCCAAAATGAAAGTCTGGAGAGGAGTGTCAGGAAAAGGCCATTCAAAAGTGTGGGAGACCTTCACAAGGAGTGGACTGAGGCTGGAGTCAGTGCATCAAGAGCCACCACACACAGACGGATCCTGGACATGGGCTTCAGATGTCAGATTCCTCTGAAGCATCCTGGGCTTCCATAACACCTCAGCAGAGCCACAGGCTGAGAGCATCCATGCCACGCAACCGCATTAAGGCAGTCATTCAAGTAAAAGGACTAAGTACGCATGATTATGGTTTACAGAGGGCCCACATTTCTCTGTTTAAAATAATTTTTTCATTGATTTCATGAAATATTCTAATTTTCTGAAATTTTCATTTTGGGTTTTTTATAAGCTGTAAGCCAAAATTTTAAAACAAAGGTTTGACATATGTCACTTTGCAAGTGTTACAGTGGTGTTCAGCTCTGTGTTGTGTTTCTATCCAAAATGAACTTGCAGAACTTGGAGGCAAAAGGCACTCAAAAACTCAATTTATTTACAATAAATAAAAAGCATATTCTGTCCCTTCTCTTGGTGGACGCTGCCGTCTTCTCTGACCTCCTGAGCTCTTCTCCCTCATAGAACCAAAGGCTCTTTGACACTTGTTTCAGGTGTTAAGATGTAAAAATGCATTTACATAAAGTGTAACAAAGTGCTATATAACTATTATGCTGTTTCTAGTTTTATTGTTTTTGTACTGTATTTTGTTTTGGACGATGTACCCCTGGCTATGTTTTTGTTCTGTTTCGTTTATTTCTTCTTTAATAAAAAAAATTTAAAAAAAAAAAAAATCTCCCTCATAGACATATTTTCTCCCTGCGCAGGAAATCTCCAAAGACCATGTGCGTCGGCAGCGCCAGCGAGGTCACAGCGACTCCTGGCGGCGCAACAAGAGCAGCGCAGCCAATTTGCAGGAATTTAACAATGCTCATATTTAATCCTGTTACACATGCCATGAGTCTATATCATATATTAGTTTTGCATTTTAAACTGAATTACAGAAATAAATGAACATTTTCACGATATTTTAATTTTCTGAGTTTCAACTGTATTTGTCTTTCAAAGCATTGATTTTAGAGGCACTTGAAAGCTCAGACCCTCAACTGACTGCAATCGCCCAGCTTCCATGACCTTATGAGCCTCTAACCATATGTTTACAAAATAGCAACAAAAAAGTGATTAAAACCAAGTGATGACGACCACACTGCAACAATGCGAGGAGAACGATTTGTTTGGTACAAAATAGTAGCTTTCAAATGAAGCATTGCACTGGCCCCTATGCATTCAAGAAGCTATTAGATGTGGGTAAAGCAGAACTGGAGAAAATTCGCTCGGTTAAAGAACGCTAAAGTGGCACACGGTTGACTTGATGTGAAATATTTTGAGATTCACGGCTCTGACTATTCTCACTGCAGCTCAACAGGTGGCGGTAATGCGCTGAAGTTTGTCTAACCGCCGCAAACCCTAAAAGGAGAACTGGCTACTACTTCCGGTAAATGCTAACGTAAAGCTAACAACAAAACCAATCGGAAAGTGTCATTTTATTTACGTTTTTCATTCATAAACGCTCTATGACTAATTTAATAAAATGTAAATGTATTGAAAGTAATCCCGCGTGTTTTAATGCCCACGTACGCTTTTAAATCCAGAATATTAATTCAATTGTATGTAAAAGCGGGGGTTTATTGTGGTAGCTGCGCCCGGATGTTAGCATGCCACCGTTGCTAAATGCTAACTCAGCAACGTTTGATCCAAAACTGCTACATTTTTGTATTTCTTTGTCTTTATTTGCTGTGGAAACTGTCTAAATGGGGAGGTATAAATGCTGTGCGGAAAACTGTGACAGCTCCAGTGAGTCAGACATCAAATTCTTCAAGTAAGTAAAAGAAAATTCCGTTTAGATCAGAATCATCAGAGATTCTTTAGTGAAAGAGATTGAACCTGCGGTGTTTTAACTATTGTTAAACTGTATCACGCTTATAAGTTATAACAAATAATTCCGTGACCTTAAATCAGTTTATATTGGAGTATGCGTTGTATACAAGCAGTAAGAACTATTTGTGGTACTAATGTGGTAACTATATTATTGTGCAGAGCATTTAATTTATTACAATTAAGAACCTATAAAAACGTCACAATTACAGTCAGACAATCATCTCTTGTATTGTATTTTAATTATGAAAGTTTATGACTCCACAAACAGAGACCCCAAAATATCAAAAGTATCTGAATAAGGTCATGAACATTTGTAAGTAAATAAATACACACACACTAGAGCAGTGTTTTAGTATGTGATCAGAAAAAAATAAAATAATAGAAAAATAAAAGTGAATATTACACTTGTTACATTTCTGAACAATAATGAAAATACATGTAAAAAGAAAGGAAGAAAATCCTGTCTTTTCCACAATCCACATTTTTTGTCAACAATACTGAAAACACGAACAAACAAAAAACCTTAATTAGGACCAAAACAAGACTAGACAAGAGAAAAAATTATTACTTAACCTCTTAACCCCCGCCTTAACCAAGCACATTTTCTCCTGTTCCCCTTTACCCAAATCTAAAAGCTTCATAACGGGAGATTACAGACCTATATTACAGACTATATTCCAGAGTAACGCCTAATTTGAAAGCTAAGACCTACAAAACTGTTTTGTTGAGTTTTCATCTCGTCTTTTGTCACTTTTCGTCGTCTTTTGTTTCTATTTTGGCGTGTTTTCATCACTTTTGTGACATTTTTGTTGCAATTTCATCTTTGTTTACGTTTTGTTTTGTCTCTATTTTAAAGTTTTTTTCCACATTTTTGTCACGTTTTTGTTGCGTTTCCATCTTTGTTCAGGTCTCGTTTTCAACACTTTTTTTGAAGCGTTTTTGTTGCGTTTGCATTTTCGTTTATGAGGTTTTTTTTCGTCGCTATTTTGTCACGTTTTTTGTTGCATTTCACCTTGTTTATGTTTCATTTTCGTCGCTTTTTTGTTGCTTTTTATTGTATTATTGCTGCTTTTCCGACACGCTTCTGTTGCTTCATTGTTGGGTTTTTGTGTTTCTTTTGTTGCCTTTTCATCACTTTTTAGTTGTGATTTTATTGCTTTAAGAAAAAAAGAAAAAAACTCTTATTGCTGCTTTTCCAGCATTTTTGTGGTCTGTTCCTCGTTTTCGTCTCAATGTTGACTCTTTTTTTTCCCGGAAGCTTTAAGATTTGAGTAAAGCCAAACTGTGGGAAATGCGCTCGGTTCATGCGGGGGTTAAGAGGTTAAACTGAAGTTTATAATAAATGTGTAAATCTCAGCCAGATGGAAAACCTCATGGATTTGGAGACTTAACCTAATGCTGTGATGACGATATGCTCTAGTGTATGATCGTATTTACTGGTTGTTTTGTCCTCTGTTATTGTAGCTTCAGTTCCCTCCCCTCGTAACGTCCCTGCGTCTCTGATCTGTGCAGGTTTCCTCTGTACAACCCTAAGAAGCTGAAGCGATGGCTGCAGAGCATGAGGCGCGAGGACTGGGCGCCGTCTCGGTTTTCTGTGCTGTGCATCCGTCACTTCGACGAGCAGCACTTGGACCGAACGGGGAAATCCGTCACGCTCAAAGAGGACGCCGTGCCCACGATATTCACCTCACCTGCAGAGGGCGACGATGTGCGGGAACAAAGCACAATCCAGGTCAGGACTTTACAGAATGTGAAAAATTTAGAGGTCGATATATCTATATATCAGTCCATATATTTGGGGATTTTACAATATCGGCTATCGGCCGATCTAGCTCCGATAAAAGCCGATATCTCCGGGACCGAACGTGATAGAGACGTCACTGCATTGGGAAGAGTGAAGTCAGGGCGTTAAAATGAGTCCTCCCACGACTTCCTCGGCCTCAGGGTACAGAGAAACATTGCGATGAATAATGATTGACTACAAGTTTGTTAAATACAAGTTTCATTAAACCTCAGTCAATATGGACATGCTGCATGAGTTAGGTTTAACCGCCCCAATTGTATTTTTGATCGCTGTGCAAAATGCCGTGGTTAGCAACAGGATGCTAATGCTAATGGTAACTAATCAAAGCTGGGACGGAAAATATGACTGAATCACCTAAAGTAATAAAATAAAATCATTCACTGCTGGAGTGGCCAAGTATTTATGTTTTTACAGGATTATAGACCAGACATTCGGAAAAATCGGCCAAAAATATTGGTCAAAAATATCGGCCGTGCATATCAGCCAATAAAAATCTCCAAAAATCGGCATCTGCCTGAGAATAAACAATATGTGTCGACCTCTAGAGCTTTTTAGTGCCTGGCCAAATAAAAAGAATTGCCAAAAATAACGCACTCGTATATCGTTCTCTGTTTGTTTTTGCAGGTTTCAAACAACAACTCTGTGACTTCATCCAAAAGTAAAAAGGGAAAGGTGAGAAACGTCTGCAGTATTTTGATATTTGCATAATGGTTCAGATATAATGATGATGAAAGTTCTGGTTTGGTGCTTCAGCCTCGAGGTCGACCTCCGAAGAACCGCGCCCCGGAGTCCCAGACCACAGAGCAGACTGAACCAGCGCCACCTGCTGCCCACGGAGAGGAGCCGCAGGAGGGTCACAGGTTAGTTTACACCAGCCACACCTTAACAGAGCGCAGCGTTACCCTAATCTAAAAGCTTCTCAACTGGAGCTTACAGCCTATAGGCCGGTGTGACGCCTCATTTGAAAGCTAAGACCAACAAAACTGATCTAAACTTTTTGTTGTGTTATCGCTGTGTTTATGTGATGTTTTTGTGGCTTTTTTGTTGCTTTTTCATCACCTTTTAGTCGAGGTTTTTGTTGCTTATTTACAGGTGCTCGTCCTATAATTAGAATATCATGAAAAAGTGCATTCACTTCTGTTATTCAACTTAAACTATGAAACTAATATATGACAGACTCATTACATGCAAAGTGAAAAACCCCAAATTAAAAATCTCATAAAATTACAATATTTTGAAAATACTGTGAGCCATAATCATCAACATTATAACAAATAAAAGCTTGACATGTCACTGTGCATGTAATGAGTCCATATCATAAATTAGTTTCACATTTTAAGTTGAATTACAGAAATAAATGAACTTTTTCATGATATTCTAATTATAGGACGAGCACCTGTTTTACTTTTTTATTATTTTGTTACTGTTGCTTTTCCTGCACGTTTTTGTCACACTTTTGTTGTGTTTTTCAGTGGTGTTTTTGACACATTTTATTATGTATTCATCTCTTTTTTGTCATGTTTTTGACACTTTCTTGTAATTTTGTTTGTGTTTTTGACAGGGTTTTTCCCCCACTTTTTCTTCTTCTTTTGCTTTGTCATGTGTTATGCTTTTTGGATGTGTTTTCATTGCTTTTTCGTTGCTTTTTGACACTATTTTGTCATGTTTTTGTGGGAAGCCTATAGTGCAATTCCTCATTTGAAAGCTAAGACCTTGTAACTGGTTAAGATTATCATTCATGATCATTTTGTTTGTTTTTAACACAGAAGCTTTTAGATTGAGACATATACTGTACATTTAAATTTAAATGCTCTTCTTGGCAAATTTTGCTATGTCTGAAGCTGATGATTGTATCGTTATAAATCTGTATCTGTTGTACCTAAAGTCGATGTAATTTAGAACTTACAATTTATTATGCTATGTAAATGTAAATTGAGTTGAACACAGGGTAGGCACTTATAAGCTTATTGCTTCAGCCTACTCCATTTTGAGCATCCACAATTTTGATCTTCATCTTGTCTTTCAAATAAGAATTTTTGATACTACAATATATAATTATAGCATTATCCATCAAAAATGGAGGACAACTGTAGCATTTTGTTAGTAATCATTATCATTGCTCATGAAGATAAGTGTAAAAGTGTCTAGTGCACGTCGGTAAACAGTTTTAATGGTGGCAGATGTGTTCCCGTTGCGCTGACAGTAACTCCTGTGTTTTTACAGAGAGTCTGAGCCTCCGGAGCCGTGGAGCGTCATCGTGGACGAGGAGCTGATGAAGATCCACTCTTTCCCACATTTCTTCCACGGGAACTACTGCGTTTCACAAGTACATGAGCCTTTCTTTTAAACAGTGAACACAACTGAGGCAGAGCTTAGGGAATTGTTTCTTTGTTGATAAAATACATTTCTCTGTTGTATTTGTTTTGTTTATAGGATATCCAATGGGCCGCGGACAACAACACCACAGTAAGTCTTTTAATCATGTTTACAACATTTGATAAAACGCCTAATAATAATGTTGCCTATTTCACAGGATGACGCAAAGGGCTCCACCAACGTCATCGAGGTGTGTTGTTCTTTGCTCATTTATGATGTTTGACTTCCTCTGAGGCAGGGCCAGGCAGGTTCTCTTGTTGGAGGGCTGATTTTCTTCATTGTAAGAGACCGAAAAGGGTCGAACTTGCCAATTTTAGCCCAATTAAAGCACCACCTTCTACAAATGCCAGTGTTGTACATAATGTATGACCTGATTGGGTGTTCTGTTTGGAAATCCTGAAGTCATTGACCGTTTTAGAGTACTTTAACTCTAACAATGTACTCTCTGAATTGTGTAATAATATCTATCATAATCATCTTGAAGGCCAAAGATTCTATGCTGGAGCGTCTCTCTGTTGCTATACATCCCAGAGGAAGAGTTGCCCCTCAGCTCCGTGACACTTCTCATTATTTTCAAAAGTGCCAAGGAATGACTCAAATACGGCTCGTGTAAGTTTTTAAATCGAGAGGATCCTAATTATCATATGACACATGCACGCGTGATCGTCACAAATAGCTCAGCCGTTTCCCAATCGCTTTCTAAAAAAAATATGAGCAGTGAGCTGGTCTGAACCTGGACTAAACCAAGACTAGACCAAGAAGTACTGAGCAAAGAGGTGAAACACAGCACTGCAGTTTAATGAGCTCCTTCCGGGTCCAAACTATTGACAGTTCTATAGACAAACACGGCAAAAACTGCAACTTTATCTCAGTCTCCTGCTGAAATAACAACAGATCAAAGGCCAAAAACAGTTTTACACCTAATTAGAATAACATATCTCACGATTTCTCCTGGAAAAATCATATTTTTGTATTTGAAATAAGCCTTCATTGTGTATGGGAAAAATAATGTGATAAAATTAGAAGAAAATCAATAAAAGTGATATATTTCTGTGTGATCAGATGTTTAAAAAGAGCCTGTAGTCAGCTCTACAGCAGGTTAAAATCAGCTACATCGCATTATAGTTGTTAGAGCCAGATTTGGGTCTCAATGTATGTACCTTTCTTTTGCCTGCTGCTTTCTACCACCAGAGGGGTGTGGGCATCATTACCTGTAGGAGGGTTAAATAGGCCTTAGTACTTCCTTTCGGGACGCTACCGGAAGGAAGCCTACGTCTTTGACCGTTGTGCGGGAAGGTTTGTTTGTATTTTAATGGACTTTTAACATTGGATTCACTTCATTTTATCGATTTAAATGAATTGTCAAATAAAGCTTCAAGTACATTTTCGCCTGGAAATATGGCTGGAAGACCCGTTTTAATGTATTGACATATGCAACAAACAAACAACGCGTCGGAGAATTCTTCTGGTAGCAAGTAGCTGTTCATGTTGATACTGAAGAACATGACACTGCAAGAGTGAATAGGGCTAAATTTCTGATGGACCTAGAAGTGGAGCGATGACATCATCACGGAGCTTAATTTGATCTCCCAACTTTCAGTTTTTCAGGGTAAAGGATCCGGGAACTATTTAGGAGGATCCGGCAAAGATTTGATCTGATATAATGGTGTTTCATGAGAGTGTTCCGGCAAATGTTTTGGTTTGTCCATCACATCAGACCAAAAGTGTTCCTGAAACTTCTAATTTACAAATGAAGCAGTGGCAGTGCATCATCACTTAACAAACGTATTGTGTAAGGTTAAGGTTAGGGGTTAAAGTGCTTTATTTGTCATTATACAGCAACTGTACAAAGAAATTTGTCCTCTGCATTTGACCCATCCTTCGATGTCGCTGGGACGACCCGTTAGGAGCAGTGCGGCGTCAAAAACATACAGACAAACGAGGATGAAAACACAACAAAAAAGTCGACAACACGGTAACAACACAATGTAAACTCCAGTCGAGAAGCTGTTAGATTTGGGTAAAGATGAACTGGAGAAAGTGTGCTCAGTTAAGGCGGGGGTAAGAGGTTAAACTGTGGTGAACTCCCTGTTTGAACGCCCTCTTGCCCCGTGTGTGTGTCAGGTGTGCGGCCCCTGGCAGTGGCTGGGCCTGGACCTCCGCGGGCCCCTGCCCTCACCTCCTCCGGGCACCGCTTCCTCCTGACGCTGCTGGATTACTCCTCCAAGTGGATCGAGGCGTGGCCCGTGGAGTCTCTGCAGCCCCAGCACACGGCGGAGCACCTGCTGGAGGCCGTGCGGCACTTCGGCTTCCCCCTGAGGATCCTGTCCCGCCTGCCCCTGCCCACCGTCACACAGGTGCGTCAGCAGGGGGCGCTGTATATTCATGTTTAGTAGATACTTCAGAGGGAGATTCTTTGAAAGACATAAATCAGTCGATTCCAATACAAAAACGGTAAGTCTCTTTCTCTTATGGTTCAGAAATGATACATAAAAGACTGTATGCTTTTTCCCAATCCAGTTTATTTATAAAGCACTATTAAAAACAACAAGGCTGAAGAAATACAAAATACAAATGTACAGTGGCACAAAAAGACTATATGAACTGTAAAAGTCAACTTCCAAACTCGTTAAACGCCAAGACGAACATGATTTAAAAACAGTAAGGGAGTCAGCCTGTCTAATTGGCTCATTCCACAGTTTGAGATCAACAACACCGGTCTCTAGGGGCGTTTTCACACAGGCTCTAGTTAAGTCGACTTAAATGGGAATAAGTTCGTTGAACAGCTGATCGTAAGACGTGGCTAATGGTGCGATGTTTGCTGCGGACCACGTGTGAACATGGACTGAACTAACTTTGGAGTAAATGCAGTTGGAACTATGGCGGACTGGGCTCGACCTACAAGGCGCTCCAACATGTGAAAAACGCACCTAAGTTAGTGCTGGACTTCCCGACCTGAGATAACGAGCTGGGGAGTATGACACTGGCCGGTCAGACAGATGACGCGCGGGCCATTAAGGAACAAAAAAAAACATTATTTGGGTCCCAACTAGGGCTGTGTATCGTTTAAGGGTACCTACTTGGTCCCGACCGACAAGCTCCGGTAGGGGCGGTATCAAAAAACGTATTTTTCTGTGCTAATGTTTGGTACTTTTCTTTCCAGACGTCAATAAATGATCCACAGTGAGTCTAAAAAAGCCTGAACTCATGAGCAGCTTCAGCGCAAATGCGGACGTTTTCTCAAAGCGAAGAAAAGCTATAGTTACTGCTGTTGTTACTAAACTCCAGCTGCACCTGAGGAGAACATCAACGATTGTTTGAACGCTATACAAATAAGATTCCCTTAAGGCACCGGTACCGAAAAGCAGGTATCGTTAAAGTAGTGGTATCGGAAAAAAAAAACAACGGTACCCAGCCCTAGTCCCAACTGACTCATTCATACTTTGTAAGAGGCAAAATGAAGTCATTTTGGGGATTGTTTTTTTTGTTGATTTTTTTTCTTTCTAAAAGGCTATGTGCAGTCCTAAATGCTTTGAAGATATGACAGTTTCACATTAACAATATTGCCAATACATTTTGCAGATGACCAGTGTAGTTCATTAAACTGGTAGTACTTTAACTCCCCAAATACTTTTAGGTGGTGCTGGGTCTGAAAAGTGTGAGAGCCACTGATCTTTTGGTCTTGATTTTACGTCTTTTAAAAAAATGCCAGTCATAGAGTCATGTGTGGAGGTAAAACTTGATGTGGAGCCTGATTAAATCTGCTTAAATCGCCTCTGAAATAGAATCTTTGAGCAATTTTTTTTGTTTGTTCTAGCACAGCCTCTTTTGACTCAGACAGGACTAGACAGACAAAAAAACAGCCACAAAGAGAAACATAATAGAATAAACATCAACAGACTCTCATTATTTCCTGGTCCAGTTAAACATAAAAATATCTTCACATGTTGATAAAGTGTAGATTTAAATCAAAACAGATCGACAGTGACACGACTCGGGATGAACAGAGTTTTAGTGGAGGCAATTTGAGCTCTGACTGTTTTTCATCAGGAACTTCATTAAAGAGAGAGGACAGTGACATGGAGCTGTAGATTCTACTCTGTTACTGTGATGCTCTTTGGCGAGATCTTCAGAGGAGCGTCACATGTGCATAAATATGGAAAGAGCCAAGTGAAAGAGTCTGTGACTGTGTGAAGGACTGTGTTTGTGTCGAGGTCAGTGAAGGTCAATGTTTTTGTGCCAAAGTCCAGCTTCACTCGAACTCTTTGCAGGTTCTTCACTGAGAGACTTTTAACTGTGCCTGTAGTAGAAAAGGCTGAGTATTTACCATCAGTGAAACATATGGACCAAACTCCAACCTTAGTGTCCGCTCCTCTCTGTACTTCTCCAAACACACCCACAGACCAGACCTTACCCCCGACCTCCACTTCCCAGCTGTGAGTCCCAGTGACAAACATTTCTGATCCACATACAAAGCCATCACTACGTCTCCCTGGGTTTTCTGGGACCTTCTGCCACTCTCCTTTTCTCACTGAGGTCAGATCTTCAGACAGAATGAGATCAGGGCCTGCAGTGTTTGGATCCAGAACCACAGGGAAGAACTGCACCAGTTTCTTCATGTTCATCCAGATGTTGAAGCCCAGGTTTCCCAGATGTTTGACCTGGTCTATCAGATCTGATCGTTTTATCTGTGGCTCCTCCACCAGGGGGCAGCGCTGCAGCCTCTCCTCTGCAGTCTTGTACTGGAGCAGGAAGGAGGCGTCTGCTGCTCTCAGCTGCTCCTCTGTCTCTGAGATGGTCTTGGACAGAGCCTCCATGTCTCTGCTCATGGCGGCCATCTTGTCCTTCATGTTCTGGATCTTCTGCTCCTCTTCCTCCCTCAGAGCCTTCATCCTGGACTCTTCCTCGTCCCTCAGAAACTGGTGCAGTTTCTCAAACTCCGCTCTGATCTGTGTCTGTGTTTGTTTGGTCTGGAGCGAGATATGAGCCGCTGCTTCATCAAACTGTGCTCTGCTCTCATCCAGGACCTGAGGAGAAACATCAGAGTTATTTAGAGTCAGACTTCCCTTTCTGTAGCAGGACATGTTGATGTTCCTCTGGGCTGATGCTGCAGGAGACGGTCTGCTCGGACAGAGCTCTGTGGACACGTTCTTCTGACTGGAACAGGAGGAGGAGGTCTCTTACCTTCAGTTTGTCCTGTAGAGGTTTGATGTTTCTCCTCAGTGGCTCTCTCAGGTCTGAGGCTGCCTCCTCGATGGGACTGAACCTGTGGTCTTTGTGAGTCCTGGAGTCTCTACAGACCAGACAGATCAGCTCCTGATGGTCCAGACAGAAGAGCCGCAGCTTCTCAGAGTGAAGGCTGCACTCGGGCTGCTGTGGAGATGGAGATGTTTGCTCTGCAGCTGGAGCAGTCTGCCCTTTCTCCTCTGTGAACGTCTCCACCAGGTTCTTTAGGACCAGGTTCTTTGGAGGATTATCCCTCGAGGACCTTCTCTTACAGACTGGACAGGTCTTCAGTGGTTTGTCCTCCCACCAGTTCTCCAAACAGACCTTACAGAAGCTGTGGCTGCAGGTCAGAAGAACAGGATCTCTGAAGAGCTCACAGCAGATGGGACAGCTCAGGTCCTGCTCCAGTCTGGACTCCATGTTGGAAAGAGCTCTGAAGATTAGAAATAACAAAAGGACGGGTCAGATGGAGTGAAAGTCGTTATTAAAAGGTTTGGAAACAGAGAAAGTCACGACAATTTGAAACAGAAAACTCTAAAACTTAAAAACCAGAGAAAGGAAAAACTTTATGGAGCAAAAAAATCACAGAAATCAAAGAGTCAAGAGTTTTCAGCTTTTAAGAAACAAAACTACAAAATTAAAGAAGAGCTGGACTTAAAGCAGCACTAGGGAAGTTTTCAACCTATAAATATACAGTGCCTTGCGAAAGTATTCGGCCCTCTTGAACTTTTCGACCATTTGCCACTTTTCAGGCATCAAACGTAAAGATATAAAACTGTAATTTTTGTGAAGAATCAACAACAAGTGGGACACAATCATGAAGTGGAACGAAATTTATTGGATATTTCAAACTTTTTTTAACAAATAAAAAACTGAAAAATTGGGCGTGCAAAATTATTCAGCCCCTTTACTTTCAGTGCAACAAACTCTCTCCAGAAGTTCAGTGAGGATCTCTGAATGATCCAATGTTGACCTAAATGCTAAATGACTAATGATGATAAATAGAATCCACCTGTGTGTAAGTAAGTCTCCGTATAAATGCACCTGCTCTGTGATAGTCTCAGAGGTCAGTTTAAAGCGCAGAGAGCATCATGAAGAACAAGGAACACACCAGGCAGGTCCGAGATACTGTTGTGGAGAAGTTTAAAGCCGGATTTGGATACAAAAAGATTTCCCAAGCTTTAAACATGCAAATCTACAAAGACCCGGCCGTCCCTCTAAACTTTCAGCTCATACAAGGAGAAAACTGATCAGAGATGCTGCCAAGAGGCCCATGATCACTCTGGATGAACTGCAGAAATGTACAGCTGAGGTGGGAGACTCTGTCCATAGGACAACAATCAGTCGTATACTGCACAACTCTGGCCTTTATGGAAGAGTGGCAAGAAGAAAGCCATTTCTTAAAGATATCCATGAAAAGTGTCATTTAAAGTTTGCCACAAGCCACCTGGGAGACACACCAAACATGTGGAAGAAGGTGCTCTGGTCAGATGAAACCAAAATCGAACTTTTTGGCAACAATGCAAAACGTTATGTTTGGCGTAAAATCAACACAGCTCATCACCCTGAACACACCATCCCCACTGTCAAACATGGTGGTGGCAGCATCATGGTTTGGGCTTTTCTTCAGCAGGGACAGGGAAGATGGTTAAAATTGATGGGAAGATGGATGGAGCCAAATACAGGACCATTCTGGAAGAAAACCTGATGGAGTCTGCAAAAGACCTGAGACTGGGACGGAGATTTGTCTTCCAACAACACAATGATCCAAAACATAAAGCAAAATCTACAATGTAGTGGTTCACAAATAAACATATCCAGGTGTTAGAATGGCCAAGTCAAAGTCCAGACCTGAATCCAATCGAGAATCTGTGGAAAGAACTGAAAACTGCTGTTCACAAACGCTGTCCATCCAACTTCACTGAGCTCGAGCTGTTTTGCAAGGAGGAATGGGCAAATATTTCAGTCTCTCAATGTGCAAAACTGATAGAGACATACCCCAAGCGACTTACAGCAGTAATCGCAGCAAAAGGTGGCGCTACAAAGTATTAACTTAAGGGGGCTGAATAATTTTGCACGCCCAATTTTTCAGTTTTTTATTTGTTAAAAATGTTTGAAATATCCAATAAATTTCGTTTCACTTCATGATTGTGTCCCACTTGTTGTTGATTCTTCACAAAACATTAGTTTTATATCTTTATGTTTGAAGCCTGAAATGTGGCAAAAGGTCGAAAAGTTCAAGGGGGCCGAATACTTTCGCAAGGCACTGTATCATTTATTTTAGATGTACTTGAGTAACTCTTTGAAGAACTTGTACTTTTTAGTGTTTTAGTGTTTTATCAGACGCTTTTACTTCTATTTGAGTAAAGTTATAATGAAGTGTCTGTTTCTTAGTTGAGTAATTGTTACTTTTGTTACTTTTTCCACTGTGAGTAAATCTTTCAGCGGCAAATGCTTCATTTTGATCGATGAAGTAGATGTATTTTAGAATAATTGGTAACACTTTATATTAAGGTGTACTCGTTAAGTATTAATAAGCATTAATAATATGCTTGTAAAGTATTAACACACTGCTTATTATACTTATATTTGTTAACATACTAATAGGCCATTAATAATCGGGTTATTCATAGCCAACCCTAAACCTAACCCTAAAAGTATTACTAATGCTTATTAATACTTAATGAGAACACCTTAATGTAAAGCGATACCGAATAATTGAGTTTTTCTGTATTTTCAGCCATTTTCTTTGTAAATTTCACAATTTCCACATTTTTGTGTTTGTTTCACACAATTTACGGCGTCTTTGAAAATAAATCTGACTTTTTCGCTCAAAGTAGTTACTAATAGTACTCGAGTAACATTTTCTCCACATATTTTTTTACTTTTACTTGAGTAAAATGATTTCCAAGTAACATTCCTGTTAGAAAGCCAAGCCGAGCAGTGCTCCCCCTGGTGTTAGGTTGGTTATCTTCATGCTGTGGCACCAGGGGGAGAGCGGCCGTATGGCATGAAGGAGACGCATGCTGGACCAGTTAAGGACCTTTGCTGTTTTACACCTTTGTTTTACCGTGCGTTTATGATTACAAGGTAAATATATCTTTATTTTACTTCTGTAGGTGCAATTTTATGTTGTTCTGTGTTTGTGAAGCTAAAGTGCACCTCAGTATTTTCCTGTTTGTTTGATTAAGTCATATTCAGTTTTGCAATGTGATTTAGTTATGTAACCCAATATTTATAGATGTTTTCAGTATTTTATCGCTGAGTCATTTAGTTGCCTAATTGTTTATGTCTAATAGCATATGTACATTATACCTCTGTAACCTGAGTTGTAGACTCATTATTCTTTCCCTTTGTTTATTTGTTTCAGACCACACACATCTAACCACCAACAATATCAATAAACTTCATTAAAGACACCTCTCCTCTGGATTCCTTCACCGTACTGTCCCCGCGCTCACCCAGTTAAATTACCACAGTGGGCCATCCATAGAGCCTCCACTTCAGTTACTCTTGCTTGAGTAAATATTTTGGCTGCTCTTCCCATTTTCATTTCATTTCATGTATGAATTTATTTCAATGGGACAAAGCACATTAATGAACAGACAACTAGTGCTGTAAATATGCCGGATTTAGCTCAGAGCTCATTTCCATCCGCAGTCCCATGGGGTAAAAACATACAACCAACACAGAACATACATGAGTACTACAAAACATGTTTCAGCCTGTAAATCTGAGTCAGAGTCTCTCCCTGAACACGATCTCACTTCCTGTTCTCTGACTCTGTGGATCTGTAACTCTCAGCTCTATTTAAACACGATTTATGTGAGAAACCCTTCAGACTCACCTCAGTCCAGGCTCCACAGTTTTCACAGACGTTTGTGTCTGATCAGTGTTTCCTGGTTTGGGACGAGGCGTGTGCAATGACTCACACACAAACTTCTGAGGTTTTTAAAGACACAGATCCTGATTGAACTCACTGATCCGGTTTTAATGCTGTTTTCAAACATTTATTAAAGTTTCTATATATTTTAGTTGGTTTCAGAGCAGTCATAAATATATTGTTTTGTGGCAGTGAAATTGTTATTTTTTTGTCTGTCAGTAAATTGTATTATTATATAATTATAAGGTCATTGTAAGTTGTTCTTGCTTTATTGTAACAGTTAAAGTGAAATGAGCTGTGAAGAACTGGGATGTTTGGAAAGTTAAAAATAAGTTTGGACTAATATTTTAAACAATACAAACAATGAAAGCAAACCAATTACAAAACGGTTTGAACCACACCTCAGTTCATGGACAGAGACCCCGAGGAGCAGCCCTCATTCATGTAACTTTGATACAAGTGAAATAGTATTAAAATATCCAATATGAGAAATGTAGACTGTAAACTATGGAGGCATCAGCTTCATGTGAGACTGAATAAAGAATTGACTATTAAAAAAAGCAGCCGTCTAAAGACTGTACACAGGCTCAGTTTTGTGGTTCTGTTCTGTGATGTTAAATTAGTATCTGAACAATAGAGTAGCTAGATACAAACCCAGAGTTTAAAATCCTAATTTTTGACAAATATATGGATGCTTAAGACAATTGGTTAAGATAAGCTTATGTATAATTGTTGGGCATGAATTAAAACAAAGTAACAAACAAATATTTGTCATTACAAATTATCTTTTTTTTTTTTATTTTGGAAAAGAAGAAAAAATATGTGTACTGTATATGTGTGTATAAAGAAAAAACGATGTATTTCCTGGGATCTGCTGGAGCCACTCCTCCAGTTTGGGGGTCACTGCCCCGAGTGCCCCAACGACCACGGGCACCACTGATGCCTTCACTCTCCAGGGGTCTCATTTATGAAACTGTCCGTGAGAATCTGCCTATAAGAGTCCGTACGAGCAAACCCAAACTTCACGTACGGAGAAAAAAATTGGGACTTATGAAACCCTCCGTACGCGCAGCACCACGTAAACTCCCCTTCACAAATTCCACCTGGAGCAGAAATGTGCGCACATGACCCCTCCTCACGTCACGCCCCCTGCACGCCTCCATGTCACCATATAAGGATATGCAAAGTAACTTATGAATGAGATTTACCTAAACATGAGGCGATAATGAGAGGGTTTTACCGAGACCCCGGGAGCAGAGAGGGAGGGGCCACACGCCGCAGCAGTGACGGCAGAGGCCGAGGTGGATCTTTACTGACATGTTACCGCTGTTTCTCTGATCACAAGTAACCTACTGGCAGAGTGCAGAGTCTCATCAATAACACTTTTGGAAATACACTTTTAGAACGTAAAGAAGAGCCTTTTAGACGCTGATTGTGATATTTCCCAGTGCTGTTCACGGAGCTCACATTTCCTGAAACTACAGAATAAGCTCGGTGGGCTTTGAATCACTCAGATAGTCTATTGTTTTTGAGCTCGCTGTACGTGCAGTGGGGATGAGGCACCGGTTCGCTTTGGGCATGAATGAGGAGCAGAGTCCGGGTGGTATGAGAAAGAGAGAGGTTGTGGAGCTGCAGCGTCTCTGAATGGACTTGTGCCTTGGACCAGCCATCCGCACGGCCTCCACAGGAGTTGGTCAGACTTTGGTTAAAAGCACAGAGCGGCTCGGATCCTTCCTGCTTCTCGCTCCCAGCCGGCGGCAGTGCGCTCCGGTGTCCGTGCATGAGCGTACATGAGCGTGCACGTCTTTGAGTGTCACACATTACTACAATATTTGTATTAAGTATATAAACGAAAGATTGAAACACTACACAAAGCCAACGGTTGATTTCCTAGATTTTATTTTTAATGATCTTAATCATTCCTGTAGAAAATAAAGAAATGAGCAGTTTCAAAATGTGCACCAGACTTCATTTCCTCAATCCGACCTCCCCTTGCTGCTTTCCCTCTCCTCTCCTCGTGTGTGTGCAGCGTTTCTGAAAAGTGCGGACTGCGTACGCCATGTACAGACCTAGTGTGGCGGTGCGTAATGTTTCACGTTCAGTTTGATTTCTATAAATACCACCTTTGGCGCAGAACAGTTCGTACGGAAGGTTTTGGCCTCATTTTGTCCGTATGTGGGCTTTATAAATGAGACCCCAAGCCTTCTCTAGCTCTTCTCTGAGCCCCTGGTATTTCTCTAGTTTCTCGTGTTCCTTTTTCCTGATGTTGAAGTCGCTTGGTATTGCTATGTCAACCACCACGGCTTTCCTCCTCTGCTCTTTGTCCACCACTACAATGTCCGGTTGGTTCATTACCATTCTGTCTGTCTGTATCTGGAAGTCCCACAGGATCTTGGCTCGGTCATTCTCTACCACCTTTGGAGGTGTTTCCCACTTTGACCTTGGGGTTTCCAGCCCATACTCTGCACAGATGTTCCTGTACACTATGCCAGCCACTTGGTTATGGCGCTCCATGTAAGCTTTCCCTGCCAGCATCTGCACCCTGCAGTTATGTGCTGGATTGTCTCATTGGCCTCTTTGCACAGTCTACACCTGGGGTCTTGTCTGGTGTGATAGATCTGGGCCTCTATTGCTCTGGTGCTCAAGGCCTGCTCCTGTGCAGCCATGATGAGCCTCTGTGCTGTCCTTCAGGCCAGCTCTGTCTAGCCAGGTAGGATTTCTTGATATCCGCCACTTCAGTTATGTTTCGGTGGTACATCCCGTGTAGGGGCTTGTCCTCCCATGACGGGACCTCCAGCGCCTCATCTTCTGTTCCCCATTGTCTGAGACATTCACTGAGCACGTCATCTGTTGGAGCTTTGTCCTTGGATGTTTCATCCTGGATAGTGGCTCTCACGCTCACTAGTCCTCGGCCTCCTTCCTTGCAGCTAGCGTACAGTCTCAGGGTGCTGGATTTTGGGTGGAACCCTCCATGCATGGTTAGGAGCTTCCGTGTCTTAACATCTGTGGTCTGTATCTCATCCTTTGGCCAGCTTATTATTCCTGCAGGGTATCTGATTACTGCCAGGGCGTAGCGGTTTATTGCCCGGGATTTGTTCTTGCCATTGAGCTGGCTTCTTAGGACCTGCCTTACTCGTTGGAGGTATTTGGCCGTAGCCGCTTTTCTTGTCACCTCTTCGAGGTTGCCATTTGCTTGTGGGATTCCGAGGTACTTGTAACTGTCCTCAATGTCTGCTATTGTTCCTTCTGGGAGTGAGACCCCTTCTGTGTGGACTACCTTCCCTCTCTTAGTTACCATCCGATCACACTTCTCTAGTCCGAGTGACATCCCAATGTCTGCACTGTATATCCGGGTGGTATGGATCAGTGAGTCGATGTCTCGCTCATTCTTAGCGTACAACTTGATGTCATCCATGTAGAGGAGGTGACTGATGGTGGCCCCGTTCCTGAGTCGGTATTGTCGGCGTGTTCGTTATTGGATTGAACAGAAAACAGAGGCTCAATCGATTAAAATCAATCATTTTATTCCCTCATAGTCCAATGCTAAAACACAAGTTATCTGAGCGCTGTCCCTAGCAGCATGTTGGTAGGCCAGCGGCCTCTGGCGAAGAGAGAGACAGCACTTCCTGTGCTCGAGTAATGTATAGGAACAGGAAATAGGAGGCGTGTCCTTGTCAAAGAACCAATCAGTGCATTTTGGAATGTTGTCGTCACTTCCTCTTCATGATCTGACTCCACCTATTGTATTGTAAGCATTGTCCTTCAGTTCAGCTCCCTGCCCCCTCAAGTCATTTTGCCAGTACTTTTCCACAAATAACAATGGGGCTTTAAAATGGAGAATGTCTGCCCAGGCTTCCAACCCCTGTTTCAAATTAACCTTAAAGCACAGGTTACATTAACACAGTTTTATATGTAATCACTAAAAAATATGTATAGAAATAATTCCACATTATCCATGTTGATTATTTGGCTGAGGGGGTTCAGACCTATGCAGAACAGCAGTGGGGACAGGGCGTCCCGTTGGTATATGCCACATTTGATGGAGACTTGTGCAAGTGGCTTGCCGTTGGCTTCAAGGGTGGTTTATATGAATAGGATTATCACTTCTGGACCCCGGAAAAGGAGCAGAAGTGTCCTGGACTGTTGAGCTCTATTTACTCTAGTTACTTTCACACGCTATAACCATTGTTCACCAGAATATGGGGCTGCTGCGCTGTCTTTTGTTGTTGTTGCATTTTCATCCTCGTTTTTGTCCATTTTTGTGGCTATTTTGACACTTTTGTTGAAGAACCTTTTAGATTTGGATAAAGCCAAACTGGAGAAAATGTGTTGGGTTCACGTGGGGGTTAAGAGGTTAATACTTTGTTGACAGATGTTTAAAGTACCTGACTAAAACATCAAACTCTGAAGTCCAGATTCTAAAGGCTTTTTCTCTTTTCTCCAGATAAACCAGCAGCTGAAGGCAGAGTTGAAGGTTGAATTCCCGCTCGTGGTTCACCATCATCGGACCGGCTCCGTGGACCTGCCGACGCAGCAGATCATCGACAGGTCCGTCTGCTCTGGGGTCCAGCAAAGAACCACTTCTTACTGTAACTATAGTGTCCTGGACGATACGGCAAAGACAATGGGACTTTTATAGAATGTGCTAGATTTGATTTATTCATGGCTCAGTTTTCCTGGTGCTGGGGTAATGTTAAACACCTGTGCACCGCTGTTGCTTTGACATGTTTATTCTCCTGTCTCCTTCAGGATGGTGCAGGAGCTGACGGAGCAGCACCCGTCAGACTGGGACGTGTTCGTTCAGGCCAAAGTCTTCTCTCTGTGCTTTAAAGAGAATCCTTGGACCGGAGAGCGGCCCTTCACCCTGCTGTGCTGCAGCGGGACGGCGCCGGAGCACACGCCCAGAGGACTCCAGGTGAACGCGCTTTGGACAGGATTTAGAATAGAGCATCATTTCAAATATTCTCTATCACAATACTCGGCAGGAATATTGCGCTTAGATATTTTTCAGCCCCAATTACAGAGAACATTGTAACAAAACTTCACTTCAGGCAAGTCGCACTTCAGGGTTTCCAGGAAATCCTTCCAACACGGCGGCACCTGCAGCATTAACTTCATCTTTAGTGAAAGGACATTGTGCAGAGACATTAGGCTCATACAGATGGACCTCACTATTGTCTAGTTTTAACGGCTAAAAGTGGACATTATTCATCTGAAATCAGACATTTCCTTTGTGTAAATCATTGGTGTTGACAGAGCTCTGTGTGTTTTTCAGCTGGAAGAGCTCGACCTCAAAGACTGTGAGTTTGTGCTCAGATAAAAGTCTCATGGAAATGTGGGGAAAGTCACTTCCACTGGATTTTTCATGTTTGTTTGTAAAAAATAAGCTGATTTCAGATGATTATTTATGTAATAAATGTTTAGGAAAACAAGACTTTGTTTTTCATTTATTGAAGAGAACTCCCAACTGGCCCACACCCTGGCTTTTAACGCACAACACAAGATAGGGCTCACATCATAATCAAAATGAATGTAGTTGCTGTGGAAATAATATTGACAATAAGGTAGTAATCAAGATAAAACATGTAATTCTTACATAATAATGTTAATAATGATGATTTTATTGAACCTACTAATTGCATAATAGATTGATAAAAATATAATAAACATATGGTTAACCAACCATTACTAGAATAATAAATGTTGGAAAAAGAGTAACAACAAAAGATGGAGACTGGTCATATCAGTTATGTCAGTTATAATTGGTATTTCCTCACATCAAGTGTAAACTTACTAAATAACCAACTTACCACTTACATACTGACTTTTGACATGATCATACTTGGATTAATATATTGAACTTTCTGGTATTTCTGCTTACCACGGTCTAGTCGTATGCAGGATGTTGTGATAACGTCATCCTTCAGCACAAAATGCCTTATGGAAGAACTTCTTAACACAGAAGTCGTCTTGCTGCTTGTATTATAGATATATAACTCAAATAATGTACAGTCATCTTTATACCTTGTGACAATATACGTTTGATGTGGAATGTAGCTACTAGCTCTTACCAGGTCAAATGCTGCAGATTGTAAGGTCTATATCACTGACTGTATTGTTGAAAAAGTCATTGTAATAGGAAAAAGTAACTCATCAGGTACACGCTTGTGGTTGTGTGTGCCTTTACATATTCTTATGGTCATTTTAACAATGTAATGTGAATTGTTACAGTTGTTATTGAGTTCCCAATGGGAATACAAATGTGAAATGCACGAGTACTGAGAGTATTGAATATAGGGGTAGGCGCACATAAGCTCCAGCTTCAGCCGACTCCTTTAGAGCTTCCATTACTGTGGAATGATATGACGCGAGTAACTAAATCAATGTAAACAGCTCAAAGACAGAAAAGAATTGAGCCGCACAAACTTATTTAAAGGCTGATGTGACTTTAATGTTTAATTACATGAAGTGAAGATTCAGAATTTCAAACATCTACAGATTATTTTTTTCACATTCACTTTTTATTGAAGAGACAAATAGTTACAGATTTTCTTTGATAACGTGAATTTGCTCTTCCACTTTTACATTACGGAACTTGGAACAAAGGAACATTTGAAAGCGGTGGGCGGGGCACCTTTTTGGTTAGTTCTGATCATTTTAACCTCTTAACCACCGCCTTAAACCCACTTTGGCTTTACCCAAATCTGAAAGCGTCTTTGAAAAAGTGTCAAAACAGCAACAAAAAAGAAACGAGGATGAAACAGAAGAAATGTATGAAAAAGTCTGGATCCTGTTAATGACGAGGTAACTGATCTTTTACTATTGTGTTTTCACTATAATTTACTCAAATCAATCAACGCTCCAGGATGAATTATTTGGAAGGTTTTCTCTGCTGTCGGAGCCGCTCGCCTGTAAACCTACAAAACAACTGATCCTGGAGCCTTGTAGAGACGACTGAGATGGAAAGTAAAGGCACAATAACCACTCATACAGCTGCTGGGTCACTACAAGGTTAAATACACACAAATATCAACTTTTATTTTGCATGAAAAGTTACATAATGCTCCTTTAAGCGTCAAATGCTTCGTTTGGATCAAAAAGATGTCGTTCGTCTTGTGCACAATGTTCTTTACAATTATTTAGATTTTCTGTATTTTCTGGGAATTTTCTTTTGTTTCACACAATTTATGGCATTGTTGAAAATAAATCAGACTTTTTCGCTCAAACAGTAACTCACAGAACTCGAGTAACGTTTTCTTTTACTTGAGTAATTGTTTGGGTCATTACTTTTTACTTGTACTCGAGTAAATATATTGTCTTCTCTTCCCTCAAACACTTGGAGGTGGAACTGGAGTGTGAGAGCCACTGATCTCTTGGTCTTGATCTCGCATCATAGAGTCATGTGTCGAGTTAAAACTGGATGAATCTGTTTGAAAAGAGATTTTTAATTCTTAGAAACATCAACATTAAGAGAAAAAGTCTGGATCCTGTTAATGACGAGGTAATGGAGTCTTTGTGGAATATAGAAAAAGTCTTTATTGTTTTAAGAGCAAAAAACAGCCACAAAGAGAAACATAATAGAATAAAACACTGACAGACTCTCATTATTTCCTGGTCCAGTTAAACATAAAAATATCTTCACATGTTGATAAAGTGTAGATTTAAATCAAAACAGATCGACAGTGACACGACTCGGGATGAACAGAGTTTTAGTGGAGGCAATTTGAGCTCTGACTGTTTTTCATCAGGAACTTGATTAAAGAGAGAGGACAGTAACATGGAGCTGTAGATTCTACACTGTTACTGTGATGCTCTTTGGTGAGATCTTCAGAGGAGCATCAGATGTGTATAACAATGGAACGATCCAAGTGAAAGAGTCTGTGACTGTGTGAAAGACTGTGTTTGTGTCGAGGTCAGTGAAGGTCAATGTTTTTGTGCCAAAGTCCAGCTTCACTCGAACTCTCTGCAGGTTCTTCACTGAGAGACGTTTATCTGTGTCTGGGGGAGAAAAGGCTGAGTATTTACCATCAGTGAATTGTATGAACCAACCTTTAACCTCAGTGCTCGCTCCTCTCTGAACACGTCCAAACACACCCACAAGCCAGGCCTTACTCGCCCCGACCTCCACTTCCCAGCTGTGAGTCCCAGAGACAAACCTTTCTGATCCAGCTACAGAGCCACGATTTCTCCCTGAGTTCTCTGGGACCTTCTGCTTCTCTCCTTTTCTCACTGAGGTCAGATCTTCAGACAGAATGAGATCAGGGGCTGCAGTGTTTGGATCCAGAACCACAGGGAAGAACTGCACCAGTTTCTTCATGTTCATCCAGATGTTGAAGCCCAGGTTTCCCAGATATTTGGCCTGGTCTATCAGATCGGATCCTTTTATCTCTGGCTCCTCCACCAGGGGGCAGCGCTGCAGCCTCTCCTCTGCAGTCTTGTACTGGAGCAGGAAGGAGGCGTCTGCTGCTCTCAGCTGCTCCTCTGTCTCTGAGATGGTCTTGGACAGAGCCTCCATGTCTTTGCTCAGGGCGGCCATCTTGTCCTTCATGTTCTGGATCTTCTGCTCCTCTTCCTCCCTCAGAGCCTTCATCCTGGACTCTTCCTCGTCCCTCAGAAACTGGTGCAGTTTCTCAAACTCTGCTCTGATCTGTGTCTGTGTTTGTTTGGTCTGGAGCGAGATATGAGCCGCTGCTTCATCAAACTGTGCTCTGCTCTTTTTCAGCTTCTGCAGAAGAAAGAAAGAGTTAGCTTGACAGAATCAGAGCCACATCTGGGGGAGAAGATCTGTGTCAGCTCCATAAGTAAAGAAAAAGATGACGAGCGTTACCTTGAGTTTGTCTTTAAGAGGTTTGATGTTTCTCCTCAGCTGCTCTCTCAGGTCTGAGGCTGCCTCCTCTATTACTTACAGACTTACTCCATAACGATGATGAAGCGAGGAAGTGAAAACATCTGAATTTACTTTGCTTTGTCTCTAAAGGATAATTGTCCAGAACAGAAAAAACACTTTCAAAATTCCCTCATTTTTTTATTTTTGTTCCCAATTTCCCGCCATTTCTTCCACTTGTTTCTCTCATTTCTCCAGAGGTGGGCAGAGCAGCCGATATATTTACTCAAGTAAGAGTAACGTTACTTTGAAAATATTTCACTCAAGTACAAGTAAAAAAGTAGTGACCAAACGATCTTGTACATTTATTCCATCGATCAAAATGAAGCATTTGCCTCTTTACTCAAGGAAGAAACAGATACTTCATTATATTTTACTCAAGTAGAAGTGAAAAGTATTGTTTGATAAAACTACTCTAAGAAGTACAATTTATTCAAGAAGTTAAGTAAATGTACTTGAGTAAATGTAGCTGAGTAACCTGCTCTGTTTACCCCAGTCCTCCCATATTCTCCACATTTCTTGACATTGAAGATAAATTCAATATTGGCATTAGGCTCATACAGATGGACCTCACTATTGTCTAGTTTTAACGGCTAAAAGTGGACATTATTCATCTGAAATCAGACATTTCCTTTGTGTAAATCATTGGTGTTGACAGAGCTCTGTGTGTTTTTCAGCTGGAAGAGCTCGACCTCAAAGACTGTGAGTTTGTGCTCAGATAAAAGTCTCATGGAAATGTGGGGAAAGTCACTTCCACTGGATTTTTCATGTTTTGTTTGTAAAAAATAAGCTGATTTCAGATGATTATTTATGTAATAAATGTTTAGGAAAACAAGACTTTGTTTTTCATTTATTGAAGAGAACTCCCAACTGGCCCACACCCTGGCTTTTAACGCACAACACAAGATAGGGCTCACATCATAATCAAAATGAATGTAGTTGCTGTGGAAATAATAATGACAATAAGGTAGTAATCAAGATAAAACATGTAATTCTTACATAATAATGTTAATAATGATGATTTTATTGAACCTACTAATTGCATAATAGATTGATAAAAATATAATAAACATATGGTTAACCAACCATTACTAGAATAATAAATGCTCCTCTGTCTCTGAGATGGTCTTGGACAGAGCCTCCATGTCTTTGCTCAGGGCGGCCATCTTGTCCTTCATGTTCTGGATCTTCTGCTCCTCTTCCTCCCTCAGAGCCTTCATCCTGGACTCTTCCTCGTCCCTCAGAAACTGGTGCAGTTTCTCAAACTCTGCTCTGATCTGTGAACTGTGTTGGTTTATCTGAATCTGCTCCTGAAACAACAACAGATAAAAGCCCAAAGACTGTTTTACTCCTGGATAGATTCATATATCTCACTATGTTGTCATGGCGACGCATAAACAAGTAGCACCGAGAGCCCCCACAGCTGCAGCACAGAGGAGGCGTCACAAGAGGAGCTACAGGAAACAAGGGACAAACCAGGAGAAGATGGTGACAGACTGTTGTGGAGCGGAGGGAGCTGCTCAGGAGGAAGAGGAGGAGCTGACCAGTGCAGGACACCACGCTCTGACACAGGGACAAACCCAGGAGGCGCTGCACCGTTTCAGAGGAGACTGAAGCAGTGTTGTTTTTGGCCCTTTAAGTTTTAGTCACATTTTAGTCACAGGAAAACTAAAAAGGTTTAAGTCAGTTTCATCATAAAAAGTCATTATTCATTTAATACGTTTTGGAAATTGGGATAAATAATAATAATCTCTCACTTTTTTAACCTCTTCAGCTTTACCCAAATCTAAAAGCTCACAGCCTATAGGCCAGTGTAACGCCTTATTTGAAAGCTAAGACCTACACGTCACTTTTTTCAGCTCTTTTTATGTCATAGTTTTGTTGCTCTTTTGTTGCATTTTCATTGTCGTCGCTATTTAGACACTTTTTCCATAAGCTTTTAGATTTGGGTAAAGCCAAAGTGGAGAAAATGCACCCAGTTAAGGCGGGGGTTAAGAGGTTAAACTGATCTTTTACTATTGTGTTTTCACTATAATTTACTCAAATCAATCAACGCTCCAGGATGAATTATTTGGAAGGTTTTCTCTGCTGTCGGAGCCGCTCGCCTGTAAACCTACAAAACAACTGATCCTGGAGCCTTGTAGAGACGACTGAGATGGAAAGTAAAGGCACAATAACCACTCATACAGCCGCTGGGTCACTACAAGGTTAAATACACACAAATATCAACTTTTATTTTGCATGAAAAGTTACATAATGCACCTTTAAGCGTCAAATGCTTCGTTTGGATCAAAAAGATGTCGTTCGTCTTGTGCACAATGTTCTTTACAATTATTTAGATTTTCTGTATTTTCTGGGAATTTTCTTTTGTTTCACACAATTTATGGCATTGTTGAAAATAAATCAGACTTTTTTGCTCAAACAGTAACTCACAGAACTCGAGTAACGTTTTCTTTTACTTGAGTAATTGTTTGGGTCATTACTTTTTACTTGTACTCGAGTAAATATATTGTCTTCTCTTCCCTCAGACACTTGGAGGTGGAACTGGAGTGTGAGAGCCACTGATCTCTTGGTCTTGATCTCGCATCATAGAGTCATGTGTCGAGTTAAAACTGGATGAATCTGTTTGAAAAGAGATTTTTAATTCTTAGAAACATCAACATTAAGACAAAAAGTCTGGATCCTGTTAATGACGAGGTAATGGAGTCTTTGTGGAATATAGAAAAAGTCTTTATTGTTTTAAGAGCAAAAAACAGCCACAAAGAGAAACATAATAGAATAAAACACTGACAGACTCTCATTATTTCCTGGTCCAGTTAAACATAAAAATATCTTCACATGTTGATAAAGTGTAGATTTAAATCAAAACAGATGTGACAGTGACACGACTCGGGATGAACAGAGTTTTAGTGGAGGCAATTTGAGCTCTGACTGTTTTTCATCAGGAACTTGATTAAAGAGAGAGGACAGTAACATGGAGCTGTAGATTCTACACTGTTACTGTGATGCTCTTTGGTGAGATCTTCAGAGGAGCATCACGTGTGCTTAAAAATGGAAGGATCATAGTGAAAGAGTCTGTGACTGTGTGAAAGACTGTGTTTGTGTCGAGGTCAGTGAAGGTCAATGTTTTTGTGCCAAAGTCCAGCTTCACTCGAACTCTCTGCAGGTTCTTCACTGAGAGACGTTGATCTGGGGCTGGGGATTTGGTAGAAACAGCAAAGTATTTGCCATCAGTGAATTCTATGAACCAAGATCCTCCAACCTCAGTGTCCGCTCCTCTCTGAACATGTCCAATCACACCCACAGACCAGTCCTTACTCGCCCCGACCTCCACTTCCCAGCTGTGAGTCCCAGAGACAAAACTTTCTGATCCAAGTACAGAGCAATCTCTACTTCTCTCTAAGTGCTTTGGGACCTTCTGCTTCTCTCCTTTTCTCACTGAGGTCAGATCTTCAGACAGAATGAGATCAGGGCCTGCAGTGTTTGGATCCAGAACCACAGGGAAGAACTGCACCCGTTTCTTCATGTTCATCCAGATGTTGAAGCCCAGGTTTCCCAGATGTTTGACCTGGTCTATCAGATCTAATCGTTTTATCTTTGGCTCCTCCACCAGGGGGCAGCGCTGCAGCCTCTCCTCTGCAGTCTTGTACTGGAGCAGGAAGGAGGCGTCTGCTGCTCTCAGCTGCTCCTCTGTCTCTGAGATGGTCTTGGACAGAGCCTCCATGTCTTTGCTCAGGGCGGCCATCTTGTCCTTCATGTTCTGGATCTTCTGCTCCTCTTCCTCCCTCAGAGCCTTCATCCTGGACTCTTCCTCGTCCCTCAGAAACTGGTGCAGTTTCTCAAACTCCGCTCTGATCTGTGTCTGTGTTTGTTTGGTCTGGAGCGAGATATGAGCCGCTGCTTCATCAAACTGTGCTCTGCTCTCATCCAGGACCTGAGGAGAAACATCAGAGTTATTTAGAGTCAGACTTCCCTTTCTGTAGCAGGACATGTTGATGTTCCTCTGGGCTGATGCTGCAGGAGACGGTCTGCTCGGACAGAGCTCTGTGGACACGTTCTTCTGACTGGAACAGGAGGAGGAGGTCTCTTACCTTCAGTTTGTCCTGTAGAGGTTTGATGTTTCTCCTCAGCTGCTCTCTCAGGTCTGAGGCTGCCTCCTCGATGGGACTGAACCTGTGGTCTTTGTGAGTCCTGGAGTCTCTACAGACCAGACAGATCAGCTCCTGATGGTCCAGACAGAAGAGCCGCAGCTTCTCAGAGTGAAGGCTGCACTCGGGCTGCTGTGGAGATGGAGATGTTTGCTCTGCAGCTGGAGCAGTCTGCCCTTTCTCCTCTGTGAACGTCTCCACCAGGTTCTTTAGGGCCAGGTTGTTTGGAGGATGATCCTTTGAGGACCTTCTCTTACAGACTGGACAGGTCTTCAGTGGTTTGTCCTCCCACCAGTTCTCCAAACAGACCTTACAGAAGCTGTGGCTGCAGGTCAGAAGAACAGGATCTCTGAAGAGCTCACAGCAGATGGGACAGCTCAGGTCCTGCTCCAGTCTGGACTCCATGTTGGAAAGAGCTCTGAAGATTAGAAATAACAAAAGGACGGGTCAGATGGAGTGAAAGTCGTTATTAAAAGGTTTGGAAACGGAGAAAGTCACGACAATTTGAAACAGAAAACTCTAAAACTTGAAAACCAGCGAAAGGAAAAACTTTATGGAGCAAAAAATCACAGAAATCAAAGAGTCAAGAGTTTTCAGCTTTTAAGAAACAAAACTACAAAATGAAAGAAGAGCTGGACTTAAAGCAGCACTAGGGAAGTTTCAACCTGTAAATATATCATTTATTTTAGATGTACTTGAGTAACTCTTTGAAGAACTTGTACTTTTTAGTGTTTTAGTGTTTTATCAGACGCTTTTACTTCTATTTGAGTAAAGTTATAATGAAGTGTTTGTTTCTTACTCGAGTAATTGTTACTTTTGTTACTTTTTCCACTGTGAGTAAATCTTTCAGCGGCAAATGCTTCATTTTGATCGAAGAAGTAGATGTAGTTTAGAATAATTGGTAACGCTTTATATTAAGGTGTACTCGTTAAGTATTAATAAGGTATTAATAAGCATTAATAATATCCTTGTAAAGTAATAACACACTGCTTATTATACTTATATTTGTTAACATACTAATAGGCCATTAATAATCGGCTTATTCATAGCCAACCCTAAACCTAACCCTAAACCCTAAAAGTATTACTAATGCAAGCATGCGTGTGTTCCATGAGCGTGCACAACTCTGGATGCAATTCCGCTTGTCGCCAAAGGGGTCATAGTTCTGCAAGAACTCATAAACTTGCATTGTGCACCTTTAATAATATGCTTGTAAAGTATTAACACACTGCTTATTATACTTATATTTGTTAACATACTAATAGACCATTAATAATCGGCTTATTCATAGCCAAACCCTAACCCTAACCCTAAAATGATTACTAATGTTTATTAATACTTAATGAGAACACCTTAATGTAAAGCGATACCGAATAATTGAGTTTTTTCTGTATTTTCTGTCATTTTCTTTGTAAATTTCACAATTTCCACATTTTTGTGTTTTGTTTCACACAATTTACGGCGTCATTGAAAATAAATCTGACGTTTTCGCTCAAAGTAGTTACTAATAGTACTCGAGTAACATTTTCTCCACATATTTCTTTACTTTTACTTGAGTAAAATGATTTCCAAGTAACATTCCTGTTAGAAAGCCAAGCCGAGCAGTGCTCCCCCTGGTGTTAGGTTTGGTTATCTTCATGCTGTGGCACCAGGGGAGAGCGGCCGTATGGCATGAAGGAGACGCATGCTGGACCAGTTAAGGACCTTTGCTGTTTTACACCTTTGTTTTACCGTGCGTTTATGATTACAAGGTAAATATATCTTTATTTACTTCTGTAGGTGCAATTTTATGTTGTTACTTCTGTGTTTGTGAAGCTAAAGTGCACCTCAGTATTTTCCTGTTTGTTTGATTAAGTCATATTCAGTTTTGCAATGTGATTTAGTTATGTAACCCAATATTTATAGATGTTTCAGTATTTTATTGCTGAGTCATTTAGTTGCCTAATTGTTTATGTCTAATAGCATATGTACATTATACCTCTGTAACCTGAGTTGTAGACTCATTATTCTTTCCCTTTGTTTATTTGTTTCAGACCACACACATCTAACCACCAACAATATCAATAAAGTTCATTAAAGACACCTCTCCTCTGGATTCCTTCACCGTACTGTCCCCGCGCTCAACCAGTTAAATGACCACAGTGGGCCATCCATAGAGCCTCCACTTCAGTTACTCTTGCTTGAGTAAATATTTTGGCTGCTCTACCCATTTTCATTTCATTTCATTTATGGATTTATTTCAATGGGACAAAGAACAATAATGAACAGACAACTAGTGCTGTAAATATGCCGGATTTAGCTCAGAGCTCATTTCCATCCGCAGTCCCATGGGGTAAAAACATACAACCAACACAGAACATACATGAGTATTACAAAACATGTTTCAGCCTGTAAACCTGAGTCAGAGTCTCTCCCTGAACACGATCGCACTTTCTGTTCTCTGACTCTGTGGATCTGTAACTCTCAGCTCTATTTAAACACGATTTATGTGAGAAACCCTTCAGACTCACCTCAGTCCAGGCTCCACAGTTTTCACACAGACGTTTGTGTCTGATCAATGTTTCCTGGTTTGGGACGAGGCGTGTGCAATGACTCACACACAAACTTCTGAGGTTTTTAAAGACACAGATCCTGATTGAACTCACTGATCCGGTTTTAATGCTGTTTCAAACATTTATTAAAGTTTCTATATATTTTAGTCGGTTTCAGAGCAGTCATAAATATATTGTTTTGTGGCAGTGAAATTGTTATTTTTTTGTCTGCCAGTAAATTGTATTATTATATAATTATAAGGTCATTGTAAGTTGTTCTTGCTTTATTGTAACAGTTAAAGTGAAATGAGCTGTGAAGAACTGGGATGTTTGGAAAGTTAATAAGTTTGGACACAACTAATATTTTAAACAATACAAACAATGAAAGCAAACCAATTACAAAACGGTTTGAACCACACCTCAGTTCATGGACAGAGACCCGAGGCGCAGCTCTCATTCATGTAACTTCGATACAAATGAAATAGTATTAAAATATCCAATATGAGAAATGTAGACTGTAAACTATGGAGGCATCAGCTTCATGTGAGACTGAATAAAGAATTGACTATTAAAAAAAGCAGCCGACTAAAGACTTTACACAGGCCCAGTTTTGTGGTTCTGTTCTGTGATGTTACATTAGTATCTGAACAATAGAGTAGCTAGATACAAACCCAGAGTTTAAAATCCTAATTTTTGACAAATATATGGATGCTTAAGACAATTGGTTAAGATAAGCTTATGTATAATTGTTGGGCATGAATTAAAACAAAGTAACAAACAAATATTTGTCATTACAAATTGTCTTTTTTTTTATTTTGGAAAAGAAGAAAACATATGTGTGTATAAAGAAAAAACGATGTATTTCCTGGGATCTGCTGGAGCCACTCCTCCAGTTTGGGGGTCACTGCCCCGAGTGCCCCAACGACCACGGGCACCACTGATGCCTTCACTCTCCAGGCCTTCTCTAGCTCTTCTCTGAGCCCCTGGTATTTCTCTAGTTTCTCGTGTTCCTTTTTCCTGATGTTGAAGTCGCTTGGTATTGCTATGTCAACCACCACGGCTTTCCTCTGCTCTTTGTCCACCACTACAATGTCCGGTTGGTTCATTACCATTCTGTCCGTCTGTATCTGGAAGTCCCACAGGATCTTGGCTCGGTCATTCTCTACCACCTTTGGAGGTGTTTCCCACTTTGACCTTGGGGTTTCCAGCTCATACTCTGCACAGATGTTCCTGTACACTTGCCAGCCACTTGGTTATGGCGCTCCATGTAAGCCTTCCCTGCCAGCATCTTACACCCTGCAGTTATGTGCTGGATTGTCTCATTGGCCTCTTTGCACAGTCTACACCTGGGGTCTTGTCTGGTGTGATAGATCTGGGCCTCTATTGCTCTGGTGCTCAAGGCCTGCTCCTGTGCAGCCATGATGAGCCTCTGTGCTGTCCTTCAGGCCAGCTCTGTCTAGCCATTGGTAGGATTTCTTGATATCCGCCACTTCAGTTATGTTTCGGTGGTACATCCCGTGTAGGGGCTTGTCCTCCCATGACGGGACCTCCAGCGCCTCATCTTCTGTTCCCCATTGTCTGAGACATTCACTGAGCACGTCATCTGTTGGAGCTTTGTCCTTGGATGTTTCATCCTGGATAGTGGCTCTCACGCTCACTAGTCCTCGGCCTCCTTCCTTGCAGCTAGCGTACAGTCTCAGGGTGCTGGATTTGGGGTGGAACCTTCCATGCATGGTTAGGAGCTTCCGTGTCTTAACATCTGTGGTCTGTATCTCATTTTTTGGCCAGCTTATTATTCCTGCAGGGTATCTGATTACTGCCAGGGCGAAGCGGTTTATTGCCGGGGATTTGTTCTTGCCATTGAGCTGGCTTCTTAGGACCTGCCTTACTCGTTGGAGGTATTTGGCCGTAGCCGCTTTCCTTGTCACCTCTTCGAGGTTGCCATTTGCTTGTGGGATTCCGAGGTACTTGTAACTGTCCTCAATGTCTGCTATTGTTCCTTCTGGGAGTGAGACCCCTTCTGTGTGGACTGCCTTCCCTCTCTTAGTCACCATCCGACCACACTTCTCTAGTCCGAATGACATCCCAATGTCTGCACTGTATATCCGGGTGGTATGGATCAGTGAGTCGATGTCTCGCTCATTCTTAGCGTACAGCTTGATGTCATCCATGTAGAGGAGGTGACTGATGGTGGCCTCGTTCCTGAGTCGGTATTGTCGGCTTGTTCGTTATTGGATTGAACAGAAAACGAAATCGATTAAAATCAATCATCATTTTATTCCCTCATAGTCCAATGCTAAAACACAAGTTATCTGAGCGCTGTCCCTAGCAGCATGTTGGTAGGCCAGCGGCCTCTGGCGAAGAGAGAGACAGCACTTCCTGTGCTCGAGTAATGTATAGGAACAGGAAATAGTAGGCGTGTCCTTGTCAAAGAACCAATCAGTGCATTTTGGAATGTTGTCGTCACTTCCTCTTCATGATCTGACTCCACCTATTGTATTGTAAGCATTGTCCTTCAGTTCAGCTCCCTGCCCCCCAGTCATTTGCCAGTACTTTTCCACAAAGCACAATGGGGCTTTTAAATGGAGAATGTCTGCCCAGGCTTCCAACCCCTGTTTCAAATTAACCTTTAAGCACAGGTTACATTAACACAGTTTTATATATAATCACTAAAAATATGTATAGAAATAATTCCACATTATCCATAGCCAGTCTTGTTGATTATTTGGCTGAGGGGTTCAGACCTATGCAGAACAGCAGTGGGGACAGGGCGTCCCGTTGGTATATGCCACATTTGATGGAGACTTGTGCAAGTGGCTTGCCAGTGGCTTCAAGGGTGGTTTATATGAATAGGATTATCACTTCTGGACCCCGGAAAAGGAGCAGAAGTGTCCTGGACTGTTGAGCTCTATTTACTCTAGTTACTTTCACACGCTATAACCATTGTTCACCAGAATATGGGGCTGCTGCACTGTCTTTTTGTTGTTGTTGCATTTTCATCCTCGTTTTTGTTCATTTTTGTGGCTATTTTGCCACTTTTGTTGAAGAACCTTTTAGATTTGGATAAAGCCAAACTGGAGAAAATGTGTTGGGTTCACGTGGGGGTTAAGAGGTTAATACTTTGTTGACAGATGTTTAAAGTACCTGACTAAAACATCAAACTCTGAAGTCCAGATTCTAAAGGCTTTTTCTCTTTTCTCCAGATAAACCAGCAGCTGAAGGCAGAGTTGAAGGTTGAATTCCCGCTCGTGGTTCACCATCATCGGACCGGCTCCGTGGACCTGCCGACGCAGCAGATCATCGACAGGTCCGTCTGCTCTGGGGTCCAGCAAAGAACCACTTCTTACTGTAACTATAGTGTCCTGGACGATACGGCAAAGACAATGGGACTTTTATAGAATGTGCTAGATTTGATTTATTCATGGCTCAGTTTTCCTGGTGCTGGGGTAATGTTAAACACCTGTGCACCGCTATTGCTTTGACATGTTTATTCTCCTGTCTCCTTCAGGATGGTGCAGGAGCTGACGGAGCAGCACCCGTCAGACTGGGACGTGTTCGTTCAGGCCAAAGTCTTCTCTCTGTGCTTTAAAGAGAATCCTTGGACCGGAGAGCGGCCCTTCACCCTGCTGTGCTGCAGCGGGACGGCGCCGGAGCACACGCCCAGAGGACTCCAGGTGAACGCGCTTTGGACAGGATTTAGAATAGAGCATCATTTCAAATATTCTCTATCACAATACTCGGCAGGAATATTGCGCTTAGATATTTTTCAGCCCCAATTACAGAGAACATTGTAACAAAACTTCACTTCAGGCAAGTCGCACTTCAGGGTTTCCAGGAAATCCTTCCAACACGGCGGCACCTGCAGCATTAACTTTATCTTTAGTGAAAGGACATTGTGCAGAGACATTAGGCTCATACAGATGGACCTCACTATTGTCTAGTTTTAACGGCTAAAAGTGGACATTATTCATCTGAAATCAGACATTTCCTTTGTGTAAATCATTGGTGTTGACAGAGCTCTGTGTGTTTTTCAGCTGGAAGAGCTCGACCTCAAAGACTGTGAGTTTGTGCTCAGATAAAAGTCTCATGGAAATGTGGGGAAAGTCACTTCCACTGGATTTTTCATGTTTTGTTTGTAAAAAATAAGCTGATTTCAGATGATTATTTATGTAATAAATGTTTAGGAAAACAAGACTTTGTTTTTCATTTATTGAAGAGAACTCCCAACTGGCCCACACCCTGGCTTTTAACGCACAACACAAGATAGGGCTCACATCATAATCAAAATGAATGTAGTTGCTGTGGAAATAATAATGACAATAAGGTAGTAATCAAGATAAAACATGTAATTCTTACATAATAATGTTAATAATGATGATTTTATTGAACCTACTAATTGCATAATAGATTGATAAAAATATAATAAACATATGGTTAACCAACCATTACTAGAATAATAAATGTTGGAAAAAGAGAAACAACAAAAGATGGAGACTGGTCATATCAGTTATGTCAGTTATAATTGGTATTTCCTAACATCAAGTGTAAACTTACTAAATAACCAACTTACCACTTACATACTGACTTTTGACATGATCATACTTGGATTAATATATTGAACTTTCTGGTATTTCTGCTTACCACGGTCTAGTCGTATGCAGGATGTTGTGATAACGTCATCCTTCAGCACAAAATGCCTTATGGAAGAACTTCTTAACACAGAAGTCGTCTTGATGCTTGTATTATAGATATATAACTCAAATAATGTACAGTCATCTTTATACCTTGTGACAATATACGTTTGATGTGGAATGTAGCTACTAGCTCTTACCAGGTCAAATGCTGCAGATTGTAAGGTCTATATCACTGACTGTATTGTTGAAAAAGTAATTGTAATAGGAAAAAGTAACTCATCAGGTACACGCTTGTGGTTGTGTGTGCCTTTACATATTCTTATGGTCATTTTAACAATGTAATGTGAATTGTTACAGTTGTTATTGAGTTCCCAATGGGAATACAAATGTGAAATGCACGAGTACTGAGAGTATTGAATATAGGGGTAGGCGCACATAAGCTCCAGCTTCAGCCGACTCCTTTAGAGCTTCCATTACTGTGGAATGATATGACGCGAGTAACTAAATCAATGTAAACAGCTCAAAGAAAACAAAAGAATTGAGCCGCACAAACTTATTTAAAGGCTGATGTGACTTTAATGTTTAATTACATGAAGTGAAGATTCAGAATTTCAAACATCTACAGATTATTTTTTCACATTCACTTTTTATTGAAGAGACAAATAGTTACAGATTTTCTTTGATAACGTGAATTTGCTCTTCCACTTTTACATTACGGAACTTGGAACAAAGGAACATTTGAAAGCGGTGGGCGGGGCACCTTTTTGGTTAGTTCTGATCATTTTAACCTCTTAACCATCGCCTTAAACCCACGAGGATGAAACAGAAGAAATGTATGAAAAAGTCTGGATCCTGTTAATGACGAGGTAATGGAGTCTTTGTGGAATATAGAAAAAGTCTTTATTGTTTTAAGAGCAAAAAACAGCCACAAAGAGAAACATAATAGAATTAAAGCCGCAAGCGGCATCGAACGGCCCTCGTGGGCCGTGCCTCCTTTAGCGCCTTTGTAACAGTACCGAGGGCGCTAACATGCCTACTACATTTTATTGCCCTGATGTGCCATAAATCTTTGTCAGTAAACATCAAAACTACATGTTTAGCCTCTCCATGTGAATAATGGCTCGAACCTGCAGAGGGCGCTAGCGCGCCCCAAATCTTTTTTGTTTCACAAGCAGCATCGGACGGCCCTTTCGGGCCGTACTTCCATTACCACTGTCCACAAGCACATTACAGAGGGCGGTAAAGCACTGTAATTGTGTATAATGTGAGATTTATGTGTCAGTCCCATTAGGATAACATGGGGGGCCTCGGTCGTCTCCATGGCAACACCGTACAAAATACGGTATGGGTCTCATTGGCTTTTTTGATCGGGATGCCATCAACTATTTTTGTGCTGAATTTTCTCTATTTCCGAGAAACAAATTTTTTTCCGATAATGCATTTTTTGTTCTCAGCCTAGAGGGGGCGCTGTCGCGCCCAATGTCACTTTTTCACATTTGTTGTGTCCGGGGGTGAAAGGTCAATAAAATGTATATTTCCGATTTTTAATCGGAGTTCGTTTGTGCGAATGGGAGCATTTTGTTGTTTCCGATAAGTCGCAAAATTCTTCGTAAAGATTGCGGCTTCGCCGCACACAAACCGTAAAACTTAGCCAAAAAATTTGGATAACTTTTGATGCCCCACATCTCGAGATGAGCTGGAACGATTTGGAGCTCATTTGGTCAAACGCCCTAGGAGGAGTTCGTTCAAATGCGACGTCAGCGAAAACGCTGACTCAGCATTTCCAGACTTTCTGTCAAAATGGCGGACTTCCGGTTTGTCAGGGGGCGTGGCCACAATAATATTTTTTATTTTTCCTCACATGATGAATGTCTGTACCGAATCCCGTCGCTCTACGACAAAGTTGACGTTGAACCCTTCTCCATAGGCGTAATGTATTTTGACTTTTTTATGTGGCGCTGTCGCGCCATTTTTTATTTCCCAAATCTTTTTATTTCACAAGCAGCATCGGACGGCCCTAACGGGCCGTACTTCCATGACCACTGTCCACAAGCTCCTTACAGAGGGCGCTAACGCACTGTAATTGTGTATAATGTGAGATTTATGTGTCAGTCCCATTAGGATAACATGGGGGCCTCGGGCATCACCATGGCAACACCGTACAAAATACGGTATGGGTTCCATTGGCTTTTTTGATCGGGATGCCATCAACTATTTTGTGCCGAATTTCATCCATTTCCGAGAAACTAACTTTTTCTCATAATGCATTTTTTCTTCTCAGCCTACAGGGGGCGCTATCGCGCCCAATGTCACTTTTTGACATTTGTTGTGTCCGGGGGTGAAAGGTCAATAAAATGCTCGTCATCCACCTCCGTATGACAGTTGGCCATATACCCCCATTCATTTTGCTGCTATAATAAGTATACAGGGCCCACACCAGAGGTGTCACTGTTTGACACGGTGAGTTTACGGTTGACATGGGGACAGCGCTTCGCGCTGTTTTCGTGCGCTCCGCGCACCTAGGTACAGTGCGCTCCGCGCACTGCGTTGCGATTACAATAGGCCCTTGCGACGGCAGGCCGCTCGGCCTAATAAAACATTGACAGACTCTCATTATTTCCTGGTCCAGTTAAACATAAAAATATCTTCACATGTTGATAAAGTGTAGATTTAAATCAAAACAGATCGACAGTGACACGACTCGGGATGAACAGAGTTTAGTGGAGGCAATTTGAGCTCTGACTGTTTTTCATCAGGAACTTGATTAAAGAGAGAGGACAGTAACATGGAGCTGTAGATTCTACACTGTTACTGTGATGCTCTTTGGTGAGATCTTCAGAGGAGCATCACGTGTGCGTAAACATGGAAGGATCTCAGTGAAAGAGTCTGTGACTGTGTGAAGGACTGTGTTTGTGTCGAGGTCAGTGAAGGTCAATGTTTTGTGTCAAAGTCCAGCTTCACTCGAACTCTCTGCAGGTTCTTCACCGAGAGACGTTTAACTTTGCCAGGGGGAGAAAAGGTTGAGTATTTACCATCAGTGAAACGTATGGACCAACCTACAACCTCAGTGCTCGCTCCTCTCTGAACATGTCCAATCACACCCACAGCCCAGGCCTTACTCGCCCCGACCTCCACTTCCCAGCTGTGAGTCCCAGAGACAAACCTTTCTGATCCAACTACAAAGCCGTCACTATATCTCCCTGAGTTCTTTGGGACCTTCTGCTTCTCTCCTTTTCTCACTGAGGTCAGATCTTCAGACAGAATGAGATCAGGGGCTGCAGTGTTTGGATCCAGAACCAAAGGGAAGAACTGCACCAGTTTCCTCATGTTCATCCAGATGTTGAAGCTCAGGTTTCCCAGATGTTTGGCCTGGTCTATCAGATCTTTGTCTTCCATCTGTGGCTCCTCCACCAGGGCGCAGCGCTGCAGCCTCTCCTCTGCAGTCTTGTACTGGAGCAGGAAGGAGGCGTCTGCTGCTCTCAGCTGCTCCTCTGTCTCTGAGATGGTCTTGGACAGAGCCTCCATGTCTTTGCTCAGGGCGGCCATCTTGTCTATCATGTTCTGGATCTTCTGCTCCTCTTCCTCCCTCAGAGCCTTCATCCTGGACTCTTCCTCGTCCCTCAGAAACTGGTGCAGTTTCTCAAACTCCGCTCTGATCTGTGTCTGTGTTTGTTTGGTCTGGAGCGAGATATGAGCCGCTGCTTCATCAAACTGTGCTCTGCTCTCATCCAGGACCTGAGGAGAAACATCAGAGTTATTTAGAGTCAGACTTCCCTTTCTGTAGCAGGACATGTTGATGTTCCTCTGGGCTGATGCTGCAGGAGACGGTCTGCTCGGACAGAGCTCTGTGGACACGTTCTTCTGACTGGAACAGGAGGAGGAGGTCTCTTACCTTCAGTTTGTCCTGTAGAGGTTTGATGTTTCTCCTCAGCTGCTCTCTCAGGTCTGAGGCTGCCTCCTCGATGGGACTGAACCTGTGGTCTTTGTGAGTCCTGGAGTCTCTACAGACCAGACAGATCAGCTCCTGATGGTCCAGACAGAAGAGCCGCAGCTTCTCAGAGTGAAGGCTGCACTCGGGCTGCTGTGGAGATGGAGCAGTCTGCCCTTTCTCCTCTGTGAACATCTCCACCAGGTTCTTCAGGGCCAGGTTCTTTGGAGGATTATCCCTCGAGGACCTTCTCTTACAGACTGGACAGGTCTTCAGTGGTTTGACCTCCCACCAGTTCTCCAAACAGACCTTACAGAAGCTGTGGCTGCAGGTCAGAACCACAGGATCTCTGAAGAGCTCACAGCAGATGGGACAGCTCAGCTCCTGCTCCAGTCTGGACGCCATGTTGGAAAGAGCTCTGAAGATTAGAAATAACAAAAGGACGGGTCAGATGGAGTGAAAGTCGTTATTAAAAGGTTTGGAAACGGAGAAAGTCACGACAATTTGAAACAGAAAACTCTAAAACTTGAAAACCAGAGAAAGGAATAAGAACTGAAGGTCATTCACTGGCACTAATTAAATATATAAAAACTAATAAAGTGCTTTGTACAAAAGTAAGATTGGTGCATCTTCAATAATACTTTCTGAATCCAGAGTCATGAAATTAGAGACTTTGTGGATTGGTGGAAGTGCAGCTGAAGAACAAAGGTCGTTCTCCTCCTTTGAGTTGTGCTGTTGGGACAGAGCAGACGACGTCCTGAAGGAGCACCTCAGATGTGGAGAACTTAACGTGGGAGGGTTCCTGAAACATTTTAAAGAGCAACTAAAGACTAAACTCCGCCCACATTTGCAGTGGGAAGTATCTGCTGATGTGACTGTGGGGGAGGGCTGAGGGGGCGTGGTCAGTGCTACAAGAGCGAACAGCGTCAAATAAACACTGACACTGACGCTCGAGTAGCAAACATCTACACGCTAAAGCTAAGTGCTAACGACACAGGCTCCTGACGCTTTGTGGATGGAATCACACAAAACCAAAAGAGGTCCTGCCTGCCGGCCTCCACTGTGAGGTCTTTACCGCCGCAGGCTCCACTCTCAGGCCGCCTCCACTGTCACGATCCACTGTAAACTCCATGATCCTTAAGTTAGGATTAGAGTCAGCAGGTATACGGTTAGTTTGGATTAGTTTATTTATTTATTTTTTAACTCACTATTTGTATTTTTTTCCTTAATACAAGTTTATAAAGGCATGCGTACAATGTCTGGTTGTTTACAGTATAAATGCTTGTACAAGAAATACAATTCAAAACACGCCTCTATTAACCTCTTAACCCTCAGCTGATTAGTTTACACTAGTGTTGTTTTGTTGTGGTGAGTCATAGTTGGAGCTCCACTTATCATTGGCTGCCGATGTTGGCAACTGGCCAATCAGGGAGCGGCTGGCCTTTCCCAGCCTACGATAAAACATTTTTTGCCTCCAGCCCCACCCATAAAAAGTCTCATCCTGACAGTGGAGCCTGCAAAACCGAGCGACACCCGGGTCCAAACTGTTGAGTTACAGAGACAAACAGCAAAAAACACGACGGGACGAGTAAGTCATTCCACAGTCTGAAAGGACAGGTCCCCCCGACTTTTAAAGTGGCTCTTGGAGACTTTCAGGAAACTCTGGCCTGAAGATCTGAGTGTGCGACAGCCACATAAGGTCACAACATGTCCGCCATATACTGAGAGGTTTGACCATGAAAAGCATCACTGAAGAAAATCCAGAGTAAAAGTGATATTTCTGTGAGATCAGATGTTTAGAAAGAGCCTGTAGTCGGCTCGACAGCAGGTTACACATTTTTTAATTAATATTTAAAATAATATTAATAAAAAAATAACATGTGGCACATGGATTTTTTTTTTTTTTAAAGTATAAAAGATTCTTCAGTGTCCATTTTCATACAATACGGAAGTCAAAAAGAATTAAAGCCGCAAGCGGCATCGAACCGCCCTCGCGGGCCGTGCCTCCTTTAGCGCCTTTGTAACACTACCGAGGCACTAATGTGCCAACTAGTTTTTTTGCCCTGATGTGCCATAAATCTTTGTCAATAAACATCCAAACTACATTTTAGCCTCTCTAGGTGAATAATGGCTCCAACCTGCAGAGGGCGCTAGCGCGCCCGAAATCTTTTTTATTTCACAAGCAGTATCGGACGGCCCTTACGGGCCGTACTTCTATGACCACTGTCCACAATCTCCTTACAGAGGGCGCTAACATGCTGTAATTGTGTATAATGTGAGATTTATGTGTTAGTCCCATTAGGATAACATGGGGGGCCTTGGTCGTCTCCATGGCAACACCGTACAAAATACGGTATGGGTCTCATTGGCTTTTTTGATCGGGATGCCATCAACTATTTTTGTGCCAAATTTTATCCATTTCCAAGAAACTAATTTTTTTCAGATAATGCATTTTTTGTTCTCAGCCTAGAGTGGGCGCTGTCGCGCCCAATGTCACTTTTTCACATTTTTTGTGTCCGGGGGTGAAAGGTCAATAAAATGTATATTTCCGATTTTTAATCGGAGTTTGTTTGTGCGAATGGGAGCATTTTGTTGTTTCCGATAAGTCGCAAAATTCTTCGTAAAGATTGCGGCTTCGCCGCACACAAACCGTAAAACTTAGCAAAAAAATTTGGATAACTTTTGATGCCCCACATCTCGAGATGAGCTGGAGCGATTTGGAGCTAATTTGGTGAAACGCCCTAGGAGGAGTTCGTTAAAATGCGACGTCAGCGAAAACGCTGACTCTGCATTTTCCAGAGTTCCTGTCAAAATGGCGGACTTCCGGTTGTCAAGGGGCGTGGTCACAATAATATTTTTTGTTTGTCGTCACTTGACGAATGTCTGTACCGAATCCCGCCGCTCTACGACAAAGTTGACGTTGAACCCTTCTCCATAGGCGTAATGTATTTTGACTTTGTATGTGGCGCTGTCGCGCCATTTTTTATTTCCCAAATCTTTTTTCTTTCACAAGCAGCATCGGACGGCCCTGACGGGCCGTACTTCCATGGCCACTGTCCACAAGCTCCTTACAGAGGGCGCTAACGCGCTGTGATTGTGTATAATGTGAGATTTATGTGTTAGTCCCATTAGGATAACATGGGGAGCCTCGGTCGTCTCCATGGCAACACCGTACAAAATACGGTATGGGTGTCATTGGCTTTTTTGATCGGAATCCCATCAACTATTTTTGTGGCGAATTTTATCCATTTCCGAGAAACAAATTTTTTCCCCATAATGCATTTTTCTTCTAAGCCTAGAGGGGGCGCTATCGCGCCCAATGTCACTTTTTCACATTTGTTGTTTCCGGGGGTGAAAGTCAATAAAATGTATATTTCCGATTTTTAATCGGAGTTTGTTTGTGCGAATGGGAGCATTTAGTGTTTACGATACGTCGCAAAATTCTTCGTAAAGATTGCGGCTTCGCCGCACACAAACCGTAAAACTAAGCCAAAAAATTTGGATAACTTTTGATGCCCCACATCTCGAGATGAGCTGGAGCGATTGGAGCTCATTTGGTGAAACGCCCTAGGAGGAGTTTGTTCAAATGCTGAGTCAGCGAAAACGCTGACTCAGCATTTTCCAGACTTTCTGTCAAAATGGCGGACTTCCGGTTTGTCAGGGGGCGTGGCCACAATAATATTTTTTATTTTCCTCACATGATGAATGTCTGTACCGAATCCCGTCGCTCTACGACAAAGTTGACGTTGAACCCTTCTCCATAGGCGTAATGTATTTTGACTTTTTTATGTGGCGCTGTCGCGCCATTTTTTATTTCCCAAATCTTTTTATTCACAAGCAGCATCGGACGGCCCTAACGGGCCGTACTTCCATTACCACTGTCCACAAGCTCCATACAGAGGACGCTAACGCACTGTAATTGTGTATAATGTGAGATTTATGTGTCAGTCCCATTAGGATAACATGGGGGGCCCCAGGCGTCACCATGGCAACAGCGTACAAAATACGGTATGGGTCTCATTGGCTTTTTTGATCGGGATGCCATCAACTATTTTTGTGCCGAATTTTATCCATTTCCGAGAAACTAATTTTTCCCCATAATGCATTTTTTCTTCTAAGCCTAGAGGGGGTGCTATCGCGCCCAATGTCACTTTTTCACATTTGTTGTGTCCGGGGGTGAAAGGTCAATAAAATGTATATTTCCGATTTTTAATCGGAGTTTGTTTGTGCGAATGGGAGCATTTTGTTTTTTACGATAAGTCGCAAGCGAAAGCGAAGCGCTCGTCATCCACTTCCGTATGTCAGTCGGCCATATACCCCCATTCACTTTCATGCAATAGCAAGTACTGTATAAAGGGCCCACACCAGAGGTGTGGGCAGTCACTGTTTACACGGTGAGTTTACGTTTGACATGGTGACAGCGCTTTGCACTGTTTTCGTGCGCTCCGCGCACCTAGGTACAGTGCGCTATGCGCACTGCGTTGCGATTACAATAGGCCCTTGCGACGGCAGGCCGCTCGGCCTAATTAATAAGCCAAACAATGACACATAGGACTAAAGCTCCGTTGGACCGGGAGTGGAGCGATGACATCATCACTTAAGAACATTATAATTCACTTCACTTTCCAGCCATGAGGGGGCAGTACACACACTGTTTAGACGGTTTTAGCACAGGTGGTAGAGCGGGTCGTCTCCTGATCAGAATCCCAGATCCTGCAGGTGACTGTCATTGTGTCCTTGGGCAAGACACTTCACCCTCCTTGCCTCCAGTGTCTGTGTACACTGGTGTATTACAGTTTTTCTCCATTGGTTTGGCTCATTTCTTGAAACAGAAATTACATTCTCAAAACTCTAAGATCATTTGGAAAAACAGTCTTAAGTTCAGCACAACACTATAGCTCACTCAGCAAAAGATCATCTCTCTCCCAAAACACTTCACTCATGTGTCAAAACTACATTTCCTTCTCATTGAAACAGTCAGTGCCTCCAAAGCTTTGTCCCTTTGGCTTTGTGTGAGCACTGCAAGTCTAAATGTTTAGATGTTTTGTCACTATGGCAGAGGACCATTGAAATGTCCCTCATGTCCACCTTTCAGTCTGAGCCCAGTCCTTCATTGACAATGGTACAATTGTGTATAAAATTGGAAAAACAACAACAAAGACATAGGATTTGAGGGTAAGAGGTTTGACGTCACACATTGCACTCACACTGCCAAGGAAACTGTAACCATCAACATTCACACAATAAAGTAACTTCCATACATCAGAGTAAAAGAAACTGTATTCAGCGTAATTCAGCGTATACTGTAACATAACACACAAACAAAGACATGAAAATGATATTCAGCCTACAGTGCTTCATTAGTCTAGTTTCACCTGACTGTTAAACTGGAGTACCTGATGTTTCCTGTTCAAACAGTGACATTTTTTGGCCCAAACTGGCTCTAGCTCTCACAGTCCCTCCTGTGTTTTCACATTGTTCAAAGAATGTAATTACATGCACATTCCACACCCACATACAGCACTGAGTGGTGACAAAGTGAAGCAGGGGCGGGGCCACCCCCAAGATAAATTCCACTCATTTAGATCAGACTTCTATCATCCACGCTCAATAAAACTTTAGGTGAAGACAATACAGCAAGGCCTTTGTTTGTGTTACAACAAACTCTGAGGTGGTAAAAATAACTATATTCTACAGCACCAAAAATCAGGTACCCCAACTTTAACTGTTGTAATAAATGTATCAAATGTTCCAAGAGATTCATTTTATTATTATTTTGAGCATACATTTTGCTCAAAAGGAGTGGGCCGAACAAAAAGCTTATGAGCGCCTACCCCCAACTCAGTATATGGTATAATATACCATAATAGTTATTGTTATGTTATATTATACCATGAATACCATATTCATATATAGTATTCATGGTATTGTGTTCTTGACTAATTTACAATTGAACAGACTATTGTGCATGTGACGACTTATACAATGAAATGACGCTGACACGTTTGGAGCGAACAACCATTAGACTGAGAATCAACAATCAGTTTAGATCAACAAGATCTATTCACTTGGAAATGGAGCTAATTGTGCTACATGTACTTAACCATTTGCAAAGATGTACTGAGACACTGAGACATGGACTTAGACATTGCAATTTGATGAAATTAATGAGAAATTCAAATCTGTGTGAACAATTGCCAAGTGTTGGAGACTTGTCCATGTTGTTTGAGAATGTAATTTCTGTTTCAAGAATGAGCCAAACCAATGGAGAAAAACTGTAAAAGAGTGAATGGTGTAAAACGCTTTGGGCCGAATGAAGGCAGAAAAGTGTTGACTATATGTTGAGACAATTACCATATTTAAGTGCAAAATTACACTAAAATTACAAAACATTAAGTGGGAACAGCAAACAGTAAAGCTTGTACAATGATAATAAAGCACTTACTTACTTACAGGTGCGTCAGATGCCCTTCCCTGTTTCAGCCTGTAAACCTGAGTCAGAGTCTCTCCCTGAACACGATCTCACTTCCTGTTCTCTGACTCTGTGGATCTGTAACTCTCAGCTCTATTTAAACAGGATTTATGTGAGAAACCCTTCAGACTCACCTCATCCAGGCTCCACAGTTTTCACACAGACGTTTGTGTCTGATCAGTGTTTCCTGGTTGGGGACGAGGCGTGTGCAATGACTCACACACTGAGGCTTTGAAAGTTGCAAATCCTGATGAACTCACTGATCCGGTTTTAAACACTCATTCAAGTTCTGTTTATTTTAGTTGGTTTCAGAGCAGTCATAAAGATACTGATATTGTTTTGCCATGGAATGAAATAGTTTATCTAATTATCAGCTCAATGCTCAATAGCAGGCAAGTTGTTCTTATTGTGACAGTGAATAGGTGTGAAATGAGCTGTG